>OZ012659.1:64863732-65555985 GCA_963942545.1 Oxycera nigricornis | reverse complement strand
TCCCGTTTTTTGTAGGAAAAAAATTAGATAAAGATTATGTCTGTTCTTTTTGCGATAAAATTACAGATTGCAAAAGACATAAGTATTCGATGAAGTGTTCATACTGTAACTCATTTCCACCATGTCAATTTGTTAATAAAATCAAAAAATGCAATGATTGCAATCGTAACTTTAGAGACACCTGTTTTCTCAATCATTTACAAAAGAAAATCGATGATAAAAGTGTGTGCGAAACATTCAGAATATGCAAACACTGCTCCAAATTTATTGTTTCCTACAAAAAACGGGAAACAAGTCATACATGCATCGAACTCTACTGTCATATTTGTTGGAAAATTGTTCCCGAGAACCACAAGTGTTACATTAAACCGTACAGTGGTAAGAAAAAGTCAAAATTCTTATTAATTTTTTTCGATTGTGAAAGCACACAGAATACCCCTTTTGCAGGCAGTTGCACATCCTTTTTACATGTTGTTAATATGATAGTTGCACAACAAATATGCAATAACTGCTACCAAGATTCAGACATGAAACGGGATTGCAATATTTGCAGGGTCAGACAGCATATTTTTGAAAATGACGATCAGAAGCCTGCAGTAGTTTCTAGATTTATAGACTGCTGTATTCAAAATCGTCCTTTTGTGAGTAATGTGTTTTGCATTGCCCACAACCTGCAAGGTTACGATAGCCACTTTTTAATAGAAGAATTGTTTAGCCGTAAGTTGAATATTGCCCCGATCATAAATGGTACAAAAATATTGAAGTTACAATGTGGCAAGGTGTCTTTTCTTGACTCGATTTATTTTCTGTCGTTTCCCTTCTCTAAATTTCCTCAAGTGTTTGGTATTACAGACTTTGCTAAGGGGTATTACCCTTATTTTTTCAACACTATGGAAAATATTGATTATGTTGGTAAAATTCCCGAAGCTGAAATGTTTGGCTGTGGTACAATGAAGACGGATGAAACGGAAGAATTTTTAAAACGGTATGATAATGACCGTAAAGGGGTTTTTGACAATAAAAAAGAAATGTAAAAATATTGCATTAATGACGTCGATATTTTAAGACTCGGTTGTCTCCAATTCATGCAAGAATTTTTAAATATAAGTGGGGTTAACCCGCTCATAGAAATTCTGACTATTATATCGGCCTGTATGCTTGCTTTCAGGAAGAACTTCCTTAAAAAAGACACTCTAGGTATAATACCTAAGAACGGTTATAATAATTCTGGAATTTAGAATAGGTGTAAATGGCTTGTATGGAAGAATATGAAGGCGAATGGAGCAATCACCTCTGCAGTAAATACTGGTGAAATAAGGTTGAAAAGAGAAGGGTTTTGAGTAGATGGGTTTAATGTTGAAACCAACACAGTGTACGAATTTTTCGGTCGTTTTTACCACGGTTATGACGAGTGTTTTCAAGTAGAACATTTCCTTGAAAAAGTAAATCCGAATATGGAAACTTTAAAGCAAAAAACTGAAGGCACACGTAGAAAAATTGAGGCAATTAAACAGTTTGGTTATAAGTTCAACAATACTTGGGAATGTAAGTTTAGGGAATCGCTAAGGTAACATAAGACATTAGATAAAATGCTGGATGAAAAAATTTCAGATATTTACCTCCCGCTTAGTCCACGCCATGCAATTTTCGAAGGTCGAACTGAAGTATTCCGTCTGTATCATAAGGCTAATGAAGAAGAAATTATACGCTATTTAGATTTAACAAGTCTATATCCCTAGATTAACAAATATTCTCCCTACCCGATCGGGCATCCTGAAATTTTTCGCAATGATACATGCCCTCTCTGTCAGATATACTTTCCATGCATGGATTCATCAAATGTTCAGTTATTCCACCGTACGGTTTGTACATTCCAATCTTACCTTTCAAAAGTGAAAGAAGCTGCTTTTCGCACTTTGTAAAAAGTGTGCTGATGTTAATACCATTGCGAGATGTGAGCATAACGAAGAAGAGAAAGTCTTTACTGGTACGTGGATTAAGCTGTTAAGAAAGGGTACAAAGTCAAACAGGTTTTTGAAGTTTGGAAATATGATTACAATAAGTACGATCCGATTTAAAAAAAACGGGGATTGTTCACTGAATATGTATGTCAATACTTTCCTGAAAATTAAACAAGAAGCTAGCGGTTGGAGTAGTAAATTATCGTCAGAGGCTGACAAGGATGTATTTCTGAGATTTTACCAGATGAAAGAAGTTATATTTTAAGATAAAAACAATATTGAAAAAAATTCTGGTAGACGTAACACTGCAAAGATTTGCTTAAATTCTATTCGGGGTAAATTTGGTCAACGGGAGGATCGAACATATACGAAGGTGCTTCACGAATATAAGGAATTTTGCGAGTTTATTAACTCGCCTGGCATTGAGATCTGCTCTTTATACGCCGCTAACGAGGAGACAATGTGGGTTACGTGGAAGAATATTAGGGAAAATTCGAACATGCTACCACATGTAAATTTACCCATAGCCGCATACACAACAGCGTTTGCAAGAATGAAACTTTTCGAGGCACTGGAAACGGTCGGGATCCAATTACTATATTGCGATACCGATAGTTTGATCTTTGTTGACAAAGATGACTTTTTCAATCTCAGACTTTTTGGGAGACTTAACCAACGAAATTGAAGGCTATGTGGCTAATGCGTTCATTTCCGAATTTGTAAGCACAGGCCCTGAAAGCTATAGCCTTAAAGTAGAGACTGGTAAAAAACCCCAATATGTCACCAAATGTAAAGGGATTACTATTAACTTCAAGAACTCCCAACTTATTAATTTTAGTCGACTCAAATCAATGGTAATTGGCGATGACGGTGACGAAACAATCTAGGTAGTGAATGATAAAAAAATTAAAAGAAAACGACCAGGGGTCATTATTTCTGCACCGGAGAAAAAAATTCCAATTTACGTATGATAAAAGGATTGTAAAAGATTTTTTATCTTACCCTTATGGTTTTAAACAAATTAAGCTAGGTTAAGCAAAAATACATGTATACACTATATACTCTATATACTTATTGTACTAAGTTAAGCAAATATATATGTATATAGCACTATAATTTACTATATACTTATTGTGAAAGATACAGACCCAAAAGCAGATTGTGGAGCTCAATTAAACCCCCGGGCAGAAGCTGATTTATGAAGGGAAGGATGAGTCTAAAGGGGGGTTCATCAAAATAAAATTTGTGAAAAATTAATTTTACGAAGAACGCAAATATCATTATTTTACATATCCAACTGTTAATAGAATGAAGTGTTTTCACGATTGTCTGAATTTTATTTCAAAATTATTCACTACACCTTCACCGAGTAAAGAAGAAAAATTATAAAATCTCAACTTACATATTCTTCTTCTTTGAATAGATGCATGGAAATATGTCTGTTGACATGTGCTGGCGAAAACACAACTATGCAAAGCTGATGTGATAGCATAATTGACCTAAAAAGCCTGAAGGCCGTTTTTTGCCGGCATCCACAATATCGGCGAATAACTATCTTCACGCTTAACAAACAAACAAACACTTCTCGAATGCAATGCAAAACGCAAAAAAATAAAGTAAACATTGCATCTAGATAATGCACCCGGCTGACTCTCAATGTGCGCGATTTACGTTCTCAAAAGAAGCCGCCAAAGTACACGTGCTCGACATAAACACGTGCATGATCCATACAGTCAACTCACTCGCACTCATCGCGACGGTGCCGACTTCAACACCGGAGTTGTAACAGGCTCCGCCCGAAAATTCCGACGTTGGAGCAATTAGCGCTCACGAAATCTGACGTCAAAGCAGGCCTTCTCGCTCGAAACATATAATATGATCTCTTCCCACCCTGCCAAGCCGCTGTTTTTGGCGGCACCAGGAATCAGTTTTCCATACAAAACAGCATCGGCATTTGACGGCACTAGACTATACTTGTTGTTCACTCGCGTAATGCTATTTTAAAGGCAAGGTCCCTACCTTACTACTCAATATTGTCTATAATTTGATTTAATCTTTCTTCTAACATTCTAAGTTTCAATATTTGATCAATATATAGCAGATTAGAAATGATGCGTTTTTCATTCTCTTAAAGTTGTTGGTATGTCTTAGTTATTTCGTTACGGTCAGATTCTATTAAATTTTTAAAATAGTTAATTGTTTGATTAAAATGGGAATTGATCTCAATTTGTTTATTTATGTTGATAATTGCATTTCCGGTATTTTCTTCGATTGCTTTCATATGTTCTGTAATTTCCTTTCTATCGTCATCATTCATCGTTGCAAAGAGCCAATTTTGAATGAAACCTACAGCATTGAATAGACCCCTTTTTGGTCTTTGACTCGGATGAGGTTCTATAGCGCTTAATTTCACGTAGAGGTTAGTTAGTTCTTGTTTAATTATTTGATCACATTGATTTTTTAATCTTTTTATATTTGTTTCCATGAAATTAATTGTTTGCCTGATCGCTGCAAGGTTAATAATGTGTAATAAGATCTTTGCTTCTTTTGCGATTTCTTTCGTCACCTGTAAATTTTCGTGGGCGTTTAATATTTTCTTTCTTCTTTGCTTGGTTTTTATTCTATACGTTGGCTCATTTTTATAGTTATTGTATTTATAGTTTTTTACTGGTATGATATTTCCAGTTTCCTGAAAGGCTTCTCGTTTTGTATTAATTTTGTTAATGTTTGTTTCCTTCCTATCCTGAGCTAATTTATTAAAAAGTGCCGGTTTAGCAGTTTCTGGAGTTGTTTTTATGGTCGAATGGTATCTTTTATTGTAATTATGTATGTTGGTGTAATTATGTAACGCTTTCTTTGTAAGTTTGTCGATCAATGTTAGGAATGATTGTTTTCAGAAGTAATGAATATCCATGTGAAGGATTTCGTTTGGTTCTGTGGGCATCTCATTGATCTTGTTGTGAAGTTTTAGTGGATTTCGTTCATACTTAGTTTCTAGGCATGTTTTACAGTTATTAATTGTTTTGGTTATTTCTTTTATTAATCCAGGATAATAGAATCAGTTTTAAGCGTGTGTTATGTTTCTATTATACCGCTGTGAATGCTCTTTTGGGAATGATAAAGAGATGTTTGTTTTTGGGCTTCCTCTAAAGTTTTCATTTCCCTTGCTCGTATCGTTGCTTTTACGAATTTAACATTTTTCTCCTGTCCGAAATGTTGAATTAGGAGTTGCTAAATTTTATTGAATTGGTGATGTGATAACTCAGTGTGAATACCAATTATACCTGGTCGGAAAAACTTCCTCAATAAACCTATCCAATATTCCTGATCTGATCTTTTTTCTTTTTTTAAATATTTAATCATAGGACCGGCAATTTTTGCGTAGTCTTTGATAAATTTATGATAATACCCCATAGCTCCTAAAAATCTCTTTAATTGTTTCTCGGTAGTTGGCAGAGGATAATTCTGTATGAATTTGATTTTGTTGGGACTAGGTTTTATTCCTCCAGAGGTTAGAATGTGCCCTAAAAATTATGTATTCTTCTTGAGAAATGAACACTTATCGAATTGAATTTTCAAATTATGTTCTGCGAGTTTTTTAAAGATTAAGGTGAGACTGTCAATATTCTCTGGAAGGCTAATTGTGAAGACCAGTATGTCGTCTAAGTACATGACGCATATTTTATTGCTATATTCGCGTAGAATTTCATTCATCAACCTTTGGAAAGTTACGGGTGCATTTTTTAGTCCAAATGGCATCCGGCAATATTCGTAAAGTTCACAAGGTGTCACGAATGCGGTTTTCGGTATATCATTTGGATGTACCTTTATTTGGTGATAACCCTTCGCCAAGTCAATTGACGTGAAATACTGGGCTCTTCCTAGCTTGTCTAGGATGTTATCGATGTTGGGCAGGGGATATTTATCAGCTAATGTAATTTCACTGAGTTTCTGATAGTCAACGAGTAGACGGAATTTTTGGCGTCCTGAATTGTCAATTTTTTTGCAACAATGACTACTGGGGAGGCATACCGACTACTTGACTTCCGGATTATGCCTTGCTGTTCCATTTCCAGGTCTTGTTTCCTGACTCCTTCCTCATGTTTTGGAGAGAATTGATAGAGCTAAGCATGGTCGAGGTATTTATCTCGTGACATATAGAATTAGTATTAGGGAGTTGACCTCCGTCTTTATAAAGTAGATTTCTAAATTTATTTAACACATTTTGTTATTTCACTTCTCTCTTCCTCATTGAGGTGGCTTAGGTCTACTATTTTGTTCTCAGAGTTAAGCTCAAAACAGTCAATATTTGTTTCCTTTTCAATGTAATATATTCCATTATTTAATATAATTATTTTTTTCTCAAAATCCAGTGTTTTGGAAAACTTACTTATTATGTCCATACCAACTAGAAGCTCGTATGGTTTGTCACCTAAATTTCACTTGTATTCCTTAACGTTGCCTTTTTGAGACGTAATTAATCTCCCTAGGGATTTCGGTCATTATTCTCTCGACAATTTCGGTAGTTTCATTATTTATTGTTTGAAGGCTCATTCTTGTACGTTTGAGTACCCTGAATTTAGAGCAATCAACTTTGCCAGAATTTTTTATGCTCATGGTTGACCCGGTGTCAATAAGACCCTTGTATTTTATATCATCGATGGTAAGTCGATAAATATTTTATTTCCGAGGCTCAGTTTAGAAAAAAACTCGGGTTCTATATTATGAACCTCTTCTTTTCTTTTAGAAGGTGGGTTGACATGGTAAATCTGACCTATGTGTCCAAAAAACTTTCCCATTGTTCATTTCTGAACATAGATATTTTCCACGGATCTTGTTCGTTAGCCAATTAACTTTACGTCCAATGCTGAGGTCATCCATGCCCTTTTTGATTCTACTCCTTCTCCTTGCGGATATATAATGAGAAGCACTTAAAGCTTGCTAAGAAAACCCCAATTTGTCAACGAATTCTTCGGTTCATTCGCCTTAGATTTGTTTTTTACCTGCTTTAATGCCAATTGAGGGAGACAAAGAGTTCGCCGATGCTACGATGGAACAGGATGCCATACTGCTAAAAATCATCGACGTCATTGGAAAAGCAGTTGTATTTTTTTTTATAATAGGAGCTATGAGGCAAAATACGTATAAAGGTTTTTGTTAAGGAGTATATTTTGACAAATAAATTAAAGTAACACAAAATAATAACCTGCTACAGTTCCTGTGAAATGGAGCTATAGTTTTAATAAACCCAACAGTTTTTATTTATTTATGACCAGTAAAATTAAAACAGACAGCTAATAAATAAAGCAACATTAGAAATTCAACATGTTTAAAGAGGCTAAGTAACTAGAAAATAGTAGAACTGAGTAAAATACAAGCATCTATGATCAACAATGATAATTAAAGTTACATGAATCTGGAATTTCTATTCCTACAAGTGTTTGCTGGCTTTTTAAACGTTGTTATTTCCGTATCAAACCAATAAATACTTTAAGTTTAAACTAAAATCCTCAAATTTATTTTATTGTTTACAATGAAAATTTTTAAGAATTTATTTTAAGTAATTGCAGTTGTTTGCAAGTTATTGAAACATTTTTCTTTTGTTAAAATACCTTTGAAAATGCATTTCAAAAAAAGATTTACTAATGTTTTATACAGTGCTGCCGTCAAGGAAAAAAGAAACTCGCCAGACTTGTATTAAAAAGTCGCTTGATTTGCTAAAACACTAGATGTCGCTAAATGTTTCAACTTCTGTTTACTTTAGTGCCTGGTGTGAAACATATTTGTCGATTTTTCGAACGCATTTCACATTTCTGCTTATCTTTTCGGGTATCTGCATGCTTTCTTAAATCGTTCAACTTCGCGAAAATTACACTATAGCAAAATGAACAAAATGCTTTTGTTGCATCATCCGTCACAGGTTTCAGCCACATTTTAAATTCTCTTTGTTGCTCCCATTTCGTTTTATATTTTTGAGCGTTTGCCTTCTTCTTAAGAGGAATATCCATTTGAAACGCCTTATAATAATATGAACATTAACTCAAAGATTCGATGCGATAATTTTTACCTGTTACGGTAAGTATGTATACCACAATAAACCCGAAAAACGCGCCATAGGAATTAAGATTGTGACGCGTCCAGTGGGTGAATTCGGACTTATGCAATAAACAATAGAATGCCGTGACAATGTGGAACCAACTTCGAGATAGCCACTGATAGTGACGTAATAATGAATGATAGAAAATCAGGACAGAAGAAGCGATATGTGATAAACTTCAGGAGGAAATGTCAATATTGAAGTTTAAATCATCTCCAATTGTGAATTTTCATTGTAATACATAATATATAATGTAGAAAAAAATCTAAAACTGCAAAAGTCCCCAAAAGTCGTTAGATTTTATTAAGTCGCTAAACAGGCAAATAATTTATTTATTTATTTACTACAAGACACGGATAAAGCCCATTATACAGGGTAGTGATACGAACTAACATATTAACAATAATATTATTACAATGTTAAATAAACGCAAATTAGATACCCGAAATATAGCCTCAGAAAGGGAAAGCACAGCACTTTTGATCTGAATGACGTTACCATTAAACCAGTCTAACACCAAACCTAAGCGATTTCCAGTTTTCTTTAAACGTTCTAAAGGGGAATTCAATAGATAGTTTGATCTGTAATTAGAGCACCGAAATATATCGAAACACCTGGTTGAACGTGATGGAACTCTAAAGTGCATATTGTAGAGGAGCTCAGGTACATTTAAATGTCCATTTATTAAGTTAAAAAGAAAAGTAGCATCATAGACCACCCTTCTGGTTGACAGAGTATTCATGTTTAATTCAGCAAGTAATTGGGTGTATTTCAGCTCTTCCGATCGAATACCGAGTTTGAAAGCTATCTACCTTAAAAATTTCTTTTGGATCCTTTCCATCATATCATTATAAAACTTATAAGATGGAGACCATGTTATAGTTGAGTATTCCAGTTTACTTCTTGCAAGAGCAAAATATAACATTTTAATAGTGTTGATATTTGAAAAATGTTTAGTATTACTTATTAGAAAATCCATCATTCTCCTGGAATGGTTTACAATATAATTTATATGACTATTAAAATTCAGGGTTATATCAAAAACTATTCCAAGGTCTTTAATTGGATAAATACGTTCCAACCAATTATCTTTAATTGAGTAAGAAGAATTGAACTCATAGCCCGATCTGTTAAAATTTACAAACTTACATTTAGGTTAGGTTAGGTTAGGTTGAAGGGTGCTAAGCCGCACGGCTTCCGCTTCACTTAGGATCCGTTGGCCCATTGTGCCCTGAAGACATGGAAAAACTACCATATTATTCCATGAACCACCCCGATTCCTTGAGGAAATCCAGGAACTGGTCCATTTTCATAACACTAAGCTCACTTAGCTTCACGAAAAAGAAAGCACCTAAGTGTTTTTTCCTATTATTCGCTAGAGCCGGACAACTGCAGAGAAGATGCTCTACAGATTCTGTCTCCTCTTCATCACCGCAGCTTCGACACAGGTCGTTCGCTGGGAGCCCGATTCTTCTTGCATGTTCACCGAAAGCCACATGACCCGTCAGTATACCCACAAGGTTTCTTATTGCACCTCTGTCTAGGGATAACAAGCCCAGAGTGCGCTTTTTGTTATAATTTGGCCACATCTGTCTAGCGGTACAGCATGTGCCTAAATATCTCCAGCGCCTCAATGCTAGCTCATAGGCTGATACCTTTATATCCTGCCTAAGAACTTTCATTGAGACCCCTACCCCCACTTTCTCATGCAGGTGCGCCTCACGGGATCCCTCCCAAGCGAGCTGATCCGCTTTTACATTTCCGTGCACTTCGCTGTGCCCAGGAACCCAACACAGTTTTAAACTGTTCTTTTGAAAGATCCTCCCCAGTTCCGACCTACAGGTTTCAACTAATTTGGAGGACACTAAGACTGATTCTAGCATCCTTATGGCTGCTTTGCTGTCCACAAAGAAAGTGATGTCTTTATCGACCTCCCCTTTCTTGTTAACTTCTTTCGCAGCTCTCAAGATTGCTATTATTTCCGACTGCACAACTGTGCAGTGCACGGGGAGCTCCAACGATATACTAAGGCCCCAGTACTCAGAAAAGATTCCTGCTCCCGTGCCCGTGCTCGTTTTCGAGCCATCCGTGGACACTGACACAGTTCCTTTGCCGGCTAGCCCCCCGCTCTCCCACTCTTCTCTTGAGGGGACGACGGTCAAGAAATTTGTTTCAAAGTCCAGTGTTGGCACTCTATAGTCCATGTTGACATAGCCTTGCTTCCCACAAAGACTTTTCAGTACTGTGGAGTGCCCATAGGGCCTTTCCCTCCAGAAGCCTCCACCCTTCAGACGCACAGCACTGGCGGCTGCCGCCTCCTTGCAGTGCAGATCTAATGGAAGAAGATCCAAAATGATCTCTAATGCAGCTGTGGGAGTAGTACGCAAAGCACCCGTTATCCCCAAGCACGCCACTCTTTGGATCTTAGTGAGTTTAGCCAGGTTACATTTCTTGCTCAGCGCCTCCCACCACACCATAGCCCCATAGGTCAGAATTGGCCTGACTATAGCTGTGTACATCCAGTGTACCACCCGTGGTTTGAGTCCCCACTTAGGCCAAAGAGCGCCTTACACGTGAAAAAGGCTACTGTAGCCTTCCTCACTCTCTCTTCCAGATTTGCCCTCCAGGTAATCTTATGATCTAGCACGACCCCTAAGTACCTCACCTGATTGGAGAGCGTAAGACTTTCGCCATTAAGTGTGGGCGGCCTAAAGTCTGGAACTTTACGCTTCCTTGTAAAGAAGACAAGCTCCGTCTTAGAAGGGTTCACTCCCAAGCCACACTTTGTGGTCCACCTGCTGGTTAATTCAAGGGCAAATTGCATCCGTCCGACTATGACGTCGATGAATTTGCCCGGTACTATGATGGCCACGTCGTCGGCGTAAGAAGCGACCTTACATTTATGAATGTTGTTCTGAAAACGATCAAGATTCGCTTGTAATTCAATGATATCGTCATGACGTGAATTTTTTTTAAACATTTTGCAATCATCAGCAAAAATCAGGAACTCAACATTCTTGAAAACCGAATCAATGTCATTAATAAATATGAGGAACAACAGTGGTGCCAGGTGGGATCCTTGAAGAACCCCGATGTAGCCGCAATGGGATTAGAAAAACTTCCTTTGAAATTAACAATTAACATTCGGTTTTTAATATAGTCACATAGCCAAAGATATAAACTTCCCGAAAATCCATTTATTTTAAGGTTTTTCATCAACAAGCTATGATTAACACTATCAAATGCATTATAAGGGTAACGAGCCGTCATTTTTAAGGTTATTGATATGTTTCCAAAAGTATTTCCTGTTGCATGACACTTTCAATTCAAGATTGTTCATGTAGGATTTGTAGTCTTTCGACAATATAACTTTACATTCAGCTCTAGTTTTTGAAAACAATTTATATGCAGAAAGAGCTCCCGTTGTTTTATATATTGAATGCGCAACTTTTTTATCACGTACTTTTTTCTTTAGCTCAGAAGAAAACCAAAGTGGGAAACCATCGTCACGACTATAACATTTAGGAACATATTTTGATATAATTCCTTGCAAAACAACATAAAAATTATTAACAGCATCATTAACTGACAGACATTCTAAGTTATTCCAATTGACTTCACGCAGAGAACTGTTTATATCATTATAATTAGCTTTTTTTGAAATTTGAATGCAAAGCGGGCTTGTGCTTTTCCTTTATGATATCAAATTTTACATCGATGTCCAACGGCGGATGAAATTTATCAATGAGTAGCCTGAGACTATTGCACTCAGTAACAGAAATATTATCAAGAGTTGAAAATACTAGGTCAAGGAGTTTATTATTACAGTTTAGGACCATATTATACTGATGAAAGTTTGAAATTGAAAAGGACTTCATTATACTTAAACATTTGTCACAATTAGTGTTTGTCATCCAAAGATCTTGCATCCAATCGACTTGTGGTAGATTATAATCCCCAAAGGCAATAAACTCCGCATTCACATAACGCTGACATAATTTCAGAGTATCATTCCCATGTTTAGAATATGCGTCTACTGCTGCATCTGGAGGTAGATAAGCCGCCAAAATAATTAAGCTGTATTGTTTTAGCTTTATCATAACAAAAAGTTGTTCAATATCATCAGAAAGCTCATTTATTAGGCTTGATTGTATTGTGTTATGCACTGCTATTAAAACGCCTCCACCTCGGCATTTGTTTGAGGATTTAATGTTACAGTCCTGACGGTAAATGATATAATTATCTAGTCCTAGTTCAGAGGAGAGGTGATTCACTGTTAACCACGTAAATATTATTATATCATACGAAGATATTAAGAGCGCCATGCGAAGTTCCGCTAATTTTGTAGACAAGCCTCTAGTATTCTGATAGTAAATCAAGAATCTATTGTTTGGTTTTTTGAGCGTTGCGGGAAAACAATTTTAGGACACCCTTTCAAGTATTTTGTGTAAGCTGAGGGCTCCGTGAGTTTAATATTGTTGAGTTTTATTCTCAGATCATTAAGATGGTTTCTATGCTTAATCGTGAGATCAGCAGGAACACTTACATTTATTTGTTTTTAAAAGTGCTGCTGTTTATATTTGTTCCTTAGCACACTCATAACTGTATCCGCACTTGATAAAGTAACTTTAATTGGCCGGTTGTGGTTCTCTCTAGGCTTCCCCAGTCTAATAGTTTTAATGTTATCACCATCGAAAAAATTTGAACCGGAAATTTTATTCAATATGTCAACAGTGTCATTCAAATCATTTTGCAATGTGGACTCGACGATTCCGTGAACAATTAAATTGTTTGTTCTCCTAGCTCTGTCCGCCAATTCAGATGCCAGACCTTCTAAATCAATTGGAGTTCTTGCTTTAATGGCTTTAATTTCTTCCTCCATTTTATCAACATCTTGTTTCAGATTTTCTACCAGAACGTACATCTTTTCCGTCTGCAGTTCTTTTTTCGTGCAAAATGTACAAATAAATAATGCCTTATTGGGTGATTTGAGCGATGCAATAGCTGATCTGGATAGCACGCGGAGTGCTGTGGTCACCTGCACTTGTCACAATTGAAAAATCATCACACGATTTCATATCTTATTTGCAGCTTGAACAGTTGTTAAGGTTAATCACTGACATTGTAAAACCGCTTTATCACCAAAATCGAAATGTTCAAAAACTAGTTTGTCACTCCCGGACACAAATATGACACGTCCGATCACTACAACGATCACCCAATGTCGCTAAAGACAACAAAATTCCGCTAAATCTAGCAGTAAAGTCGCTAAAACGGCATCAATGGTTTTATAACATAATTCATAGCCGACTGGCCAGGTATTCAAATGTGCGCGAATGTCGGCTTCTACGATTACTCGGCAAATAGTCGCTACATCACCATAAACTATATACTGTTCGTATATCCACAATCTGTATGATTGTTTCGTCGCGATGTTGTTGTCCCGTAGCTTCCTCTTATGGTTCTAATGCTGTGAAAGATTAGTATGATATTGCTGTGTTGCGACCGGATAGCAGCTCAGTTAACCTTATTATCCGTCAATGCCACCCTACCAATTGTTGGTGTTCGAAACGAATCCTTTAAATCGCAATGATATTGCTTTTGACGCAATTGTCACTGTTTTCGCTTCTTAACTTCCCAGTATATGGGAAGTTCTTGTAATCGCCTCGAAAATCGAAATTGAAATTTTCAACATTTCTTTACGTTTTTAGGTCTATAGAGTATATATAAAGTGTTTTAAGAAAGGGAGATGTATGTGTGTGTGTGTGTGTGTGTGTGTGTGTGTGTGTGAACGTACGTACGTACGTACGTTCGTGGACACTTTTTTCTACGAGCATAACTCACGTAAACAAAGTCGTATCGACTTTGTTGAGGTGTTGCAATCTTAAGAGCTGATTAGTTTTTCAGATACTTCGGTCGAGGGGGTTCGCTGTTTTGCCCGTTTGAAGGTCATTCCTGTCATGCGTTATATCTCGCGAACCAAATATACGATTTCCTTGATCAAGGTGTTAATCGACGCAAACTAACATTTATATGATTCTATCAAGTTTTTAAAAAATTTCTTGTAACCGTTTTTTAATTTAAGGAAAAAAAGTGCAAAAAATTGGGTTTTTTCAAAAACAATAAATTTTTAACCTTATTTTAAAGTCCAAGTAATCAATGTTTATATAATTTATATACTCCAAACAGTTTTTGTAAAAAAATTATCAAAACTTTTTCTCATGATTACAAAAAAAATTAAATAAAAAATAAAAAATCATTAACCGTCATCATGATCTCCAAGGTCATTTTTGTCATGCGTTATATCTCACGAACCATACATACAGTTTGCATAGTTTAGGTGTCTATAGACGCGTATTAACATTTTTGTGAATCTGTCGAATTTTTGAAAAAATCTTTAGAGCCGTTTTTAATTTAAGAAAAAAAGTGCAAAAATTAGGTTTTTTTTCATAATCAATAAATTTTCAACCTGATTTGCGAAATATATTAATCAATGTTTATAAAATTTATATACTCCAAACAATTTTGTAAAAACAAAATCAAAACTTTTTCTCATAATAACGTAAAAGATTAAATTAAAAATAGAAAATCATTAAAAGTCATCCTGATTTTCAAGGTCATTTTTATCATTCACTATATCTCACGAACCAGATATAATATTTGCATCATTAAGGTGTCAGTTGACGCATATTAACATCTTGACCCTTGATCAAGCATATAACCTGTTGTGTGAAATTCAACAGAATACTAATTGCCAACAATTTGATAGTGGAAGAAGTTCGTATCGCCGTAACCATAACTACAACAACTATCAGCCGCGAAATAATTCAAATAATAATAATCCGCGTAATTTCAATTCAAATAGTAATCCACCACGGAACAGCTCAAATCAGGATTACCATAATAACAATTATCGTCGCAATAATAACCATCATCCAAATAACTACCGTCAAAACTAAAATAATTATCGCTCCAATAACAATAACAATTACAACAGACCAAATAATCGTGCTGAGCCAATGCAGCTAGATAACTCTGCGAGGTACAGAAATCGTCAAAATCCAAACATTGAACCAATGGACGTAAATTTTCAAATAGCAGCCTCGGAAACCCTCTTCCAATAATTAATCTAACCATCAATAGCGAAGTTATCCCTGTACTTATAGATACAGGAGCGTCCACTTCAAGTATTGATGTAAATTGTCTGAAAAGTTCTCCGAAAATTCAATTAAATACTTCCCTTCCAATATTTGGCCTCTCCGGTACATGCTATGTAACTCATAAAGTAAAAAGTTGTATGCCCAAGGAATTTGAACTACCTGAAACATATCAAATCTTGTGGAACGTTATGGACTTCCGAGATAAACAATTTAAAGCAATAATCGGTCAAAACATATTATACCCATTGAATGCAATGTTACACATGGGAGAAGGATATCTTGAATTGAACAATCGAAAATGTTACTTTAACTATGCAGTCCCTGATGAAATTAATGTTCAATCTGAATTAAGTCAAAATCAAAATAATTCAGTAAATAAGTTGTTCGAAAATTTAAATAGTGAGGAATCTTGTGCTTTGAATAAAACCCTCAGGGCATATGAGGATATATTGTACAAAGAAGGAACAAACCTGACCTGTACAACAAAAACAAAGCACGAAATAATAACCAGCAACAATAAACCACTATATTCAAAAATATACCGTTTTCCACAAATTCACGAACAGGAAGTTGATACCCAAATAAACGAAATGCTCAAACAGAAAATTATCCGACCTTCAATTTCACCCTATAACGCCCCTATCTGGGTAGTCCCGAAGAAATTAGATAACTCTGGTAGAACCAAATGGCGCATAGTCATCGATTATCGGAAATTAAACAATGAAACGATTGACGATAAGTTTCCTATACCAAATATAGAAAGTATATTTGACAAATTAGGAAAAGCGCAGTATTTTACGACTTTAGATTTGGCGAAAGGATTCCACCAAATCGAGATTCTGGAATCCGATCGTTACAAAACAGCCTTTTCAACTCCACAAGGACATTTTGAGTTCAACAGAATGCCCTTCGGACTGAAAAACGCACCTGCTACGTTTCAAAGAATGATGAACGAGGTTCTACACGAACATATAAATAGAATATGTGTTGTCTACCTAGACGACATCCTTATTTTCTCTACTTCGCTCCAGGAAATGGAAGCAAACATAAGGATAATATTTCAGACACTTCGGAAGTATAACTTAAAAATCCAGGTCGACAAATGCAAATTCTTTGCAAAACAAACTGACTATCTCGGTCATATCCTATCTGTCGACGGCATCAAACCTAATCCTGATAAAATAAAAATAATAAACAATCTTAAAGTTCCAGATACTTCAAAAAGAATTAAATCTTTTCTTGGCATCACCGGTTACTACCGTAAATTCATTAATAATTATGCTAAAATAGCATTGACCGATGCCCTTAAAAAAACTAATAAAATAAATGTCAACGACCCCAAATATATTGCAGCGTTCGAAAAATTAAAATCTCTGTTGACTAATTATCCAATTTTACATTATCCGAATTTTAAACAAAAATTTGTTTTAACTACTGATGCATCTGACACAGCGATTGGTGCAGTTCTTTCTCAGTAAGGACACCCTACCTGTTTTGCGAGTCGTACACTGAACGAACATGAACGCAACTATTCGACCATTGAAAAGGAACTCCTCTCAATTGTATGGTCCACTCAATACTTCCGCCCCTATTTGTACGGTGTAAAATTCGACATTAGTACCGATCATCGCCCTTTGATTTGGCTAAGTAACTTAAAAGAGCCGAATAGTAAATTGCAACGTTGGAAAATTAAACTCAACGAATATAATTTTGATATACAGTACCTTAAAGGCAAAGAAAATAAAGTAGCCGACTTTTTAAGTAGAATTAATGTCGATAGAAATGAAATAAACGTAAATACTGATAACAATAACCTAGATAATATATCAATAATATCCGATGACGAATCAAATGTAGCAACAATACACTCTGGGGAAGAAAGTCAGAACGACTTTATTCCGCTCAAGGAATGCATTGTGAATACTTATAAAACGCAAATAATAATTGTCCAGAAAAAACATAACGAATATAAAAAAATTCATAAAAATCGGAAAATATATATCGAAAAAACTGATATTAGCCACGAATCAAAATTACGTGACATACTGCGACGCTACATGCCAGAGAAAGGCAGAATTGGCATATATAGTGAATTAAGCGATTCAGAATATAATAAAGTACAATTAGCAATCATCAGTTTATATTCTAATAACAATAATATTTCATTTATCAAATGTTCATATAATGCTATAGATATTACAAATGAAAGTCAATGTTTCAAACTAATTCAACAAGTCCACGAAAAAGGTAACCATCGAGGAATACTTGAAAACTATCGTGAACTAAAAAATAAATATTATTAACTTCCCAGTATATGGGAAGTTCTTGTAATCGCCTCGAAAATCGAAATTGAAATTTTCAACATTTCTTTACGTTTTGAGGTCTATAGAGTATATATGAAGTGTTTTTAGAAAGGGAGATGTATGTGTGTGTGTGTGTGCGTATGTGTACGTACGTACGTACGTACGTTCGTGGACACTTTTTCTACGAGCATAACTCACGTAAACAAAGTTGTATCGACTTTGTTGAGGTGTCAATCGGACAACAATGGGACACTTCGGTTGGGGGAGTTTGCTGTTTTGCCCGTTTGAAGGTCATTTCTATCACGCGTTTTATCTCGCGAACCAAACATACGATTTCCTTGATCAAGGTGTCAATAGACGCGTATTACTATGTGTGTGATTCTATCAAGTTTCTAAAAAAATCTTCGAGCCGTTTTTTAAATATTCCAAAAAAAAGTGCAAAAAATTGGGTTTTTTTTCAGAAACAATAAATTTTAACCTTATTGTCGAATCGAAGTAACCAATGTTTATAAAATTTATATACTCCAAACAATTTTTGTAAAAACAAAATCAATACTTTGTCTCATGATTACGTAGAAAATTAAATAAAAATAAAAAATCATTAACAGTCATCATGATCTTCAAGGTCATTTCTGTGATGCGTTCTATCTCGCGAACGAAACTTACGATTTGCATGAATATGGTGTCAATCGAAGCGTATTAATATTTTGGTGAATCTGTCGAATTTTTAAAAAAATCGTTTGAGCAGTTTTTTAATGTAAGAAAAAAAGTGCAAAAAATTAGGTTTTTTCAGAAACAATAAATTTTTAACCTTATTTTCGAATCAAAGTAACCAATGTTTATAAAATTTATATACTCCAATTAATGCTTGTAAAAACAACATCAAAACTTTTTCTCATGATTACGTAGAAAATTAAATTAAAAATAAAAAATCATTAAAAGTCATCATGATTTTCAAGGTCATTTTTATCATTCACTATATCTCACGAACCAGATATAATATTTGCATCATTAAGGTGTCAGTTGACGTGTATTAACATCTTTGTGAAGTTTTTAACATTATAAAAATTCGTTTCAGCGGTTTTTTTAATTTAATAGAAGAAAATGCGAAAAATTATGGTTTTTTTTTCATAAAAAATATATTTTAACCTGTTTTGCACAGCACAGTGATACCAGTTTATAAAATTTATACATTCTTATCGGTTTTTGCAGAAAAACCAGCAAAATTTTCTTCCCTGATTATGAAAAAATTAAATAAAAAATAAAAAATCATTCAAAGTAACCATTTAAAGAGGTTTCATATCAATGATATTAATTTACATCTAAGTTCTAAAAAAATTGTTGTAAATTCAATCAAAGTTTTAAAATATTTGCATAATTTGAGCAGATTTTTAATAGTTTTTACAGTCTTTTAATTAAAAAAACTGCTTAAATTTTGAAAACCTACTTTTTACTTGCAATTGAACCTATTTTTGACGGCATATACAAAATCTTTCAAGACCAAAAAGGCCCCCACCGATTGATCCGCGTGAATAATCATTCTGTCCTCATCGACCAAAAACCTTACGTAATCAATGGACCCTCCCGTAGACGATATGATTCATATTAACTCATTCCTGTTACTGCTATGAATACCTCTCATTTTTATTGTTTAAAGTAGTAGTATTTTCAAAACTATTATTGTGTTAAATATTTTTAATGTTTATCTAAATATTACTGGGAAGTTGACCGTGTGGACCTCAAGGGTCGCACTTCGCGGCTTGTTTTAAAAATCTGTTCGTACTTATAACAAAGTACATCAATAATTGCGAAACATGTAATTTGGCAAAGTATGATCGCCATCCCGTAAAATTAAAATTTAAGCTCACCGAAACTCCGAGTGATGTAAACCAAATCATACATATTGATATCTTCTATATTTGTAACCGTCAATTCTTTACAACAATTGACAAATTTTCAAAACATCTATACACAAAGGAAACAACCGATAAAAATTCAATTACATTTATAAATTTAATCCGAGAACGAAACGCAAACTTGGGGAAGCCGCAAAAAATCGTTTCCGATAACGAATTTAATGTTGTAAATGTTCGAGATTACCTTCGTATTGAAAATATTAAATATCATTTCTCATCACCACAGTCTCACACAGGTAACTCAGATATGAGCAGATGCCATGGTTCTTTAAATGAACACATTAGAATCCTAACATTAACAAACCCCGAACTAAGGATTTCCGAAAAAGTGCTAAAGGCTACTGAATATTACAACAACACTCAACCTCAGAGTATAGACCCTTAGAAATACAACAAGGCTTACATCGCAAACAACATGTTCACCAACAACTTCTTTCGAAAAAACAAAATTGGTTGACAAAACAAAATCGTAACCGCGAAGACCCTGAAAACATACCTCACAACCATGTTTTTATCAAAAATCCTGTTAACAAACGTCATAAAGAACAACCAAAATACCTCAAGCAAAAGATACTCAAAACTTCTGATAACAATATAATCCAAGATAAGAAAAATAAACATAATAATAAAATTCACCCTTCACGTATAAAACGTATCAAAAAATACTATAATCAGGATCTTGACCTAATACCTAAACCAATAATACCTGAAATATCTCCACCATTAAAATATGAACTTGATACAACAATTACATGTGAACAACAAAACATAATTCACCAGGCCCTAGAAGAAGGATTACCAAAATATCAAATGTTAATCTCTAAATACTGTGTAAACATAACCAGAGATGATTTACGTACGTTAAAAACAGATCAATGGATCAACGACCAAATTATCAACTTTTATTTCAATTTGATTTCAGAACGTAGTATGACAAATCCTCTGCTACCAAAAGTATATTCGTATAACACATTCTTTATGACATGTCTTTTAAAAACTGGTTATAATTCGGTCCGCCGTTGAACGAGGAAAATTGACATATTTTCTTTCGACATAATACTCATTCCTGTGCATGTGAATGAAAATCATTGGTGCTTAGCGGTCATCAATTTCAAATATAATACTATTCAGTATTTCGATTCTTTGGGAAATCCAAACAATCTAGTTCTAAATGCATTAGTAAATTACGTGGAACTTGAATCCTTAGACAAAAAACAACAACCATTAAATATAAATTTTAAAAAACACAACGTCGAAAACAGCCCTCAACAAACGAATTCTACTGATTGTGGAATATTTACCTGTGTTACAGCAGAATACGTAGCAAGTGAACTAACCTTAAATTTTGCACAACAACACATACCATTCTTCAGAAACAAAATCATTCTTGAAATACTTCAAACGAAATTATTCCCAAAAGCTTGAAACAATTTAATTTTACAGATACATTCAACACGCTACAAAATTTCCAAACTCATTTTGCTTGCCACCGTATTTATGACCATTGGAACCGTTTTCGCTGAAATAACCATCGAAAACATAAACACCGAGTCTGGGATAATCCTAATCTAAAAAGATCCCATCCGCATAATTCAAGATTACCCACGAATTTACCATAAGATAAACCTCAAACAATATGAATCAGCATTGGAACTAATTACTCGAGAAATTACTCCTAATCCCTACATTATCGATGCTATAAAAACAATTAAAGGAGAGTTAAAACTACTTCATTTCGATTACTTTACAAATCGAAATATTCCATTAAACCCACTTAAAATCAATCGTCACAAAGTGGACTAATTGGTCCCATCGGAAAAGTCTATAAATTTCTTTTTGGACTAATGGACAATGATGATTTAGAACAAATAACGGAACACTTAAAAGTGATTGATACAAATAATCATAACATCATCGACTCCTACAATAAACAAATCCAAATCAACAATGATTTTAAAAATAATCTGGACACTATTGTACACAACATAAACCAAACAAATAAGCTATTTAAACAGCTTATGAGCGACATAAACAATACCACTAAACACATAAATCAAATTTTGATTAACATGCAATTAACTCATAGTCTTGATCTTATTAAAGATGAACTAGAGAAAATTATCGATAACGTAAACTCAGCTAAAACAGGTACTATGACTAGATCAATTTTGACACATAGCGAAATTGAATCACACAAATTATCCATTGATGAGCTTAAAGAGATCACATTAAATGTATTAACTAATGATGGAACAATTATCTTTATTGTCAATATACCGGTGTTATCGCCACCATTACTTTCTTATTATGTTAGGAAAATTCCTAACAATAAATCAGAATCATTGGATATAAATATATCAGAAGTAGTATTATATCATGGTAACTATTTTGAAACGGAAAAACGCACTAAATCATTAAATAATCAATTACTTTGTAAAACAATCAAATGTATTATAAAACTAAAACCATATAGCAATGTAGAAGAAATTGAAAAAGGTCTATTACTAGCAGTAAATGTAAGTCAAAAAATTAATCAAAATTGTAATGAAAAATTGTATCCACTAGATGAACCCTATGTAATTAGATTTAGTAATTGTAAACTGCACATACATGGGCAACTCTACACGAACGATTTAAAACAATTTCAACAGATATTGATTTTGGAACCTGTTAAAAATATTTCAGAATATAATTACACTATTAGCCTCGATGATCTGCAACTTGCAAACTTTAAAAACCTGGATAAAATTGAAGAAATTAAATTCGAACATCACAAAAATATACTCACTACGAATCGTAATACAAACTTATCAATAGATCGGCTTAAGCCCGCCTACATCGCAGTGGATCCAACAATGCCCACCAACGCATGCATCAGCCCACCTAAAACTACGCGTTCTGGACGACAGATTAAGCCAACCGTTCGGTTCAACCCTTGTTCAAACATCATATCAACAGCAAACTTCGAACGCAAATAAATACGCTCTCGCACCGCTTATCAGCAACTATTATAATATATTAATAGAATTAGAATAGAACTACTCAATGTAACCTCATACGACGCGCCCCAACGCAGAGCGACTTTCTTTCTTTTTCGTTTTTTCGTGGCTTCTCCACTACAGGGGGAGTAATGTGGCGTTCGATTATCACCACCTGGCACTGTGCGCGGCAGCGATTTTTAATCGCTGCAACAAGAATGCGCCCACAAAACGTCGTCTTCAATTTCATACATTGAAGATTCAAGGCGCTAGATAAGTAACCGCTTACGTTGCAGTTGCAGTTTTCGCCGGATGCGTGGTCGTCGAACGCGAGTTACACATGTAATCTCAGATATTACACCTGTAATATCAAATACTACACCTGTAACCGATTCTGACATCACAACATCTTTCTCCCCTATTCCTAAACCACGTACATCTCTTTTACCATTCTTTCCACAAAGTTTATGAGTCATGTAATTATTCATGTTGATATGACTCATCTATTATTCCAATTCCATTTGATATAAACAATCAAACCCATTATGCTCGGTGATGACAGATTTGGATTGATTGAAACGAAATCATTATGATTTAATTGATTTCGCAAATCTAAGTACCTCAAACATAAATAATGTCAAAGTTTGAATGAGCTGTGGACAATGAATTGACACAGACATAAAATCACTTTTAGTAGTTGCAAATAAGATCATTTTAATCTAAACAACAGCAGCCCATAAATAAGATACCGTATTGCAGTATAAGGGAGTCTAAGTTTTATTCTAGAGTGAAGAAGATTGTTCGCGGTAAATAAAAAGTGTTTTAAATTAAATTAAAATTAGTAAAAGTGTTTTTACATTAAATTGGAGTTAATAAAAAGTGTTGTCCAAATAATAAAATAGTGTTTTATTTTATTATTTCAAAGTGGAAAAAACATAACTCACGTGCACCTGTTTTGGATATTAGAGGGGTGATCGGGATGACGGGAGCACAAGTTACGTCGTGGGGCGTAACGTTTGGAAAAATAAAATTTCTTGTTGTAAGCTATGCCACTTTATTCACGAAATTCTAATAACTGAATGATAATTGCTCCTAAAGTTGGAGTGACTTAAATACTAAATGATACTGCCATGTATCGTGTGCAGATTCTTAGTAATACTTATGGTCGTTGTGATAACGTATTACTAACTTGAGGCTGCTTATCAAAAGACTTCCTGTTGTTTGTTATTTGTGGTCAAGAGGTCCAGATGGTCTTATCGTGCTGATGGTGCAATCGTTGTGATTCAGTTCCGGATGCATGTTGTTGCTAAGCGATACTGAATTAAGATGATGCAATGGGATGTTGACGTTATGTGATGTATGACTAGTAGTTTGTGTGTCATACATAACTCCTCCCCCCTTAGCTTGGAATGTACCGTCCTCGGTTTTGGTATCGGCACATGCAGTTTTATCATTATTAATTACTACTTTCATACCTCCTTTCTTTTTATAATAGAGGTATGTTACAATTATGATTATTATAATTATTACAATGGTGGTTAGAGATATTCCTCCCATTGCATATGTGTTTATTTTATGTTGATATTTTAATTCGTTAATGTGTTCAAAATTTTTAATGTTTTCAAGTTTTATGTCTTCTAATTCAATTAATTTTGTATAATTTGTCATTTCTATAAGTGGTTCTAATGCCAATATCTGTTTAAATTCTTTTACGTTATTTTCAAATTTTATGTTATTTATTAGTACTTTGCAATTTTGGAATCTTACAATATATGTTCCAATTACATTATATATTTTTTCGTTACAATTATGATCAATTTTTTTGTTTATATTAGTTGCTAATACCATGCCTTTTTCAATTTCTTCTACGTTACTTTTATTGTATTTTACTATGCAATTTAATTCTTTACATTCTACTTTGTTTTTAATTTCGTTTAATTTTTTCTGATATTCATAATATTCTGATTTGTATAAGACTGCTTTAGGTATTTTAATATTTAATGTTTCGTTTTTAGTGTTTGGTATTTGGCGTACATAATATGTTGACATTGGTTCCGTTAATCTAGGTATATTCATTACAATTATTATTTCTTCATTTTTATTTAATACATTTATTGTTATTTCTTTTAATTGATCAATGTTTAAGTTATACTCCGTTATTTCGTCCTCTGACAATAGGGATCTCACCATTACTCCCGTTTTTGCTGAATTCACGTTATCTATAATTTTTTCTATTTCGTCTTGTATGTGATTTAATTGATTTGAAAGTAATATTGACGTTATTTGTCTATTTATAATTTTTCTAGTTTTATTCATTGATTTTTCTGTCTCTTCAAAATATTCATTGATTTTATTTATTTGTTCTACAATTCTCTTTAAATTTCTATCAAATACTTCATTTACTTTAAGTTGTTTATTTAATGCTTCAATCGTTGCGTGATTGTTTTGATCTATGACTTCTAAATGTCCTATAATTTCTTCGTAATCATTATTATCCATTGTCCCAAATAAAAATTTATATATGTTTCCTACTGGATTAATTATTCCCCTTTTCTGTCTATTTTTACTTAACGTTTTTAATTCTGCCTTGATTGTATTTATTATTCCTTTTTTATAGTTGTCTATTAATTCGCTTTTTGTGATTTCTTTAATATTTATTAGTATTATTATTATGAGTATCCATATATTTTTCATGTTGGTCATCTGAAAAATAAAAAATTCTCACTTAATTTCTTTCTTTGCACGTTTAATTCGTGTAGGGTCTATTTTCTCGTTTTTATATCTGTTGCCCTGTATGACCGGTATTATTTCTCCTTCATCTCCTCTTCTAATTTTTATTTTACTGAATTTTGGGTACTGTTTCCCTCTCGTATTTTTATAATTTTTTATATAAATTTCATCTCCTTTTATTTCTGGTATTTCTTCTCTGTCCTTATTTGCTTTTTCTATCCATTTCTCTTTCTTTTCTAATAGAATTTTCCTGATCGCTACTTTGTCGATATCTATTGGTTTTTGGTTTGTAGTACTATGTATTGAATTATTATAGTGTTCTGTTGCTTTTAAAACCGTTGTTACTGTATCCATTTGTTTATTTGTAAGCGTTAGTGTTCTAATATGTTCTAATAAAGAGCTATGGCATCTATTCATGTCTGCATTGCCATTGTGTGATCTAGGCCCTATGAAATGTATTTCTATATCTTCTTGTCTGAAAAATTCTTTTATATTTACTGTATTAAATTCATTATCTGCGATTATTTTTGTTGGTTTACCGAAGGATGCATTCCTTTCTTTTATTGCTTTTATGATTGTTATTGGGTTTTTATCCATTATTTCTTTTGTGTATAAATGTTTTGAAAATTTATCTATTGTTGTTAAAAAATATTTTCCTTTTATTATAAATATATCCATGTGTATTATCTCGTTAGTATCGTCTGGAGTTTCGGTTAATTGAAATTTTGGTTTTACCGGGTTTCTGTCATATTTCACTTGATTACATATGTCGCAGTTGTTTATATATTTATTAATTACTTCTTTTAATTTGTTAAAATAGATTTTATCCTTTATCTCCATATAATTTTCTTGTATTCCGTTATGATTTCCTTTTTCGTGTATTAATTTTATTCTGTCGATGCATTCTTCCTCAGTTTTCATATCGTCTGCTAAATGGTTACATTTTATAAATTTTAAATTTTTATGATCCGAGAACAGCTTCAATATCAGCGATTGATATTTATTCCATTCATGGTCTGTTGTTTGACTATATATCCCTATTATTCCTCTTTCTGGCATATATTTTCTTAATATTTCTGTTATTTTATTATCGTTTTCTTTTGTTTCTATATATATTTTTCTTTTTCCATTTATTTCTTCGTATTCCTTTTTCTTGTTTTTCAATATTATTATTTGTGTTTTAAAACTGTTAATTATTCCATCTTTTATGTATATATGATCGTTTATATCTTCCTCGAAATTACTGTGTATTGTTCCTTGTATGCTTTCGTTTTCTTGTATATTAATTTCTCCTGTATCTGTATTTATTCTGCTCAAAAAATCTGCTACGGTATTATCTTTTCCTTTAATGTATTCTATGTCAAAATTGTATTCTGCTAGTTTTAGTTTCCATCTTTGCAATCTTGAATTTTCTTTTGAATTGCTTAAATATGTTAATGGTTTATGATCTGTTTGTATTTTAAATTTTACTCCGTATAAATATGGTCTGAAGTATTTTGTTGCCCAGACTATGGCTAATAACTCTTTTTCTATTGTTGCATAATTTTTCTCGTGTTCGTTCAATGTTCTACTTGCAAAGGATATTGGGTGTCCTGCTTGTGATAAAACTGCTCCTATAGCTTTGTCCGATGCGTCTGTTGTTAGCGTAAATTCTATTTTAAAGTTTGGATATTTTAGTACTGGGAAGTTTGTTATGAGTTCCTTTAGTTTCTCGAATGCTTGTACATATTCTCTGTTGTTTTGATCTACTTTGGCGTCTTTTTTCAATGCATTTGTCATTGGTGCTGCTATTGTAGCATAGTTATGTATAAATTTTCTATAATATCCTGTTATCCCTAAGAAAGATTTAATTTGTTTTTGTGTCGTCGGTATTTTTAGCTCTGTTATTTTCTTTATTTGTTTAGGATTTGGTTCTATTCCTTCTGTTGTTAATACGTGTCCCAAATATTCTGTTGTTTTAGCAAAGAAATTGCATTTATCCGTCTGTATTTTTAAATTATTATCCCTTAATCTTGTTAAAATTTTATTCGTGTTGTCCTCCATTTCTTGTAATGAAGTTGCAAAAATTAATATATCATCTAGGTATACTACACAGATTTTGTTAATATATTCGTCTAATACTTCGTTCATCATGCGCTGAAATGTTGCGGGCGCATTTTTTAATCCGAATGGCATTCTATTAAACTCGTAATGCCCTTTATGCGTTGAAAATGCTGTCTTCTGTCTATCTATTTCGTCTACTTCTATCTGATGAAAGCCCTTGGCTAGATCTAATGTTGTAAAATATTGCGCTTTTCCTAATTTGTCAAAAATTTCATCTATGTTTGGTATTGGAAACTTGTCTTCTACTGTCTCGTCGTTTAAGTTTCTGTAATCCACTACCATTCTCCATTTTTCTTTTCCTGAATTATCCACTTTTTTGGGTACCATCCATATTGGTGCGTTATATGGTGATTTAGATTTCCTTATTATTCCATCAACTAACATGTTTTCTGTTTGTAGTTCTACTTCCTTTTGATGTGTATAGGGGAATCTGTATATTTTAGAATATAATGGTCTTTCTGTTTTTGTAATAATTCTGTGTTTTGTTTGCGCTGTGCAAGTTAATTTCTCGTTTTCTTTATATATGACATCTTTGTATTTCTTTAGTATTCGTTTCAATGCTTCGTTTTCCTCTTGGTTTAAATCTTTATGTACTCTTTCTAGTGTTTCTGATATTTCATATTGTTCTTGTATTTTCTGTTTTTTACCGTATTCAAAATATAACTTCTTTTTATTAATTATCATGTATCCTTCTCCCAAATTTAGTATTGTTCTATACTGTTGTAATATGTCTTGACCGATTATTGCATCGAATGCTTTGTTTGAGTAATCTACTATTTTCCATGTCATCTTCTTTTTGACGCCGAATTCTCTTGGCATATCTGTTTCTATTTCTTCATATAAGTATGATGTACCTGCTAAACTTTCTATTTTTATTGGATTCCTTATTTGTCTTCTTTTTACATGTCTTAGAACCCCCGAATCTATACTAGATAAAGTCGCTCCCGTGTCAACTAAAATTTCTATAATCTCACCATTACACTCGCATTTAACTATGGGTTTGTCTGGTCTGAGGCTGACGTCTGAAAATTTGTCTCCATCGGTTCTACTAAATTACCGTTATGGTTCTTGAATGGGTCAGGCGTGAATTGCCTTGACATTCCTGAATTCTGTCTAAACGGGTTTGGTCTATTTTGATCTCCGCCCTTATTGTTATTATACCCCTGATTATTGTTCTGATTTCTATTTCCTTGATTCTCATTATATCTCATATTATTATTCCCATGGCTTGGTCTATATTGATCTCCGCCGTAATTGTTATTGTTTCTTTGATTCCTATTCCCGCCCTGGCTTGGTCCCTGTGGATCACCGCCGAAACTATGATTCCCGTGGCTTGGTCTCTGTGGATCTCCGCCGTAATTATTATTCTGATTATTGTTCCTATTCCCTCTAAATCCCTGGCTTGGTCTCTGTGGATCTCTGCCGTAGTTATCATTATTGTCCCTATTCCCTCTAAATCCCTGGCTTGGTCTCTGTGGATCTCCGCCGTAGTTATTATTATATCCCATATTATTTTTCTGTTCTATTGTTTCATTTCTAATTCTTTTTGCTATTTCATATGCCATCATTAATGTTTTTATTCCTTTACTCTCAATTACGCAACGCATTGATTCTGTTAATAGTGATTTAAATTTTTCTAATGCAAATAATTCGTTCATTTCTGGTGTGTAGCACGGATATTGTTCTTTTTGATCGTCTAATAGGTATTTTGTGTTTATCTTATTTAATAAATTATCTATCAGGTAATAACCTTCTTCAATATTTCTACTACTTACATTCTTAATTTTTGTCGTTAATGTTGTGTATTCGTCTGTTACTCCATAGTATATTTTTAGGGCGTGTCGTACTAAATGCCATGTTGGGTTTAATATTTTCTGCACTGTACTCCTTGCTGGTCCTTGTATTCTATCGAGAAGTTTGGTAAACACGTAGTTTTTATTGTCCACTGATGCTAATGCAAGTATTCCATTTACTCCGTCGATCCATGATGTTAGACTGTAGATTTGATTGTCTCCTGTGTAGATTGGTAGGCTCCTTACTTCCTTCAAAACTGCCTCCAACGGTAGGAATTGTTGTTGTGGTAGTTGGTTATGTTGTTCCGTCATTTTTTTTTTTTTTTTTACACTGTTCAGTTTATCGTTAACTGGAAACGGTTCACTTTTACGCTATTGAATTTAATTATGACCTTTTCTGATTTTTAGAGAAAGTCGGGCGTCGCGATTGACTTGCCCCGTGATGTAGCTTTTGCGCTTTAATGATCAACTTTATTTTAATTTTATTTAAACTATCCGCGTTTTTACATCTACTAGGACTGATCGCGGGTCTCGGTTTATGTTTCGCGAACTGTTAGTGCTTTTGCATTCTATGTTGACTGTTCGTGTGTATAGGCTATTATTAATAACTGTTCACGATTTTACACTTGGAGAACTGTTCACTATTTTGCATTCACTACGTAGGTTTATATTCAAAATAATTATACTTATTATTTCAAAAAGTCCGACTGCGCCAGTTACGTCGTGGGGCGTAACGTTTGGAAAAATAAAATTTCTTGTTGTAAGCTATGCCACTTTATTCACGAAATTCTAATAACTGAATGATAATTGCTCCTAAAGTTGGAGTGACTTAAATACTAAATGATACTGCCATGTATCGTGTGCAGATTCTTAGTAATACTTATGGTCGTTGTGATAACGTATTACTAACTTGAGGCTGCTTATCAAAAGACTTCCTGTTGTTTGTTATTTGTGGTCAAGAGGTCCAGATGGTCTTATCGTGCTGATGGTGCAATCGTTGTGATTCAGTTCCGGATGCATGTTGTTGCTAAGCGATACTGAATTAAGATGATGCAATGGGATGTTGACGTTATGTGATGTATGACTAGTAGTTTGTGTGTCATACATAACTCACACGCAGATTTATACTGTTCTGTGTGCACAAACTTTCCGTGCTCCATAAAGCGCTCGATAGCGGTGCTCAAATGCATGAAGTCATGTAAAGTCGCACACGCGACTGATTCGGTATCGTGACGGTTGTCGGGTTGAGGGGAATGCAGGCAAATTCGCACTATTCTGGGTGCACAAATTTTTAGTGTTCCATCAAAGAATCGCGAAAATTTCAGCAAGAGATCGTATTTTAACTTTTGAGTTTCCGAGTTAACTTGTTTAAAATGAAAAGTGTTAAAGAAAATACAAGTGTTAACTATTTAAAAGACAATTTTGCAACGTTCCCTTTGGAAGAAAAAATTAGAATAAGGGATACTGGAAGACCAACTCCAGAAATTAATATCGTGCAAGTGACGAATTCTAAATCCAGGCAATTCAAGCGTGAATTCAAATCGGAACTTTATGTAAGAACTAAATGAATTTGCGGTTATGTTGTCACCAATAAACTTTATTGCTTTCCGTGTATTTTATTCGGTCGTGATAATATTGAATCTAGTTGGACGAAGACAGGTGTGTCTGATTTAGGGCACCTTGCTCAAAAAATTAAAAAGCACGAAAATGCATCGTGCCATATAAATGCCCAGCTGGACTTCAATTTGCTGGGAAAGCAAGATATTAGGAATCAACTGGATACCGCATAACGACGAAGTGTTGAACGGCATAATGAAAAAGTTCGGCAAAATCGTTATGTTCTATCAAAAATTATAGACTGCATAAAATTTTGTGGAGTGTTTGAGTTAGCCCTTCGAGGCCACGACGAAAAAGACAGTTCTCTGCATCCAGGGAGTTTTCGCGGTCTTATAAATTTCACTGCCGAATTGGAAGTTGTTTTGCGGTAACACATTGAAAAAGCCACCGTTTTCAAAGGCATTTCAAAAACAATCCAAAATGAATTATTGGATTGCATATTAGAAGTGTTGCACGATCATATCAAAAAAGAAATTCTATGTGCAGAATTTGTATTCGTGATTGCTGATGAAACAACAGATGTGTCGTCTATGTTCCAAATGTCTGTCGTATTCAGATACATAACACAGGATGGTACTCCTGTTGAACGTTTTTGAGCATTTGTTAATCCTGATGGTCACGACACTGCGAGCTTAGCAGGAGCTATTGGTGAGGCTCTACAAAAGGTTTTAGACAAACGTGAGAAACTTGTCTCCCAAAGCTACGATGGTGCTTACGTGATGTCTGGACAAACTGGAAGTGTGCAAGCAATTATTCGAAGAAAATACAAATATGCGTACTATGTACATTGTTACGCTCATCAATTGAATTCGATATTGTCACAAGCTGCCAAACAAAATCAACAAGTACGCGTATTTTTTCAAATTTAAGTGATATAACAATTTTTTTTCCATATTCTGCTCAAAGAGTGGCAGTTCTAGACGAAGTTGTTAGTATTAGGGTGCCACATGCTTCAAATACGCGATGGAACTTGAAAAGCAGAACCATTTCCACTGTTTTTCATAATCTGGAAACGCTAATTGAATGCATGGAGAAAATAAAGGCAACTTCTAAACAAACAATAACTATTAATCAAGCTATTGCAATATCTAGAATGCTTCAGGACCCTGTCTTTCTGTTTTGGCTTTTCGTATTCAATCGGTTAATGCCTCACTGCGATATCTTATATAATCAATTACAAAAAAAAATTGTATACACTCAGTGCAAGTACAACAATTCTTAGCAAGCTTTAAAAATGCTATTCATAGCGAAAGAAATAATATTGACAGTGTTCAAAATGAGATTCCAGAAGAAACTAGCATTAGAAGGCAAACAAAAGACGATGATCCCTACATTTCAAGAATTATCGCTGCCAAAGAAATTTGTGATACAATTAATCACCACGCCATGGATAGGTTTTCGTTTAAAAATCATCTTAGCGCTTCTAATATGTTCTTAGCCCAAAATTTCTCCAAATTTGCAAAGGAATTTCCAAACGATTATCTCACGAGCACAATTGAATCATATTCGATTTTAGATGTTATATCTCGCGAACCAAACATACGATTTCCTTGATCAAGGTGTCAATAGACGCGTATTACTATTTATGTGATTCTATCAAGTTTCCAAAAAAAATCTTCGAGCCGTTTTTTAATTTTTCAAAAAAAAGGGCAAAAAATTGGGTTTTTTTTTCAAAAACAATAAATTTTTAACCTTATTTTCGAATCGGAGTAACCAATGTTTATAAAATTTATATACTCCAAACAATGTTTGTAAAAACAACATGAAAACTTTTTCTCATGATGAAGTAGAAAATTAAATTAAAAATAAAAAATCATTAACAGTCATCATGATCTACAAGGTCATTTCTGTGATGCGTTCTATCTCGCGAACGAAACTTACGATTTGCATGAATATGGTGTCAATCGAAGCGTATTAATATTTTGGTGAATCTGTCGAATTTTTAAAAAAATCGTTTGAGCAGTTTTTTAATGTAAGAAAAAAAGTGCAAAAAATTAGGTTTTTTTCAGAAACAATAAATTTTTAACCTTATTTTCGAATCAAAGTAACCAATGTTTATAAAATTTATATACTCCAAACAATGCTTGTAAAAACAACATCAAAACTTTTTCTCATGATTACGTAGAAAATTATATTAAAAATAAAAATCATTAAAAGTCATCATGATTTTCAAGGTCATTTTTATCATTCACTATATCTCACGAACCAGATATAATATTTGCATCATTAAGGTGTCAGTTGACGTGTATTAACATCTTTGTGAAGTTTTTAACATTATAAAAATTCGTTTCAGCGGTTTTTTTAATTTAATAGAGGAAAATGCGAAAAATTATGGTTTTTTTTCATAAAAAATATATTTTAACCTGTTTTGCACAGCACAGTGATACCAGTTTATAAAATTTATACATTCTTATCGGTTTTTGCAGAAAAACCAGCAAAATTTTCTTCCCTGATTATGAAAAAATTAAATAAAAAATAAAAAATCATTCAAAGTAACCATTTAAAGAGGTTTCATATCAATGATATTACTTTACATCTAAGTTCTAAAAAAATTGTTGTAAATTCAATCAAAGTTTTAAAATATTTGCATAATTTGAGCAGATTTTTAATAGTTTTTACAGTCTTTTAATTAAAAAAACTGCTTAAATTTTGAAAACCAACAAAATTTCAATCAAATTTGCATTTGCGGTAATCAACGCTTTGAATGGTAAAATGTTTTTGTAACTTTTAAGTTACAGAAACCTAATTAGTTTCAAGTTCTTAGTGAATTCTAATGGATATTGCTTAAAGGCCGTCCACTCCAGACGACGATTTCGCAATCTAAAGGAAATCTTCTTGCACCAATGGATGTAGGTGAAGAAGATTTAGGAGAGGATTTAGGTGGTAAATGATAACTCTGAGGTTCCAATTGGGAATGAATTTTATTGCACCAAAATGCTGCTTATATACTATTTACAAAATGTACAATACGCAAATTAAACATTTTTACAAATATTAAAAGTAAGCAAAATATTTGTTGACTTGAACCACGTACATTGAACTTAGTGCAATTGAGGAAAATTTGATGTCATTGCAAATGCATTATGCAATGAATACAATTAGCTAAGTTCAATGTACGTGAAAATAGTACAATTGGTGACTTAATCAAATTGATGTACATTGAACCACAATGTTTGAGTTCAATGTACATCTTATGCAATGTTCGGTCATGAACAGGTTGGGCGCCCCAGGATGGCCACTAAAGTTGAACTAAGTTGCTGTTTGTCCATCTGTTGTAACGTAGAACTTGCTTGGAGATACTTGGCGGTTGGCAAAGATTTGGGTAAATCTTTCGCTAAGGGTCGTTTCTTCACTGGGGTCCTTGCTTGAGCTTCCAGATGTTGTCCTGCATTTTCTAACAGTAAAGAAAATAGCAAGGGCGATGACGATAGCAGCGGTAATCGAGGACCAGGCTAATGCATGGTTGACCAAAGGTTGAAAATGCGGTACATTGTTGTCTAGCAATTGAGGTGGAGGTAGTTTAAACATCTGTTCAGAAATTTTGGAAATTTCCGTAATTTGCAATTTCTGGTAGCTTATTTCATCCAGCTTGGGTAGTGAAATGTTCTTTGTGTATGCACTAATGACCCTCCTTTGCTGATCGAATGTTGTGCGCAGGGTATAATGTTCGGTTTGGACTAGGCAATTACCTTTAAGTTGGATGACTCCAACTTCGGTCAATAATATCTCAATTCTTCTGGTTTTAAGGTGCTGCACTAATGCGTTGCAGTGGGTTGTCTGTACCAATGCTTTCGTGTCTTGGCATATTTTATCTGTTTGCTTGAAAGTATGTAAGATGTTGTTTTCATCAGCCAAAATGCCGTCATATGGGAAAAGAATTTCCATTCTAAGATTCCCCCGAAGAACCTGTGTCTTTCCTAGATTTTCTATATAATACCCTGTAGACGGTTTGAATATTACATATTCATGATTAGAGTGATTGTCGGCTAGGGTGGTTGCAAACGTCAGAAAAGTTAAAATAGTCGTTAGTAGCGCTCTTCCCCAGGTACAAGGCGCGATACGACGTTTCTTCTTCTTTTGTCGTTCTGATGGTTGTTGTTGGGGCATTTGGCGTTTACGATTGTCCACTGCAGAATTTTGACCCTCGCTAGTTCTACGCAGAACTATACCACCGTGTGTAGATCCGACACTAGTATTCGTGCTCGAAACTCTTGGGTTGTTTATTGATTGATTGCTACCAGTATTCGCATTGGAATCGTGAAATGTCGTGTCGTTTGTAGGTAATTCGACTGGTAGAGGACAGATGTTTACTATCGATACATCTTTGAGTTTGTCTCCGTTGTGCCTTACGGTGACTATCCGTACCTTCTTGTCTGGGCCAGGTTTGAGTTCGTGAATACGTGCCAGAGCCCATTTTGAAGGTGGTAAATTGGATTGTTTGAGGAGGACGAGTTGGCCTGGTGTAGGATTGTCAGATTCCTTAGTCCATTTTGATTTACGCTTGAGTGTCTGCAAATATTCCGTAGACCATCTTTGCCAAAACGTCTGATATAATGCGGTCAGCTTCTTCCAGCTATCATGTAGAATTGTGTTTGTCAGATCGGGTTCTGGCACGGCAAGAAGAGGCTTACCGATTAGAAAGTGTCCCGGAGAAAGTGCTTGATAATCTCTGGGGTCACTAGAGAGTGGTGTTATGGGCCTGGAGTTAAGACAGGCTTCGATCTGAATGAGTACTGTATTAAACTCTTCGAAGGTCGGTGATATATCGTTTTCATCGAAGATACGTTTAATATGATGCTTAACAGATTTGACACCTGCTTCCCAGAGGCCTCCTAAGTGAGGTCTGGCAACTGGGATGAACTTCCAGTCGATTCCATCTCTAGCGGAAATTCGAGCAACATCTTCTGATGGTCTAAGAATGGCATGTTTTATGTCATCATCCAATACTTTGCTTGCACCAAAAAAGTTAGTTCCATTGTCACTGTAGATCTCCCGGCAAAGTCCTCTCCTGCTTATAAACCTTTTGAAGGCTGCTAGAAAAGCCTCGGTGGTGAGATCACTCAGCAGCTCGAGATGTATAGCCTTTGTAACCATGCATACAAACACTGCAATGTATCCTTTAATGGTTTTCGTGCCACGGCCTTTAGACATTCGAGTGTAGAAAGGACCAGCGAAATCGACGCCGCAGTACGTGAATGCACTAGCTGGGTTTATGCGAACTGCTGGAAGATCACCCATGATTTGGACATTGTTTCTGCTGGTGTTTCTGTGGCATATGAGGCATCTATGGACTTCGTGCCGAATGACTTTTTGGTCGTCAATTATCCAGTACTTCATTCTTAAATAATTTCGCACCAATGTTACGCCGCCATGCATGGTTATTTTATGTGCGTCTCGTATGATCGAATACGTCACATGGTGTCTTGGCAATAGTATTGGATATTTTGCTTCTTCCGAAATGTCAGCATTACGGAGTCTGCCACCTACCCGTAGAATTTCCTCAGAGTCGAGAAAGGGTGTCAGGTTACGAAGCCAATTCCTTGGACTTTGCAATTCTGCGATCTCTTTCAGTTTGTTGAATGATTTTCACTATTCTCATCTCTGCGTTTTTTATTTCACTTGGATTCAGTAAACCATTTGATATGTGTCCTTTTATCTTTTTAAGATTGTTTTTCAATCTCAAGCAGTACGAAAAAATTCTCAGAAGCTTGCCAAAGTTTGAATAGCGCTCCAAGATCTCTAGTTAAAGTGATTGAGCTCGTGAGAACGTTATGTTTGGTTGGCTCGTGAAGGAACGGTGGGCCATTCCACCACAGTTTAAAGTTGAGGAGCTGCTGGGGCAACAGACCTCTGGAGACACAATCAGCTGGATTCTCTTCACCTCTTACGTGCTGCCATCACCATCTATCATTACTCAATTGTTGGATTGTAGTTACTCTATTGGCAACATACATTTCCATATTAGTGGGATCCAACTTTTTTCGGTCGAGCGTTATTGTAGAATCGGACCATGCGTATATTTTGACATCTTTAATGTTCAGTGATGAGTTTACTTGTTTCAAGAGGTTGGCCAGCAGAACAGCAGCGTTGAGTTCAAGTTGTGGAGGTGTCAGTTTTGCTTTAAGAGGAGTCACCTTTGTTTTTGCGCAAAGAAGTGTTACGCTCACTGCTCCTTGAGTAGAGACGCACTTGGAATAGACCACTGCTGCGTAAGCTTTGTCGCATCGCAGAAACCATGAAGTTCAACTCGAACGTCTGGGTTGTAGTGATTCCACCGTGGAATACGGATGTCTTCGAGAACACTGATTTCTGCCGTAAACTGGTCCCAAACGTTGATTATGTTGCTAGATGGAAAGCTGTTTCAATCTGTACCTTCTTTCCATACTTCCTGCATTATAAGTTTCGCTTTAATCATGACTGGAGCCAACCACTGAAGTGGGTCAAATATAGTTGCTATATTCGACAGAAGCTGACGTTTTGTTAGTGGCTTGTCTTCAAAAATTGGAAGCTTGAATCGAAATTCATCTTTTGATGGATGCCATCTCAGACCTAGAGCCTTGATGGAAGCGTCTTCTGTGATTTCTAGCAGTCCTATTTCTCTTGCTTGTTCTGGGATATTCTCAAGCAGTCTTGGATCGTTACTGCACCACTTTCGTAAATAGGAGCCTCCTTTCTGGAGGATTGCTACAATATCAGCTTGCAAAGCTGTTGCTTCTTCTTTAGTGCTTGCGCCAGTCATGAGGTCATCAACATAAAAATCTGAAGTCAAGATTTTCGATCCTAAAGGATGATTATGCTTCTCGTCTTTTGATAGCTGCACAAGAGATGTAACAGCAAGATAAGTCGCAGATGCTGTGCCATAACTCACAGTACTTAAATTGTACTCTTCGATTGGACCATTTGTATGGCGTCGCCACAGTATTCGTTGGTAATCTAATTGATGTTTGGCTACCTTGATCTGCCTGAACATTTTTCTATGTCAGCTGTGTAGACAAATTTGTGTTTGCGCCATCTTAATATGATTTGCGCAAGGTCTTGTTGCAGTTTTGGACCTGTATGCAGCAAATCGTTTAAGGCTACACCAGTTGAAGTTTTAGCTGAGGCGTCGAAAACAACTCGTAGCTTGGTTGTGGTGCTTTCATTTTTGAAAACTGGATGGTGTGGCAAGTAGTATACACAATTATTTACTCCGGCATAGGGTGAAACCTTGAACATGTGTCCAAGAGTTAAATACACTTCAAGGAATGCATGGTAGTTGACGCGCAGTTCATTGTTCTTGGCTAGTCGTTTCTCTACCTGCTTGTATCGAATCAAGGCTGTAGATCTTGATTCACAAAATTGTTTAGGATTGGTATCCTTGAATGGCAAGCAGACAGTATATCTGCCTGTGTCATCTCTTGAATGTGAAACTGCAAATATTTCTTCACATTTGATGTCACTCTGTGTAGGCTGTCTATCACTGACTTCAGCATCAACTACAAAAAATTTTTCGATTTTCCGATGAAACTCTGCCATTGTAATTAATGAAGCCAGTGTGCTACTTTGTGTTTTTGCTGTGACTTTCTCGGAGAGAATCCATCCAAGTCTTGTTTTTTGGGCAACTAAGCTCCCGTATCGTTTTCTGCCTTCTTCGATAATGTCTGGATATGTATCGCCTCCAATAATCATGTCTATTGAGGTCTTTTCCATGAATTTATGATCTGCAAGATCTAAATTAAAGATCTATTTTGGCAGAGCTGTGTTAATTGTGGTATCTGGTAGGGTTGAAGTAAGATTCGACATCACAAACGCTTCTATGTGAAGCGTGAATTGAGATGCGAATCTTGGAGCTATAACAAGTCTTGCCCTTTTTGTTACAGATATTGGGTTTTGGCCTCCAATACCAGTAATTCTAACCTTTTTAAGGCCTTTAACGTGATAAATGTTGCTTGTGAACCAGGGTCAATCAATGCTCTCAATTCAATTTTTTTGCCTGCATTTGTAAATACGGAAATTCTGGCAGTAGCAAGCAAAACATTTTGGTTTCTTATACCCGCAACATCACGTTTCTTTACGGTTTTTGCTGCTATATTTGCAAATTGTTCCACCAGCAGCCGATGAGTACGGACGCGTTTCGGTCGGGTTCACCAAATATTTATATCAACATACAATCTAGTAGTGCAAAGTGTGAAGTACCGTTAGTGCCAATTATTTGCACAAGCCAGCAGCGCAAAGTGCACACTGCGGTCGTGATCAACCATTTGTGAAAAACCTATCAAGGCGCAACACAGACTAGTGCTAGTGAAATGTGCACTTTAAATAGAGCACCATGACGCAGGCTATGAGTGCAGAGTTGACCTCCGTTGACCTACAGGACGTTGGCCCTAGCGGAAGCAGCATGTCTATTAAGAAAAGCATCCAAACAGGTATCGAAAGATACATTAAAATCTCCGAAAAGAGGAAGCTTAGCCCACCATCTGTGAATATGGGGAGAGCTTCCAAACAAGCAAAAGACGATAATGAAAGATATCAAAATTACTACAACGCCCTTGCTACGGACACCGCTGAAAGCACAACCAATGAGCCTTTGGTAGAAGAAAGAAAGAGCAAGTCAAAACCCCCACCGATATTTATCAGAGGTGTAAATAGTGTAGTGCTTGTTAAAGACCTGATCACACTGTTAGGTACAAATAATTTTTACGCTGTGGACCTACGAAAAGGTAATATCAGAGAAACTAAAATCCAGACGGCGGATGAAGTGAAATATTGCCAAGCAGTCAGCTGGCTTGAAGAACGTAAGGTAAATTTCTACACATATCAATTGAAAAGTGCCAAGGGACTGGTGATAATTATCAAAGGCATAGACCCAGAAGTCAAATTAGATGATATAAAGGAAGAACTAGAAAGCAAAGGATTCATGACAAAAGCAATCCACAATGTCATAAATAAAAATAAAGTGCCGCAGCCTATGTTTAAAGTGGAACTCTCACCAGAGTCCAGTAGACCTCCAAAGGGCAAAACTCATCCCATTTACAATATCCAGTACTTGTTGCACAGAAGAGTCACTGTGGAAGAGCCCTTCAAAAGATATGCAGCGCTACAATGCCATAACTGCCAGGAGTTCGGACACTCGAAAAATTTCTGCAGGCTAACCAGCATATGCGTAGCTTGCGGAGGCATGCATCCAACAGCTAGCTGCAACAGAAATAAAGCCGACACCACGTCTAGAAAGTGTGGTAACTGCAATGGGAATCATACCGCAAACTATAGGGGTTGCCCAGTGTACCATGCTATTTACAAGCAGACAAGCCAAACCAAACCACTTCACACAGCAACGAGGCAACCGTTTATATCAACATCTCAACTAACGGGTCCAGCACAGGGGCTCTATGCCCCCACGCGCACATCATCATCCCGCTCCTATGCAGAAGTGACCCGAAACCAACAGAACCAACCCTCTACAGAAATCCCGGCGACTACCAGCAATCAACAAGAAGTAATCATGCAAATATTACTCACACTCACCAATAACCTGCAGCAACTTACCAATCTAGTGAACCAAATGCATTCAAATTTAAGTAAGCAAACAGAACTTTTACACAAATTAACGAGTAAATGAATTCAATTAAGCTAGCATACTGGAATGCAAACGGCCTATTGGCTCGTAGGAATGAATTAGAAGCATTTCTTTTTAACATGGACATAGATATTATGCTCATTGCAGAAACTCACCTCTGCAGCAAAAATAATCTAAAAATTCGTGGATATACTATCTACAATAATAATCACCCAGATGATAAATCGCACGGAGGTACAGCTATCGTTCTGAAGCACAGAATTAAACATTTCCCGCTCTCATGCAACCAAACACATTTTATTCACTATACAGCTATTAATATATATGTTAACAACAAGTCAATTTGTATCGCTGCTACCTATTGTCCTCCTAAATTTAAAATCAAAAAGAAGCAATTCGATGAATTCTTCAACTCGCTAGGTTCCTGTTTCATAGCTGCCGGCGACTACAATGCGAAATCTCCACACTGGGGCTCACGATTGACTTCACCAAGGGGTAAACAGCTCCTCGAATCAGTACTCCACAATAAACTGCAGTGCATATCGGGTGGCTGTCCAACATACTGGCCAACAGATCAACAAAAAACACCAGACCTAATTGATTTCGGCGTAGTTAAAAATTTCGACTGCAGGCGCATCACCATAAAAACGTCCCATGACCTATCATCGGACCACTCACCAACCATAGTTAACATATGTGGTAATGCGACTCCTTGTCATAATTCACCTTTCCTTGCAAATCGAGCGACGAACTGGGAAAAGTTTAGAATGAAGTTCGAGACGCGCTACTGTCCTCATGTAAAACTTAGATCGGCAGAAAATATAGAACACGCACTACTCGATCTAACAGCAACCATCACAGATTGTGCGATAATAGCCACCCCTGAAAACAATAACTACGAAGACAGAACTCAATCAAGATATAATATTGGAATACTTCATCTTCTCAAAATAAAACGCCAAGCCAAAGCAGAATGGCAAAAGACCCGTTCCCCCAAGGCGAAGGCGTCTCTAAACAAAGCCGCTAAGGAACTCAAAAAAGGGCTAGCTATTGATAAAAACCAAAAAATTGACACATTTGTAAGTAGCTTAACGGTGGGAGCAGACACCAATTATTCAGTCTGGAGGACCGTGAGAAGAATACAGAAGCCAGCCCTGCCAATAACTCCCATCAAGGACAGATCGGGTAATTGGGTCAAAAACCAATCCGAGCAAGCGGAAGCCTTTGCAGCTCACTTGTCCAACGTCTTCAGCGCAACAACAAACAATGAAGTACAAGAGGACTTCACCGAAGAATCTAAGCTGGTAATTGGCAAACCCATCAGATTCTCACAAATTGAATTCCTAAGAAAACTCAATGATATAAACCCCAACAAAGCTCCAGGACACGACCAAATCACTGGTAAGATGATCAAAGAATTACCCCCTGGAGGTAAAATGGCAATCCTTCATATATTCAATGCTATACTTCGTGTCAACCACTATCCGGACCAATGGAAACATTCTAGAATTATAGTCCTACCAAAACCGGGAAAGGACAAATCCAAAGTAGAATCATACAGACCCATTAGCTTGCTCCCAATACTATCAAAGCTGTTTGAAAGACTCCTTCTAGATAAAATGCTTCCCATACTTCACTCCGAAAATCTCATCCCTGACCACCAGTTTGGATTCAGGCACGAGCATTGTACCATTGAGCAAATCCATAGATTAGTAAACTATATAAAGAACGCACTGGAGGGAAAACAATATTGTACTGGATTATTCCTTGATGTATCACAAGCCTTCGATAAAGTAAGACATGATTATCTTGCTCAACTAATCAGGAGCTACCTTCCGCCTGAATTCCAAGGCATTCTGCTAAGTTACCTACATAATCGCACCTTTAAGGTAAGATGTAACGACCAATTAAGCAAAATACATCCAATCAGAGCAGGGGTTCCCCAGGGAAGTGTGCTGGGACCCATCCTATACCTCCTGTACACAGCGGACTTACCGACTAGCAGCCACATACTAACTACAACTTTTGCCGATGACACGGCTATTTTATTCTCCCATATTAACCCCTTAACAGCAACCAGGGAGCTACAGTACCAAACGGACAAGATTGTAGAATGGGCCAATAAGAGGGGAATAACCATAAATGCATCTAAAACGCAGCAAATCACATTTACACTTAGGAAACGTACATGCAGATCAGTCATAATTAACGGCATAAAAGTACCAAAAACTAAAGTGGTCAAATATCTCGGTGTACATCTAGACAGAAGACTAACATGGAAAGCTCATTTAACGAAAAAAAGAACTCAAGTTAGCCTACAATATAATAAAATACGCTGGTTAATCCACAAGAAATCGAAGCTGACTCTGGCAACCAAAATACAATTGTATAAATCTCTGCTGAAACCAATATGGTCATACGCTATACAATTATGGGGAACCACTAAAAAATCGAACCTAAGCCTAATAAAAAGAATTCAAACAAAAATAATAAGAACAATTCTAGGTGCCCCCAATTATGTAAACAACAAAATAATTCAACGCGATATGGGTATAAACACGGTAGAGGAAGAAATTAAAAAACACAGTGGAAACTATATGAAACGTCTGGAAAAACACCCAAATATTAAAGCAAGAGAAATTTTGCAAACTGCACCGTACTCAAGACTGAAGCGCATCGATCCGCTACAACTCCCTAATAGGTAGCCAATAAAGCGTAGTACATTCAACTCCACCATTGTGTAGAGGCGGTACCTTTCGCATACCAGGTATAAAAGGATTATAGACGATCCATCAAAAGAGCTATCTGGACCCTAGCGTGCAACTATACATGGAAAAAAAAAATATGAACATTGGACATTAAGCGACATAATTACATAATTATTAGAGCATACATTCAATAGTGAACTATTGTAAACTCCCCTAGCTGTAAGAGTTGTATTATCAAAGCCTACAATGTACTGTCAGAGTAGGTTATTACTATGTTTAGAAGTAAGAGTTGAATTAACATAAGCTAGAGATCTAAGCAGTGTAGATCTAATACTTATTAAAAAATTTAATAAAAGTTTAAATAAAAAAAAAAAAAAAAAAAAAAAAAAATATTTGCAACGGCGTTGGAATGCATTTTTTTTGGTGACTCTATGTGAATCATTGTATGATGTTTTTGTTTACATTCATAGCAACGACCTTTACTTCTGCAAAATTGTGCTTGACTATGCAATAAACAATTTTTGCACAGTTTTGCATTTGCGACAAATTTGTTTCGCTCGAGCGGGTTCATTGCTTTGAATACGTTGCATCGGTAAATCATATGTGCTTCGTTGCAACATGGGCAACTTGAACCACATGCGGTAGTGAACACCTTATGTTTATTCGGCATGGGTGAATTCTTGCGTGCGTGTGCCTGGGTATAAGTGGCGCTTAGTATTCGGTGGCGATTTAAGAGGAATTGATACAGGTGATCAATTGTGGGCATAGATTGTGTATTGTTGAGCCCTTCCTCGAATAGACGTGCGCTTTCGGTATCCAATTTTCGTATCGCGATGCGGACAATAATTGGGTTCCATGAGTGCGTGCTGTATTTCATGTTTGAAATCGCTGTGAGACAGTTTCTTAAGGTATTATACAGCGTAATAATACCATCAGCTGATCTATGTTCAACCCATTTCGCATCGAGTATACAATCGATTAGATCCATTATGGCATTTCTTTCGTTGGAGAATCGCTCTTTTAAGATTTCAATTGCTGTTTCGTAATTACTTGAAGACAGTTATGAGTGCGCAACTGCCTCTTTAGCATCTCCAGCCAAAGACAAAAGTAGATATTGCATCTTTTGGATCGGTATTAAGCCGCTGTTTTCATGGATGATGCTGGTAAACAGCTCATAAAAGTTTCTCCATTCCTTGTAGTCACCACGAAAAGTAGGGATTGTTATCGTTGGTAACTTTGGTAACTGTGCATTCGGCATTGGAAGTGAATTGTTCGCTGTGGAACAAGTGTCTAATCGACTTTGAATCTTAGGCGTCTTTGATGTAGATGCCATAATTTCAGGCTCTGTTTTCACAGTTTTTAGCCCTTGCGTGTAAGTTCTCTTTAAATCCTCGTAAATCTGAAGAGCTGCTTCAAAGATGTTACTGGATATGTATGGATTATCTCCTTCTAGAGCGTGCAACAAAGTATCGTGGTTCTTTTGAAGGCTTGTAGCTATTACTTTAATAGTTACAAGTTTTCACAGTTTTTAGCCCTTGCGTGAATTAGGGTTTTCAAAGTAAAACACTATTTCCTTAACTTAGTTTATTATATTTTTATTTAAAAGACGTCTTCGTCTAGTCGCAATCTAAACTAGAGTGAACTAAAATCTTAAATCTAACATCTTCTAATTACGAACATATGTACAACAGATGTGGGATCATTACTTGTACGCATTTTGTATTGTTTACCTAAATGTACTATTTCCCACGTTTTCAATATGCACATTTTTCACCATATGGTCATCACAAGAAAGATTAGGAAAAAGGTTATTTTATGGTTTTATTTCATAGCATCCTTTTCCGAATATCATCTTATGGATGCCATATGTGTTGAGGATATGAACTATCCGTAACTCCCCTTCCCTTAGACTGAAGCTTATTCTTCAGTATTTATTTATGAATATTGTAATATTTTTTGTGATTACATAATTTATGGTATGGCTATGTGAATTCATAAGGACACTTATTTTTAAAACATAGAAGTTTCAACGCGAGGTATGCTTAAATACTACCTATAATTATTAATACAGTTAAGATAATTTCGCTATATATGTATATTTTTTTTATGTTTGGTTTCTGGTTACTTTATAATTCACTGTTCTTAAACTAAAGATCAATTCTATTCTACAGAAATGTTATGATAGAAGTACCTATGATATTCAAATGTAAATGATTGCGTTTTGTGTTGCTGCTATTTATTTAATTTATGTTAATCAAGATATTGTTTAATGAATGAATCAGATGCGTATTCCATATTTAATTGCATATCAGCTGATGATTTAAAACAGTAATTGCAAGTCTAGTCTATCGCTAGAGTATCATCATTTTCATTTAATTGTGTCCAAAAGAACGTTTTGTTTTCTTCTTTGGAGCTATGAAATTGTTCCTTCTGCATTTTCTTTTCTTTAAAAGTAATAAATATTAGTTCCGAAAAAAAGAGATTTTAAAGGTTTTGGTTTTAATTGAAGCGTTTCGGTCTTTTGATATTTTTTGTAGCTATATTCTCTAAGTTTCTCTTTACATATTTATCTTTGTGCTTGGGAAGTCGTTGTTCTTTGGTTTTCACGTACCCTTCCTGTCTTGTCTTTATGTAGTCTTCTCTATTTTTATTAGCTTTCGAAATCGATTTTTCTTTATTATTTTTAATATTGTTCGCGATAGTGCTTTTATTTGAATAACCATGATGTATATTAAATGGCGTATCCTTGACCGTACTATGTACTTGTCTGTTATAGAAGTAGATTGCCAATAGAATTTTTATAATAGGTGTTTCATTTGTTATTGCTCTATATTTCGTTGCTATGGTTTGATGTAACCTTTCGATGTCCACGTTGCCTGTATGGGTATTAGGTTTTGTAAAGTGATAATTGATATCATGTTCTTTTAAAAATTCTATAATAATTAAATTATTAAATTCATTATCTAATACTACTTTCGATGGTTTACCCATGGTAGCAATGTATGTCATTAGAGCTTCTTTCAACGATGGTTTTGATCGATCTGGGAGAATAACTGCTGTCGCGTATTTTGAGAATTTATCCACACATGTAGCAATTTTTAATTTCTCTATATAGAAAATATCTATATGGAATATTTGATTTATATCGTTTGGAGTCTCTGACATTTGAAATTTTGGTTTAATCGGGTTAGTTTGATGCTTTATCCGATTGCAGATATCACAATTATATATGAATCGAGTAATCAATCTTTGAAGGCTGGGGTAATAATATATTTTCAATAATCCGTAATATGTTGAATGAATTCCTCCATGACCTATTTCTTTTATATGATATTGTTCAACTTGTTGCAGCGCATCTTCCTCAGACTGTAAATCTTTCAGAATACATGTTACTTTAATAAATTTCTAATTACTAGGGTAAATTTATTTTATTTTAAGTTGAACTTGATTGTATAAATGATCGTCTAGATCTGAATATATTGCAATTTTTCTATTAATAGGTAAGTCCAGAAGTTTTTCAGCGAATTTTCCATTCCTAATTTCTTTTCCGGTTATTATTATTCTTGTGAACTGTAAACTGTTTGGGTACTCACTGTTTGTTAGAACTATCTGAAAAGAGTACTTATTAACATAATCTTCCTTTATTGGTATCAGTTCTGCAGTGTTTTCAATCTCTGAATGTATTGTTATACACTCATTAACTTCCTCTGGCTTTTCTATATGCAGAGAATCAGTAGCAGAAATATCTGTTGTTTCTTTCATTGTTTTAGATTTTGGCATTGAATCTATTTCTCCAGTGTATCCTTGTCGTTCGTCTTCCTCATTATTTGGTCTTGATAAATAGTCCGCTACTTTGTTGTCATTTCCTTTAATATATTCAATATTGAAATCAAATTCATTTAACTTAAGCTTCCATCTAATAAGTTTTTGATTTGGTTCTTTGAGATTCGTAAGCCAAATTAAGGGTCTATGGTCTGTTTGCAGCGTAAATTGTCTTCCATATAGGTATGGTTGAAAGGATTAAGTTCCCCATACAATGGCAAGTAACTCCTTTTCTATAACCGAATAGTTGATTTCATGCTCATTCAACGTTCTTGATGCGTATGCGATCGGATGCTTATTCTGAGATAGAACTGCTCCTAACGCATATTTTGATGCATCTGTTGTCAGAGTAAAAGGTTTTGAGAAGTCGGGATACCTCAAAACTGGTGGCTTGGTTAAAAGTTGTTTAAGTTTTATGCATGATTCTACATAATGAAGGTTGTGAATATCTATTTTTGAGTCCTTTTTTAAAAATTTTGTTAACGGGACAGTTAAAGATGAATAGTCCTTAATAAACTTTCGGTAGTAACCCGTTAATCCTAAAAATGATCTGAGCTGTTTCATTGTTTTTGGTATTTGTATTTTTTGAATTTTATCCAGTTTTTCTGGATTTGGTCTAATTCCTTCTTCAGTCAGTATGTGCCCCAAAAATTCTGTTTGCTTTGCGAAGAAAGTGCATTTATCTGATTGAATTTTCAGGTTATGCTCTGCAAGATTATTGAATATTTTATTAATAGAATCGATGTGTTCTTGGAGAGAAGTACTAAATATTAAGACGTCATCTAAATAAACGATACATATTTTATTAATATATTCTTTTAATACTGAATTTATCATCCTTTGAAAGGTGGCTGGAGCATTTTTTAGTCCAAATGGCATTCTAAGATATTCATAATGTCCATTATGTGTACTAAATGCTGTTTTTGCTCTATCTCTAGGATGGACCATTATCTGATGGAATCCTTTTGCGAGATCAACAGTAGTAAAATATGATGCTTTCCCAAGTTTATCGAAAAGGTCGTCGATGTTTGGAATCGGAAACTTGTCGCTAATAGTAATCTCATTGAGCTTCCTGTAATCAGTAACAATTCTCCATTTAGTTTTTCCTGAATTGTCTGTTTTTTGGGGACAATCCAAACGGGTGCATTGTATGGTGAATTGCTGGGTACAATTATATTATTGTCTAGCATTTCTTGAATTTGCTTCTCCACTTCATTTTGATGAACTTGTGGAAATCTATAGATTCTTGTGAATATAGGCTTATCACTCGTAGTCTTTATTTCATGCTGGGTAATGTTTGTGAAACTCAATGTGTCTCCTTCTCTATAAAATAGTTTTGCATGCTTCTTAATTAATTTTGATAGTTCGTTTTTTTCTTCGCTATTCAAATGATCCATTTCAATGTTTAGATCTTTGACTGGTGTTGGCTCTGTTACTATTAAATTTATTGAATTAGCTACAGCTTCGCTATCCTGATTACTTGTTATAAATGGCACTTTACTGTTATTAATTTCAATATATCCTTCTTTATTATTTATAATTGACTTTGTGGGGCTTAGAACATTTTGGCCTAATATTGCATCGAAGTTTTTGTTAAAAAAGTTAGTGATTTTCCACTCTATCCTAGAGTCGTTTAAATTAAATTCTTGTGGAAATTCTGTCCAGATACCAAAATTAATTATCTCTGTAGAATGAAGGCTTTTTAGATAGGATGGATCATAGTGTCTATTTCTATTTATATTGGCTGAAACCACTTGATCGTTGTTATTTTGGATGGAAAATAATGGAGTGTTGTACGTTTCATTGCTTCTGTACTTATTATTATTATTTTTAAAATAAGTTTTTTGAGGATAGCTGAAACTATTACTTACTTTAAATTGTTTACAGGAAGGTGAACCTCACGCTCTTGCTCCAGTTCTCTAAGAAGCTGATATGCTTCATCCAGTGTCAAACATTTGTTTTGAGTTATCAACAAGGCCTTATATTCAGGGATGCATGCTTTAAATTTGGAAATCGCAAGTGATTCATTGTTAAACGTGTTGAAATATGGAATTGGTGATACTTCTTGCTTAAATCTCTGGTTTAATTTATTTGAAACATGGCTGATTTGATTATATACAATTGTTATGTTATGGTTAAATTGAATGCTTTTCATTTGAGCAATGAGACAGTTGAAGGACTCATTGATTCCATATTTTTGGAGTAATTTGAACTTAATAGTTTCCCAACGAGAATCCGGAAATTGATTCACAACTTGCTGGGGTTTTCCTCGAATTTTTCCCAATATTATCGACTCCAAAAATTGTCTTTGCTCTTCCGAGCAGAATTGCAAAAATTTGTCTACTGTTGCACAAAAACTTTGGATAGATATGCCATACTTGGAATCAGTGAATTCTTCTATTCTTTGTATATTGCTTAATATTTCACTAAAACTAAGATGAATTGTGCTAATTCTATTTTGGTTAATCTGTACACTTTTCGATATGCTGTCTATTTGGGCTTTCTTACCTTTTTCCGCAGAATTTTCATCAAAAGACGGAAATTTTTGATCTGTGATGCTGCGAATTTCTTCCTGAGCTGTGACTGACTCAATGTTTCCGGGCAAATATGCCATTTTACAGGTATTGGTACCAACTTACCTGTAGAGTATTCCTTGGTTCCTCGAATACGGTGATGGAACTGGATCCTTGTCCGGTTGTTGATTTACTATGTTGCTGAGGTCCTTAAATGCATCGATGGGACTAGATCCTTGTCCGGTTGTTGATAAAAGGACAAGGTTTTAGTTCTTTTGCCAGAACCGACTAAGTTTACGAGTCTTCAGTTAGACTTATCACATTTATGTTTGTAAAATAATTGTTTAATCCGTATCGTTTTACATAAACGGATGATTTTAGACGAGTCTTTTGAGATACTAAGTCTTTTTTGAACATGTGCGACACTTAATCCTTTTCTTAACGTATGTTCAATATTTCTTCACTAGCACTATTCACGGTTTTTTTTCACTGCAATAGTGATTGCTTCCGAATAATATCACTTCGATAGTGATAAAATACGTTTTCCGTTATGGGAATAAGATTCGTGAAACCGACTGCGCCAATTAGGGTTTTCAAAGTAAAACACTATTTCCTTAACTTAGTTTATTATATTTTTATTTAAAAGACGTCTTCGTCTAGTCGCAATCTAAACTAGAGTGAACTAAAATCTTAATCTAACATCTTCTACTTACGAACATATGTACAACAGATGTGGGATCATTACTTGTACGCATTTTGTATTGTTTACCTAAATGTACTATTTCCCACGTTTTCAATATGCACATTTTTCACCATATGGTCATCACAAGAAAGATTAGGAAAAAGGTTATTTTATGGTTTTATTTCATAGCATCCTTTTCCGAATATCATCTTATGGATGCCATATGTGTTGAGGATATGAACTATCCGTAACTCGTGTAAGTTCTCTTTGAATCCTCGTAAATCTGAAGAGCTGCTTCAAAGATGTTACTGGATATGTATGGATCATCTCCTTCTAGAGCGTGCAACAGAGTATCGTGGTTCTTTTGAAGGCTTGTAGCTATTACTTTAATAGTTACAAGCTTCTTTTCGAAGTACTCCTGCTGGGTGGGTTCCGAAATTTTCGCTGGAGATTTTTCAGGTTCTCTATCAAGTTTTGTTGTTCGCGAAGGAGATCCTCCATGGCGATAATTTTTGTGAAAATGCGGAAAACTTGGAAACTTTGGAAATAGAATTCACAAAGACTTGACAAATAGGTTTAAAAGACAAGCAGTCGAAAATCGGCAATCGAAATCAAGTGCAAGCCCTGGATAAAATCTTTCCGGTGATACTCTAAATGATTCGAGTGCAAGCTTGAATTCCACACAAGTGCAGTCAAATAATATGAGTGGAACACTATGCTTCATACAATAGCAGTCGAAAAGATTTTGAGTGCAAGCTCGTCTTTTCACAACAGCAGTCAAAGAGCCTGAGTGCAAGCTTGTGAAAATTAGACGACAGCAGTCAAAATTGAGGTTTCAGTGGAAAGTATAGTATCCGGCTCGACGGACCAAATGTAACGTTTAAGTTACAGAAACCCAATTATTTTCCAGTTCTTAGTGAATTCTAATGGATATTGCTAAAAGGCCGTCCACTCCAGACGACGATTTCGCAATCTAAAGGAAATCTTCTTGCACCAATGGTTGTAGGTGAAGAAGATTGAGGAGTGGATTTAGGTGGTAAATGATAACTCTGAGGTTCCAATTGGGAATGAATTTTATTGCACCAAAATGCTGCTTATATACTATTTACAAAATGTACAATACGCAAATTAAACATTTTTACAAATATTAAAACTAAGCAAAATATTTGTTGACTTGAACCACGTACATTGAACTTAGTGCAATTGAGGAAAATTTGATGTCATTGCAAATGCATTATGCAATGAATACAATTAGCTAAGTTCAATGTACGTGACAATAGTACAATTGGTGACTTAATCAAATTGATGTACATTGAACCACAATGTTTGAGTTCAATGTACATCTTATGCAATGTTCGGTCATGAACAGTTTTGCAGTCAATACTTTGCAAGATCATATGCTTTAAAAAGCTTACATCGAATAAAAAATTGTAGTTTTTAGTAGATTCATTCTGTAGTAATCGTAAGATTTCAATAACCATCATCATGTGTAATACATTTTACTTTTTACTTGCAATTGAATCTATTTTTGACGGCATATACAAAATATTTCAAGACCAAAAAGGCCCCCACCGATTGATCCGCGTGAATAATCATTCTGTCCTCATCGACCAAAAACCTTACGTAATCAATGGACCCTCCCGTAGACGATATGATTCATATTAACTCATTCCTGTTACTGCTATGAATACCTCTCATTTTTATTGTTTAAAGTAGTAGTATTTTCAAAACTATTATTGTGTTAAATATTTTTAATGTTTATCTAAATATTACTGGGAAGTTGACCGTGTGGACCTCAAGGGTCGCACTTCGCGGCTTGTTTTCTTTGTTTTCAACGATTCGTGAATTTGTTTTCTATCTTTACTTCCTTGTTGAACTTCTTATGGTTTACAATTTATACTTGAATGTAATCGTATTGTTATAGTATTCGGTCGCTTTAAGGACTTTTTCATCAATGCTGGGTTCGGAATCGGTAAGTGAGAGAACTCTTATTTGTTTTAAAAATGTACTGTGACATCGGTTCATATCGGCATTTCCGATATGAGATTGGGGTGAAGTGAAATGTATTTCAATTTTTTCCTTTCGTAAGAAATGTCTAATATTGACAGTATTGAATTCATTGTCTGCGACAAGCTTTTTTGGTTTTCCCATTATTGCATTATATTCTCTGATCAATTTTATGAAAGTTACCGCATTTTTGTCCATAGTTTCTTTAGTGTATAGATGTTTGGAAAATTTATCTATAGTTGTAAAGAATTGTTTCTTACCTATCATAAATATGTCTAAGTGAACTAGTTGGTTAATATTATTGGGTGTTTCTGATAATAAGAACTCTGGTTTTACGGGTTTTCTGTCATATTTAACGCGATTGCATATATCGCAATTGTTGATGTATTTGGCAATCATGTTTCTCATATCTTGAAAGTAGTATACGTTTTTCATTTCTGCGTAATTTTCCAAGATACCTCTATGATTACTATTTTCATGATCTCTTTTATTTTCTTAAAACATTGATCTTCATCTAATAGATCGTTTGCGTGATGTGTACATTTAATGAATTTTATTTCTCGATTATTAAAATATAGGCTTACGATTGCAATCTGAACTTTGTTCCATTCGGTGTCATTAAGCTCACAATGAATTCCAATTTTGCTTTATTAGCTATATATCGTCTCAATATATCTTTCACTGTATATTCGTCATTAATATCCTTTGTATCTATGTATATTTTTCGTTTTTTATTAATCATTTTTAGTTCCTTTTGTTTCCTTTTTACAATCAAAATTTGTGTTTTATAGATGTTAACAATTCCTTCGCTAATGGGTATAAAGTTGTGTTGGTCTTCATTCCCTGAGTGAATTGTTGCCATGTCACTTAGGTTTTCATTCAAGTCTTGGTTTTCAATAGTTATATTAATTTCTTGTTTTTCAGCATTAATTCTACTGAGGAAATCAGCAACTTTATTGTCTTTTCCTTTTAGGTATTCGATATGAAAGTTGTACTCGTTTAGTTTTATCTTCCATCTCTGCAATTTGCTATTTGGTTCCTTTAGGTTATTAAGTCAGACGAGAGGTCTATGGTCCGTTTTTATATCAAATTTTGTTCCAAAAATATATGGTCTGAAGTATTGAGTTGCCCATACGGTAGCGAGTAATTCTTTTCTATCGTAGAGTAGTTTCTTTCATGTTCATTTAATGCTCTACTAGCAAATGATATTGGGTGTCCTTGTTGTGATAAAACTGCGCCTATTGCTTTTTCTGAAGCGTCTGTTGTGAGTATAAATTTTTATTTGAAGTCAGGATAATGTAGAATTGAATAATTTGTAATTAATTGTTTTAGATTTTCGAACGCTGAAACATATTTTGGGTCTTCAACATTTATTTTGTTGTCCTTTTTCAAGGCATCGGTCAATGGTGAGGCAATTTTTGCATAGTTATTAATAAACTTACGGTGGTATCCTGTTATTCCTAAGAATGATTTAATTCTCTTTGGAGTGTCAGGGACTTTTAAATTTTTTATTACTTCAATGTTATCAGGATTTGGTTTTATGCCGTCTACAGATAAAATATGTCTTAGATGGTCGGTTTGTTTTGCGAAGAATCGATTTGGATTTTTAATTTTACTTTCACAGTGTATCGAATATTTTGCGAATATTCACTTCCATTTCCTGGAGTGATGTTGCGAAGATGAGGATATCGTCCAAGTAGACAACACATATTTTATTAATGTATTCTCTCAGGACTTCGTTCATCATACGCTGAAAAGTAGCGGGGGCGTTTTTTAGGCCAAAGGGCATTCTGTTAAATTCATAATGTCCTTGTGGTGTTGAGAAAGCTGTTTTATATCGATCATGTTCACTGATCTCTATTTGGTGGAATCCTTTCGCCAAATCTAACGTTGTGAAGTATTGTGATTTACCTAATTTGTCAAATATACTTTCGATGTTAGGAATAGGAAACTTGTCTTCGATGGTTTCCTCGTTCAACTTTCTCCATTTTTGCTTACCGGAGTTGTCCATTTTCTTTGGTACAATCCATATAGGTGCGTTATAAGGAAATGTAGAAGGTCGTATAATTTTTTGTTTTAACATGTTTTCGATTTGAGATTTAACTTCTCCTTCGTGTATATGGGGAAATCTGTGAATTTTAGAATACAAGGGTTTGTTGGATTTAGTTACTATGTCATGTTTAGTTTGGGTGGCGCACGTTAAGTTATCACCTTCCTTGTAGAATATATCCTCATTTTCTCTGAGTATTTTTCTCAAGGTATTGGTTTCCTCGTTGTTTAAGGTTTCAAATAACTTTTGTTTAGCATTTAATTGGGGCTGCAATTCGCTTTGAAAACTTATCTCTTCGGATATTGCATAGTTAAAGAATAGTATAGTATAGAATAGTCTACATATGCATTTAGTGGGTGTCCTATTATGGATTTTGTCCTATCATGACTTTAAACTGTTTGTCAGAAAAATCCATAATATTCCAAAGTATTTTATGAGATATTGGGAGTTCGAATTTTCGAGGCATATTAGATTTTAATTTTTCAGTAACATAGTATGTTCCTGCTAAACCGTATATTGAAAAAGGTACGTCTAATTGAAATTTCTCGTTTTTCAAAAGATAGCGTTTTGTCTATACTAGATGTTGATGCTCCAGTACAGTGGCATACCCAGGGAGGGGGGGGTTTACGGGTTCAACCCCCCCCCCTTGAAGAAGAATTGAATGCTGAGTTGACTCTGTGGTACAGAAAGATAGGGCATCTTGGAATAGTAAACCGCCCAAAAACGGCCATAGATGGGTTAAGCATGTGTAATTCAAACGTTTTGCCGAATATATCGAAATTGCTAGAAATATTGGCTGTTCTCCCAGTATCTACGTGTACAAACAAACGATCATACAACATACTTGCGAAATTCCACCAGCAATGAACGGCTAAATGGATTGGCACTTCTAAATATTCATAAAGATCGCACTCTATCTACAGAAGATGTGTTAAATGAGCTGATGAAAAAAAATCGTCGTTTAGATATTTCCCTATAATTTTATCCGGCGAAGCGTTCTGTTTTATGCTTGGGCATAAAATTTAAATCCCATTTTACACTGTTTCTCACCGTTACTTTAGATGAGTTTTGAATACTAAGTTGTATCATTATCGGCATTTTAAAACTTTGATCACCTCGCGTAAATTTAAAAAATTTGAAGATTCGAATGTTATGGATTATATTTCTCAAGCATATTTACATAAGGTTTCGTCACTGCCTGGGAAGAGGTTGGTAAAAATAATAATCGATGGTGCAACCGCCAAAATTGGACCTTCAGGCAATATTAGAGTTATTTCATTTACTTGACTAACGGAACATTAGGATGTTAAGTGGTCAGGAACACGCTCACCCGTGATTATTACCCTCATTTGATTCAGGCTCTCATTCACAGCTGAGTGAAATAATAGTGCGGCATCAAATCTCATTCCCGAAAACTATCTGTCGACAAGGAGCCTTGAACTAGCGTTAACCACTAAGTCACCCACTTGCCCAATTATTTCCCGAGACACTCTAGAACGTGGGAGTTGAGTGAGATTCAGTATCTCTACGCAATTAGATCTTTTCATCTTTTTCACAGTAAAACCCATATGGGCCTGATTTACGGCCTATGGTGCTTTAGAGATCTCACCTAGGGGTGATACGGGAATAGTTTGCACAAATTGAATCCGTGTGTGCCGTTTTCTTTTACTTATTGTATGAAGCCTAGCAATTTTATATATACAGGGTGTTTTGTATTCGGTGGCATAAAATGACACCACGTATTCTCTGAAGTCTCACGAGAAAAAAAATCGTATTGGAGAGGGGTGGTAAATCCGAAGCACTCAATAAGCGCTTTCTTTAAAAACAGTAGCTGCTGTAGGTTAGCATTTCATTTTGTCGTTTAAAATAGTCGCGAAACTGAAAATTAGCGAATTTTTTCAGGTTGTTTTCACTTTCGAATTTTGTTGTGCCAAATTGGCACTACTGCGAGCAAGTTTTTATACACGTCTAAAAAGATTTTATAATAGGCTATCAAATGCGTTATTTTTGGAAGGCATGCATGCATGATCCAGACAGTTATAAGAGTTTAAACGGACCAGGTCGTGGTTATGGAGCGTGGTACTTCCCCCTCCTATATCTCGAAACCCCTTCGGATTTACCACCCCTCTCCAATACCATTTTTTTCTCGCGACACTTCAAAGAATACGTGGTGTCATTTAATGCCACCGAATACAAAACACCCTGTAGATAAAGAGTTGGTAGGAACATTAGAATATGGTCACCTCATTGAAAGTTTTCGTAGTAAAATTCCAGAAAAGTGTAATTTATTTAATTCGCACCCAGCAACAGTTATATTTTTGAATGTTTCTTTCCATCTTTGATCAGAACCCTCAAAAAATGTATTGTTTTTATTTTGTCATATGATTTGTAATCTGAGGATTAGGCCTATTGGGGACACCTCATTAAGAAAAAACAAAAAGTCTACCTCATGCGTTACGTGGAAATGACGACAAATTTGCTTGAGAGCGCAGAGTTGCTTTCCTGCATGGGCTGCAAACAAGCTTAGCCAGCCCTGATTACGATAATATTCTGTCTGTGCTTAGTGACAGTTTCACTTTCCCACGGCATTTACTTCATTAGTTGCTTTCTTTTCTGGCCTGTAGGTATTAAAGGCGTTTCAATATATGTACTTGCAAACATGCATATACACTTTACGGTTCCAAGGAAGTCTACAAATACAGTGTAGGTTCTTTCACACGTCAAGTGCATAATTTTATAATTTGAATGAAAATATCATGAATGATTCGAATAAATGAAACCAGACATGCAATCGGGCTAAAGTCTGCCAGAATTATTTTTGGAGGACTCCAACTTTGACCGGTAAAAAAGTATGATTCTGAATGATTACATAATTATATCTTCATATTTACATCGAAGCACTAGCAAACGTACCTAGTCGAACCTTCAAAAATATAACCCCCCCTTATCAAAATCCTGCGTACGCTACTGCTCCAGTATCTACTAGTACAGGGATTATCTAATTATCAATGTTAAGGTTAATTATAGGTAAAGGGTTTCCGAGGCAGTTATGTGAAAATTTGTGTCCATCGCTTCGGGATTTTGTCGATATTGGTTACTTTGACGATAGATAGTTGAGTTATTTACTTGCATTTGTTCTGGACGGTTAAATACACGATTATTTTGTGGTTGGTACCTTCTGTTAAAGTTGAATCTATTATTGGTATTTTGGTTATTCCAGTGGTTATTATTATTTCGATTTACGTAATTATTTTGGTGATTATTATATGAACGTTGTTGGTGGTTCTGATGGTTGCTATTAAATCGGTTATAACGTGGTTTAAAACTGTTATTATAATTATTATTATGTTGGTTGATACTATTTTTGTGCGGATTTCTGTTCCGACGATTAGAATTGTAATCTTCACTAGGTTGGTTATCGGTATTTTGTTGAATTTCCTTCAACAGATTATATGCCTGATCCAAAGTGTTACAATTTCAAGTAGGAAAGTTTTATATTCAGGTAATAGGGTTTTGAATTTATTTAATACCAAACTCTCGTTACGGACAGGATTGAACTCATCGTGGAAATCTCTCTGCGGATCTTGCAGGTATTTTGTATTAAGTTTGTTTAGTAGATTATTTAACTTATGGTATGTATCATCAATATGCCTATTATTAACACTTACTCCATGAATACAATTTACAATATTGTTGTATGTTTGGTTGATCCCGTATGTCGATAATAATATCGCTTTGATGCTCTGCCAATTAGGGTCTGGAATCTTCTGGATTGTGTTCCTCGCTGGTCCTTGCAGTTTGTGCAGGATTAGGCGGAGGACATATGTTTGTTGATCACCTGGTTGTGTGAGGTTGAGGATCGTGTTGCCTCATCTATCCATGCAGACAGTGCGTATTGTTCGTTGTTGCCGGTGTAAATAGGTAATCGCCTTACTTCCTTCAGCAGCTCCTCGAAGCTCAGCTCTAGTGGAAGTGGTGCGGGTATTTCAGCCATTATTTTTTATTTCAGTCCGTGTAGATGTGGTCCTGGTTCCTTTCGGGATGCAGCAAGTTTTCACACACTTTCGATATTTTATTTTTATTAGTGAACAGGTCCTTAACCCCAGCCTCAGGGAAAAGTTTTAAAGGTCGACTCAGGCTTGACGCACAACCTCCTGTTCGTGTTTTAATGCCTAGTGAATTTGCACTTAACTAGGGTTGTTAATAGTGTTTATAAATCAACACTATAGGGCTCCCGATCGTTTGAGCGTTAATTCGCGTTTTTCCAATTTTGCGTATTCATCGCAATTGGATTTATTTGTTCCTTACACAAAGTGTTTAGCGGAACCGCGAACTTTTAGGGTTTTTTATCGTCTTAAATAGGACTTCCTCCTTCCTTAAGATGTCGACTGCGCCAGTTATAGCTGGACTATTTGTTAAGTCCAAAAAAATTAAATTGAATTTGTTCCTAACGTGGAACTTTTAAATAAAACTCGAAAGATTTTCACGGAATAATGACTTTATTACAACTGATCTTAACCGAACTGAATCGCAACTGAAGACTGCCCACTAGACTATTTTACATTCCTATATATAGGCTTGGAATCGCCAAAACAATCTTCGTCTTATGTGCATATTCCCACAATAAGAGGATGTGCTAAGTGTGCAATATCAAGCAGCGGATATGAGATGCGGATATTGCGTTTTTGTTTATCAAAGAATTTTTAATTAAATTTGTTGGTCTGCATCTGATATGATATGCAACATTTTATTATTTGTATCAGAATATGATATGAAGAATGCAACATTGTATTGTTCGTATCAGGATATGATATGAAGAATGCAACATTGTATTGATATATATAGATGTTATTCGGAAAGGGTTTTGGAGAATTTGGTAGTAATGCTATTGTCTATGTTATGTGTAACTCGCGCTATATCAAGAGAAAATGTCTGCTCTATTTGGCAGCTCAATTTAATCTCCTTCAAGATTTTGATATGACTTACGTCCTATATTTATTATTTTCGTAACCTGTCGCTTGCTCTACTACTTACATCTCTTCCTCGTAGGCCCGCACAATAAATTCGACGACTCTCTTAAGCTCATTCAACCTATAACTATATAAAACCTACAGTGGTTGATGGAATCCACATAACAAAACTCGCGTACGCCTTCATCGGCAGTTCGATCAAATCTACTTTTTTTCGACTTTGATTTTAATACCCGCCGCACTTCACGCGCTATATCAAGAGAAAATATCTGCTCTATTCGGCGGCTCAATTCGATCTCCATCAAGATTTTGATATTACTTCCTGTTTTTGTATTCTCAAACGAGAATCGGTGCTATGCACTTATTGTTTGACCATAGAAACGCAGTATTTGCAACCGACAAGTCTATATTATTATAAATATGACTTCAAGTCATGACCGCGTTTTACATACTGAATTTTTGTTTTTTACATGACATATACATATTAGGCAAAGCCAACTATTCTCAAAATAGTAACTACGTGCCGAATCAAGTTAAGTAGAAAATCATAAACACTTCCGTCCTATATCTCGATCGCATCTTTGTTCGACTTCGCTTACTATGGATTGACAGATATGCGGTAATAGATCTTTGTCTCTTGCTATAAGTCGGAAGTCAACATACATTGTGCGAGTGGGAAAAGGGCAGCTAGATAGGTTTTTTTAACATTAATTTACGTTGTTGTAAGCACGGCTCAATTTAGGGATGGATAATGAAGGGTTTTATAAATGCAGGATTTAAAATTGAACTTGGAAATGGTATGTTTATGACGCTTCGTTTGGTTAATGTATTCGTCAGGACCTTTAGAGTGTATGCGTTTTTCTGACATATTTCGTATAATTGCCAATACGTCAAGTGATTTTGAAGTTGTATTGTCTATCGATGTGCGAATCATTTCTTTCAATATGTTAGAATCTATTTTGATTCTTGATAATGCATTCGCGTTAGTATTACTTTTTCCTTGTTTGTATACGATCTCGAAATCATAATCAGCTAGATCCAATCTTATTCTCGTTAATTTAGAGGAAGGGTTTTTGTGGGTAAACAGCGACACTAATGGTCTGTGGTCAGTTACGACTATGAATTTTCGACCAAATATGTAGGGTTTAAAAAAAATTACTGCCCAATGTATGGCTAAAAGTTCTTTTTCAATTACGGGTTTGTTGATCTCATGTTTATTCAGCGATTTACTAGCGTATGAAATTGGTACATCAAAACCTATCTCACCTTGTGAAAGTATTGCTCCTAGTGCTTGATCAGATGTGTCTGTAGTTATAATGTATGTTTTATCAAAATCTGGATACTGTAAAATGGGTGGTTTCATTAGTTTTTGTTTTAGAGTTCCGAATGCTGTGTAATATTCTTCTGACCAGATAAAAGTTTGTTTCTTTTTTAGCAAGTTGTTCAAACATTTTTCAATTTGCGCGATGTTTTGTATGAATCGACGGTAGTAATTGCAGAATGCAATAAATCGTCTAACTTCGTCTGCATTTTGTGGTGTTGGATAGTTACTAATAGTATGGAATTTCGATGTATCTGTTTTAATTCCATCTTTGGTTATTAGATGTCCAAGATATATTACTTATGGTCTTAGAAAACAACATTTGTTTGGATTTAATTTAAGGTTGTATTGTTGTAACCGCTTGAATACTTTGATTAAATTCTCATTATGATTTTGTAGGCTACAACCAAACACTATTATGTCATCGACCTATAGAAGTGCGTTGCTATCTAAACCACAAAGTGCTATTGTTAGCATGCGTTGGAAAGTATTGGATGAGATTTTAAGACCAAAGGGTAGTCTTTTCAATTGAAAATGTCCATTTGAAGTTGAAAATGCTGTCAGAGGTCTTGATTTTTTGTTAAGGTTTATTTGATGAAAGGAACTAGTCATATCTAGTGTCGAAAAATACTTAGCTCTACTCAATTTGTCTAATACGTCTTCAATGCGAGTTAGAGGGAATTTGTCATTAATTATTCCCGTCGCCATTTTTTTGTATCATGCGATCCTTTTTTGGAACTAGTAATAAAGGTGAATTGTATGGGCTAATTGAATGTTCTATGATATCATCGTTAAGTAGTTTTTGAACTTGTTTATTAACTTCTTCCTGTTGAGTTTGTGGAAGTCTAAAGTTTTTTATGTATATTGGATTCGAGTCTGTGACAGAAAGATTTTGTGTATAAAAATTGTTTATCAAAAGTGGTTCATCTTCTATGTGAAATATTTGTTGATAATCTCTGAATATTTCGATGAGTGAATTTTTCGCTTTTTCGCCTTTGATTTCTAAATTGAGGAGTTTCAAAATATTTTCAAATCTAGAGTTGGCATTAGAATATTGTTGCGAAGTTTTAGCAACGTGATAATTTTTAAGTGGTTCTGTGCTTATCTTTATGGTGGATATAGTTACTTCGGTATTGTTTGTATTCAGGATCTTAATGTGACAATTGCCATTTGATGGCACTATTAGCTATATAAACTCCTTTTTGGATTTCTTTGTTTAGAATGAATATCCTCTACTAGTTTAAGATTTATGGGATGTATGATTTCGGATCTCGGTGGTAATTTTATTTGATGAATATTTAATGGTTTTGTCTCTAGTTGTAATGTTAGTTCATCATCGTTGATGGTAATTGATATTGTAAATGTTTCGTAATCAATTTTGCACAAATATTTAATTAGGAAGTCTCTTCCAAGTATGACATCTGTAGTTATGGGAAAGTCAGGATCTACGATATGAAATCTATGTTTCAGTTTGTAGTTTTGTATTGAAAAATTTATATCAGCAGTTCCTAAAGAGAAGATTTTTTCCGTAGTAATTCCTGATAGTTTGCATCTATTATCCTCGTTGATTTTTAACGGTATTATTTCTTTGCATATAGATATGTCTGCACCAGTGTCAATTAAAAATGTGAATACGTTGTTCGTGTTTCTTCCTTTAAAAGCGATATAGTTCATTGGTTTTTCGGTAATATTGTATATCTTAATTTGTTTTTTTTTTTAATCCGGAGTGAAACGGTTTATTTTTATTTATGTTTCGACCTCCAGGGTAATTTCGTTTCCCTGGGCGTAAATTATATTCATATAATTTCTCGGGTTGTTGTTCCTACTTCTATTCCAAGCTTGACGTTGCTGACGATTATCATTTCTATTATTGTTTTGCATCCAATAATTGTTGTTTTGTCTGTTATTGTTATGATATCCTCTGTAATTGCCATTGCTATTATTATATTGATCTCTATGATTGTTATTTTCTAGGAACTGTTGTGCACCTGAAGCTGGTGTCGGCGCCATTGCTCCCTTTTCTGGGTCAGTCAAGTAGAGCTCACTGGAGTTTTCTCTGGCGCCTCGCTTTTCTTATGGCTTCCTATGGGCCTTGCCTGTCAGTAAGTTATCGTAATGCTGGGTAAGTCTCGTGAGTGTTGCTATGTCCAGATCTTAAGATTTTCATGGTACTGTTTGGATGTCGGTCAATTTTGTCAAAAAGTTTCAGTGCTTTGTCACGTATGTATTTGTCGATAGTCTCAAGTCGTAGGTCCTTATGTATGGATGTGTTCCGAACGTACCATGGAACTCGAAATTTTTTTCGTAACGCAAGGTTTTGGCAAGTTTGCATCTGCTGTCGGTACGCCTTAAATGTCTGGTAGAATGATGTGCTGGCATACACTCTCATTGGTCGTACAATTGAGGTGCAGTTTTGCAAAAGGGTATAAGCGCCAAAATCGAAAAAATCGAGTTTGATATCGATTTTCATGTAAAATTTCACGATGAATCGAATGGTCACGTTCCGGTTTGTCGAAACGGGACGAATCCCGCCTTAAAAGCATGAAGTTTTTTCAAAACGGTACTAGTTCTATAGTTTTTTCGAAATGTTACATATTTTATATCGTTTTCCTATAAATAAAATTGATACCAATGTGTCAAAAACATCACATAACAGTGAGATTTAAATTAAATTAAATCAAATAGCATCAAAAGAAAACCCATCTCTTGGGCTAGGGTGGAAATGGTTTTGCAAAACCGTATAGAAATCGGATGTGTACCGTTTTGCGAAACCTCCCCAATTTCATAGTTTACTTCCCATCTGATGGAACAGGTAATTGAATCATGTTGATAGATAAATACAACATAGCTACAATCTAGATAATTTAGCAACAATTCAAATTTTCAAAAATGAAAATGCCAAGAATATAATTGTTTTTTTTTTGATTCCCGAAAATTCAGCTTTTTTGGAACTGTACCCTTTTGTAAAACTGTGACTCAATTTGTTTATAAATATGAAGCCTGTTTTTTACGTTCAGTCTTTTAGCGTTGAGGATAGGAAGGAGGGAATTAATTGTGTAAGTACATTCTGTCCGTTTGTTGTGGGTGTGTTTTCTCCAGGACAGTCCTTTGTCGAACGTTAGTCCTAGGTATTTGGCAGTCGCAGACCATTCGATCTGTTGTCCGTCTACTGTTATGTTGGTCGGGTGTTGTCGTATCCGTCTTGTTATAAAAATAGCCTGAGTTTTTTCAGGTTTTATTTTGATCTTCCATTTTCCGGAATATTCCATCAGCTGGTTTGTGGAGCGCTACAGATGTGAAGTGACGGTTTGAGCTGACCGTGCTGTGTGGAAAATGTATGTATCGTCTGCAAACAGGGATATTTTGCTTTGTGATTGGGACTCCGTGGGAATGTCTGCGGTGTACAGAGTGTACAAGATTGGCAAGAGAGGTGACCCTTGGGGCACTCCAGCCTCGATCGGTCTCTCGTTAGATAGATGGTCATCAATTCTGACTCGAAAAGTTCTGTCCTTCAAGAAAGAGGCAACTACTTGTATAATTGGGAGAGGGATATTGAATCTATGCATTTTTGATATAAGTACTGCATGCCAGACCTTGTCGAACGCCAAACATGACCAAACCTGTTGATCTTCTGTGGTTAAACCCTGTTCGGATTTGTTGGACTACTCTTGTGAGCTAGAGGTCGCAGAGGTGTTGTGACCTGAAGCCAAATTGTTCTTCTGGGATTAGATTCCTACTGAAAACATCATCGCACAGGCGGGCTAGGAGAATCCGTTCTGTTTTTTTTGCGATAAAAGAGAGAAGACTTATGGGCCTTCAATTTTGAGGAAAGGTTAAGTTTTTACCGGGTTTTGGGAGTACAATTATAGTTGCCATTTTCCATGCCTTTGGATACCACCGAAGATGGAAGATCGCATTGATAATTTTCGTTTTGTCTGTATAGTACTGTCTGGTATATGTCTGAGGTATTCATTAGTTATGGCATCCCAGCCAGGCGCCTTTCGCCTATTAAGGTTATGAGCCAAGCCTCCACCTGAGGTCTTGTCATCCGAAGTTGTCTACAGGTTCTGCTTACCTGGGCCTCTTCTTCTGAGTCCTCATCGGAGAATGTATTTTCGCGAAATTGGAGCTCCAATGTGTCTGCGAAAGCCTCAGATATTCCTTCCCGGTAGTATTCCATACCATTTGGACCATGTATGGGTGGCATTCGCTGTCTTGTTTTCGTCCGAAAATATTTTGACAGTCGCCAGAAGTTGTTATCACCGGGTTCCAGACTTTCAAGGATGCTCTCCCAAGTTTCGTTGCGAAACGCAGAAATTTGCTCTCGGATGCAATTTGTCATCCGGTTGGCTTCGCGTTTCATGTTTGGGTCACCCGTTACCCTCGCTCTTTTTCGGACTCTGTTTCTTTTCCTGATCAGTTCTTTAATGTCTCTAGGTAGCTCATACGGGCTTACTATCTTTGCTGGCATTGTGGTTGTACTTTCATCATTTGCCTATTTGATTTGTTGCGTGAGGATGTTGACGCTACACTCAATATCTGCGCGTTTTTCGAGAGAATCAACTGTTGGCATGTTGGTCATTGCAAGTTCAAAGGCTTCCCAATCTGTCATTATTCTTACTTTTGGGGGATCGTCTACGTAGAGATCTTGTAGTAAAAAGAGTACAGGTTTGTGGTCAGATGGGAGCTCGTCTAACACTTTGATGGTTACATGTTGTTGGATGTTTTGAGCTATCGCTAGATCCAGTATCGATCCACTACAATTGAAGCCGTAGTGCGTCGGTTCCTCTGAGGCATGCAGGACTAGATGTTTTTGCGCGATGAAATTGTTCAGATGATTGCCAGATGTATTGCACCTCGCGTCTACCCAGAGTCGATTCCTGGAATTCAAGTCGCCTGCAAGAAAGATCGGGCAATCCATATCGAAAAGGATGGTCATATCTCCTATAAAGTTTGAGAAGCTCGGGGGCCTGTATGCCGAAATCGCTACGAACTCGAAAGAACCCGTCCGCACTTTGATCGCCGTCGCTTCCATGCCAATCAAAGGAGGGGTTTGAATTGGATAGTGGATCACGCTTCTCTTTACCAGGATCGCCGTTCCTCCTCCACGGTGAGATAGTCTATCATTACGATAGAGGATATAATTGGGAATTTTGAAATGGATGGGGGGTTTAAGCAAGGTCTCTTGGATGAGCAGTATGTCGACTCTTTGTTCCGACAAAAAGTTCAACAGCTCACCCCTTTTTGCAACAATTGAGTTTGCATTCCACGATAGAATGGAAACCCAATTACTGTCGACCATTGGAAAGGTTTTGGATGGGAGTTGGGAAGGTTGTTTGGGCCATGAACATGCTTTGGACCATTCTTGCCATCATGTCTTGCATCATGGATTGAAATTGTTTTTGCATGTTCGCAAAGAATTGATCCATATGCTCTGTGTTGGGAGTAACGGATGGTTTGTTTGTTGGGATGGGTTTTACCATGGGGGTGTTGGGGTTTTTAGTTGGTGGTAAATTTGGAGAGGGAGCAGTGACGGCTAAAGCGGTGTGGCTCTTCGCGATCTGTGCGAGTGTTTTCATGAGGTTTGTGGGGTTCCTCGGACAGCCTCCGTAGCTTGCGGGATGATCACAATTTGTGCACGTTGCCTTCTCTTCGGCTTTCTTTGTGCAGCTTGTGTAGTGATGCAGGCCGTCGCATTTAACGCAACGCGCCTGAGCATGACAGTTGCTCGCAGAATGTCCAAACTGCTGGCAGTTATGGCATTGTGGACGCCCCGAACGCGGCTTCTGAGCCTCGATCTGAACTATCAGGTGGCAAATCGCTTTAATGTTATAGATCTCCGTTTCTTTCCTGGGAAGTAGGACTTTCATAAATTTGGAAGGCCCATTTTTTGCTTTTAAGTAAAAACATTCTAACGGGTGGAAACCTTGTGCCTCCAAGTCTTCCTTTACTTCATCTGGGCCCATGTCGTAGACACCTCTGATGATTACGTTGTGGTTTTTTCTTCAGGAAGGAGGTATGTGTGGTACTGAATACCACGGGTAGTAAAAAACTTGGTCATATTTCGGTGGTCCATGGTGGTTTCGGGTACTATTTGTACCCCCAGATAGATACGCCTGGCTGAGACGAAGGTAATTTTTTGGGCTCTCAGTTCCTTTTCAATTTGTCCCCATTTCTCCGGTTGCGTAAGAACAATTCGGACAATTCCTGGTGGCTTCCCGGTCGCGTTAGTAGTCGCTGTTGGTGCGTTACTTGTCGGAATCTGGGTAGTCGTCGGTTGGGGTCGTGAAGTAGATGGACTTGGCTGTTTTTGAAGGCTGGATGTGGAGGCAACATTTTTCTCTAACGATTTCCTCGTAAAAGTCACGGCCGGTTTCAGAGCAGGAAGAGAAGGGAATTCATCCGCTTCTTCCTGTTCCGAGCCGGCACTCTCGTCATTTGTAGTCATGTCCTCGTCAGTATTGCCATTAGTCGTGGTCGATGCAGATAAACTTGCCCTCCTCACTCGTTTCGCCTTGTTTTTATTATTTGTCGTCCTATTGAGGTTATCGATTGTCGTTTGAAATGAAAGCAACAGTTCATTTAAGCGTCTATTTGTTGCCAACATTTCTTGGTTGATTTTTCGTTGCTCTGCAAGTTCTTCTTGCAGAGCAGCGATCGTTCTGTCTCTGTCGTTCACGTCGCCCATGGAGCCTTGCTCCTCTGTCATACTCTATATATATATTTTTTATTTACTTATATATAAATAAATACAAATCTATATATGCTTCCATTATTTTCGACTCACCCAGTTTTATTCAACTTGTTTTTAATTGCGTGCCTTATTTCTCGTCAATATACTTCGCGCCTGACGGCTCGCGCTCGTTAGTATAAAAACTAACTCTTCTTCTTATTTCCGCTCGATAGACTTCGCCCCTTAACGCTACAGCGTCTTCGTATAAATATTAACTTCTTGGGTTGAGATTTCGGGTCGATATACTTCGCCACTTTGCACTGCAAGTGCTAATTTCGCTAATTTCAACTTTTTCGCGAAAAACCACAAAGGTTCGGCACAAAACGACTGCGACTGTGACTGCGACTGCGACTGCAACTTATGCGGCTGCGACAAAAGTTTTAATATTAATTTTATTAATGTTTAATTAATAATCATTGTTATTTTGTTGCACTCTATGATTGTTATTATGATTATTGTAGTGTCCGTTATGGTTGTTATTGTTGTTACTGTGTGAAATCCTATTGCTATAATTTGGTCTTCCGCAATTATTTTGGTAATTATTCTGATTTTTATTAAAGTGCATTATTTTGCTGTTTATTTCGTTTTTCTCCAGTTCTGATGCAAAATTAGATGCTTCAGTGAACGATTTTGGTTGTGCAGCAAAAATTGTATTCTTCAGTTGTTCATTTAGTCCGTTTTTGAATATGTTTAAGGCGTATGTGTCGTTCATTATGGTAACGACTGTCCTCTCAGCTTCCGTGGTAGTGTTTCCTAATGCTGTTATTTGAAGATTATTTAGTTCGGAAATAAGTGATAGGATTTTTTTTATAAATATTTACGGTTCAGTGTTTTTGCATTTTATTTGATAGGATGTTGTGTATTTTCGGGATTCTTAATGTGCTTTTGTATCTCTCATTCAAGGCTTTTGAAAGTTCAGCAAGAGTTTTGGGTTTGATTACCGATCCGATTGATGTTTTTACAGAAGAACTTAATTCGACATGATAAGTAAATTCAATTAATTTTGTGTGCTCAGTTGGCTTTAAACCTAGGCTAAGGATTTCTACTTTTTTCAGAAATGAGTCCAGTTCTTTGTAGTTACCTGAAAATATCGGAATAGCTTTAAGAGCAGTATCGATATTAAAATTTCCCATTTTGTACGACTCTAGTTGCTCGTTCAAAAGATAATTGGCTTTAAGTATTTTTTTTTTGAATTCAAGTTCGAAATTGGTTGTTTTCGCGGTTTTCTTTAGGTTCTGGTATTTTGTTTTTGAATTTGCTAAAATTTCTAATTTTAGAAGAATTGTTTTTTTGTATAAATTCGGTTGGGGTTTTAGTTATACTCAAAAGAATTTTGTCGAGCTCATTTACTTTTGCTTGCATTAATGCACCTATGCGTTTAAGTAGCGAAGAATCTAATTCTATTAAAATTTTCGACAATTTTTGGAAATATATTTTTATATTGACGTTTTTGTATGTATGTATAAATGTGTATATATATATATATATAAATATATATATATATATATATATATATATATATATATATATATATATATATATATATATTTATATTATTATTACTAAAGTTGTTGATGCATGCTCGTCCGGTTTTTTTCTTTTTTCTTATATATTTGTTGTTCTAGCTCTGATATCCGTTGGTACGGTGTGGTCACTACTTCCCAGCTCGGGGGCTGTTCTGAATCCCTTAGTTTTCTTTTTAGCGTTGCAATTAATCGTCTGGTTTTAACTTGTATTCCTCCTCTACGTTTCTTTTGTTTTGTTATTTGAGGAATCGTACACCTGTGCTCATCCTTTCTTCGTGCGAGCCTTGCAGAGTAATCTTCTAAACTGATAGGTTTTGGTCCGATTTTCGTAGGGGTATATTTTGATGTATTTGTCGCTCACGTCGATTTGAGTTTTGGCTCCGGTACGTATTCTTGATGAAGCTTCTCAGAAGGCAGGTTAGTAGGCAGGATCGCCATGTGATGTTTCAGGATCGCCATGTGATGGTCCTTTGATGTGAAGTTCTTTTCCATCGTGACAACGGATTTCCATAGTAGAGAAATCCGGAAAAGAAAAGTAAAACAAGGGAAATTATAAGTGAGGAAAGGCCGGCACAATTTTGATGCCACTGGCCAAGGTGACCGACAAGTCTATATTATTATAAATATAACTTCAAGTCATCATGACCGCGTTTTACATACTGAATTTTTGTTTTTACATGACATATACATATTAGGCAAAGCCAACTATTCTCAAAATCGTAACTACGTGCCGAATCAAGTTAAGTAGAAAATCATAAACACTTCCGTCCTATATCTCGATCGCATCTTTGTTCGACTTCGCTTACTATGGATTGACAGATATGCGGTAATAGATCTTTGTCTCTTGCTATAAGTCGGAAGTCAACATACATTGTGCGAGTGGGAAAAGGGCAGCTAGATAGGTTTTTTTAACATTAATTTACGCTGTTGTAAGCACGGCTCAATTTAGGGATGGATAATGAAGGGTTTTATAAATGCAGGATTTAAAATTGAACTTGGAAATGGTAGGCGGGTAGTGTTGGCTCAAAGTGTTAAAGATCCTACAGCACCTATTAACAGGTTCATTATCTGCATACTGTGATTTTTCAGGATCGCCATGTGATGGTCCTTTGATGTGAAGTTCTTTTCCATTGTGACAACGGATTTCCATAGTAGAGAAATCTGGAAAAGAAAAGTAAAAAAAAGGAAATTATAAGTGAGGAAAGGCCGGCACAATTTTGATGCCACTGTCCAAGGTGAAATTTATATGCCGATTGTAGGCGTTACCTGCAGTGCCAAATGATAGGCACAGTTCAGGGAAAGTCTAAAGAGGATGTGCCGAGTAGGAAAGGCACAAGAAAAACCAGCTCGCTAGTTCTCCAACGACTATATTTTCTTCAATGCTCACTTGCTATTTATACAAATTTTTAACACTAAATCAAACACTTATGGCCTAATAAAGTATCCTAAATTATGTATTTCATTAACTTATCACTACTCGTTCCACATGGCACTCATAACCAAAAGGTGATGTCCATGCACGCAAGGATCACGAGGTGATAAGCGCTATCGGTACATTCATGAAGCGATGTATTTATTGGTGATAAATACATCACTTTGATGTTGGAAGGATATCCTTTCATGGAATTGAAGTGATGTATTTATTGGTGATAAATACATCACTTTAATGTTTAAAAGATGTTCTTAAAGGACACCACAATACTTAGTAAGATGCTGGTATTCAGTAACTAAACGTGTATTATGTGTACTTCTTGTAGGCACTTTAAGCTTCATTTTATTCGTCAAATCCTCCACATTAATGTGGCCCCAATCACGTCAAAGGTGAAACAAGAGGACAACACTGTTCTTCTGGCTTTAAGAGTCGACAAATTCAGAAGCCTCAATCTAACTACATAAGGATGCAAGATTTGATAGTCATCAGGGCTATAGAGGTCTCTCAAAGTGAACAACAAAAATTGTTTTTGAACTGATTCTATTCTCGTATCATGAACTCTAAAAATTGTGTTCCATACATGACAGGCATATTTCAGTAATGGGCGAACCAGTGAGGTAAATAATGATTTAGTTATCCACAAATTTTTAAACTCTTTGGCTAGTCTGTTAATGAAGCCAAGCTGTTTATTTTTCGAGTAGCGAGGCACGACGTTAAGACATTATCATCTATGCGTAAAATGGATTTATAACACCGATTTGCATTTTGATGGCTGGAAAACGTTAATGAATTTCAAAGTGGTAAAAATGTGGAGAACACTGGAAAACGAAATAGGCGATACGTAACAAAGCTTCGTCTGGACTTTTTTAGGAAATCACTTACAGATTTTTTGCAACAGTATGAGATATTTGCAAAAAATCGATTTTTTAATCTTCGACCTTGCAGAACATTTTCAGATGCAGTGAGATCGATGGGGAGTTTTGACATTTCATTTATAATGATATGTATATGTCGTTCACTAAATACATCGAAATTCTTCAATCACGTGTGGTCGCTTTTAAGAGCTTTTTTTGTTTTTGCGACGCTACGATCTTTTGGATATTTTTTAGAAAATATGGACTGTGTTCAATGTCCATATTTGTTTTTGTCGTCTGACAATTTTCTAAATTTTAACATGTGGCGTTTTCTAAACGACTGGTTCAAATATGAAATTTCGTTATATTTTGTCTTGCCATAGCCGTCTCCGCATTGCCACTTTGACAGCCCCAATTTCATTGAATCCATGACGTAGCATGCGTGAAATGCGCGAGAAGCCAAAAAGATGAGTGCACAAACTTCGGGGAAAAATGTACCCAGTGCAACTAACCCACTTGCAACGAAAGAAGTGAAGTTTATTTTTTTGTGACCTTAATCATAAAAGTGCTAATTGTGAGGCAGCTAAAAAGATGACTTTAGCCGAAAGACAAGAACACGCTACAAAAAGACGCAATCATTTTAGGTGCTTAAAAATCGGATTTAGTTGCAATAGTTGTAATGTAAAAAACAATTGTGAAAAGTGCGGATATAAGCACGTAACTATAATGTTTCGTTCAGTTGAAAATTTTGGGTCTCAAAATGGCGTTGCAGATATCGCCTTATCAAAAACCAACTTGCCCAGTCTTAGTAGCTGTTTGAAACTATTAAGGTCGAGTTGATAGGAAAAAATGGTGCTTGCGAAGTGCGTGCATTAATTGACACAGGTTTGCAACATTCATAGATACTTTAAGCGGCAGCAAAAAGGCAGGTTTATCCCCATCTCGATTCACTTAAAATGAACCACCTTCTTTTTGGTGGTTCACGAAAGGATTTAGTAAACCATTACATATATCAATTTAAATAATGATTTTGTATACAATTTTCAAGCACTAAATCAAGAGATGTGTGATTTGTGAATCAGTGCCTTCAATGAGAAAAGACATATGGTGTGCATTTAAATATTTCGCACATGTACAGTAGCGATGATTATATAAGATTGCTCATTAGTTCTGATATCGCCAGTAAATTGAAGACGGGTCGCATACATCAGTTAGCTTGCGGACTGACTGACTAGATTATCGGTTGGGTGCTCTCAGGCAGGGTTCCTTGACCCATAGAGACATATAAGTTAAATATCCATCCGATATTAACAACAATATTTATTTAGTACGCGCGGGGCAGAGGTTCCCCGTCGCGTTCAGAACCAAAAATACAATAGCAATAGTTACACATCGTTTCGGCTATTTAAGGGAATTTTGTGCTGCAGTTGCATTTCCCAAGTTCGCGGAATTTTATTGTCCGTTCAGCGACCACACGCGTCGGATGGAAATGCGTTGTCAGCACCTGAATTCTGGCAGCATCCGGTTGCGGGTTAGCATGGGATCAATTGTTAACTTATAACGCAATTACCATTATATCGATGTTTGTAAAAATCTTTAATGCTGAAGCTTTATGAGATCTTGATTATTTGATAATTAGAGATCCTATTGTTCATAAAAATCATACTGAAAAAGAAAACATAATTAAATCTGAATTTCAGAATCAGTTATCGTCAATAAAGAAGGTCGTTATGAAGTGTCGCTCTCTTGGACAGAAAATCATCCACCACTCGAAGAAAACAATGGCGTTGCTCTGTGCCGGCTCCTGACGAGTACAAAGAAGCTGGTGAACGATGAATATTACGGTAAATATGATGCTATGCTCGGACAATGGTTGGATATGGGCATTATCGAGCGCGTGTCTAAGGAAGAGGAACACAGTTAGGGTCATTACATGCCACATCGGCATGTTTTTAGGGAGAATAGCACCACAGCAGCTAGGCACATGTTCGATGCATCATCAAAGTTGCCACTGCATTCGCCGCTGAATGATTGTTTTCATAGGGATCAAAGTCTCATCGAGCTGGTTTCATAGAAGGTAAAATAGGTGTAATTTCCGATATTGAGAAGCTTTTTTACAAATTAGCATCTGTCCTAAAGACAGAGACTTTTTACGTTATTTTGTATGATGCAGATAACTATCTTATATTTTTTCGACATTCTAGAGTGGTCGTGTACAAAACATTGAAAAAGGCTGCAAGTAGCAACCAAAATACGTATTTGAGGAAATACATAATATTTTTGGTGAAAAGCAACAACACGACTTTTTCAATAATCTTAAAACACCACCAAAAGACGCTCAAAACACCCAAATAATAAATAAATTGTTCAAATCGTTACATGTGGATAATTGCGTAACAAGTTCTATTTCTGAAAGCGATTGAAAAGGCTTTGTAAACCATGCGAAAAATGTGATGAATTTGGGTGGATTTAACCTTCGTGGGTGGGAATTTAGTCAAGACAATTCCCATGAAAGTCACTCCAACGTTTTAGGTGTCGTTTGGTATAAAAACGAAACGCTTTATCTATAAATACAACAAGTTTGGTTAATTTTAATTTTAATAAGATCAGCAAGCGATCTATCTTATCCGTCGCACATCGTGTTTTCGATCCACTCGGCATCCTTAGTCCCATTACACTTATACCGCGAATTTTGCTTCAAGAGACGTAGGCACAATCCTGTCGTGGGACCAAGTTGTAGACGAAAGCGTAGAGTCAAGGTTTGTTAAGTAGCTTGATGAGTAAAGTAAAAATACCTCGATGTTTTTTGGGAGAAACTCGCGATGGTGACAAAATTAGCTTGCACACGTTTTTCGATGCCAGTAAATTTGCATATGCAGCTGTCATTTTTTTCGGATGCAGAGGGAAAGCAAAGTAAAAGTTAGTTTTGTGCAAGCTAAATCGCGAGGAGCCCCAAGTGAAGGTAGAGGATCGCATCACAATATACCAAGATTTGAATTATTAGCTGCTGTAATTGGCGCAAGGTTGACGTCAAGTGTTCTACGGATATTGAATATTAAAGACTTAGAGGTGTACTACTGGGCCAATTTCTCTAAGGTACTGGCGTGGATTCACCGCGAAAATGATTGAGGGACTTTCGTTTGCAACCGAGTCAAAGAAATTAAATCACTTTCTAAGTCACAACAGTGAAGACACGTACCTGGACATTTGAATCCAGCCGACTTACCTTCGAAGGGTTGCAGGGTAGTACAGCTATTATCATCTAAATGGTGGGAGGGACCAGAATGGCTGAGAGAAGATTACAGTACGTGGCCCGAACCTAAATACGAGTGCAACGAAGAGGCGGTTTAACTTGAGATGAAAAAGTCGTCGAACAAAGAATCATTAACAATGCTTGCTTTGGAGAGTAAAGATACCGTTTTATCGATGATATGTGGAAAATTTTCGCATTTTTTTGAGATAATACGAGGTTTTGCTGGGTTAAGCGGTATTTCAATAATTTTCGGTTTAAAAACAATAGATACAAACTACAAATTTTAACTGCAAAAGAGATTACGTCCGCAGAATCAAATATCTTATGGTTTATACAGCAACAGGCTTTTGATGGTGTAAGTAACGAGTCGATAAACAGTTGGAACCTATGGAAGACGATAATAAATTGATCCGTCTCAAAACTAGAATCATTCTAAGAAACAATAAACATAACTTTAGATTTCCGATTGTCATGATGATCATGTTGTTCGTTTACTAATAAAGATGTATCATGAAAAACATAATCACGTGAGAATAGAAATTCTTTTGAATTTATTAAAAGAAAATTTTTGGATTTTAGGTGGACGAAAGGAAATTCGATCTTTAAAAAATGTGTAAAATGTAGACGTCATGATGTAAGAGCTTTAATACTGAGCAACCTCTATTGCCTTTAAACCGCGTGCGCGACGCGAATTTTTTTGAGATTATAGGTATAAATTTTGCCGGTCCAATTTTTTTAAAGGGTAATGTAAAATCTTGGATTTGTTTTTTCACTTGTGCTGTATATAGGGCGGTACATTTGGAATTGACAAATTCTCTCATCACTCCCTCTTTTTTGATGTCACTACGACGATTTATTGCAAGACGAGACCAACCTAATACAATATACTTCGAAAACGGAAAAAACTTTGAGGGGTCCAGCAATAAATTGAAGGAGTTGGTTAGGTAGGTAAGGTAGCCGAAAATGTTGAAATACGAAAAATCGATTGGATTTTTAATCCTCCAGCAACACCTTGGTGGGGTGGCTTTTGGGAGCGACTAGTCGGTGTTTTGAAACATTTATTAAGATGAACGTTACATAGAGCATGTTTAACTTACGAAGAGATGTTCATCATTTTATTAGATTGTGAATACTCCATCACATTTTTTGCAGGATAAACAAGAAATTAGCTTCGCTGATTTAGATAAAATCAATAGTTGTAATTAAAGTAAACGAGAGATGCACCGAATAAGGATTAAACAATGTTTAAGAGAGGAATTTAGAAATGAATACTTGGGTGCATATGTACTATGTAAGGGCAATTTTAAGGAAAAAAATGATAGATATTAGAACTGGCGATATTGTAGTTTAAGGTAATGACAATTGTAAACGTTTCGATTAGCTATTGGCAAGAATAAAAAAAAGTAAAGATAGAAACATAAGAGTAGTAAGATTGTACACTGAGAATGGTGAACTTGCAAGACCAATCTTACGCATTTATCCATTAAAACTGGCATGTGAATATGATAATAAAGAAAATGAAAAAGCGATTAGAAATAAGATTGAACTCCAGAGTAATGAAATTCACACTAGCAATAAAAATTTTGTTACACGTAGCGGAAGAATGAGTAAAAAACCAGGGTATTTTATGTATTAGAATACAAGCTTTTTAATTTTAATTTTCAATGGTAAAAATATAATTTAGTTCTTCATTGATGTTAGTTTTTAGTCCTGTGGGTTAGTTATAATATTGTTAAATCTTATTTCAATCAAATAAAAGTGGCGCAAAGGATGTACTATGATTGAGACGCCATTTACTCGCATCTCAATGGTGCGAGGATGTCAGATTTGAAAAAATGCTGAGCAACCTTCATTGCCTTCTCAACCGCGTGTGCGAGGAAATGTTTTAGAGATTTTATTCAGACTTTGTAGAGGTAGGACTGGACTTTCTATTGTTTTCCAATAAAGTCAAAATCGTGAGCTTGTACATCACAAACGTATTCAGTTTCATTTCGATAGATCCTAGATTGAAAAGCGTTGGTATAAATTAAAAGTGTGCTTTGCATTTTTCAGGTGACTTCACCAATTCGGAGCGCAATTACTCGTTTTTGGACATTAATTGCAACAAAAAATACCGCAAACATTTTGTGACAAAATTGTCTAAAAGTAAAGCTTTAGAATATTTCGCGATTAAAATCACAACAAAAAAGTTGTGCTCGAAAAAATAGTCTTCGTTTTTGGTGCCACGTAAAAATCGTGTATGTACAAGTTGCTAAAAATTCAATTCTACAATATTTTGCTTTAAGCAACATTTTTGTGGCATGCATGATTGCTGAGGTATTCGGGGAACTAGTTTACGTTTCATCCCTTTTTTAGACACAATTGAACCACTTTCGTCCATGTACAAAGTTTCTTAATATTTTCTATATCTAAGACCACTTTAAAAGCGTTTCATTTACAATTTCCGCTTTGTTTTTTGTGGTATCCGTATTTACTTTTGCTTGCGGTATTGCTTTATTTTATACAATTTAAGTTCATGCCTTACCTATTTTAATTTTAACATAATTCACATTTTGAACTAAGGATATTTACAGTAAGTAAACATTATAAAGAAGTACTTTCTATGTGTGCATTATACTTGTAAGAAGTATTCGAATACATTCGTATACATTATATTTAATAAGATGAAACAATGTCTTACTTAAGATGAATTTCGCCTTACGCGCTGTTTTTGGGAACGTATTGTACGGGTTAACTGGGGAATGCTTGTAATATACAAGCAGGGAAAGATAAATACGAACGCGGCGTGAATGCTTTATCCAAAAATAGAAATGAACTTGAACATTTTGAAAACAATTATTTCACTTTATAGAGATGAAAAGTTGATAAAATATGGAGATAACAGAGAGTAGCGTTAATGGTAATAAGCTGCACATTAAAATTAGTAATCCCAATACAAAAATGGATGCATGTAACTGTTCATCAATGTCTGACATCAAGAGTACAATCTTGGATGGTACATATGAATAGTATAGAATAGTACGAACGAAAGCTGAAATAAACATCTAGTGTAGTGATAAAACCAACACGAAACACGACTCGCTAAAAACAAGCTACCAATCACTAAATCTTGTTTTAATGCTGGGCTGACAGACTTTAATGATAATTATGATACTGTTTCGTACCCATGATAATTATATTCAAATTATCTTCGCGCCTTTTCTGCCCGAAATAAATAATTCCGTAAAACACTTACCTGGCAACGATTGTCAGAGAGTATAAAGCTCACCAATTTCCAAAAAGCTATTAAAACGCGTCGTCTCGCTCCAACCCTCGGATCGTGCTCGAGGCTTCGCGAATACCAGTGAGCTATCATGCTACGCTACGCGAAAAAGAATCTCTAATGCTCGACAAGACGGAAATGTGGGGGGAACGTCGTGTAACGGAACGAGAGATGGGTGGTGAGATGTGTGTGGGGGAGAGTGGAGAGGTTGCGATCGAAGTGGTCGGGAGTGAATTCAGAAGAAGCTGTTCCAGTCGAACTTAGTTTGTTTCATTTCGCATTGACTATTGTTCGAGAACTTAAATCCTAAGGACTTCCCGAGGCTGAATGCGTTTGTCGAGGACACGGACGATGACGTGTGGAGCCGTGTGGAGAAGCTGGACGACGCCAACAGCTCGCCGGTGGTGGTGATCGCGGCCAAGGATAAAGTGAACGGGAAGGCCAGAATGCCGAATCGACATGCTGACGGAGGACATGTGTTTCGTGTTGTGTCTTAGAATATATGCCATCTTCAAGAAGCAATGACTCAGCTTGGCAATTGAAATCTCCGTGAGAAATGTGTCAAGGAAACGACGTGCAAAAAGAACCTTACCCGGTAAACAGGAGTGAAATTTTTGAAGAAAGGAAGCAAACGACATTTTCGAAGCGACGAAAATTGGAAATTCCTTTAAAAAAAATTTAATTGCCTAATTGAATTAGCGCTGATCGAAACTAAAGTGTCTCAAATAATAAAAAAAGCTATTGCCGGTAATGAAGGAACAGTTCTTCCAAGTGAAAATGGAAGTGATAATGTTTTTAAAATGTCTACTTAACTAAATCGTAAGAAATATTTCTGTAAACGAAATCTTAACAATCGCTTTGCAAAATGCATAACAATAAATAGATATTTACATATGTAAATCTTATGACCAAGCGGTGTGATTTTTTCTTAATGGTGCGTGTGAAAATGGGTTCATGTGTTTCTTTTTCTAAAACCCACGACTCGGTGAGCTGGCTGTGGAAATGTTAAATCGGGACCGCCACTATGCGGTCGACTTATCACAATGGGCCTATCTTAGCCTAAGTGAGCCATCTTTTTTTTTTTGATAAAGAGGGCTGCCACTACAACCATGCGGTCGACTTTGTGCCAGTCCCGACGAGGCGTGTTTACCCGACGCAGCCGGGGTCGAAGAGCATCCAAAATGGTGGGGTTCTCGGTCTCGGGTCCTTGGGTTGAGGCGCGCCGTCGGGATTGTCACAATACGATATACGTATCTTTTATGAAGAAATTATTAGAAACACCACTTAACCAAAATATTCATGAAGTTATTCCACGCATTAACCCATTTCGACTGGGTTTGGCGGAAACTTTTATCGTTAGCGCGTTTTTCCACTTGCCGACACAGTACCAATATATCGCTACAGATGGTTAGTGTATTTATCAGAGCTGATGATTTCGGCGATCGCTTTTCCATTACTCTGAATAAACTGCCACCGGTGTCAAACTATTTTAGAAAAACTGTTTTCAATCATCCAATTTTTAGTTATGTGCACCAAAAGACTTTCCGTATGCTTTATAAGTTTCAACCATTCACTTTTTATGCTTCACAACTACAATACACTCAAATAAAATCGGACCGATACAATCGATGATTTACTTGTCCCCGAAATATCTGCGCTGATGAAAGTTATCCGCACGGAAAGCTTGAGCACGGTCGACTTTGAAACAGTCCCGGCGGCGCGCCTAAACCCATCCGAGATCGAGTGCAAGACCATTTTGGACGCTCTTCGACCCCGGATGCCTCGTGTGCACACACGCCGCCGGCACTGTTTCAAAGTCGACCGCATAGTGGCGGTCCCGATTTGACTTTTTTTTTGTTTTGCGACTAACTCACCGAGTCGTGGGTTTTTGGGAAAAAAGAGAAGAACCACGAACCCCATTCGCACACGAGTTATGTTTTTACACTTTTATTACTACAAAAATATATCAATACCAAACTTGGTATAACTAATTAAAACACTTTATTATTATTTAAAAAAACACTTTATTAACTTGACAAGTAGTCAACACGTTTGAACAATAACTCGATTGAATGATAACTGAATAACAACTCGATTGAATAAGAACTAACAACTCGATTGAATAAGAACTAACAACTCGATTGAATAAAAACTAACAACTCGATTGAATAAGAACTAACAACTAACTTTGATCTGGATGATCAAGTGGTATTTATACAGATGGGAAACAATGAACCCAAAATTGCATAGTTGCAATTTTGATCAAGGGAATAAAAAGATAAGATCAGCATTTTATGAAATATGATATTATAAGATACATCAGCATAAATATGAGATGATGCAGCTGTGTAAACAATGAGTTGATACGTTGGTGTTAATAGTTTATAATATGAATCATGCATCAGCATAATGAAGTCATGATGTTTATGAAATTGGATATGTAAAAAGAATTTAATAATGCTGACTTGATACAACGGATGTTTAGAAGAAACGTACATTGTTTATAGATTGGTCATCAAGCTTAGGAGCTTGTTTATCAATTGTAACTCCTCCCTCCTTAAGATCGTTGTTGTCCTCAACAATTTTTATTATGAGTAATTCAATAATTTTATCAGGTTTATTGATATGAATAATTTTTCGGTTTTTACAATATTTAGAATAACAATATATTAAAGATAATACAATTATTGTTGATATTATTAGTATTACGAATGAACCTGATATGATTGAATTTTGTTTATGTTTAAATTCTATTTCATCAATTCGTTTTAAATTGTTTATATTATCCAATTGTACATTTTCTATTTTTAATTGATAATTATAATTGGAAATATTTTTTATTGGTTCCAATGTTAATACTTGTTGAAATTCTTTTATTTCGTTAGTATATAATTTTCCATTAATTTCAATTTTACAGTTACTAAATCTAATTATATATATATGAATTTATAGGTTTTTTCGTCACAATATTGATTTACTTTATTTTGTACATTTGTTAAAAGTAATAATCCTTTTTCAATTTCTTCGGTTTTAGTTTTATTTTCTATTTGAATTATACAATTTTTTGTTTTACATGTTAATTGATTTTTTAGTAAATTTACATATTTTTCAGTTTCATAATAGTTTCCATTATATAATACAACATTTTTAATTTTATATCTAAAGTTTCTGATTTTACATTTAGTATTTGTCTGACATGATATGATAATAAAGGTTGGGTTAGTATTGGGATATTGATCACAAATATAATTATTCCATTTTTTGTTAGAACATTTATTGTAATTTCTCTAAGTTCGTCGAAAGATAAGTTATAAAAATCTATTTCGTCGTAAGTTAAAAGGGATCTGGTCATTATTCCAGTTTTAGCAGAATTTATATTATCGATTATTTTTTCTAATTCATCTTTTATCAGATCTAAATTATGATTGAGTTGTATTTTTGCAATGATTTTATTTATTTGATTAGTAGTAGTATTAATGTTATCAGCAAACATGTTATTAGTTTGATTAATGTTTTGTATTATTTTATTAAGGTTATTTTGGAATACATTATTGATTTGTATTTGCTTATTCATTGATTTTATTATTGCATGGTTATTAGTGTCAATTATTTTCATATGTTCTGTTATTTCTTGATAATCATCATTATTCATAAGTCCAAACATAAATTTATAAACATTACCAATTGGATTTATAAGACCTCTTTTATTTCGATTTAATGGTTTAAATTTGATATTTTCAGAAGTTTGAATAATTTTAACAGATGGTATTATTGGTTTTCTAGTAGCTTGGGGTAAATTAATTTGTAAAGGAATATTTTTAGATATTTCATGATCCAAATTTTAAATTTTAAGTTCTCCTTTGATGGTTTTTATACTTTCGATTGTATATTGATCAGGGTATATTTGTTTTGTTATTTCGTTTAACGCTGTTCATATTGTTTTAAATCTATTTTATGATAAATTCTTGATGATTTTTAGTTAATCTGATGGTATCCTTTTTAATAAGAATGATTCCTGATTCAGTGTTAAGTTTTTCTATTGCTATTTCGGATTGTGTTGTTTGTATAGTTGTTAACAGGATAAGGGGTATAAGTATTCGAATTATGGATGACATTGTCTGTAATTTTAATATGAAGTTAATTAGTCCAATAGTTTTCCATTCGTTATTTCGATTATCATGTTTTGTCTAAAATTGTGAATATCGGTTTGTGTGAAATTTAAATTTTTATTTGTTGATAGATATTTAGCAGTTAGACAAGTAAAGATTCCGCAATCAAAACTATTCTCTTGTAGGGGATTTGTTTTGATATTTTCTTTAGTAAAGGGGGTATTTAATGGTTGATTTAATTTATCCATTGATTCTTTTTTCAAATATTCAAGAAGTATATTTAATATATGGTTGTTAGGTTGGTGTAATGAGTTGGAATATTTTTTTGTTTTATCGCGAAAGTTTATTATTGCAAGGGTCCAATGTGATTTATTTACATGTATTGGTATAAGTACGTAGTCGAATGAAAATATGTCTATTTTCCTTGTCCATCGACTGAGTGAATTGTATCCGGTTTTTTCAAGACATTGGGTAAAGAAAGTGTTCATACAATACACCTTTCATTCGTTTTATTCTCGATTGATGGATTTTATTTTTGGGTTTATTATTTTTTATTAATATTACATCGTTTTTATTTTTGGTTATTTCAATTTTACGATACTTAGGTTGTTCTTTGTGTCGTTCATGTTTATAGTTTTCTATGTATACTTCTTTTTGTGTTATTTCTTGTGGTAGTTCGCGTTTTTTTATTATGATAGTCTATCCATTTTTGTTTTTTGTTATGTAGATGTTTAAAAATGTCAGATTTATTTTTAATACCTTGTTGTATTTCTAAAGGTTTACATTGAGTTACAGAATAAATTGTGTTATTATAATATTCGGTTGCTTTAAGTACTTTTTCTTCGATGTTTAATTCTGGTTCGGTTAATGTTAATATTCTTATTTGTTCAAGTAAAGATCTATGATAACTATTCATGTCTGCATTTCCTGTATGAGCTTTTGGTGAGGTGAAATGTGGTTCGATTTTTTTCTTTTTTTCAAGTTATCTTTCACGTTAATCATGTTAAATTTATTATCAGCGATTATTTTGTAAGGTTTACCTAGAATTGCGTTTCTTTCTCTCAAAAGGCTAATGAATGTAATAGCATTTCGATCTAGTGTTTCCTTAGTGTAAAGGTGTTTAGAAAACTTATCGATGGCTGTGAAGAATTGTTTTCTGCCAATAAGGAATATATCGATATGTATGATTTTATAAATATCGTTGGGTGTTTCGGAAAGTTTGAATTCAGATTTGACAGGATTTCTGTCATAATGACCACGATTAAATATTTCACAATTATTTCAGAATTTATTTATTAACTTCATTAATCCATTGTAGTAATATTTATTTTTGATTTCTTCATAGTTTTCAAGTATACCGCGATGATTGCTTTTTGTATGTACTTCCGTAATTTTTTTCAAAACATTGATCTTCACTTAATAGATCAAAAGCATGATTGCTACATTTCCTAAAACGTAAATTATTGTTGTTAGAGTACAAGCTTGTAATTATAAATTGAACTTTGTTCCATTTAGAATTGTTTAGTTCACAAAATATACCTACAATTCCTTTTTCTGCAATGTATCTCCTTAGTATGTCAATGATTGAATTTTCGCTATTTAAGTCAGTTTCGTCGATGTACATTTTTCTTTATTTGTTTAACATTTTAATTTCTTACTGTTCTTTTCTGACAATTATTATTTGAGTTTTGTAAATATTTACGATACCTTCTTTAATAGGTATAAGATCTTTCTGATCTTCTTCTCCCGAATGAATTGTTGCATTTTCACTTATGTTTTCGTATTCCATATTTGTAGATAATGCATTTATTTGATAATTGTCTGCATCTATGCGACTTAGGAAATCTGCGACTTTATTGTCTTTACCTTTAACGTATTCTATGTTAAAGTTGTATTCATTCAGTTGTATCTTCCATCGTTGAAGTTTACTTTTAAGTTACTTTAGATTATTAAGCCAAACTAAAGGTCAGTTTTAATATCAAATTTTACTCCGAATAAGTATGGTCTGCAATATTTTGTTGCCCAGACGATTGATAAAAGTTCCTTTTCTATAGTTGAGTAATTTCGCTCATGTTCATTAAGCGTTCGACTTGCAAAAGAAATAGGATGTCCACTTTGGGATAAAACTGCGCCTATGGCTTTATCAGATGCGTCGGTTGTAAGAACAAATTTTTGTTTAAAATCAGGGTAGTGAAGTATTGGGTAATTAATTATGATGTTTTTTAATTTTTCAAAAGCTGCATTGTATTTAGGATCTTCCGTATTGATTTTTCTATCTTTTTTCAGGTTGTCAGTTAATGGAAGAGGAATTTTTGCATAGTTTTTTATGAATTTTCTGTAATATCCGGTTATACCTAAAAATGATTTTATTTTTTTTGTGGTGTCTGGTATTTTAAGATTTTTTATGACTTCGATTTTATTTGGGTTTGGTTTAATACCTTCGGTTGAAAAAATATGCCCAAGATATTCTGTTTGTTTTGAAAAGAAATTGCATTTGTCAATTTGTATTTTCAATTGAAATTTTCTCAAAGTATTTAATATTTTTTTAATATTATTCTCCATTTCTTGGAGTGAAGTTGCAAAAATTAGTATATCGTCAAGATATACGACACATATTTTATTAATATGTTCTACAAGTACTTCGTTCATCATTCTTTGGAATTTCGATGGGGCATTTTTCAATCCAAAGGGCATACGAATGAACTCATAGTGTCTTTGTGGAGTTGAAAAGGCTGTTTTATTTCGGTCATGTTCGCTGACTTCAATTTGATGAAAGCCTTTCGCCAAGTCCAAGGTTGTGAAATACTGAGACTTTCCAAGTTTGTCGAAAATTCCTTCAATATTAGGAAAAGGAAACTTATCATCAATGGTTTCTTCATTGATTTTATTATAATCGATTACGATTCTCCATTTGGTTTTACCAGAGTTGTCCATTTTTTCGGCACAACCCATATTGGAGCATTGTCAGGGGATGTTGAAGGTTGAATTATGCCTTGTTCAGCATATCGTTAATTTGCGTATTAACTTCGTTTTCGTGAATGTGAGGAAATCGATAAATTTTCGAATATAATGGTTTGTTAGATGTAGTTATTATTTCGTGCTTAGTTTGTGTTGTACATGTTAGGTTGTCTCCTTCTTTATAAAACAAATCATCATTTTCTCTGATGATGTTTCTTAAAGCGGAAACTTCTTCTTGGTTTAATCCCTTGAAGATTTTATCCTTGGCATCACTTAATGTTTCTAGTTTGTATTGAAGATTAATTTCTTCAGGAACGGCACATGAAAAAAGTAAACGTTTTCCGTTTATTTCCATACTACCTTAACCTAGATTAAGTTTTGCATTTAGCGGATGTAACAAGTTTTGTCCAATTAAAGCTTTGAAATTTTTATTTTGGAAGTTCATTATGTTCCAAAGTATTTTATGATTTTCGGGTAACTCAAATTCATTAGGCATATTTGTTTTTATTTTTTCAATTATTTGATATTCTCTACCAAGTTACTCAATTGTTATTGGTTTATTTACAGTTTTTACAGTTTTTATCAATGCTGGAGACGGATGCACCAGTGTCGATTAAGGCAGGAATAGTTTTATTATTGATTGTTATATTTACTACTAGCTGCCCGGACAGACTTCGTTCTGTCAAAAGTTATTGGTCTGTCGCAGTCCAATTGAAAAAAATTATTTTATTAATTGAAAATTAAAATTAAAAAAAAAATTATTAATTAAAAATTAAAAAAAAAATTAAATTTTTCTCTCCGTAAAAACCATCCTTGCGCCTTAAGGATAATATATTTAAAAAAATAGCCGAATCGGACGAGGCGTTCTCGAGTTTTGCGCTTAGCAACACATTTGGCGATTCATTTTTATTTATATAGATTATATAGATTGGTAAAGGACTTCTTCCGAGGCAATTTTATGAAAATTTATATCCATTGCTCCTGTTTTTTGGTTTTGGTTATTAAATCGTTGTCGGAATCGATCTGAATTTTCAATTTGCATTGGTTCTGGACGATTATTTTTATATTGTTGATTATAGCGATTATTATTATTATTTGAAAATCTGTTATTGTTAAAATTTCTGAAGTTTTTATTACTGTAATTATTATTAGGATAATTGTTGTATCGATTGTTGTTATACCGATTATTGTTATATCGATTGTTATTATTGTTATATTGATTAGGGTTATTATTATATTTTTTATTTTGAAATTTATGTTCAGTATTTTTTGGTACATAATTATTTTTATTATGTTGGTATGAGTTATTATGTTTAATGGTAAAATGTTCTCGATCATCGTATGTTTGTTTTAGTTCCGTTAGTATTTTGTAAGCTTCACCTAATGTGTTGCAATTTTTCATTTCCAAAAGATATGATTTATATTCAGGCAATGTAGATTTAAATTTATTAAGAACAAGATTTTCATTTCTAATAGGGGAAAATTCAGTATGTAAATGTTTTTGAGAATCCTGAATATATTTAGTATTTAATTTGTTCAAAAGGTTGTTTAATGAATTATATATGTCATCATATTTTTATTATGACTATTTACTTTATGTATGTTAGTAACGATATTGTTATAACTATCAGTTATTCCAAAAGTAAAAATAAGAAGAGATTTAACAGTAGCCCAATTAGGATCGGTGAGTTTTCGAACGGCAGCTCTTGCAGGACCTTGAAGTTTATGAAGAATAAGTCTGTATATGTAGGATTGTTGATTTCCCTGTGTAAAGGTAAGGAGAGTGTCTGCTTCCTCTATCCATGTGTTGAGATCGTATTCGCAATTATTTCCAGTATAAATTGGAAGACGTCGAGCTTCCTTAATAAGCTCCTCAAAATGCAGTTCCAAAGGATTCGGTGGATGTTGGTTTTGTTCGTTTGCCATTTTATAGATATATATGTTGAATGTGACTTACTGTGTTGTGTACAGGATATGTTTTGTCAGGATACGTTTTGATGATTGTAGATTCAGTTTACACTTTTATTTTATTTTATCACAAATTTTTTATATTTTTTTTATATTATTCGTTATTTATTATAATTGTTTTGTTGTTGAGTTATTATGGTTTGGTGTTTTTCAATTCAGTTTTTCAATTGATTTTTTTTCAATTTACTTATTTGAATTTAACACTTTAAACCAGTTGTTTTTAGATCATACAAATTTTCTTTGTATGATTAGAGTTAGTTATTTTTTCACTAGTCACTTTTAACACATCGAATTTTCTTCGATTATGTTATGAATTGTTTTCCAATTCAATAAGGTTCGTTTATATTCTAAGAGGTTCCTCCCAACTTAGAATAGCGACTGCGCCAGTTATGTTTTTACACTTTTATTACTACAAAAATATATCAATACCAAACTTGGTATTACTAATTAAAACACTTTATTATTATTTAAAAAAAAACACTTTATTAACTTGACAAGTAGTCAACACGTTTGAACAATAACTCGATTGAATGATAACTGAATAACAACTCGATTGAATAAGAACTAACAATTCGATTGAATAAGAACTAACAACTAACTTTGATCTGGATGATCAAGTGGTATTTATACAGATGGGAAACAATGAACCCAAAATTGCATAGTTGCAATTTTGATCAAGGGAATAAAAAGATAAGATCAGCATTTTATGAAATATGATATTATAAGATACATCAGCATAAATATGAGATGATGCAGCTGTGTAAACAATGAGTTGATACGTTGGTGTTAATAGTTTATAATATGAATCATGCATCAGCATAATGAAGCCATGATGTTTATGAAATTGGATATGTAAAAAGAATTTAATAATGCTGACTTGATACAACGGATGTTTAGAAGAAACGTACGTTGTTTATAGATTGGTCATCAAGCTTAGGAGCTTGTTTATCAATTGTAACTCACGCGTCACCAATGCAAAAAAACAATCACATCACTTGATTTTATTTACTTATTACATTATTATTAATTAAATATTTTTTTTATAATTAACATTTGTAAGTAAATTATATCTCGTGAAATTCAGACTAGATAGTGAATATCGGATCGTTTAACTAATCCGTGACGACTAGAGAACTCTAAACTTAAATAAGCAATTATCATTAGAGAATTATTGATATTGATTACTTTAGTTGTACTACAGCCGCACAATTGATGTTGTTATTATGGTTCGCCGTCAAAGCAGCTTGGTTAGATAGTTACGTTTCCATTTAAATCCTTGCGGGCATCAATTTCGCCTCGGGCGCCGCCTCGATGATCGCTTTCCAGGTGTTCGTGGTGTTCAGACTCACCAACCCAACAAACATTATTGTTCTTATAAAACACTTCAAGAGCTTTATAAGAATCAAATCAAGCTTTGACTAGGAGTATAGCTTTTTGAAATTGTTCTTATAGCATTTTTGAAGAATGTTAGTAGCGAGAAAGTGGCGTATGAAATTAGCCTGATAACGCTCTATAAACATATTTGAATAACTCTTGAAATCCCTTATAAGACTATCTTTAAAGAAGTTATAAGAACTCACTCCCATAACAACTTAGAGGAAGCTGGTATAAGACTTCTGATTCTTATAAAAGAATTAGGCAAGAGCAAGAATAGAAACTAAAGCTGTGTGTGTATTTTTTGTATGGAATGGTAGTCGTGTTTATTATGTAGGTGATTGAGTTGAAAAAGGTTGCAAAAGTGAAAAGCAATATGGTGTCTCGCAAAATAATAAAGCGAGTTAAATAATGACTAAACGAACGTGAAATTTTTCCACGAAAAGAATTTCACTGATAAAGTAAATTGTTGTACCCCTTAAATAATTGAAGCGCCTTTGAAATTAGACTTGTATATAATTTTCAATACTTCATACAAGAAATCTTTTTGTAATTTACTTGCTCAAAATAGTTCATAATAAGTAATAAATCGTTGTATGACAAAATGTATACAAGCAATATCAAATAAATAGTATGAAAATTATGAAAATATCTTTAGATTAGCTTATTCAACCTGGTTGCATTTCACTCTAATGTTTTCATTTTTTACAAAAGGGGAAAATATGGCCGATGATTTTTATCTGTTCTAAAGCTTTTATAAACCCATTATAGGATAGTTTCTTCATTGTGACTTTAATAAGTAAGTTATAAGCCTTTATACTTATAAAGCTCTTGTTCAAGATTGTTACAAGTATAAAGTGAGACAAATGTCAAAACTGAGCACAAATTACTCTTGGGAAAAGCTATTATAAGATTATTATTAGAACTACAATCAGTAGGTTCTATTCAAGAGCATTATTAGGGCATTATACAACCTTGCTCTTGGCTCAATCATGTTGAAGTAACATAAGGAACCAAGTCTTAAAATAACCAAATTAGAAGACATTATAAGCCTCTACTCTTAGAAATAACCTTAATAATCATTTTATACGAAATGTTTCTTATTCGAAGCTGTAATACGAGCTTTATAAGAAGCCTTCTTTATCCAAGACTAAAATGTTTGTTGGAAAGCCTATTTCGAAGAAGCACTCTTCCGTGATGCGATCCTTTAACAGCAAAAAGTAAGTCTTACGTGAAGCTCAGCATATGTAGTCAAAATGTGTTAACGTCAAAATCATTCTACATGTTCACGCAAGTTCCTCGATACGGTATTACGTTAAGGTAACCTTACTCAATCGACAGTTTTACCCGAAATAAGCCTTCAAAACTAACTAATTAGTCGAACTAGCCTAAAACAGAAACGGAACCTATCGACGGTGGGTTACTGAGTTTTCAAAACAACATGAAACACGGGCGTGTTGGAAAGGTGACTAATGAAACAAGACTGAAGTACATGGAACTATGGTTAGAAAACAAAATTGATGGTCTCACTTCTTGTGACCAATTTTGAATATTATTATACTATATACACACCTATATACTAAACCAAAATATTTACATTATATACAGATGTCAACGCTCAACGCGGACTAGTTAAGGGACCCCAGAGGTCGTCAATTCTCTAGCATTTTGTGACTCCAAACCCAATTATTATCCAGACCAAAGAAATACTGCAAATAGCATTGCAGATATACCTAATTAACTTTACTTTTATATACACGATGAAGGATTAACGTCCACACTGCTGCAACTAAAACGTTACGTGTTGAAGCCACCAGGAAAACTCATTGGACTGTTAACTTCAAACCGATACTTTAGCCTAACCAAAATGAAAGGAGCAACATCCACACTGATGCAACCAACGCTACGCGTGAGGCCATCAGGAAAACTCATTGGACTGCTACTTTTATAAGGGACCACGCCCTACCTAATCATTCAAATGTTATATATGCCACCTATCACTCAAACCAAACTAACACTAATCCAAAACTATTATAGATAATTAGAAGATATGGGTATGTATTATTACCGACGATAAGATACTATAAGATACAATTTGATATAAAGGCTAAAATAGATAATATACAAAAAAAGGAGTAGTTACGTTTTTATGTCTTGTACATGACATATTCCCATAGACTTCCCAGATTGGTCACGAATTTCGTATGCGACTTGTCCTACCGGGCGAACTATAACTCCAGACACAAACTTCGGGGCAAGTTTGGCGGCGAAGTTGTCGGTGGCCTTACTAATAATGTGGTTACGAACATAAACCGTTTGGCGGTTAGCAAAAACGCGAGGTCGGCAACGCAAGTCGTATCGACGCTTACCTCTTTGGTAAGCTTCCTTAATCCTATGGGCTACTGTATTCTGGATTGCACGTAATTTATCATTACGTTCCGTAATACTTATTTGTCCTTCCGAAAGATAAGATAATTTCCTAAGCAAGGAATACTCAGAACCATTTCGATTGGCTTGAAAACCAAACATTAAGAAATGTAGTGAACAACCGGTAGATTCGTGCACAATATTACGAAAAGTGGCACAAGATTCCCCCAAATGTCTATCCGAATTGCGATTATCATTCCCAATGTATGATCGAATTGCAGACAAAATGGATTGGTTAGTGCGCTCAGATGCGTTTGATTGAGGCGAGTACCGTGGAGAAAACACTGTAACACTGTAATCAGTCATGAGTTGGGAGAATATTTTTGAAGTAAACTGAACTCCATTGCCAGAATGAAGATATTCAGGCACTCCATAAGTATGGAATATATTCTCAGAGAGGAAACGAACGACTGCTTCTGAAGTAGCCTTCGCCATGGCCTTGAGCCATATAAATTTAGTGTAATGGTCTAATATCACGAGGAGTTGGGTATTACCTAATTTAGACCGAGGATATGGACCTAAAAAGTCAATAAATGTTCGTTGTAATGGTCGTTCAGAAACACACATTTCGCCTAACGGAGGTCTCAACGTTTGATTACTGGATTTGGTTTGTTTGCAAATAGCGCAGTGACGAATATACTTGATGACATCCAACTTAAGATGTGGCCAGTAATAGTAACGGCGAAGAATTTCTGCTGTTTTATGAACCCAATGTGAAGCCAACGGCAGGTTATGCGTTTGGGCAATTAGACGTTTATGCAGACTATCCGGGACCCATAATTTAATTTGCGGAACATTTACATCATTATTCGAAAGGACACCAGTATTTATGTATATTTTTCCATCTCGTACCCTAAAATTTGAAAACTTATCGGGTTCTCGCTCAATAATCGCGATGCGATCGACATAAGAAGCTTCCTGAAAAGCAGAATCGATAAGAATTGAAGATAGATACGAGTGTTCGGGCAGAATCGGGTCGGAATTAGTGATGGATAGAGGGGACATACTGATAGACGAAACGTTTTCATGTATACGCGATAACGCTTCAGGAACAACATTGACCGAGCCTTTACAATCAAAACCTTGTAATTTCAGACTCCAACGAGCGAATCTACCAGACAAATCCTGTTGGTTCATCAGCCATTTTAGACTGGCATGGTCCGTAATTATAGTAATAGATAGACCTTCAATGTAGGCGCGAAATTTTTTTACGCTCTGCACCGCGGCGAGACATTCGAGCTCAGTTATAGTATAGTTACGCTGAGCGGCATGGAGTTTGCCCGACATGAAAGCAATGGGGTGTTCTATACCCTCGGTATCCTTTTGGAAAAGGACACTACCAATACCGGTAGTACTAGCATCGTATTGAATATAAAAATGTTTAGTAAAATCGGGATTAATCAAAACGGCCGCAGATATTAACGCTTGTTTAATCTGTTGGAAAGCGTTTTCCGCAGCATCAGTCTACTTGAAGCTATGTTTACCTTTCAGTAGGTCCGTTAAAGGAGCGGTAATGATAGCGAATCGAAGAATGAATCGCCGATACCATCCGGCGATTCCCATGAAACGACGAACTTCCTTTGCAGACTTCGGAGTCGGATATTCGACAATACTTGAAATTTTAGTGGCATCCGTTCTTAGAAATCTGCCACTCACAATGTATCCGAGGTATTTTATTTCACGTTGAAGGAATTTGCTTTTCTGCACATTGATAGTGAGACCAGCGGCCGTGAGAAAGTTGGCTACTTGGCCTAATAGATCGAGATGCTCATCGAACGGGGCACTAGTAATAAGTAGATCGTCCAGATACACAAAATTTTTATCCTGGAACTCGTGAGGAATAACTTTGTGCATAAGACGACACATCGTTTATGGTGCATTACACAAACCAAAAGGCATGACTGTAAACTGATACAAACTGTCTACCAGGAACAGTGAAAGCGGTTTTTTCACGCGAATCAGCAGATAAGGAAATTTGCCAAAAGGCATCCTTGAGATCCAAACTAGTAATAAACTTAGTGGATTGTAAATGCGATAAAAGTCCGTCAATTAGCGGAAGAGGGAAGGCATCCTTGATTGTATCGATAACGTGTGACAATAAGGAAGTTTGTCCCAGCCCTTGTTCGTTGAAGGAGGGAAAAGTTTGTATAACGGATTGTAGTCGAACTTGTTGATTAGTAGTAAACTGATGAAATGGGTTGATCTCTGGATTGGAGATAGATGAAATCTCCGAAACGGAGGGTATTTGAAACGGTACTATGTTGAAGGTATTTCAAAAATCAATTCCCAAATACACGCGATGTTCCAAGGAAGGTACTACTAAGAATCGAAGTGGTTTATGCAAATTTCCAAAAGTGACGTTAGTATCAACATATCCCAATACAGATACTCGTTGACCGGAAGCAGTACTGATGTGAAGTTTAGTAGTATCTAAATAAAGATTTAATGAAGATATCAGCTCTAGAGCACCCTGACCTAATACACTAACGCTGGCTCCGCTATCAAGCAGACCACTTAGTTTATGACCATTGACAAGGAAGTTTCGAAAGGGACGAGAATCGATATTAGTGTGATTTGTATACACGGAATGAATAGCTGCTTTACGCAGTTGTCGGATTTTATAAAAGTACAAACTGCACGTTTACGTCTACGAATTTGACTATTAGAAAGACAACGAAAATTAGAGGTATGACGAAAAATAGAAGTTTTATTGAGTAGATTGATTGTATCGGGCTTATGATTTAAGCCCATATTTGTGATAGGATCGACTTGAGGCACGAATTGGGTCTGAGTACTAAGTTCTCTCGTCAACACGGGAAAAGGAACGTTACAGTTATTTATCGACGTGGATAGTGATTCGACTTGCCTGGAAAGGTTGACGGTGATCGACCGCCCCGCTTTGGAGGTACCGACGTTTGATTCCCAGGAGTGGGCCGGTTCCCCGCAAATGACACACTCCTCTGGAAGTTTTCCGACAAGGAACATTTAGGACAATTTCGTTTGAGGACTCCCTCGTGTCCGCAACCGAAACAAAAGACTTGTTTCGTGGGGTCGGGACAATTAGAGAAAACATGTCCAATGTCATGACAATTCCAACAGACAATATGGTTATTGGAAGTAGCGACTAGACGTTGAAAGGTAGAGTTGTCAGACCTACGAAACGGGTTACGATTGGCGGATAGTCTTATCGGTTCATTGGGTTCAGGGCCAATGGATTGAGTATTGTGGCTAATTTCGTGAATGGAACGCCGCAATATGGGTGCGGGTTTTCGGATTGGACTGTTGCGATTCCAAACGGACTCAACTGAAATACAACATTGAACCAATTCCTGAGTGGTTTCAAACTGTCGACCAGCCAGATGATCGTTGAGGCGCGGTTGCATATTACGGTACAAAATCACTTGCAAATCAATATCCGGGAGTATGTTAGTTAATTGAAGAGACATATTTTCAATATCATCGAAAAATTCGATGAAGGGTTCGTTATAACGTTGAGTCCGAGCGTCAATACGTCTACGGATGTCTACGTCAGAAGTGATAGAACCATACCTGCTCAAGAATGCATTTTTGAAACTTAACCAATCAGATTAATTGGGTTTTAGTTGTAGGTATTTCCAATACCACACGGCAGCGGGTCCACGAACCAATAAATGAAAGTTTACGATTAATTCGGGATATGGCACTTGATAGGTTTTTGAAAGTGTTTCCACTTAAAATAGGAATGTCTCTGCGTTGAGACCTGAGGTGGATCCGTCAAAGCAGATACCCCTTCGGAAGATCGGGACATGTGTACGGAACGAAGAGTTGGAATGCTCTCTCCCACAGCTTGGAGGAACATTTGAAGGTGACCCAACAGAATATGAGGATCTATAATGGTCAATTCCCTCAACAAGGAATGTGAGATTAGGGTTGGGCACCAATAATGGCCCTTGACTCACATCAAATTTGATTGGCATGCACACGGAATTATTTACTTGGGAACTACCTCCCACGTCAGCTACTTGAATAGGATCGGATGAGTTCCGATTATAGATATTTGATTTTATGGCGCTGTCTCGCCCTAACTCCAACGAATGGCTACTTTTAGACCGAATATTAGACATATTAGGTGTAGACACCTTATTAGTCCAAAATGCCATAGGAACGTCCATGTTGTTATTAAATATTATTTATAAAAATTACGTTAATACGAGGACCGATAAATAATGTAGAATTATATAAGAAACGGTATACGATACGATATATATTAAATATTTCCGCAAGGGAATTTAAATTCGACGAAATAATATTTACACGCGACGATATTTTGATACAAAACTAATATGGCGATAATGATTACTCGCTAATAAGCGAAACGCCCCAAAAGCTAAAAAACCTAAAGTGACCAACCTGCGTTATCACTACGCCGACGATAGATATTAAAAAAACGATATATTAGATACGCGATACCGGCATCGATTAGTGTGTGTGAGGGTGTGTGTGCGATTTAAAATATTTTTACATAATTTGTACATAAGTTTTACAAAGTTTTTACAAGGTTTTTACAAGGTTTTACAAAGTTTTACAAAGTTTTTACAAGGTTTTACAAAGTTTTACAAAGTTTTACATTTACGTAAAGGTACCTTAACAGGTTTGAACAGACATAAAACTTGTTTAATTGGAATATATTGGTTTTGTTTGTACTTTAGTTTTATATATTTATGATATTAAAGTGTGTGATTGTTTTTTTTCTACAAAAGCAGCGATGTAGGAACGGTTAATTTTCAGATTTTACATTAATATACTTTTGTACTGGGACCGGATGTCGAACACTCAAATTGCGAAGTACATGTGTAAGAAATTCACCCATGAATCGAACAATTTGCACGACACTACCAGTTTTCAGCAAAATTTACTAAATTCAAGAAGAAGTTGGTTTAGATAAGTTCGAGAATCGTTAGCGACGGAATCAAAACGTATGAAGTGACAACAAGTGCTACAAAAGCTTACTTGACTCAAACTACCACGCGGCTAACACATCACAACACGATTTTCGAATTTACGAAGAAAAACTTGAAACACGAAAGAATTCGCAAATATACTGCCGTAGAATAGACACGAAGAAAAAAGGAATATGGGAAAGGTCCCATAGATTGGGCGCCATTAATCACAATCCCGACTTCGCGCACAAACCCGAGGATCCGAGATCGAGTGCTCCGCCATTTTGGACGCTCCTCGACCCCGGATGCCTCGTGTGCACACACGCCACCAGGACTGTTTCAAAGTCGACCGCATAGTGGCGGTCCCGATTTGACATTTTTTTGTTCCGCGACTAGCTCACCGAGTCGTGGGTTTTTGGAAAAAAAGAGAAGAACCACGAACCCCATTCGCACACGCGTCACCAATGCAAAAATAAACAATCACATCACTTGATTTTATTTACTTATTCCATTATTATTAATTAAATATTTTTTTTTATAATTAACCTGTGTCAGTAAATTATATCTCGTGAAATTCAGACTAGATAGTGAATATCGTTACGTTTCCATTTAAATCCTTGCGTGCATTAATTTCGCCTCGGGCGCCGCCTCAATGGTCGCTTTCCAGGTGTTCGTGGTATTCAGACTCACCAAGCCCATTTCGAAGAAGCTCCTTCAACAGCACCTTCTGGTGCAGCCGAAAAGTTATCCCTCGTTTCGATGATCTGAATGTGATTTTTCTTTTTGTGCGATACCGCACGCAAATATGTACGTCCGGCCGGTTCGACCGTCTCTTCGCAACTCTCCCACACTCACGCACCATTTCCGGCACGTCGAACATCGAAAAGTTACTTTTCGCGTAGCGTGGCATGATCGATCACTCTTATTCGCGGAAGCTTGAGCACGATCAGAGGGTTGGAGCGAGACGACGCGTCTGAACAGCTTTTTTTCTCGGAATTTGGCGAGCTTTACACTTTCAGATAATCATTCCCAGGTAGGTATTTCTTGGAGTTAGTGCTTTCGGGCAGAAAAGGCGCGAAGATAATTTGAATATAGTTTATGATAGGTACGTAACAGTATCGGCACTACCATGCCGATATGAAATCGGTTGATGGGAAAGTGCTCCATATATCACCACATATTTTGGGTCCACCGATGAACTGATGTCGGCGAGTGAGAAAATTCTCTTAGGACGAGAATAGCAATGTTTTGAAATATCAATCTTCAAATAAACGAAGTAATATTTAATCGTTAGGCATATAATAGACGAATGGTTATTATAACGTACGACAACAGAATTTGAATTGACGATTGATAAAATATTCTCAGTGAAGCAGGTGCTGAGTGTATAACATTGACGCGCACCGAACGCTAGCGCGCATATCATAGTCTATAGAATAGGCAGTTTGCAAACTTGACCTTCGAGAGAAAATTTTACCCGAAGTATCTGCCGAATACTCCCAAAAATTGTACAGAGGATAAAGCATTTTGGCGGACTTATTGAAATTTGTTAATCCAGAACCATATTATAGGAAGGCAGTGTACCGCGTGTTCAACTATGCGATTTTCCATTCGAGAGAAATTTTCAACTAAATAATTTAGATGTAGTTGATAGTTGCTAATTGTACTTGGTTTGTGCCCAAACGTGAAGAAAGATATTAATGTGGCCTAAAATGAGGTTGGAACAAAGCAAGTGTAATCCCATCTTTTCTAATTCCTTTATTTCGCAATCAATGGCGTCTTCTCTGGATGGCTGCTCTTCTCACAATACAATTCATACATTTGTCTATAATTCACAATACCTAAATCAAGTTCACAATCGTTATTCACAGTACTACACATACCAGCACCAGCAGGTGGGAACATTTGAAGTTTTGGTTTACAGCTCGGTCAACCTGACTAAGGACCGTCCTCGAGACTTGTGCTGGCTTTGACCACTTTGTTGCGAGGTAATGGCTCGACAATACGAGTCCAATGTTTTAAACGGGCAGACTCTAAAATTCCTTCATACGGGGTTTGCGTGAGCTGGCAATTATCGATATCTTTAATGACATATCTATCGTGAGGCAAAACACGGTGTACGACATAGGGCCCACGGTATGTTGGGATTAGTTTTTTGTTGATACCAACTGAAGTGTCGATATTACGGAAAACGACGAAGTCGCCCACTTAGTACTGAACGGGAGGGTGGCTTCGTTCGGAATACTGTTGGAGATTGCGCTCTTGTGATTGTCGGATAGCGGTGTGAGTCTTTTCCCTGACTAACTTTAAGTCGACTTGGACGGCAGTGGTTTTTCAGTCTAGATACTCCACTAAATCATCAATAACAGAGCCGCGCTGGGTAGTGCCGAATAAGACCACACTGGGGATCTGACGAGATGACAAGTGTATGGTATTGTTAAGATTGTATTCTACGCGGGTAAGCAGAAACCAATCGAAATGTTCAATGTGTTCAGATAGTTTTGCTAGCATTGGAGTTAGAACATGGTTGGTTCGTTCCACTTGGCCATTCGCCTGAGGTGACGCAACGGCTACTTTAACATGAATTATATTACGGGACTGCAAAAAGGAGGCAAATTCGTACGATGTAAAGCAAGTCCCACGATCTGACACAATACGACGGGGGCGGCTATAATAATCAAAATATCTTTAGAGGGAAGCACACACTTCTCGAGTGCTGGGTGAGTTCACGGCATAAACATGGTATATTTAGTAAACCCATCTACTACAGACAGTATATATCGGTGCTTAGAACGGACATTAGGTAAAGGGCCATAGTGGTCAACATGGGTGGTGTCCCAAGGGATAGTGTCCTTTTCGATAAGGTGTAAATCTCTTTCGTTAATATAGTTAGAGCCGTTATACAAAATACACGGAACACAGTTCTGGATGTACGCTTAACCTTGTCGGTGACTCCTGGAAACCAATAATGGTATTTTATGTGCGATACGCTTTTATCCACACCTAAATGGCCTATTTTTTCATGCACCATGCGAATAATGTGATTTTCCATTTCTTCGGGGACGTAGAAACAGGTTGACCCATCCGACATCTTTCGGTAGATGAGTCCATCTTTTAACTCGAACGGTCCAGCGGATCCTGGCTCCAGTCGGTTACGGAGAGACACAATTTTAGAGTCCCGTGATTGGGCTATCTGTAATCGGACATCTACACCATCCTCTTCGGCAAAAGCTAAAGGAGGGTTTCGACTAAGCACGTCAACTTGGCCCATGCAGGTGCCGGGGTGGTGCGATATCATATACTGGAAGTTTTCTAACTCGAGAGCCCACCTTGCAATACGAGGATTCACATTCTTCTTCGAAAGAGTCTGGGTTAAAGAATTACAATCCGTCAAAATCTGAAATGGGATCCCTTCAAGGTATACTCGAAACCGGCGGAGGGCATAAATAACAGCCAATGTTCCCAGCTGAAAGCTGTGATAACGGGACTCGGGAGGGGTTGTGCGACGAGAATAATATGACACCGGATGCCATTTTCCGTCATTTTGCTTCTGCAAGAGAACTGCTCCAAATCCAATGGAACTAGTATCCGTATGGAGTTGCGTTTCCCTACCTTGGTTGTTGAGGGCCAATACAGGGGAAGCCACTGTAGCGTCATGGAGGGCATAAAAAGCACGCTCACACTCTCGGCTAAATACAAAGGGTTGATCACGCCTCAAAAGAGAGGCCAACGGGTCAGCAATACGAGCGAACGACGGAACAAAACGACGGAAATATGAAAACAATCCCAACATGGACTGCAACTGACAAGTGTCTTTGGGCAACGGTCGATTACGTATATGTTCTACCTGGGTTTCATTAGGACGAATACCCAGACGGTTGGCGGAATATCCTAGATAGTCTATTTCTTTTTGTAGAATTTTTCTTTTGGCACGATTAATTTCAAGTCCAAAATCGGGAAGGCGAGCGAGTAGGCGCAACAAAAGGTCAATATGGGATTCAGGGGTAGCTGTAGCGATCAGAATGTCATCCATATAAACTACTATTTCTCGGTTTCGGGTAAAGTTGCGAAGTTGAAGAGAAATGAAGCGCTGAAATACTGAGGAACCATTTTTCAGTCCAAAAGGCATTTTAACATATTCGTATTGACCAAAAGGGGTAACGAACGAAGTGTATTAAATAGAGTTCTTGGCCATCCTGACTTGATGGAATCCATTTTTCAAATCAAGAACAGCAAAACACTCTTTTTCATCTAAATACTCCAAACAATCGTCGATAAGGGGTAACGGAAAATTATCACGAACGGTGATTTTATTGATTGCTCGATAGTCTACGAACATGCGAATAACTCCCAATTTTTTTCACCAAGAAGAAAGGGGAGGCATACGGGGATTGGTTTGGACGGATAATGCCGGCGGCCATAAGCTGATCTATTTGTCGTTGTACTTCACCCCGTTCATAATGGGATAGTCGGCGAGGCGGGCAGTAAACGGGACGGTCAGACGTGAGGCTTATTCGCATTTCATAATCGGTTTCATGGAGCGGGGCCTTCCAGTCTTGAGGGTATGTTTGGCGGATGGCAAGAGTTTGCCCAAAACTGGTACCCACTATGAAGTCACTAGAGGGGTCCAGGGGTCTATCAGTTTTCCATCAATAAAGGGAGCTTTGGCTCTAGTCATTGTTTCTGCGGTGTTTAGTTAGCTTTTCTGGATATTTTTGCCAGCTAAACGTGACCGACACTTTCGTTTAAATACCGCCGTACAGACATAAGACGAATGAGTATATGGAAGAAGGTGCTTTATTATGTTATTTTTTCCATTTGTACATATTGTGTCGGATCGTGGATCGTCACTTGATTTCAGGCTTCGGCTCAAATAACACAACTGGATACCAAATTGTCCGAGGAAATTGCGTCCTAATAAGAGCGGGGAGTATGTCGTCTGGAACAATAAAAAGGGTAATTATCCTGGTCATGGGGCAAAGGTAATTGAGACAGTAATAGTACCACTAAAAGGGATAACAACTCCGCTTAGTCCCCGATACCTATTGCTAGTCGGTGTGATAGGAATGTCAGTAGGTACTTGATCACACCGGATAAAACTGACCGGGCTACCCGTATCAAGGAGCGACAGAGTCTTTAACCTAGTATAGCCAGTCTTCAAGTGGTCAAAACCAACATTCACCTGCTGCAAGGCGGCAATTTCCAATATTTCGGGATCATAATGGGCAGGAACATCTTCCTCAGCTGCAGCAGTTAATCTAGCGTGTGGACGACGGTTAGGGCAGGTCTGATATTGATGCCCTGTTTCGAAGCAATGGAAGCATCCATTCAGAGGACGTGGCGATCGGCTGAACAATGTCCGTCACGGTGGCAATTGAAGCATCGGGTGTTTGCTAAATCCTCTTGAGGGCGAACAGGGCGAGAACTAATATTCGCGAGGGAGCTGGCTTGCGAAGAAGATGATAGTAGTCGGTTGGTTTCGGGAGGACGAGTACTAAGTGGTTGCCCCTCAGGGCGGACAACCGCTCGGAGTGTAAGGCGATCACCAGGAGCTGTAAATCTTGCGGCTGGTGTATTGGTGGTCCTCTTCATATGTTCGTGATCGTCAATGACATTACGGAGATCTGAAAGCGAACGAATCCCATACAGAGCGATAGGATTCATCCTTGGACTCACTCCTTTTGTGATCAAGCGGACCAATTCCATTTCAGTCACCTCTCCTTGATATGCCAGGGCTCTCATATTGAGGATAAATTCCTGGAGACTCTCAAAAGTATTAATGGCGTGGAGAATGTTAACAAGTTTATTTACTTGAGAGTTCTTGGTAGCAGTGATAGTTAAGAAAAAGACAAAATCCCACGATAATTTGCCTGAGCTAATAAGACCTATTTCTCTGTCCTCTCAATTTTGTAATCAGACAAAGTACGTAGGAAAATTAGTAGTCGTCATTTTGCAGAGCTACAAAATCTCTCATCTTAAAAAAAATGCCTTTAACAATTCAATATCATTTTAGAATGTTCTGAACCATTCAAAACAAGTAAATAAAAAATCCGAAAGAATTATACTACATATACGAGTTTGATCGCGTTGAAGCAGACTCTAAAAAATAGAGAGATATGCAATAACTAGATTTCAAAACTTGCGAATAGAAATGGCGAGATTAAAGGCATCTGCCAATATTTTCATAAACAGTTTACTTCAGTTGAGAAGATTTTAAATAAAAATTCAAATATTCGTGGAATGACAGTCAGATAAATTTAAAAAAGCTATCATACACAAAGAAGTGTTCCGCATTTAATTAAATTTAATATTCAAAATAAGCCTCAATATGGGTTAAGGGATGGAGTTGGGATCAATGCTGCCATTTGTGATATTTAAACCTGTTTTTATAACGTGCTTCACTCAAATATGTGTGTCAGTATTTCTAGGCTTAAGAAATAAAATAAATTTAATACAGTGGACTGTTAATTTCTACTTCATAAACTGAATAATATAGTTTTTTGGCATTTACCTTCATCTCTTTAAATCCTGTCTCTATAAAAGAACAAAAAAAGTTTGCATGAATTACTAATGATTATTTAGAGCATAAATGTAGTGTTTGACAAGAAACTGTGTCAGGATCCATACTATTCGTAGTTTCTGTTATTCGTCATCATTAATGGTACTGGTCCCGCAGTAGATGATTCCAATTATTTTGGCTCAGCGACCGCGTCTTCCAGTTTCCTATTCCTATCAGTGCTCAGTTGTCCGCGTCAATACTGTCCTTCCAGCACTTTCTCAAATTGCCTGGTGGTGTAACCTTCAAGTTGCGTGTAGATATTCGTACCTCGTCCATGTGTTTCACATGGCCAGTGGAGCTTGCGGAGCGTCACAAATGTGGAAAAGAGTGTATCGTCATATATGCTGTCCAACTCTTCATTGTATCGTATTCTTCACTCCGTTCCCTCCAGTGTTTATTTATTTATTCTTTGCACATTTAACAGAAGAAATCCAATTACAAAATTTGGAATAAAAATAAATACAAAAACCTAAATTCTGAAGAACATGAAAAGTAATCACATAAACAAAACATTTTCAAGAATTGTTTTGAAAGCAACAGTGCTAGAGGGATAATATCCAAGCTGGTGTCTATTGTGTCCTTGGTAAACGAAGCAGAGGAGAATGAAAGTAGACCTCCGTTCTAGCGAAAGGTAAAACAAAAATATCGGAAGACCGGGAAGGTCTAGAGCATTGTCGCAGAGAAACTAAATGGTCAATATTAACTTGTAAATAGTTATGACAAAGCTTGAACAGTAAGCACTGATCAAGATATGTCCGTCGCGACGCTAAAGACTGAATGTTAAAAAAAGAAAGGCGTTCTTCATAGGGAATAAAAGAAATATTGAATTTGAAAAGTAGAAAGTGGGTAAATTTACGCAGCACAGATTCAACAAGATTGATCAGGGAAACAAAATAAGAAGACCAAGTTTGGGATGCATATTCTCAAATAGTACGCGCGATGGTCACAAACAATTGCACAGCGGAATAGGGATTAGTAAAAATAAGCGAATGTCGTAACACAAATCCTGATAGCTTTGAGGCTCTAGAAACTATATTGTGAACGTGCGCATCAAATTTTAGCTTAGGATCAACAATGACACCAAGATCTTTCACTCGGTCAACTTTATTTAAAGGAATAGAGTCAATAAAATACACAAAGAAGATGGAAGAAGTCTTAAGAATGAAAGTCATTGTATGACACTTGGGAATATTAAGTGAAAGGAAATTAGCTTGACACCAGGAACTCAGTGAGATAAGATGATCTTGAAGAACTTTGTAGTCTTCAAGAGACCGAATCATCCGGAATATCTTGAGGTCATCAGGATAAAGAAGACAGGGAAATTCGAGTATTGAAGGAAGGTCAGTTAGATATTACCGCTACTTTACCTGGTTATAGTCATTCGTAAGTTGAATTTGAAAAAGAAACTATGGCTGCAAAAAAAAGTTTGTGTGTAGATGAGAAAGTTGATATAATACGTGCGATAGAGCAAGGAGAGATGAAAAGTAATATTGGGAGACGTTTTGGACTTAGTGCCTCAACAGTGTCTACTATTTGGAAGAGCAAGGAGAATATATTGAAAGTTGAAATGCAAGAAAGTTCCTGCAACAAGCTAAGGAAGCCAAAATTTAGCAATATGTGCTTTTTGGTTACTAACAATATGCTTGCACATTGATGGAGGCTTATTTACATCCAGATTAAAGGCTGGATCCATAATTTAATGAAGTGGGGAAGTGTGGTTTCGGCGTGACGGACGGCATCCTCTTCAGGTGGTGTCATTTACCATCCGCCACCAGACAGCACGACCACGATTAGGCTTACTGATAGATTAGGCTCATCATTCTTCAACCAATTTTTTTATAATTATTTGTACGTCCGTCCGTCACGCCGAAACCACACTTCCCCACTTCATTAAATTGTGGAACCAGCCTTTAATCTGGAAGTAAATGAACCTCCATCAATGTGCAAGCATAGTGTTAGTAAGTTGCTAACCAAAAAGCACACTAGTTGGCGAAAGTTGTCGGCTAGACTAGGAGGTTCAAATCTTTACTTAATATATTCGGAAGGATGGCTTGGAAAATTCAAACAACGTCACGGCATAAATTACGGTCACATTAGTGGAGAAGCGCGAGATGTTGACACGAACGTCACAAATCGTTGGATAGAACAAGTGTGGCCGAAGTTTATGGAAAAATGCTCTCCGTATGACATTTTTAACATTTTTAACGTTTTTGATGAAACCGGGATTTTCTACAAGATGACGCCGGACGAAACCCTGAAATTCAAAGGAGAAAAGTGTGTCGGAGGTAAACTCTCTAAGGAACGCATCACGGTGTTTATAGCCGCCAATATGAGTGGATCAGAAAAAAGGAAGCTAATGGTGATTGGGAAATCAAAAAACCCAAGGTGTTTTAAGGACATCAAACGGTTACCGGTAACGTATAAAGCGAACAAGTCAGCTTGGATGACATCAAAACTTTTTGAAGAGGAAGTACGAAGATGGGATGCAAAGTTAAAAGGACGAAAAATCTTACTCCTCGTGGACAATTGTCCTGCCCACCCTATGATACCTTATCTTAGAAATATAGAGCTTGCATTTTTTCCAGGTAACACGACTAGTGTCTTGCAACCCATGGATCAGAGCGTAATAAAAAGCTTGAAAGGCCATTACAGAAAGAAATTTTTGATGAGCAAAATCGAATCTGATGGCAAAGTTTGTATTAATATGCTGGACGCCGTGACCTTTCTGAGTAAGACCAGGGAAGAAGTAACCTCAGCAACAATAAAACATTCTTTTCGTCATGCAGGACTTTGTAGTAATTCTGCCTGCACCGAGGTAGAACCAGGATTAGGAAGCGAAGATGACCAGCCGCTAATTGAATGGATCAAGCAGTTTAATAGCACACAAAATTTCAATCCTGAGAACTTAAACAACTACGTGGAGGTAGACGAAGACCTGGCCACAAACATTTCACTTACGGACGAAGAAATTATTAATTTTACAAAAAAATGTCATGAAGAGCAAAATGAGGTTGAAGAGGAGGATAAGACTGAGCATCCCGCACCACCAACTATACAAGAAGCAATTAAAATAATAAAAAATTCGTGTTGTTTCACGACGATGATTCAAACTTATCCCAAGATGTAAACAGAATATATAAGAAAATACAAAATAGGTATTGGCATAGTAAACAAATTCGATCAAAATTAACAGATTATTTGAAATAATTTCAATATGTATGTACTTATTGAAACCTGTTAGGATAAGGCTATATATCTTTTTAAATAAAACTGAATAAACGTTTTGAAGTCTTCTGAAATTATGTATTTTATTTCCACACTCCATAAAACGAAAACTCCATATAACGAAAGGAATTGCTTGATCCCTTGAGTTTCGTTATATAGAGTTTTATATTATTATTCCAAAGGTAAGTATTGACGTTATCAAAAAAATTTATGACATTAAATCCAAAAGATTATTTTTTTTGAAATTGCAATTCTTTGATTTCTTTTATGTTATCAATATTTTGGAGTACTATATCATCAAACGTTAGTTTTTTTGTAAAATTTTCAAAATTATAATCATTCCGATAGAAAAATCTTTCATAAAACCTGTCTTTAGTGTTTGAAAAGTAGTAATCTAGTATTTTGATTTGACATTTATTATAATGAATTAAAACATTTTGATTTACCTTTAATTTTCTATCGTCACAGTTTTGATTTATTACAACATCGTTTGCGTTTTTTATAATAATTATTTCTTCATCAATTTCTACAATGTCTGTAAAATTATTAGTGACTTGTTAACCAGTTTCCAAAATAAATACAATGTTGGCTTCGATTTAATTCATTCAAGTATTTAAATTTTTCATATTTGTATGTTTGATTTTTATGTTTAAAAATAATTTTCATAGAAGATTCTATTTCTTTTTGCATTTTATTAGGTATTGGAACTATCATTTTTAATTGAACAGATAAAAAGTCTTGCGGGATTTTGATTGCAAATATTATATAACATTGTTCTCAAACATTGTTATTCCCAATTTAATATGTTCTAACTTCGTCACATCCACGTTATAGGTATAAATTTCTTCTTCAGTTAAAATATTTGGATTCATGAAACCATGTTTCGTTGAGATAATATTATTTTGTATTTGATCTACTTTGTTTTTAAGAAGTTGAATTTTGAAAAATTGATCATAAAATAGACTGTGGTTTGAAAGACTATTGATTCTTCTAAGGATTAATTCACGATCTTGCTCTATCACGGATCTAAGTTGTTTGAAAGTTTCTTTAAAACGAGAGTTGATTTTGACTTGTTGATTCAGAGTATCAATTGCGTTATGGTCGTTTTGTTCAATAAGTTTTAGATGTTTGTCAATTTCTTGTCGATCATTTTCGTCCATTGTCCCAAAAAGCCATTTTTCTGCGTTGCCTTCTAAATTTATAAGTCCTCGTTTGGGCCTATTCTTTGTTGGTGACAGAGTTTTCAGTTCGTTTTGTAAGAGCCCTTTATGTTCTGCATCTAACTGATTTACATTACTCGAAAATTCTTCGATTATATTTAGAATTTCCTGGAAGTTGATCATATGGATGATAAGATCAGCTTTGTTTACTAACATATGTTGAGTTTATTTAGTTTTATCTCAGCGAATCCAGATTGTTCCGTCATGTCGTAAATGTTTAGTTGGCCTTGAGTCAAATTGACGATTAGGACTATTGTCAGTAGAATTGTGAATTTCTGTGAGAAAAGAATATGTTATAGAAGATTTCCCTGTAACATTTCTAAGATAATTTTATTACTGAAATATGGCATGTGTTCTTGAGTGAAAGTAGCTTTCTTATTTCTTGAGATACATTCTGCAAACATACATGTAAAAACACCACCGTCACTTCCATTGGACCGTTGTGGGATATTTTCAATATTTCTTTTATAAATTCTGAGGAATCAAAATTTTCTTTTAGTTTTTCTAAATGTTCCTTTTGAAGGTATTCTTCCAACGTATTTAGTACAAGATTATTTGACATTTCTAAAGAATCATAATATTTTATTGATTTAGATTTGAAATCTACTATTGCCAGGCACCAATGATTTTGGTTGACATGAACTGGTATTAATAGAATATAGTAAGAAAAAATATTAGTTTTCTTTGTCCATTTTCGGATGGCATTGTAACCTTCTGCTGGCTGCTGTGGCTGTCTCAGTAAATAAAAATTTCGGTTTTATTGGGTTGCAATCATATTTAACGATTTGACACACGTCGCATTGATTTATGGATTTTATTGTTTGTGAGGATGATTTGTGTTCGATATTTATTCACTGTTTCAGATTTGATCGATATGTGATCTAGCAGCTCTTCTTCAGCGGAATGTTTTGTTGCTAACGTTGAACTGTCGTTTTCTTTTAAATTGTTAAATATTTCTAACCGAGAGTATGAGTTTGTTGCTGGGCTTGCTTTAGTTGATGCTGTCTCGATTAATTCTTCGGTTTTCATTCGACTTGAATAATCGGCTACTTTATTCTCACGTCCTTTCAAATATTCAATTTCAAATCGATATTCCCCTAATTTCAGAAGCAATCGTTGGTGTCTTGGAGACAAATCTTTTCCACGGTATTTCGCGTGTAAGTATTTGATTGGCTGATGGTCGGAGAATATTTTAAATTTATTGCCATATAGATATGGTCGAAAGTAATTCACCGACCACATAATGGCGAGGAACTCTTTATCCGTTGCCGAATAATTCCTTTCGTGGCAGTTAAGAGTGCGTGATGCGAAGCAAATAGGGTGGCCATCTTGGGATAAGACAGCGCCTATTGCATAGTTTGATGCATCCGTTGTTAACTGAAATGGTTTACCAAATTCGGAAAATTTGGGGGAGATATAATAAGAGTTTTTAATTTCTCAAAGGCTTCAACAAAATTTGGATCACGGGGATTGATACGAGTATTTTTCCTTAGATATTTAGTGATGAGTTGAGCTACTTTTGCAAAGTCTCGTATAAATTTGTGGTAGTAACCCGTCAAACCCAAAAAGCTTTCAATTTGTTTCTCCGTAGTGGGTAGTTCTAGCTTTTCTATCACACTAATCTTTTCCGGATTGGGTTTGAGTCCATCTTTCGTGATGATATGTCCAAGGAAAGAAGTCTCCTTCTTCAAAAAGTTACATTTATGGATTTGGACTTTCAATCGATTTTCTTCTAACACTTTAAAGATATCCGTGATTGCTGTGATATGTTCTTTTAACGAGTTGCTAAATATTAGAATATCATCCAGGTAAACCACACAAGTTTTATTGATAAAATCTCTTAAAATCTCGTTCATTAGCCTTTGGAACGTGGCAGGGGCGTTCTTGAGGCCAAAAGGCATACGGATGAACTCATATAGCCCATGTGGGGTCACGAATGCCGTTTTCGGTCGATCTTTTACAAGGATTTGGTGGTATCCTTTGGCTAGATCTAGTGTAGAGAAGTGTTGTGCTCTCCCAAGCTTATCAAGTACTGAGTCGATGTTAGGCAGAGGGAACTTATCATCAACGGTGACTTCGTTTAATTTTCGATAGTCAACGATCAATCGAAATTTCTTCTCTCCTGAATTATCGCTTTTTTGAAACGACAATTAGAGGACTAGAGTATTTTGAACTGCTTTTTTGTATGATGCCTTGTGATTGCATCTCCGAGATCTGTTTCCTAACTTCAGCTTCATGCTTCGGTGGATAACGATATAATTTAAAGTTAATTTGACTTTTCGTCGTAGTTATTATTTCGTGCTGAATTTTCCAAGTACTCGTTAGAATGTCGCCTTTTTTAATAACTTTAATTATTTGGTCATACTCTTCTGAGTTTAAATGATCCAATTTCAACCGTTCAATTTAGTCCTTGGGGACTTTTTCTAATGCACAAATTTCATCTACTAAATAAGGATTATTAATAAAATTTATATTTTGCCCATTCAGCATTATATAGTTTTTTTCTAAATCGATCAGTGTATCTAGATTGTTCAAGAGATCGATTCCTATTATGAATTGGTACTTTCTATTACTTAAGTTTCTGACTTTCCATCTTATCATACCACCTGGTCGTGAATTTTTTTCCTTGGGTGCCGGGGTATGGACTTCAAAGTTAATAGTGTCTTTGCCCGTAATTGTTGAAAAATGTAAAGGTTCAATGGAAATTTTTTCAAAATTTTTGATTTGATCATGTATAATGCTAAAGGATGATCCCGTATCTGCAAGTGCTATATTTTTTATGTTCAGAATGGTTATTGTTATCATTGGGAGATTTTCCGAGGCTAGTTGTAAAAAAATGTATTAGTTTCAAAAGCTTTTACTTCAGTTTTTTTCTAGTTTGTTTTATTTCTTGGTGTTTACTGCCTGGGAAAAATCGATGGAATGTATTTTGTGAGTAATTTTGATGTTGTTTTGGATATTATCGATTTCCATAGTCACTACACTTTGATTCTTAGGGAACCTAAAATTTTGTCTCGAGTTTCCAGATTGACCTGTATTTCTATTTTTATATTTGGGAAAATTAAAATTTTCGTGATTCTGATCTGGTTTGTTATGTCCAGTATTGCTGTAATTATTTGTTCGTCTGTATTGGCCAGAATTATTGAAATTGTTTGCTGTTCGTCTGTATTGCCCTGTTTCATTATTGTCAAAATACTCATTGCGGTAATTGTCTGATCAGTTTTGAAAATTATCATTATTATAATTCTTCTGAAAATAATTTTTTTGTTCATATGACTGATGATTTAATTTTTTGAATCGAGTTTTTATATTTTTATCGGTATAATGATTGAATTTGTTTTCCTGATTTTTAATAAATTCCATTCGAATGCAAGAATCTTCAAACCGTTTTTTTGTTATTGTAGCTAAAATTCTGTTTAAATTATTTTCTTCGTAAATTTTTTCTAGCAACACGCCTTGCGTCATTTGTTTAACTGTGTTGCAAAGCAGTGAATCGATACAATCGAGATTAATGCAGTGATCATTACAGTAATATATTCTAAGTTCCTTTGCTTTGCTTCTGAACTGCTGAATATTTTATGATAATTCATTTAAATTAGTAACTTTAATTATTGAAATTTTTCTGAAAATATCTGCCGGTTTATAACGTAATTTTAATAATTTTTTTATAATTTCCCAATTATCGGTTTCTTGTATGCCCAATATTGAATTCTTCGCTTTGCCCTGTATTTTCTCGTAATATATTATTCGAACGGCTTCCTTCTGGTGTTGTTCATCTACCAGTCCATTCAAGTAATACTCCACACTGCTGAAAAAGGAATTAATGCTGATGTCCCCCTGTCCTGTGAATACGCTCATGTGTTTTATCTCCTTGAGAAGTCGCTCTTTGAACTCCCTCGAAGTTTGCCTTAAGGTCAGATTTTGTAGTGCTGTTGCCATTTGTTGTACCTAACCATTCCGCTCGTTTAGCTCATTCGTCAATCTTGCAATTTCCTCCTCCATTTCTCAATTTATTCCTCTTGATTGATTTAAGTGCAGATATCTTTTTTCTCTCCTTTCACTCATTAAATGAAAATTCTAATATTTTTTGGTACAAATTTCGCTAACCATTTCTCCAAATAAATTTTGTTATAAGCTTTGTTCTCTGTTCTTCACTAGTTCTTTATTATTATTTTTTCTTTTGATTCACAGTTTTCTTCCACAGTTTTCCTTGAATTCACTCTTTTTTTCAATTTAATTCACTTCATAGTGTTCGTGGGAGAAACAGAGGAGATTCGCGAATGCATAATTAGTTAATATGCATTCTAGGGAAATATAAAAATACCTACTAAGTGTCTTTTCTTAGCGGCCTTGCTTCCGCAAGTAAAAAGGCGTTATTTGTCAAAGACAAATCAGCCGTAATAAAAATGAGAAAGTGTTCGTTTTTTAGAAAAGAGCAGCCTTACGTCGCTCCTTGAAGTCAGTAATACTTCTGCCCTTGTTTATTATTTTACAGTTTATATACAAAATTTAATTCACAAAAAATGTTCTTAAGCCTACTCAGCATAGCAATAATCAATATTCAATATTGCACATATGGTTATGTGCATTAGCATTATCTTCACTCCAATGTTCAAAGTGCTCGTACGGCGCTTGTTTACTTTGGGCTCAATGCACTTTGTATGTTGTATGTCTTGATGTTGCACGCGGTCAGTGCAATGTATTGTTTGTTGTTTTGCGTAGACAAAAGTTGAAAGAATGCGTTCTTCAGTATGAGCATAATTTACAGGATTCCGTGACGTACAAAGCATTATGTTACTGCTTTGAAATGCTCGGGTGCATGTTACTTGAGATATTCCGCAACTTGTGTGGGCTCTCATTTCCGTAGGCAGCATATGTACATGCTTACGGCACGTTGGGCATTATTAGGATAGGTGAGATTTAAGATCTCTTAGATCCGTCCTTTAGAAAAGAAAAGTTATTGTATTTGAAGAATATAAGAAATTTTCGTAAAATGATAATTGGGTGTTTCAATTCAATGCTTGCTGATATTACATTATTATTGTTATAGGTCTAATGATATTTATGTAGAATTGAAAAATATTTATTTAATATATAATCTATGAGTGCATAACATTAAAGTATTTATTGATATTTTTGATAATGTGCTTCTTATTCTTATCTAAGTCTTAAGTCTATTGTTGTGGATTAGTTTTTCCTTATTGTCTATTAATATTAACGAGTTTACACCTGGTTTTTCTAATACAATATATGGTCCGTTGTATGGTGATTCATGTTTTTTTTCGGTTTTCATTTTTTACACCGACTTTATCACCTATTTCTAGTTCTAATTCATTTGTATTTAATTCGTTCTTATATTTTCTATGATGTTTTGCTTCAATTAACAATTTTCTAGCTATCTGCTGAGAATTATAAAGACGTATTCTCAATTTTGTTAGATTGTTATCATAATTATATATAGTGGGTTTGTTATTTAAATCTATGGTATTAGGTAAGAGTGCTAAATAACCGTGTACTAATTCAAATGGTGTGTAATTAGTATCAGTATGTGGGGTAGTGTTATATGCGAATACATAATAGGGTATCCATTTGTGCCATTCGTGATCTTGACAGAATAATTTCAGATATTCGTTAAGTACTCTGTGATTACGTTCTAATGAACCTATGGTTTCGTGATGGTAAGGTGTTGACGTCGTGTGTTTAATGTCTAAAAATTTGCAAATAGATTTTAAAAGTTCGTTATTGTATTCTGTACCTTGATCGGTTTTGAGTTGTTGGAAATGTCCATATCTTGATATTATATTCTCTACTATAGCTTTAGCTACTTGTTCAGCTTCCTTTGTAGTTATAGGTATCGCTATTATATATTTGCTTAGTTCGCATTGCGCAGTTAATATATATCTAAATCCGTTTGATATTCTAAGTGGTCCTACAGTGTCAATTTCAATTGTTTCGAAACATTTATTAGGGGTATCGGTTACATATTACAAATTTTTCTTTAGTATGTCGGACAATCTTGTTCTTTTGGCAGATTTCACAGTTTCTTACACATTTCTTGGTCATTTTGTTCATATTCTTCCATACATATCTTTGTTTTAATTTCGCTATCGTTCGTCTGATACCTGTGTGACTATTATCGTGGTGTTCACTAATTAACCTTAGTTGATCAGTTACTTGTTTCACTTCTTTGGGCGGTTCATAAATAATTACTTCAATTCTCATTTGCCTTTTACTTATATTTTCTTTGTGCACTTTGTTATATAATTTCATCATTTCCTTCTTCTTCATATATTTGAATATTTCATCATCATTGCGTAAAGGTACCTTGCTTATATTGTTATTATGTAGTTGGTTAAAGAGTTTCTGCGGTTCCTGAGCTAAGTCTCGATGAGGATTATCGCTGCATTCTACATATATCCGCCTTTTATCAATAATTTCAATTCGTGGCAAATCATTATTATTAATCACGCGTTTTGAACTTCCCAGTATATGGGAAGTTCTTGTAATCGCCTCGAAAATCGAAATTGAAATTTTCAACATTTCTTTACGTTTTGAGGGCTATAGAGTATAAATAAAGTGTTTTTAGAAAGGGAGATGTATGTGTGTGTGTGTGTGCGTGTGTGTACGTACGTACGTACGTACGTTCGTGGACACTTTTTTCTACGAGCATAACTCACGTAAACAAAGTTGTATCGACTTCGTTGAGGTGTCAATCGAAGCGTCTTTGCAATCTTAAGAGCTGATTAGTTTTTGGGACACTTCGGTTGGGGGAGTTTGCTGTTTTGCCCGTTTGAATGTCATTTCTATCACGCGTTTTATCTCGCGAACCAAACATACGATTTCCTTGATCAAGGTGTCAATAGACGCGTATTAACATTTATGTGATTCTATCAAGTTTCTAAAAAAATTCTTCGAGCCGTTTTTTAATTTTTCAAAAAAAAGTGCAAAAAATTGGGTTTTTTTCCAAAAACAATAAATTTTTAACCTTATTTTCGAATTGAAGTAACCAATGTTTATATAATTTATATACTCCAAACAATGTTTGTAGAAACAACATCAAAACTTTTTCTCATGATTACGTAAAAAATTAAATAAAAAATAAAAAATCATTAACAGTCATCATGATCTTCAAGGTCATTTCTGTGATGCGTTCTATTTCGCAAGCGAAACTTACGATTTGCATGAATATGGTGTCAATCGAAGCGTATTAATACTTTGGCGAATCTGTCGAATTTTTAAAAAAATCGTTGGAGCTGTTTTTTAATGTAAGAAAAAAGTGCAAAAAATTAGGTTTTTTTTCAGAAACAATGAATTTTTAACCTTATTTTCGAATCAAAGTAGCCAATGTTTATAAAATTTATTTACTCCAAACAATGTTTGTAAAAACAACATCAAAACTTTTTCTCATGATTACGTAGAAAATTAAATTAAAAATAAAAAATCATTAAAAGTCATCATGATTTTCAAGGTCATTTTTATCATTCACTATATCTCACGAACCAGATATAATATTTGCATCATTAAGGTGTCAGTTGACGTGTATTAACATCTTTGTGAAGTTTTTAACATTACAAAAATTCGTTTCAGCGGTTTTTTTTAATTTAATAGAAGAAAATGCGAAAAATTATGTGTTTTTTCATAAAAAATATTTTTTAACCTGTTTTGCACAGCACAGTGATACCAGTTTATAAAATTTATACATTTTTATCGGTTTTTGAAGAGAAACCAGCAAAATTTTCTTCCATGATTATGAAAAAAATTAAATTAAAAATAAAAAATCATTCAAAGTTACCATTTAAAGAGGGTTCATACGAATGATATTACTTTACATCTTATATTCTAAAAAAAATGTTGTAAATTCAATCAAAGTTTTAGAATATTTGCATAATTTGAGCAGATTTTTAATAGTTTTTACAGTCTTTTAATTAAAAAAACTGCTTAAATTTTGAAAACCAACAAAATTTCAATCAAATTTGCATTTGCGGTAATCAACGATTTGAATGGTAAAATGTTTTGTAGTCAATACTTTGCAAGATCATATGCTTTAAAAAGCTTACATCGAATACAAAAATTGTAGTTTTTAGTAGATTCATTCTGTAGTAATCGTAAGATTTCAATAACCATCATCATGTGTAATACATTTTACTTTTTACTTGCAATTGAACCTATTTTTGACGGCATATACAAAATATTTCAAGACCAAAAAGGCCCACACCGATTGATCCGCGTGAATAATCAATCTGTCCTCATTGACCAAAAACCTTACGTAATCAATGGACCCTCCCGTAGACGATATGATTCATATTAACTCATTCCTGTTACTGCTATGAATATCTCCCATTTTTATTGTTTGAAGTTGTAGTATTTTCAAAACTATTATTGTGTTAAATATTTTTAATGTTTATCTAGATATTACTGGGAAGTTGACCGTGTGGACCTCAAGGGTCGCACTTCGCGGCTTGTTTATTATAGCTTCGTATATTATCTTTTAATATTCGGAATTCTAGAATTGGTAAGTTTCTAACGTCGGATACAGAAGTTCCATTCCACATGTAAGGTTGATCAGACTCATTAATGGTAATAGAGTTTTGTTTCTTCCGTTTTTTGCTTACTTCCGGTACTTTTGTAGCGTTTTCTTCTTTTTCTTTCGCTTTAACTCTTGTTGCAATGTTTATATTTTTTGGTATCATATCTTGTAGCTGCTGTGCGATAATAATATTTTTAAGTTTTTCAAATGCTTTTTGACAATCTTGAGTCCATTCGAATGGCTTATTCTCTTTCGATAACTCATTGAGTGGTTTTGCTATTGCTGCGAATTTTTTTACGAAACGTCTGTAGTAATTGCAGAATGCTACAAATCTTTTCGTTTCGTCTGCATTTTTGGGTATAGGGTAATTGTGAACTGCTTTGCATTTCTCTGGATCGGCTGTGATACCTTTGGATGTGATTAAGTGTCCTAAGTAAACAACTTCATTTTCCATCAAATTGCATTTGTTTGGGTTCAGTTTTAAATTGTACTTACGTAAACGTTCAAATACTTTAATCAGATTGTCGTTATGGTGTTGTAATGAACATCCGAAGACAATTATATCGTCTACGTACAAAAATGCATGGGCATCAAGGTCTGAAAGTGCGATGGTTAACATCCGCTGAAAGCTGTTGGATGAGATCTTCAGTCCGAATGGTAGTCTCTTAAATTGTTAATGACCATTGTTGGTCGAAAATGCAGTTAGCGATTTTGATTCATCGTTTAGCTCTATTTGGTGGAATGAACTTGTCATATCTAGGCTTGAGAAATATTTTGCTCTTCCGATTCTATCTAGAACGTCTTCTAAACGAGTTAATGGAAATTTGTCGCTTACCAACTTTTTGTTAAGTTGTCTGTAGTCAACTACTAATCTCCATTGTTTGGAATCATTTTCACTCTTTTTTGGTACTATTAGAAGTGGTGAGTTGTGTGGACTGATAGATTGTTCTATTATGCCTTTGTCTAATAGGTCATGTACTTGTTTGTTGATTTCTCTCGTATGTGGTAATCAATAATTCTTCACGTAAACCGGAGTGTTGTCGGTTGTATGAAGTGTTTGTTTATAGAAATTATTGGACGTAAGTTTTTCATTATCCAGGTAAAAAATGTCTTGAAATTTTTCACAAATTTTTCCCAAAGTATCTTTTGCATGTGTATCTTTTATTTTTATTTTTATTAGATTCCTTACTTTTTCCCATCTCTTTAGTTTATTCAGAGTTTTATATGAAGTTTGCTTTTGATTGTAAATGAAAAATTTTGACAAAGGTTTTATTTTGAATTTTAGATCAGAAGTGTTTATAGATTGTTCTTTATCTGAAGTATTTAAAATTTTAACGTGTTTAATTCCTTTGAAAGGGATAATCGTGTTGCCAATAAATATGTTTTCGTTAATTTGTTCAGCGCAAATTAGACTGTCTTCTTCTACGTTAATATTTATTTGTTGAATGATCTCTGTTCTAGGGGGTATTTAGATTTGAAAAAGTTTATTTTGCAATGGAATAATATGTTCAGAACTGTTCACATTAAGAGAAATAGTATAAGTTTCATAGTCGATTTGAACGTAATGTTTTTTAAAGAAATCTCGTCCAAGTATTCCATCTGTTTATAGTGGAAAGTCATCGTGTACTACGTGTGCCTTGTGCTGTAGTGAATCGTTATTTATTTTAAAATTTAAAATTGTTGTCCCTATAGTACCAACTTGTTCTTTAGTTATGCCCATGAGTTTGCAATGTTCTTCCGAGTTAATTTCTTGTATTCCTGGTGTGCCCGATAATTTGCATATGGAGATATCCGCTCCAGTATCTATTAAAAATGTTAGTTTCTTATTATCTGTTTTAATATGGACATAATTTGTAGTTCGCTTACTGTTAAATGTTTCGATATTCCCTAGTGAGCATTTTTATTTCCCGAGTGACCATATTTTGGACCATTGGTGTGGTATCTGGGGGTAATTAGTTTCCCTGACGATTATAATTTCGGTTTGTAGGATTTCTGTTTGTTGGTTGATAATATGCACGGTTATTATTATTTCTATTAATATTGTTGTTCCTATTGTTATAGTTAATTCTATTTTGATTGTTATTGCTACTACTGTTATGGTATTATTAATATTGTTATTATCGTATCTAGGATTGGGGTTCCTGTAGTTGTTACTATATCTATTATTATTATTATATCTATTGTTAATGTTATTATTTTGTCGGCTATAGTTATTATTATGAAAATTACCTCTATTATTTCTGGGGTATATATTAGATGAGAAATGGTATATTTCTTCATTTTGCATTATTGATATATTTTCCTTTATGCTCATTTCACAATTTTCGGCTAACGAAATTGCTTCTCTGTATTTGAGATTCTACTAGCTTCTAGAGTCTGTATAATATATTTATTGCGTAGATCTTTCTTAAAACTGTTCAAGGAAAGAATAACATTTGTTTTTGATATCTTGTCCCGACCTTGTTCACCAATATCACTTATTTGTGTTAACGTTAGTTCAGCTAATAATTCATCTAACCGTTCTGCAAATTTAGTAACTGATTCATTAGTTCCTTGTTGAATATTTGTAATCATAGTCAATATGCACGAAGCAGATTTTATGGGTCTAAAAATGTGTTGAAGATTTGTCGGAGGATGATAAAGGGCTTAATTTTGTTCGTGTAGAATTATCCAATTTTGTATTGATTATAAGGGCTATGAAGTCCTTCTTTTGATGTGCTGGGACTGATTTTTCAATTATTTCGACAACGTTTAGGAGCCTGTGTAGATCATTGAATTTGTTGGCGAATTCGGGAATTACTTTTAGAAAATTGAAGATATCCATGTTTGAAGTGTTATCTTATGTGGGTACTGTATCATCAGGCATTTTTTCTTTAATAATTGATTGTATTGCCTCAAAAATCTTTTTGAATTTTAGCTTATCAAAGAGTTGCTGAGCTTCTGATTGTTTACTATTTTGTAGTTCCTTTTTGAATTGAACTCTTAAATCTTCGATTGCGAGGAGAGTTTTGACAAGAAATTTATGCGTATAATTTCTATTTGGTGTTTTTTTGAAATTTGATAAAATATTCTTTAGGTTAAATAATGCAGACATTTTGCTCATGATTATTATTCTATTATTATTTTATCTACAATGCCGCAGTCTTATTCGCTACCTTAATTATTGTCTTTTTTATATATCTCTTAATTAATGTATACATTATAACTAATGCTATGCAGATTCCGACTGTGGTCAATACGGCTCCAGCCAAATGAGTTGCTTAGAAGCTGCTGCTGTTGTTGCTAGCTGCACCGGAGTTGAGAAATATTTTATCCTCAATTTTTGAGTCGCCTAGCATTTTGCCGTTGACCGTGGATTTCCTTCCTAATTTTACGAATATTTTCAGCACTTGATTCGATGCTGAGCTGCACGTATAGCTCCTTCAGGTGTTTTCTCTGTTTAAAGGCTTTTCCTCCTCTGGTCCTATTCTTCTTCTTTGTCTCCGCTGTTTTAATAGGTCTTGGAGTATAACTATGATGATTTCGACTTCTATACTGCTCGATCGTGATCGGTTGCGGGCCTGGTTTCTTTGCTACCACTTCCTTGTTGATCGAAGGATTATGTGGATCATACTATTTCGTGCTGTTTTGGGTTGTCACAGGTTTATTGTTTGCTGCGCATAGTGCAAACAATTCCTCAAATTTCCTGTTGATGGTTTCCAGCTTCGCTGTGTTCATCTTGTCGCGTGATCAAAAATATCTTCTTCATTGTAGGGCCGTTTAAAAAGTCGATTAATCGCAGGATCGCCATAAAGTGTTCATAGTGTTCGTGGGAGAAACAGAGGAGATTCGCGAATGCATAATTAGTTAATATGCATTCTAGCGAAATATAAAAATACCTACCAAATGTCTTTTCTTAGCGGCCTTGCTTCCGCAAGTAAAAAGGCGTTATTTCTCGAAGACAAATCAGCCGTAATAAAAATGACAAAGTGTTCGTTTTTTAGAAAAGAGCAGCCTTACGTCACTCCTTGAAGTCAGTTATACTTCTGCCCTCTTGTTTATTAATTTACAGTTTATATACAAAATTTAATTCACAAAGAATGTTCTTAAGCCTACTCAGCATAGCAATAATCAATATTCAATATTGCACATGTGGTTACAATTTAAACATGTGAAATGCACTTACATGTGCATCAGCATTTTCGTCACTCCAATGTTTACTTGTTTACTTTGGGCTCAATGCACTTTGTATGCATTGTCTTGATGTTGCACGCGGTCAGTGCAATATATTGTTTGTTGTTTTGCGTAGACAAAAGTTGAAAGAATGCGTTCTTCAGTATGAGCATAATTTACAGGATTCCGTGACGTACAAAGCATTATGTTACTGCTTTGAAATGCTCGGGTGCATGTTACTTGAGATATTCCGCAACTTGTGTGGGCTCTCATTTCTGTAGGCAGCATATGTACATGCTTACGGCACGTTGGGCATTATTAGGGTAGGTGAGATTTAAGATCTCTACAACTTTATTTTATTTTATTTGGGTTGCGGTCAGCTTCAGCCGTCATTTAAAGAAGTTTAAGGGTTTTAATTATTCTCCCAAATTTTAATAAATTTATTGATCGCGTCGCGGAATACCGGTTGTTTTAAATTATTATTTTTTTTAAACTAATTTCCACGATACTTTTTCACTAATTGTTGTGAATTGTCCTTCGCGGCTTATTCAAAATGTTTACCGACTGTGCCATATATGAGTGCTGGTTATCCAACACACAAAAAAAACACCAACAGTTTCCTACAGTTTAAGACACTTTTATTAGTTCACTTTTTTTTCAAAAAAATGACACGTAGAAAAGATTGTAACTAATTTATAGAATCAAAAGGGCTAACCGACACGATTCGTTCTACGATTGGAGAAATACTGAAGGGCGGACGTTACGCGTCAATTAATTTTATACTTCTGAATCTGCTTACTCTGCGTCTGTACTTTGTACAGGTAAACTGCTTACGCCGCGTCCGTACTTTGTACTGGTAAAATTCTGACTATGCGTCTGCATCTGATATTTGGTTGCAGACGCAATCAGATCTTTTATCCGATCCGCGGAATGTGCATACGTGACTAGCTAGCCATTGATCAAGTTAAATATGTGAATATCGGAACAGCACAGAACACCAACAGAGGTTTAAATTTAAAATCAGATCCAAAATTATGCAAAAAGCTCACAGTTTAGCAATAGAGTAAAAGCACTTGAATTATTATAACACTGAATTGAAGTTGTGGTCAAGTTTAAGGCTGAATAACACAAGTAGCCTATGTCACAACCAATTAAAATAACAAATGATCGTGATATAGCACTGAGGCAGTATATGATAGAAAAACAGTTGAACTGGGAACCAGCCACACAAGGAGACACCCGCGAACAAAGAATCTATTCGCGATTCACAAAAAATCACTAAGTACGGGAAATCACCAAGCGACAAAGTGAAGGCGACAAGCACAGCGATTGGAACAGAGCGGGCGCTACGGCATCAATAAGTTGAACGGTAGCGACAGCGCGAAATTAGCGAAAGGGCAAGAGGTCGGTCAATACACGTCACGTCACGTACGAAAGCGAAAGTGAACTACTACTACTACGACACATGATATAATTTAAAACCGTTAGATCTGAAAAAAACATGTGTAATCATCTTCATCAATCATCAATGTTTTTCTCTGATTACAGTATCATCTGTTGATAATTATTTGTCCTAGAAATATCATTAACTTGTTGTTTCAGTACAACAGCAACGATTTAACCGTGGCAATGCAATATTTAAAGTCGGGCCTCTTTAGGCTTTTATGTCCAACAGTTGGTTGAACTTTTTTTTATTTGGGTGTAGTCGTGTACAAAACACTGAAGAAAGTTGCAAGTAACAACCGAAATACGTATTTGAGGAAATACATAATATTTTTGGTGAAAAGCAACAACACGACTTTTTCAATAATCTTGAACTTTTTTGTTGGAGGGTTTACAGATATCAACAGCTATAGCTAGTGCATCTTAAGACTTAACTGTTATCGAGATTTTAAATTCCTCTCTTTGAGTTCTCTTGCATGAAAGTCTGTATCCAGCTTTATTTTCAATTCTTTTTTCCGGTTCAAATCTATTTACAGTATTTTGAAGAAACGATCGGCTTTAACTATTCTTGGAATATCAATGTATTTTTTGGATTGATATGTAAATCTACTGTTATTTTTGAATATTTAAATTTTCTCACTCTTTTTGTGCCCGAACAAATAAAAATTTTAAAAATTACACTCACGAAAAATTCAATAGTACAATTAAACTTAACTGTAGTTCAAGAAGGAAAGTTTGCAACCATTTTCGAAAACCGTCTTGTACCTTGACTTATGCACTTTTCAGATGCTCTAATGTCTTATATAGTGCTCATTTCACTGCATTCACAGTTGCTTCTGCGTATTTTTTGAAAAACGTAAAAATATGCTTTATACTCACCATAAAGTATAAGATTTCACCTTGCTTGGAGACTCGCATATACAAGTACAAGTAGCGTTTAATGCAGAAGCGTCTTATTATACCTTGGCTTGTGTTCCCTGGCATAAAATATTTTCAGACGTCACAGTACGAACAACATTGTTTTCAAATGTGCAGTTTTGATCAGTTTGCACTGTTCCGTGTAGCTTCTTTCAGTCACTTTTCGAAATATTCTGTTTTAATATAAATATTAGTAATAATAACACAGAAAATTCAACAAGATGTCAAAAACTACATATCTATGGTCATAGTGAACAGTTACTTAGCAAACATACAGTAATACCCCGATTGATACCTTGTTTTCACTTCCACGAAATTACATAGTTTTGCCACCATTCGTTATTTTTTACCATCATCGGATTCACCTCCGGAACGTAACTTGGCCAAAACCACGAATCAAAACAAGGTAATAATCGATGTTTCCATAAGTAAGGGATGTCGCTTGTTGATATTTTCAAATTCAACACTGTATGCTACAGTATAAGAGCTCCTAGTAATAGTTTATTTACTGCAAGAAAAACAAATCGAAATCAAACAGGCGTGAATGCAAAGAATAAGTTCAAATATATGTATTTTTATGGATCTTCCTTTGGATTTTAAAGAGAACAACGACATTCCTGATATTACCTTCATTCATAAGAGTGTGGGATACTCCTCTTTATAAAGAAATTTGAATGAATAACGCAGTCTACCTGACGATGAAAAAATCTATGTTCTATATACTGTGGGGGCAAGCCTCGCGCGTCGTGATTTCGAGAAGGTTCGAAACGAATTGATTTTGACTTCGCTGAGCTTCGATGCTGCAGTCTCAAATCTGCACAGTGTGTGTACCGCTGATTATCGGTGCTCCACTGTGTGTGTGAGTACGTGCTGCGCTCACTCCCGTGATCCGCATCGAGAGGTGGCATGGTACCCCCTCCTAGTGCTGAAGGCACGCTAAGAATAAAATAGTAATAGTAGCTTAAAATAATTTGTACATATGTATATCTAATTTAGTCCTGCCTGGTATCGCTCGACAAACCTTATACGCATGCCCGAGCGACTTAAAAGAGGTTGCTCTTGTCGTGGTTCTTGTTGCTGTGGCAACTGCGGTTGCTGTTGATCCATCGGTTGTTGTTGTTGCGGGACATCCAAAACTCGCGCTTGCGGCGTGCGGCATATTGTAATTCCTGGATCTTCGTGGGTGGTTGGCATAGCTGGATTGATAATATACGCTGGTATGAGCCGTTCAATGAAGACCGTCTTGTTGACGCCGTTGATCTTGACGACAAATGTTTTGTCGCCTCTACTCACCACCTCGAATGGACCATCGTATGGCATTTGCAGCATTTTTTTGACTGCATTATGCCGCACGAAAACGTGTGTCGCTGTTTTGAGCTCTTTGTACACGAATGGAACTTTGGTGCCGTGCGTCCTGGGTGAAACCGGTCGAAGCTGACGAAGATGCTGACGCAGTTCCTTAATGAAGTCCGACTGGTCCTCAAAGGCCTGTTTTGACCCCGTTAAAAATTCGCCTGGCAGGCGAAGGGGTTCACCATACACGTAGTCGGCGGCCGTTGTGCCCGAGTCTTCGCGCCAAGCTGCTCTGATGCCGAGAAGCACTCACGGCAAAATTCTAGTCCATTGGCTATTTTCGTGGCATTTGATGCTTTCTCTGATTTCTGCCGAAAAACATATGTGAGCGGTTTATGGTCGGTGTAGATGGTGAATTCTCGCGCCTCCAACATGTGCCGGAAGTACTTGATGGCGCTGTAGATGGCGAGCAACTCTCGATCATAAGCGCTGTATCGCCGTTCCGTGTCGCTGAGTTTTTTCGAGAAAAAACCCAACGGCTGCCAAGCTTGGTCAATTTTTTGTTGTAGCGTAGCCCCAACAGCAAAATCCGAGGCGTCGCACTCCAGCGCGAGTTGAGCTCCAGAGCGCGGGTAAGCGAAAGTGTTGCATCTGCGAGATCGGCCTTCGTACTCTCGAAGGCAGCAGTCGTTGTTGCATCCCATTTGATTTCGTCTTTCCCTTTTATGCTTCTTCGCAGGAGTGCGCAGTGCGGGGCCTGTGTATGCAAAGTTTTCGTTAGACAAATTCTGTAGAAGTTGAGCATACCAAGGAATTGTCGCAGCTGTTTTGCGGTTTTTGGCAGAGGAAAATCGAGGATGGCCTGGACGCGATCTAGTAAATGTGTAATGCCGTCAGCGTGCACCGAGTAACCAAGAAATGATACTTGGGGTAGTCCGAATACACATTTGGAGGGATTAATAACGATCCCGTATTTCCGCAGGCGCTCGAATAGCTGCTGCAGATGCTGCATATGCTCGCTCTCGTTGCGGGATGCGATAAGGATGTCATCGATGTAGGCGAAAGCGAAGTCCAATTCGCGTATTACATCATCGATAAATCGCTGGAACGTCTGTGCTGCGTTGCGCAGCCCAAAAGTCATAAATGGAAATTCAAAAAGACCAAAAGGAGTCGTAATGGCCGTTTTCGCAATATGCTCATCCGCTACGGGAATCTGATTATAAGCCCGCACGAGGTCAACTTTGGTGAAAACTCGCTTGCCATGCAGCGCTTGTGCAAAATCTTGGATATGCAGCACCGGGTATTTGTCGGGTATCGTCCGCGCGTTGAGCATCCGGTAATCGCCACAGGGACGCCATTCGCCGTCCTTCTTGGGGACCAGATGTAGGGGTGACGCCCAACTGCTGGACGAGGCGCGAGCAGTTCCCAGTTTGACCATCGTTTCGAACTGCTGCTTGGCAATAAAAAAAACAGTCTGGTGCGAGTCGGCGCGGCTTGCAGGAAGGTGGAGGCCCAGGCGTCGTCTCAATGAAAGGTCGCGTATTGTGCTGAACTTCCGGTGATCGGCCGTCAGGTCGAGTGATTTCCGGGTACTTGGTGAGCAACTGGTGATATCTCGAGTTGCCTGTGACGACTTTAACGGTCGGTTCTTGTGATTCGTAAACGCGACCCTTAGATGACAGCTTGGTGTGTTTATCAATTAACTGCCCACTTTGCATATCAACCATTATGCCGTGATGCGCAAGAAAATCTGCGCCGATAATGGGGTTGCCGACGTCCGCGATTACAAAACGCCATGGGAATACCCGACGCAACCCCAGACTGAGCTCGAGAGTTGCCGTACCGTATGTGGCTATGATTGAGTTATTCGCTGCTGTGAGCTGGTATTCCGATTTTTTGGATGGCCGTGTATCAGCGAGCGAGGGTAGACGCAGAGATCAGACCCAGTGACGATCAAGAACGTTACCCTGGACAGCGGATCAGCGACAAAAAGTCGGCGAGGTGCGATACAAGGCCCGCCGGCCGCCATTAGCGGGTCGCTTGTTCGTTTCCCGGTGCGATGTACTTACATGGAGGTGTACACTTACGGGCCCTTTCGCCGAAAACGTCAGGGTACCAACAAAGCTCCGGATTGTTCGACCGCGAAGGGGATCTTGCCCGCGATCTGGACCGGCTACGGCCTCGTTCGCGGAGGTTGCGCTCGTTCATCTGCCGACGCAAGTTGCCCATTTCTCTATTCAGCTCCGCTATTTGGGCGGCAAAACTAACCTCATTGAGTGCATGCTGGGGTTGAATAGCGTGCACGGCAGCAGTCGAGGCGGTCGCCTCGATTACCTTGTCAGCCATTTCCGCCAACTTTTCCAAGGGCTGATCGTGAAACACCGCAAGTGGTCCCTTAACTGCAGCTGGCATCTGTCGTAGCCAAATGGTGCGTAGCAGCTCTGATTTTGCGGCGGTACCCGCCAGATCTTGCAACCTTCGGAGGTACTGCGTAGGCTTTCGGTCGCCCATTTCCTCTCCTTCGAGGAGACGCATCAAATTCGTCTCCTGAGATACGCCCAAACGCTTGATAAGTGCTTCTTTAAGCGCCGTGTATGGATTCTCTGCCGGCGGGTTCATAATTAAGTCCTTCACTTCTTTACGCGCCCTCGAGTCAAGTGTCGACAGAACCGCGTCGATATTGCCCTCGTCGGTCACAGTTTTTGCTGACCGGAAGTACCTTTCTGCGACGGCAAACCAGAGTGCGGGATCTTCGGCATCGAACATTGTAAGCGGTAATTTCACACCGAAAACCGTCGCCAGTTCATCGACTGGGAGTTGTTCAGCTTTATCGACACTCATATTTATTTGTCACCTTTGCACTGAACTGCGTTAGCACTGATACCCCACGTGCACTATCGCCTCAGCGGCACTTAAATAATCACGTGGTCGGTCACCAGTTCTGGGATACACCTCTTTATAAAGAAATTTGAATGATTAACGCAGTCTACCTGACGATGAAAAAATCTATGTTCTATATACTGTGGGGGCAAGCCTCGCGCGTCGTGGTTTCGAGAAGGTTCGAAACGAATTGATTTTGACTTCACTGAGTTCGATGCTGCAGTCTCAAATCTGCACAGTGTGTGTACCGCTGATTATCGGTGCTCCACTGTGTGTGTGAGTACGCGCTGCGCTCACTCCCGTGATCCGCATCGAGAGGTAGCATGGCCCTGCCCGCCTGGGCCGCCACAAGAGCTTTTATAAATATTTAGGCATCTATATGTTGATATGAATAAGTATTTTCGGGTCAATGTAAATAAGCTTAATGACTTACTGTACCCCGGATTTACGCGATTTGAAAACAACAAATATAAAAACGATACATTTCCACTTACTTTATTTAAAGTTCTATCGTTCTTCTTCAATTTGGAACTTCAGCAAAGCTCGTTGGCTTGAGTTACCAAAAGTAGCTTCAAAAAAATTGAAAAGATGAACAGCTATGCACAACTATTTCACGATATTTTTTTAAGAAAACCAGTAATCTTTCAGCAAATAAAATTTTAAATTTGTAGCAGATCCCGCAATGGTAATCAGCCTTTTATTTTTGGATTTGAAATCACTTCATGATTTCTAATGACAAAAGCATTATTTCATGACGATTTATCAACCAGCAAATATAGGCCATCAAAAAAGTTGATTTTTGTCACGTTTCGAATATGTTGCAGGTTGATATCGTTGGTTGTTGCCTAAGCATTGTAAAGTAAGTAATTCTTGTAATTTTTTGATATTGGCTCGTGTGTCATTGGTTAATCTATTGTTGCTACAAATTGTTTGTTTTTGTGTAACATAGAAAGTTCCAAATTAATCACAGCATCGTGATGTTTACAAGAAATTGATGAACGATATGTTCTCCAAAATTAAACGTATTGATTACATTAAATTAGCAATTATGTTCGTTTGTTTGCTACACCGACTATTAAATGTTAAATTTATATATTGTTTTTAACTATGATAGATGCAGATATTGTGAATTACCTTAATTTTGATTTTACTATTCAGTTTTTGATAATTTACTACCTTCTTCCCTGATTTATCTTTCTTTGCAATCTTTACCGTCTTGCTTGTTTCTCAATGAACACTGCTGTGCACTCATTGAAAATGTTACCTTATAGCCTACATATAAATCACACGCACACATTCCTTGTAACAAATAGGCATCCGTCGGCATTTAACTTTCAGTACAGGATGCGGAACTATAGTATGAGTAGAAATAAATGCATTTTATATGGATCTGCGAATGCAGAAGTAGTGTAAATTTTGAACTACTTGGTCCTAATTTGTTGCCGTTATTAACCCAGGTTATATTATATTCTGAAGATATTTGTGATTTTGCAAATGACTGGTTTCGTCATGTTCGCAGGTATTTTGCGATAATAAACGTAAAATACCTGTGAAGATAATTTCACAGGCAAATTAATTCAAGATATGGAGGATCTTCAATACGACGCTCTTGAGTATTTAGGGGATTTATTTTACATCGTTTCAGTAAGAAATGCTACAAATACTGAGCAGGTATGAATAATAGATCATCCTCCATTTTGACCTGGGTCGAAAAGTGAGTGAATTAACGCTAAGAAAGCCAAAAAATAATAATTAATGAAATAGAAGACTATAGGTAATATTCAATTTAAAAAAATGAGAATTCACGATAGAAACAACCTATAATTATATAAATAAGCTTGTAAGTCATTCAAATGAATGTTCAATTGACAATGAAAAAAAGGGTTTTAATCGTGACAATATATTGAGAGTTTTGAATTCTGCGTTAAATGATAACCAACGATGTGAGAATAGGAAACCAAATAAAATAATTAGCTCGTAATAAAAAGACTAACTTCATCAGTGATGAACACCATACAACAGTAATCAACGATTCACGAAGTTCTATGTTATGTTTTCTTTGTCTCATACTAAGAATATCTACCTTCAAACAATTCATATGTCCTCACCACAAATATTACTTTATAATATTGAAATTTTTGTAAAATCCAAACTGGCTCCAGAGATAAAGTAAATTTTGCACCCAGGCGGTCTCGATTTTGGTGCCCATCCATTAATAAATTGGCGAGCACAATGGATCATCTCTACATAATTTTGGAGTGGTTACGACTCTGCTGCATCAACAATACTAAAAACTCTCGCTAAAACGTTATGATTCAGTACTGTGTACAGTGAACGACTTCGGAGCTCAAATCATAAAGCGAAATTAAGCATGAAAACGTCTTGTTTGATAATTTTAAAGCAATTTATGACATGTTTATATTTTTCTTCAATCCCACTTTCAACCAGTGTGCAAATCATTTTTTTATAAATGAATTTCGATGATGGCTTGCGCTGATAGGATTTTAGTTCTCAGCAATTAATAAAGAAGGATTAAGTTAATTCTTTTTATTGTGTGGTATGAATGTATGAATTCGAGAAAAATAATTGAAAATTTATAACTTTCATGTAGAAAAATGCAATTCTTTGTAAAATGGATATCTCAAACTATTATCTACGTTTCATGTTTGTCACAATTTTCTATCTTACGTAGCTTTGAAAATACTGCAATATACTTAACACGTGTTATATCAAAAATCCAACCCATTCTAAATGTTTTTCTTCTCCAAAAAATACTTTGTGCGAAGTTTTTAATGATTCATTTTATGTCCCGAAGATCTTCAAAGTTCACCTGACAACATTTCGAGTGCCATTAAATGTTCCTGTGACATCGTCGTTTCAATAATTAAGATAGTTTTAATTTCAGAAGCTTCTTTCTCTTCAATCAATATTCATTTGCTATTGGCACACTTGCAGTTTCATGTTTCTGTTTAAAAAGTTTTATTTATTCACAAACAACCAACAAAAAAATCGATCTCAGTTTGACGCCTTTCAATTCCGACGCTTCGGATGGCTACCCGCCCCTTAAGCCGTCGCTGACTGACCTTTACATTATGGTCTTAAAGCATTTTTACACGCACGTGACGTAGATGCGAAGTAGATCACAAAATTGATGATCAATATCTACCTCTTACCTCTTCTCTATATATTTTAACTTATGCAAAAATAACAGATACAGCCACAATCGTCTAAAAAACGCAACTTGCTATTTAGTTAACAATACTTTTATTCCAATTATACAACTAAAATTATATCAGAAACCCGCTGTGAGTGTTTTCAGGATTTAGTTACTAGATGCCTCAACATAATAACAGTTAGGTTTAAGAGTATGGAATAAACTAAAATATCGTTATTTCCTGATTTAACGGATATTTTTACAAAAATCACGAAGAATACATTTTATTGACAAAGAAATATTATCCACAGTCCACACTCAAATAAGATTTGTTTTCTGTCAATTAAAATATAGTAGTTTCTTTTAAATATTTTTGAACAGTGTTCGGTAAATGGATTCATAGCAAAATTTGCAAAGTGGTACATTATTGCTAGTTCGCCATTGATGTAAAGTGAGTTTTACTACGCATCTAAAGCAAAAAATTCTTCCACATCTCCAACAGTAGTTCTAGAAAGAAAATCATTAAAATCTAAAAGTTAAATTAAGTCTACGAACTTTTATGATAAAGTGATCAAACGGTGTCGAACAAGAGCAAATAAATGCGTCTCTTAAAGGTATCCAGTCCAACACAAAAGAAGATAAATTTAAACATCCTTTCATAGAATTTTCTGCTTCTTCCGGCTATAATATTGGTATATGATTTTAGTAAATCTAAACATGGGATTTTCCCCATAAAATTACCACATAAACGGGAAAAACGTGAGCTTCCGAACAAACTTCCACCATTTGATATTCTGCTCTAGTCCTGAAAAGAAAAATAATAGCTGTGAGATGTAAAGTGTTTATAATTTGTGGTATAGCAATGGAATCGAAATTTATTAATAAATGAATAAGTATATTAATTTATTTGAAGACAGTCTTTTTTATAAGTAACATTGTTTTTGGCTACGTTTTATTGAATCTTGCAATTCAATCGTCATGCGTTTAATTTTATTATTTCAGTTGTTAAGAAATGTACAGATACACTTTGATAATCACATTTTATGTCGATTTAAGCTTTTAAACATTCCATTAGGTCATGAGTAAATGGAATTGAAGTGAAGATCCAACCTTAGTACAATTGTACTAAATTTACTATTATTTCAGTCAGAGTTGACGCACCGTGAGTATCAAACCATTTTTAGTAGTAGTAGAAAAATGCTATACATAAACTCTGAAACTAATCTCACGCTTTTTTAAAAATAAGGCTGTACGAGAATTCCATCGGAGACGGATTCTATTTGAGACATTTCACGGCAAAGAACCTAACTTCCGTTGCATTGATGTAAAATATTAGAATGGAATATTTTAGATTCATAAAAGACGCTATTTGTGGACCTTTTTTTTAATAATCTGGAATTTTGAAAAGTAATACGGGTTTTAATAAAAAAAATTGATTATGCATGAATTTTTTACGATATTTGCTAACGAAACAATTGTTATCTTTAATCATTTTCACAGAATTTTAGGTTTACATCGCTCTCCAAAGTTATGTTAAATTTAAAATTTTTCGATAAAATAGTTTTTGAGCTATCTTGTACAAGGTTGATGAAATTTGTTGCGTTAACAAGCCGAACGGAGATCAGTAGCGTCCACAGACACCTTTAGCAACTTTTAGAACCATTTTCTAAGCATGAGGCAGTGAAAGGCAAAGTGGTCTAAGTCAAGATAGATTTATTTTGCGATGCAAGATGTTTTACTTGAAAAACTATAAAAAATCACATTTTATTGTATGGGTTTATAATTTCAGCTACGTCAAATGAAAAGTCAATTGAAGTTTTGGCTGTCACCATCTGTACATGTAGCCATATTACATACGGAAATTGAATTCTTGTCCATAACAAAAAGAAAAAAATCAGAATTTGACTTACATTACTTTTCCTGACATGTTTAAATTACAATTTATGTGCAGAAAGACATTTCTCAAAGTTGTAAACAGATTTTCCACTTAATCGACAGATATCAAGCAAAGAATGGACAACCAAATGGACTTCGGACTTGGTTGTAATGATGAAAATCTTGTGGTCCCGTGTTATTATTATAAAAAAAACATAATAACAATAAATATGCTAGTTCTATCAACATTGTTATTGTGGTACTTTTTATGTAAATCAATAAATAAAGTTTTAAGAATATAGAATCAGTTTTATTTTTTTATTGGTTATTTATACAATTTGGCACTATTTTAACGTGTTTCGTACTATTCTGAGTTTGAGTTCAATACTCCGAATTTACGAAAAGTGGTATCCTTAAGTTGAAGATGTGGTAACTTCGCAGTATGTAAGAACGTTATTGTAATTTATCAGAAAATAGAAACCTTCAACATACCTTTGCGTTTTAAGGTTCTAGGAGTAGTTTAAAAGTATTTTCGGAAAAATTTCTATCCGTATATGTGAGTGCACGTACGTACGTGCGTAGTGGTTTTTTTTAGAACTATATCTCACGAAGGCAAACTTGTTTCGACTTGTTCAAAGTATCAATCGTTGACAATGAGCTGAGCTGCTTAGATTTTGGTGTTTTTTTATGTTTTGACACATCCGAAAACATTTCTGCCACGCATATCTTACAAACAAAGCGTTGTATTAACGTTATTAAGGTGCCCATCAAGGCAAGACAACATTTTGATGGGTTGAATGAAATTTCAACAAATTTAATGAAGACTTTTTAATTTTAATTGCGAAAAATTTTCATAAAAAACTTACTTTAAAATCAAATTTGCACTTTTTGCAAATACTGGTTTCAAAAACCAGATGCTGCATATATTTCTAGGTAATTGAAAAATCAAATACATAAAAAGCAGTCATATAACGATAATAAAATATTAAGAGTTGTACTGAATAAGGTACGAATGATACTATAATATTACTTGATTTCACTTGCTCTCATGATGTGGTTGTTTGGGAAGTTGTTTTTGTGGACCTCGACAGTCGAATTTCGCAGTTTTTTTTATCATCTCGTTCCGCAAATAACGGTTAGCCAGAATACCTGCAGTTCGCTGGATTATTCACATTATCACCACATTCAGTGATATGTCGTTAAACTCGACCAATCATAGTAAAAGCTGAAACTGGGCATTATAATTTTAAACACATCAACACATTTTCTTAATAATACAAATTTTCATATCCTACTTATTAGTTCTTAAATCAATGAATGGTCTGAGTTTTTCGTTGTGTGTCTCAATTAATTTGAGGAAAAACAGTTAATTTTAACCAATAAAACCACAACTTTAATTTTAATTATAAACATATATATATTTCGGGACACAGTTAGTCCCTTCTTCAGTGTTATTAAAACAGAAATTGAAGAAAACCTTAATACCTAGTTCTTAAATATCTATAACTTTTAATCCGGCTATCCTAATTGTATCCGCAAGATATTCTAATTACTTCACGAGTTTAACGAGTCCAGAAAACCTATTTCCCAGCTCATGGTTGATTCGTCGCGTTTCCGGGGTTCTGGCTATAAATAGGCTCTCGTACGCATCGAGTTGAGACCTTTTTTGGACCTGTTTTATGCATGCTGCGTCTTCCATACCAATCGTGTGGCTTTTGTCAATTATATGTTTGGCCACCGATGACCTTACTTCCGTTTTTTGGGATCTGCCAGCTATCTCGGCCTCTTTTAAATGCTCCCCGACTCTCGTTGGTATCGGCCTTATGGTTTGACCAATATACACCATTTGACAGTCGGGGCAAGTTATCTTGTAGATGCCACTTTTTTCTTTGTGTAAAACGGGGTCCTTCGTCGTTCCCAGGATTGTTCTCAGTTTAAACTTCTGACTGGTTGTTGTCGCTATCACGTTGATTCTTCTGAGGCACTTTCTGGCTCTGTCGCTCATATGTGACCGGTTTACTGCTGCTCTTTTTATTCCGTTTTGTTTGTCCATGTTTGTTGGTAGAAGCGTGGAACTCAAGTTGCTCTTCATTTTCCTCTCTTTCTTCTTTATCACATTTCTTATTACTTCTGGTTCAAACCCGTTTAGTCCGGCTGTTTCTATTATGTGACGAGTTTGCTGTTTTTTCCTTTCCTGGTTTAACGGTATTGAAAGCATCCTGTGTATCATGGAGCTGTATGCTGCCATTTTTTGTGCATATGAGTGGTTTGACGTCTTTGGTATTGTCCTTTGGGTGTGGCTAGTTTTTCTGTATATGTCAAACTCAATGTTTCTATCTTTTCTGATGATTTTTAAATCCAGGAAGTTTATCACTCCCTGTTCTTCTGTCTCCTTTGTGATCAGTAACTTCGAATCTAGATCTGGTACCTGTATTCCGAAAAGCAGTACCCATACTTGATATGGACTATTGACTAGTACGTTTATGGGGGCGTTGGTGCTTGTTGCAATTAGTTACCCAGACGTAAAGACGTCAGTGTCTTAAGAGTTAATTCTAGGGAAGGCACTTAAATCTTTGACTTCATCTGTCTCCTTTGTGAATTCGATGTTCTTGTGTATACCATTCAGTCCAGCGAAGGTTTCTTCCACTTTTTTCTTTTTTATTATTACAAGAATATCATCCACGTAGCGTGCCCAAAACCTTGGGAGTTCTTATTTGCTTATGTAATGCAAAATTAAGAGGCAAAAAAGTTTAATAACAAGCCGCGAAGTGCGACCCTTGAGGTCCACACGGTCAACTTCCCAGTAATATCTAGATAAACATTAAAAATATTTAACATATAATCTCACTTTACTTTTTTAAATTAATATCACCGATCACACTCGAAACGTGTATAACGTGTCTCGGTTCGTTTGTCTCTGTTCTGTCAAGCTGACTTTCTGTCCAAAAGGTTCTCGATTCCGCTAAATGCTGGCTAAATCTTCGAACTTTTACGGGGCATTGCAGCAGAGCTGCCAACTTGTCGTCTACAACTCGGCCGATCTGACATATGGTCGACCGCGACCATTTCGTGTCTTGTTGGCAGCATTGACACGGCTAACAGCTGGACAGCAAGACTTACAAGTGGTGACAGCGGGTAAATATTTGAATAATATATATAACTAAAGGCTAAATTTCCTTATTTCTACAGCAAGTGTTGCTCATGCTTCGGCCTGTCGCGTGTCTTTCCTGGGGACAATCCAGTGCTTTAACCGGGCAGCCTCGAGGACCCCATCGTAGGGAATTTGGGATAGTTGACAATTCTCAACGTCGCGAACAACGTAACGATCATTAGGCAAGGACTTATGGATAACAAAGGGGCCGCGGTACTTCGGGATAAACTTCTTGTTTGTGCCAGCAGTGGTATCAACGTTTTTGATTACTACATAGTCGCCTTCATTAAATATTTTTGCAGGCGTATGGTGTTTCTGGAATTGCAGAAGATTGCGGTCCTGTGATTTCTTTATAGCAGAGGAGGCTTCAGCTCTAAGGGGGCCTAAGTCACGACCAGGCTTCTCCGGTTGCTTAGTTTGCAGAAATTCAGCGAGGGCGTCCACGATTTCTCCTCGTTGCTCAATACCGAACAGGAGCATACTGGGCGTCTGTTTAGTGGAACTGTGAATGGAGTTATTGATAGCATGCTCAGCCATCTGTAGCTTCTGACACCAATCGGCATGGTTCAGCGGTTCACTCAGTTTCCCAAGCATTTCCTTTATGATACGGTTAACTCTTTCGACCTGTCCATTTGCCTGAGGGGAAGCAGTGGCAACTTGTACATGGGCAACACTGCACTTGGCTAAATAGCGACTAAATTCTGCAGAAGTGAAACAGGAGCCGCGGTCAGAAATGATTCGTTTAGGACAGCTATAATAGCTGAAATATTTTTCAAGGCAACAAATTACTTCTCGGGTACTCGTGGATCTTACGGGATACAGTTTCACGAATTTAGTGAATCCGTCTACTACCAAAAGTATGTGCTTTCTCTTGGAGCTAATTGATGGTAAGGGGCCAAAGTGATCTATATGGACCGTGTCAAAGGGCTGAGGTTCCTTCGGGATATTGTACAGGTTCGCCTGGTTGGATCGAGGGACGGAATACATAATGCATTTGATGCAGTTTTTTATGAAATCATCTACTTTATTCCTCATGTGCGGAAACCAATAGTGCTTTTTCAGGTCTTCACAGACTTTTTCAGTTCCCTGGTGACCTATTTTCTCATGGCTGATTCGGATGACAGGGTTTTCCATTTCATGAGGGACATATAGCTGCAGGTGTCCAAGGGAGTTGTCCCGAAAGACTAATCCGTCAATCAGTTCGTATCCGGGGACTGGACTTATACCAAGTTGGTCTCGGAGGGTCTTAATTCGTTCATCACGGTTTTGAGTAACATGGATGCAGAAATCTAGTTCCTCGCTTTCAACTGAGGCAGCAAGGCAGAAAGAATCACTGGTAGGTTGCATCAGTTCAGAGGGGCGATCAGGAGTACGAGTCAAAATCAGGTTGTCATCTTCCTTAGTTTCACTACTTGTAGTACCGAGCAAAGGGTCGTCATAAGGACGAGACAGCTTACCGCGGGCATCATTGGCACTATGAAATGGCGTAGGGTGTTCGGAGGACTGGGCATTTTCGGAATGGCATCTACTAAGAGCGTCGACATGTCCCATAAGTGTTCCGGCGCGATGTTGGATGGTGTAATTATAGTTTTCCAATTCCAGGGTCCATCTCGAGATCCGAGGGTTTATATGTTTTTTACTTAGGGTTAAAGCCAGGGAATTGCAATCGGTCACAAGCTTGAAGGGTATACCTTGCAAGTAAACTCGGAAGCGTCGTAAGGCATAAATGATGGCTAACGTCTCAAGTTCGAAGCTGTGATATCTGGACTCGACTGCGGTTGTAGCCTTGGTAAAGAAGAGTACCGGGTGGAACTTCTGGTCATCTTGCTTCTGCAGCAGGGCAGCACCGAAGCCTGAGGAGCTGGCATCACAATGCAATTCAGTTTCTCTTTTAGCACAATAAATAGCTAACAGCGGGGCAGCAGTCAATCGGTCTCGTAGTTCTCGGAAGGCTTCCACGCATTCCTTAGTGAAATCGTAGGTTACTCCTTCTCGGGTAAGGGACAGCAGGGGTCTGGCTATTCTAGAAAAGGATGGAATAAATTTCCTGAAATAGGAAAAGAGGCCTAAGCATGCTTTTAATTCTCGGAGGTTTGTCGGCACGGGGTATTGTTTAATGACTTCTATATGAGCGTCGCTTGGTCGAATACCAGAAGTGTTAACTACATATCCTAGATATTCAATTTCTTCATGTCCAAATCGGCATTTATTGATCCTAAGCTCGAGGCCATGGTCGGATACTCGCTCTAAGACCTGTCTAAGTAACTCGAGGTGTTCTTCATAAGTGGCAGAGGCAATCAGAATATCGTCCATATATATGACGATCTTTCCTTTTTCCAGCAGATCTCTGAAGACATTACAAATAAATCTCTGAAAGACCGAAGGGCATCTTTACATATTCATATTGTCCATCAGGCGTCACGAAGGAAGTATATTGAACCGACGTCGGGGCCATGCTCACATGATGGAATCCGTTCTTCAGATCTAAAGTGGAGAAATATCTTTTTCCCTCTAGGTACTCTATGCAATCTTCAATCAAGGGAAGTGGATAATTATCTCGGACTGTTGCCTTATTAAGGGTGCGATAGGCTACGCACATTCTTAGTTCGCCGCTTTTTTTCTTTACCAAAACAATGGCCGAAGCATAAGGCGATTGACTAGGTCTGATAATTCCCTTGGACACAAGTTCATCTACAATTTTTCGCACTTCAGTCCATTCATAGTAGGACAGACGCCGAGGTGAACAGTGGAAAGGGGCATCATTGGTGAGGCAGATCTTCATTTCATATTTTGATGGGGGACACTTATTGCCCACCTGCACAACATAGCTGTTTTGGATGATATCAAGGAGGACTTGGTGACGATCTTCTGTTAGGAGCAGGCTAATGTCAAGCTCCTCCTTTACTTGACAAACAGTGGGCGGAGGGGGCCGAGAGGCGGCTTCAGTATTGGAAGGGTCATTTGGAAATCTGGGGCTGCTGGGCTGAAGTTTTGGGCGTGTCACTGTCCGCTTACTAAAGTCATCTTTTAGAACTTGATCCTGACAGTTGTTGTCAGCGGGAAATAAAAGACGAGGCATACTGTTACCAGTGCAGGCACAATTTAGTTTATTGGGAATTTTTGTACACCTAGGGCATAAGTTCTTCTTGACAGCATTTTTTCTTAATCTCAACTCTAAATTGAAAATTTCCAATACATCCCGACCTAAAACGAGGGGTATTTGCATATCAGCATCGGGCAGCACTAACAGCTGGATGTCCTTAATGGTTGAGTGGTACTCAAGGCGGCAGTTCACTTGGGCATATATTTGGATGACGGCGTTTCCTAAACCTCGGTACCTCGTGGGCCTAAGTTTGGTGGGCAGCGGTTGTTGGACGAGCGATCTCGCGATAAAGCTAACGGGGCTGCCGGTATCAAAAAGGGACAGACACGTGGTAATTTGTGGGCATTGGCCAGTAGCAAAAGCATGAACAACACTTACCCTATTCAGTATGGACGTCTTCGGCATCGGGTCTTCGTCGTCATCGGAATCCAAGTCGGTTGTGACTTTTCCAACCACGTGTGGGTGAGCGTTTCTTCGTTCAGCGATCGGAAGCGGCGCACGGGCAGCAATCCTCTTTGGATTCGGGCATTCCCGGTGTTGATGTCCTACTTTCCAGCATCTGAAGCACGATCCGGGGGGCCTCTTTTCATCAGGGCACTGCGACTGGTAGTGTCCCATCCTCGAGCAATTATAACACCGCGGTTGCTCGTCGTGACTAGCGGTAGACATCAGTGGCATCGGTCAGGCAGCGGGCATCGGTGACTCCAATCGGACTTCTTGTCTCAGGCGGCTTCTGGGGGCAGCAGTGATTGTTGCTCGCGAACTAAAGAGACGTCTCTCATGCAGCTCTAGGGAATGTTTCAACTCTTTCAGAGTTCGGGCACTTAACAGCAGGCAAGTTTCCGCAGCAGGCAGCTTCAGCCCGTCAATGACGAAGCTGATGACCTCTATCTCCGTGACTCGGCTGCACCTGGCAAGCATCTGCATCTCCAGGACATACCGCTGCAGTGTCTCAGTACGAGGGTCCCAAAGCCTCTGCTGAAGTTTCCTGTATACTTCCTGGGTCGGGCAACTTCGGCCGAATTCCTCGATAAGCTCATACTTCAATTGTTCGAAAGTGGCTGCACGCGTTGTCTTCAGGAAAATGGCAGCCGTGCCCGCCAGTTGACGTCGCAGGCTCATAAGCTTAGCCTTTTCGCTTAGTCTCGTCATTTCTAAGGCTGCCTCTAAATCACTGACAAATGTTATTATGTCGTAGCCGTCGTCCCCCGTCAACGGGCTGACGACTACTTGGACGTCGTTCAGTTCGTAAGTTTCTTCAGCAGGTCTCACCTCCAGGTGTTCGAGCTCCTGAATGGCCCTTTTCAACTCCAAAATCTGCTTCCTCTCCATGAGGAGCTCAAGTTCCTTGTCCGCTGTTAACAATTCCAGGTTCAACTGGGTGGCTTTGGAAGCGGCGACGACGTTGCTGTCGTCTAAGTTTTTCCTTCTCGAGACATCTGGGGCAGCAGTGGCAAAACTTTCAGCAGCATCCTCATAGATATCCTTTATGAAGGCCGAAGTGGTATCAATTACCTGGACATCTCGTGTCGTTCCCGCCGCATCCTTCTTTGTTGCTCGTGTAGCCATCATTTCTTCACTTGGCAGAGGTTTATTGGCCGCAATGGCATCTTTTTTCAGCATGGTCAGCAGTGGCAGCGTTTTCTCGATTTTGTTGGCAGCAGCGGCGTCTGTGTGCATCTGTCGGCATCAGCGGCGTCTTTTTTCTGGATCGGTCTTCTGTTTCCAGGATTTTGGGCGGACCCCACACCTGAGTTATAATATCACTTTATTTTTTTAAATTAATATCACCGATCACACTCGAAACGTGTATATCGTGTCTCTGTTCGTTTGTCTCTGTTCTGTCAAGCTGACTTTCTGTCCAAAAGGTTCTCGTTTCCGCTAAGTGCTGCCAACCGTCACATGTCGCTTCGGATCTTCGAACTTTTACGAGGCATTGCAGCATTGCAGTTTACGCTCAATTTGATTGGCCAAAAATGTGTATCATCTTTGATTGTTTTTAACTTCCCAGTATATGGGAAGTTCTTGTAATCGCCTCGAAAATCGAAATTGAAATTTTCAACATTTCTTTACGTTTTGAGGTCTATAGAGTATATAACGTGTTTTTAGAAAGGGAGATGTATGTGTGTGTGTGTGTGCGTGTGTGTACGTACGTCTGTACGTTCGTGGACACTTTTTTCTACGAGCATAACTCACGTAAACAAAGTTGTATCGACTTCGTTGAGGTGTCAATCGAAGCGTCTTTGCAATCTTAAGAGCTGATTAGTTTTTGGGACACTTCGGTTGGGGGAGTTTGCTGTTTTGCCCGTTTGAAGGTCATTTCTATCACGCGTTATATCTCGCGAACCAAACATACGATTTCCTTGATCAAGGTGTCAATAGACGCGTATTAACATTTATGTGATTCTATCAAGTTTCTAAAAAAACTTTTTCGAGCCGTTTTTTAATTTTTCAAAACAAGTGCAAAAAATTGTTTTTTTTCCCAAAAACAATAAATTTTTAACCTTATTTTCGAATCGAAGTAACCAATGTTTATATAATTTATATACTCCAAATAATGTTTGTAAAAACAACATCAAAACTTTTTCTCATGATTACGTAGAAAATTAAATTAAAAATAAAAAATCATTAAAAGTCATCATGATTTTCAAGGTCATTTTTATCATTCACTATATCTCACGAACCAGATATAATATTTGCATCATTAAGGTGTCAGTTGACGTGTATTAACATCTTTGTGAAGTTTTTAACATTATAAAAATTCGTTTCAGCGGTTTTTTTAATTTAATAGAAGAAAATGCGAAAAATTATTTTTTTTCTCATAAAAAATATTTTTTAACCTGTTTTGCACAGCACAGTGATACCAGTTTATAAAATTTATACATTCTTATCGGTTTTTGAAGAGAAACCAGCAAAATTTTCTTCCATGATTATGAAAAAAATTAAATTAAAAATAAAAAATCATTCCAAGTTACCATTTAAAGAGGGTTCATACGAATGATATTACTTTACATCTTATATTCTAAAAAAATTGTTGTAAATTCAATCAAAGTTTTAAAATATTTGCATAATTTGAACAGATTTTTGATAGTTTTTACAGTCTTTTAATTAAAAAAACTGCTTAAATTTTGAAAACCAACAAAATTTCAATCAAATTTGCATTTGCGGTAATCAACGATTTGAATGGTAAAATGTTTTGTAGTCAATACTTTGCAAGATCATATGCTTTAAAAAGCTTACATCGAATACAAAAATTGTAGTTTTTAGTAGATTCATTCTGTAGTAATCGTAAGATTTCAATAACCATCATCATGTGTAATACATTTTACTTTTTACTTGCAATTGAACCTATTTTTGACGGCATATACAAAATATTTCAAGACCAAAAAGGCCCACACCGATTGATCCGCGTGAATAATCAATCTGTCCTCATTGACCAAAAACCTTACGTAATCAATGGACCCTCCCGTAGACGATATGATTCATATTAACTCATTCCTGTTACTGCTATGAATACCTCTCATTTTTATTGTTTGAAGTAGTAGTATTTTCAAAACTATTATTGTGTTAAATAATTTTAATGTTTATCTAGATATTACTGGGAAGTTGACGTGTGGATCTCAAGGGTCGCACTTTGCGGCTTGTTTAGTTTGATTTCATTAACTTAGTCTAGTCTATTTTATCGACGGAACATTTTTTCCTTTATTTACATCATATATAGTACCAAAATACTATTTTCCGTAATACGTGACTTCTTTGATATCGGCGATGCTTGATATTCTTCCACAAGCTTAATAATATTTGGAATTGTGTTTTCCGTTTTCCTTCAAATATCTTGTTAATTTTCCGTTCCAAGCTATCCTTGCAAACAAAACCTGTATTTGGTTCAGACAGATCATGTTTGCTTTTTAAATACACTGTGTAGTTACAGCCTTCTAATACGTAGAACTTAGATAACTGATTTCTCTATGGCATTTTCCCCTTACTAACGTATCCTAGAGATGTAGGGTTGATCGCCTCCTCGTGGTGAATCCTGGATAACGCTAAATGATCTACCACGGCACGACTTTCAATTGTTTTTGGACAACTCTCTCGTCTTAACGACTATATCTGATGCTTTAGGCTAGTAGCTGTGGTATTCTGTCACCTGAGTACGCAAGAGTGACATCTTGCGGAAATGGCTTTGAGGCTAATGCCACTGCTGCCTGCGTCCCGGTAAAACCCGCGCGGTACGTTTAAAACTCGTCGTCACTCGGTTCAGTTGAATCAAGACTCCGGATTAGTCCCTGGCCCGGCTCTGAGCACATATCCTCCTAAGGGAATATGCCAATCCTCGCACGGCCTCCCTGCTTCGCTATAGATAACCATGGGGTCTCAGGGGAACTGTACAACGAGTGGAGATAACGGCTGCGAGGGGGGACCCAAATTGCAATGAATACAGAAAAACTTAGTAAGGAAGATACACTCAGCCCGGAAGGGAAGTGGACGAAGATGACGCGTCCTTCTAGTAGGAAGAAGACCGCGATGCTCAGCCAACCCCCCACTTCTTCGAGGGGTGCATGCACCAAAGCAGCTATGCCAGTAGCAAGTACCCCCTCAGTTAAGCTTATTGGCGTCAGCAATAACACCAAGGTAACGGCGAGCAAGCCGGTCCGCACTGTTGCCGGCGCGTCTTCTGACACCGTCTCTTCTTCAGGTATTAAAAAGCAACAAAAACCCTATATTGCGATATACAAGGACAGAAGGTCTCCCTTCAAAGTCCTGAAAAGGCTGAAAGACTTACCTCCAGATGGTCTTTCCCAGTAGGACAAATTCTCCCTGGAATGGGTAACCACTAGGCATGTGTAGCTCATCGCAGATATGATTCAGTGATCCGCATCATCTTAGAGATCCAAATGATTCGAATCAGTGAAATCAGTTCATTTGGATCAGTGAATCTTTCATATCTCATGGATCAGAAGCACAAGACACAAACCAATCTTCCGCGATCATGTTGTAATCTCTCACAAATTCCTCCGTAAGAGAGGTGAAGAGATATACACTTTTCACGCGAAGAGACGGTGCAGCTCACATTTGGATGGGCAGAACGATAATGTGCACATGAGATGATATGTTTGTAAATAATTTGCAGGGTTGCAAGAAGTAGTTTACAAGTAGGTGCATATATTAAGATGCAATTTAAAGTTTCGAATGTAGTAGTTTAAAATGTGAACTTATACAATATGGTCTTAGTTGAAAGTACAGGTTTTTGTCATTGTCAGACAGTAAAGGCGCAATTGTGCTTTTATATATTTTGTGTGCAAATTATATGTTAATATATTTTTTAGATAAAAATGTAACTTTATTAAGGTTTTTTTCAGTCAAATATGGGCTTAAAGATTCGGAAAGCTACGATCGTAAGTATTTCGAATGGAGTTTTATGAACTCAAAAATTAAGTAAACAACTTATACATCTACAGATTTACCTAATTGTATCGTAACTCTGAATTACGGAAGAATGTATTGACCAATTGTCAGTACTAAACCTGAACAAAGTATGAGGGAAAATCGATTTTCTTCTCAACTGTCTCTTTAACTAACTCAAAATGATCGAGAGATCACAAAAGTGCACTAGTTTTCAATTTTTAACTATACAGCGTACAATATGTTCCTGTATACCTAACTCATAATCTCAATCATCTCTTCTGACTCAGTGATTCAAATGATCTAGATGATCCAAATGATTCAAATGATACATATCACTGGTCTGGATCTTTTTACTGAGCCAGATTCAAATGATCCATTCACAACAAAAATATGTTTTTGCCACCTATAGTAACCACCACAGAAGAGGCTTACAAAGCCTCTATTCCAAAGAACGTGGCAACTCATAAAAGATGTAGATCTAATGAGTCTGCTCCAAATCAGCCGAGCGTCCAACTGCTGGTCAACAAAAGACCAAGATTGATCACACCCAATCCTATTAAGGGTAAGGGCGCCATTAGTCACAATCCCGACTTCGCGCACAAACCCGAGGATCCGAGATCGAGTGCTCCGCCATTTTGGACGCTCCTCGATCACGGATGCCTCGTGGGTACACGCGCCACCGGGACTGTTTCAAAGTCGACCGCATAGTGGCGGTCCCGATTTAACATTTTTGGTTTCCCCGACTAGCTCACCGAGTCGTGGGTTTTAGGAACAAAGAGAAACACCTGAACCCATCACTACACGCGTCACTATTGAAAGAAAAAAATCACATCACTTGTTTTTTTTTAAGATTTACATATTCCTATATTTATTCCTTGTTAGGCATATTTGCGAGGCGATTGTTAAGAGCTATTTTACATAAATAATTTGTACGATTTAGATAGGTAGACCAGGTCCATTTCACTTGGAAAAACTATTCCGTCATTACAGGCAATGACAATTTTTTTTTATAATTAATTATTTATGACACTTCTCAACATTTCATTTTATCAAGTTCCACGAGATCAATTTTAGTCTTTTCATCATTTTTTTTCACGTTTATATTATAGCTGGATGCAACTTAGCCTACACCTCCATGGGTGATGCTTTTCGCTTGTTTTTCTTTAAATACCTGATAGTTCGAAATTATTTCGTTTGACCTCGTGGCATGCGTGGCAATCCTTTTTCATCGCAGCACGGCGATTCGACCAGGCCGTCTCCATGGGGCGCTCGTATTCCGATGGATGCGGGCTCCATGTGGCGCTCCACTATGCGCCTCCCAATTGATCCGGCGGCGCTCACCTGCTGTTCGCCGATTATTAAGTCGCTGTTTCGACTCAACCCTTGACAATGGGGTTCGGTTCGACCGCTCGATGGTCGCTCGATACTCGACGATTTTCGTCTTCCGTAATTAATCAGCGCGATGGCCGCGCACAGAGTTACAACCAAACGTGTTTTTTCCTTTTCCGGCTCGTCCAGCCGTCCTCCCTACGTGCATTCTCGATCGCAACTCCCTACTCACGCACCATTTCCGGCATGTCGAACATCGAAAGCTACTTTTTTCGCGTAGCGTGGCACGATCGATCACACGTATTCGCGAAAGCTTGAACACGATCCGAGGGTTGGAGCGAGATGACGCGTTTGAATAGCTTTGTCGGAACTTGGCGAGCTTTACACTTTCAAATAATCATTGCCAGGTAGGTATTGCTATGATTTAGTTATTTCGGGCAGAAAAGGCGCGAAGATAATTTGAATTTAGTTTATGATACGTAACAAACGTGGGGACGACCCCGCCCTGAGAAGAGTCTCTCCACGATAAGCCGGGCTATGAATGAACTCTAAGTAAGGAAAGATCTCATGGTTGGTATGAGGCTAGGCGGATGTAGTCAAAACGTCTAAACGTCGAAATCATCATGCTCGCTCAAACGAACCATGAGGATTTAACCAAAAGGGCAGTCTTACATGAAGCTCAGCAGATGTAGTCAAAACGCATTAACGTCGAAATCATCCTACATGTTCACGCAAGTTTCTCGATACGGTATTAAGTTAAGGTAACCATCGTCGTCGTCGTCGTGACATGGAGGTGGGCATTGCAGCCCTAGCACTGCGACCTGCTGGTCGATTGTACTATCCTCATATTTTTCCTTTCTGGAGTTAATGCTTATGTCTTGAATCTTCCGGATGAGATGATGAACCTCATCAGGTCGTCCAAGGCTAAGGTATGGAACTCCTTGTCTCCTATTTGAGGCATGCCAAGGGCTCTATATCTGTGTCTGGAGAACGCGGGACAGTAGCCCACATAATGTGCCGCTGTTTCCTCGTCCTCCTCACATCTAGTGCACCATGCATCGTCCACTATTTGCAGAAGAGCTTGGTGACTTCTCAGGCGTCCGTGGCCTGTAATCACTTCTGTGAGTTTTTTCAGTCTGACTCTATTTAGTTTCAGACAGTATTTTGCGACTTCAGGTTGTAGGTTTGGCAGAAAGAGCTTTGTCTGTCTGCATGTTGGTAGGTTGAGCCATCGTCTTCGATGTTCTTCCCTGAGTGTCTCATTGATCTTTTTTGAGATTAGATTTATGTTCGTTGGCAGAAAAGGCTCAGGACCAACCGGTGTGATCTCTGCTCCCTTCTTAGCCAGTTTGTCTGCCTCTTCATTACCTATAATGTCCACATGTGCTGGGACCCAGGTAACTGAGACCCTGTTTCTCTGGCTCAGCTTTTTGAGGCTGTTCTGGGCACACTCCACAATTGAAGTTTTCACATTGTGGGAGCCCAGGGCCTTGATAGCGGCCTGACTGTCTGAACAGATTTTTATCTGTTTGTTTTGTATTCTTCTGTCTTGTAAGAGGTACGCGGCTTTGGCTATGGCGTGGACTTCAGCTTGAAAGATGGTTGTTTTTGTACCCAGAGGTATCGATATTTGAGCCTCATGTGGTCCAGGGCGTATATATATTCCCGCCCCAGCCCCGACGCTCATCACTGATCCGTCTGTGTACACTATGATATCAGCGGGCCTGTGAGAAAGGTGACCGAACTTAGTCCAATCATTCCTATCAGTCAAACTCGTTGTGAAATTTTTTCCAAAGAAGAGCCTTGGGATTATGTAGTCGTTGGGCAGATCAAGGAGTGAATCCACTTTTAAACTCTTTAAAAGTTTGAGGTGTCCCTTAGTCCAGCCGCCGTCTTTCACCATCCCGGTTCTCCTTAGGCGTGCCATCGTCTTTGCGGCATGTTGCTTGACTGATAAGTCCAGTAGCAGCATGTCCATGATCACTTTGAGTGCTTCCGTGGGAGTGGTAAGGTAAGGTAAGGTAACCATACTCAATCGACAGTTTTACCCGAAATAAGCCTTCAAAACTAATTAATTGGTCGAACTAGCCTAAAACAGAAACGGAACCTATCAACTGCGGGTTACTGAGTTTTTAAACAAAATGAAACACTGGCGTGTTGAAAAGATGATTAATGAAACCGACTATTACAGATCATTGATAACGTTACGAAAAGATATCTGGGACATTGCAATACACGGAAAAACGAAATGGTGGTCCGTCCGAGTTTTACACTGAGGTTGAGCTGTACTAGCCAAAAAGGATCGACCGTTGCCCTCTATATCAAACCCCATAGAGGACCTCAGGTCTAACCTGACAGATTTCAACCCCAGTCTCGGATCGGCCAAAGAAAACAAACTAGAACTTAAAAGACGAAGACAAATACATAAATTTTGAGTTCAATATGAACCCCCCACCCCTAAGATAGTTGACAAGCAACTGAAACGGTTGTATACCGGAAATGAAAAGATGAGGAATACTAGATTCCGACAGGTAAAATGGTTAATATTCGGAAGATAAAGAGCTATGGTTAGAATACAACAAAAACAAAATATATGGTCTCACTTCCTGTGAGCAATTATTAAGGGACCCCAAGGATCGTCACTGCCTTAGTTGTTTATGACTACAAACCCTAATATTCAAAATATAAGCTAACATGATAATATATACAACACCAAATATTTACATTATATACAGATGTCAACGCTCAACGCGGACTAGTTTAGGGACCCCAGAGGTCGTCAATTCTCCAGCATTTTGTGACTCCAAACCCAACTATTATACGGACCAAAGAACTACCGAGAATAGCGTTGCCGATACACCTAATTAAATTTACTTTTATTTAAACGATGAAGGATTAACGTCCACACTGATGCAACCAACGATACGCGCGAGGCCATCAGGAAAACTCATTGGACCGTTAATTTCAAACCGATACTTTAACCTAACCAAAATGAAAAGGAGCAACATCAACACTGATGCAACCATCGCTACGCGCGAGGCCACCAGGAAAACTCATTGGACTGCTACTTTTATAAGGGACCACGCCCTACCTAATTTACAACACCACATGTTATATCTGCAACTTATTACTCAAACCCAAAACTATTGAAGATATTTAGAAGATACCCTATTTTCTATGTATTACTACCTACGATAAGATACTATAAGGTACAATATGATATAAAGTCTAAAATAGATAAGATAAACAAAATTAGTTACGTTTTTATGTCTTGTACATGACATATTCCCATAGACTTCCCAGATGGGTTACGAATTTCGTATGCGACTTGTCCTACCGGGCGAACTATAACTCCAGGCACAAACTTCGGGGCAAGTTTGGCGGCGAAGTTGTCGGTGGCCTTACTAAGAATGTGGTTACGAACATAAACTGTTTGGCCGTTAGCCGTTACGTAATACTTATTTGTCCGTCCGAAAGAGAAGATAATTTCCTAAGTAAGGAATACTCAGAACCATTTCGAATGGCTTGGAAACCAAACATTAAGAAATGTGGTGAACAACCGGTAGATTAGTGCACAACATTACGAAATTGGCACAAGATTACCCCAAATGTCCATCCCAATTGCGATGATCATTCCCAATGTATGATCGAATGGCAGACAAAATGGATTGGTTAGTGCGCTCAGATGCGTTTGATTGAGGGGAGTACCGTGGAGAAAACACTGTAACACTGTAATCAGTCATGAGTTGGGAGAATATTTTTGAAGTAAACTGAACTCCATTGCCAGAATGAAGATATTCAGGCACTCCATAAGTATGGAATATATTCTCAGAGAGGAAACGAACGACTGCTTCTGAAGTAGCCTTCGCCATGGCCTTGAGCCATATAAATTTAGTGTAATGGTCTAATATCACGAGGAGTTGGGTATTACCTAATTTAGACCGAGGATATGGACCTAAAAAGTCAATAAATATTCGTTGTAATGGTCGTTCAGAAACACGCATTTCGCCTAACGGAGGTCTCAACGTTTGGTTACTGGATTTGGTTTGTTTGCAAATAGCGCAGTGACGAATATACTTGATGACATCCAACTTAAGATGTGGCCAGTAATAGTAACGGCGAAGAATTTCTGCTGTTTTATGAACCCCAATGTGAAGCTAACGGAAGGTTATGCGTTTGGGCAATTAGACGTTCATGCAGACTATCCGGGACCCATAATTTAATTTGCGGAATATTTACATCGTTATTCGACAGGACACCAGTATTTATGTATATTTTACCGTCTCGTACCCATAAATTGGAAAACTTATCGGGTTCGCGCTCAATAATCGCGATGCGATCTACATAAGAAGCTTCCTGAAAAGCAGAATCGATAAGAATAGACGATAGGTACGAATGTTCAGAATGGGGTCGGAATTAGTGATGGATATAGGGGACACTGATAGATGAAACGTTTTCATATTTGCGCGATAACGCGTCGGGAACAACATTAACCGAGCCTTTACAGTGTTTGATTTGAAAATCAAAACCTTGCAGTTTAAGACTCCAACGAGCCAATCTACCGGACAAATCCTGTTAGTTCATCAGCCATTTTAGCCTGGCGTGATCCGTGATTATAGTAAAAGGTAGACCTTCAATGTAAGCGCGAAATTTTTTTACGCTCTGTACCGCAGCGAGACATTCGAGCTGAGTTATAGTGTAATTACGCTGAGCGGCATTGAGTTTGCCCGACATGAAAGCAATAGGATGTTCGATACCATCGTTATCCTTTTGAAAAAGGACACTACCGATACCGGTAGTACTAGCATCACATTGAATATAAAAATGTTTAGAAAAATCGGGATTAATCAGAACGGGTGCAGATATTAACGCTTGTTTAATCTGTTGGAAAGCGTTTTCCGCAGCATCAGTCCACTTGAAGGAATGTTTTCCTTTCAGTAGGTCCGTTAAAGGAGCGGTAATAATAGCGAATCGAAAAATGAATCGCCGATACCATCCGGCCATTCCCATGAAACGACGAACTTCCTTTGCAGACTTCGGAGTCGGATATTCGACAATACTTGAAATTTTAGTGGCATCCGTTTTTAGAATTCCGTCACTCACAATGTATCCGAGGTATTTTATTTCTCGTTGAAGGAATTTGCTTTTCTACACATTGATAGTGAGACCAGCGGCCGTGAGAAAGTTGGCTACTTGGCCTAATAGATCGAGATGCTCATCGAACGGGGCACTAGTAATAAGTAGATCGTCCAGATACACAAAATTTTTATCCTGGAACTCGTGAGGAATAACTTTGTGCATAAGACGACACATCGTTTATGGTGCATTACACAAACCAAAAGGCATGACTGTAAACTGATACAAACTGTCTACCAGGAACAGTGAAAGCGGTTTTTTCATGTGAATCAGCAGGTAAGCGAATTTGCCAAAAGGCATCCTTGAGATCCAAACTAGTAATAAACTTAGTGGATTGTAAACGCGATAAAAGTCCGTCAATTAGCGGAAGAGGGTAGGCATCCTTGATTGTCACCTCGTTTAAGCGGCGAGCATCTAGACACAACCGATTTTTGCCCGGTTTCCGAGCTAACGTAACAGGAGAACTCCAAGAACTCTGACTCTCTTCTATAACTCCCAAAGAGAGCATGCGATCCAGTTCCAGATAAAGCTGATCCTGAATCACCGGAGAAACAGAGTAATGGCGCTGTTTGATGGGTTTTGCGGATCCAGTATCGATAACGTGTGACAATAAGGAAGTTTGTCCCAGCCCTTGTTCGTTGAAGGAGGGAAAAGTTTGTATAACGGATTGTAGTCGAACTTGTTGATCAGTAGTAAACTGATGAAATGGGTTGATCTCTGGATTAGAGATAGATGAAATCTCCGAAACGGAGGGTATTTGAAACGGTACTATGTTGAAGGTATTTCAAAAATCAATTCCCAAATACACGCGATGTTCCAAGGAAGGTACTACTAAGAATCGAAGTGGTTTATGCAAATTTCCAAAAGTGACGTTAGTATCAACATATCCCAATACAGATACTCGTTGACCGGAAGCAGTACTGATGTGAAGTTTAGTAGTATGTAAATAAAGATTTAATGAAGATATCAGCTCTAGAGCCCCCTGACCTAATACACTAATGCTGGCTCCGCTATCAAGCAGACCGCTTAGTTTATGACCATTGACAAGGATGTTTCGAAAGGGACGAGAATCGATATTAGTGTGATTTGTATACACGGAATGAATAGCTGATTTACGCAGTTGTCGGATTTTATAAAAGTACAAACTGCACGTTTACGTCTACGAATTTGACTATTAGAAAGACAACGAAAATTAGAGGTATGACGAAAAATAGAAGTTTTAGTGAGTAGATTGATTGTATCGCGCTTATGGTTTAAGCCCATGTTTGTGATAGGATCGACTTGAGGCACGAATTCGGTCTGAGTACTAAGTTCTCTCGTCAACACGGGAGAAGGAACGTTACAGTTATTTATCGACGTGGATAGTGATTCGACTTGCCTGGAAAGGTTGACGGTGATCGACCGCCCCGCTTTGGAGGTCCCGACGTTTGATTCCCAGGAGTGGGCCGGTTCCCCGCGAACGACACACTCCTCTGGAAGTTTTCCGACAAGGAACATTTAGGACAATTTCGTTTGAGGACTCCCTCGTGTCCGCAACCGAAACAAAAGACTTGTTTCGTGGGGTCGGGACAATTAGAGAAAACATGTCCAATGTCACGACAATTCCAACAGACAATATGGTTATTGGAAGTAGCGACTAGACGTTGAAAGGTAGAATTGTCAGACCTACGAAACGGGTTACGATTGGCGGATAGCCTTATCTGTTCATTGGACTCAGGGCCAATGGATTGGGTATTGTGGCTAATTTCATGAATGGAACGCCGCAATACGGGTGCGGGTTTTCGGATTGGACTGTTGCGATTCCAAACGGACTCAACTGAAATACAACATTGAACCAATTCCTGAGTGGTTTCAAACTGCCGACCAGCCAGATGATCGCTGAGACGCGGATGCATGTTACGGTACAAAATCACTTGCAAATCAATATCCGGGAGTATGTTAGTTAATTAAAGAGACATATTTTTAATATCATCGAAAAATTCGATGAAGGGTTCGTTATTACGTCATAAGTGATAGAACCATACCTGCTCAAGAATGCATTTTTGAAACTTAACCAATCAGATGAATTGGGTTTTAATTGTAGGTATTTCTAATACCACACGGCAGCGGGTCCACGAACCAATAAATGAAAGTTTACGATTAATTCGGGACATGGCACTTGATAGGTTGAAAGTGTTTCCACTTGAAATAGGAATGTCTCTGCGTTGAGACCTGAGGTGGATCCGTCAAAGCAGATACCCCTTCGGAAGATCGGGACATGTGTACGGAACGAAGAGTTGGAATGCTCTCTCCCACAGCTTGGAGGAACATTTGAAGGTGACCCAACAGAATATGAGGATCTAGAATGGTCAATTCCCTCAACAGGGAATGTGAGATTAGGGTTGGGCACCAATAATGGCCCTTGACTGACATCAGATTCGATTGGCATGCACACGGAATTATTTACTTGGGAACTACCTCCCACGTCAGCTACTTGAATAGGATCGGATGAGTTCCGATTATAGATATTTGATTTTATGGCGCTGTCTCGCCCTAACTCCAACGAATGGCTACTTTTAGACCGAGTATTAGACATATTAGGTGTAGACACCTTATTAGGCTAAAATGCCATAGGAACGTCCATGTTGTTATTAAATATTATTTATAAAAATTACGTTAATACGAGGACCGATATACTAATGTAGAATTATATAAGAAACGGTATACGATACGATATATATTAAATATTTCCGCAAGGGAATTTAAATTCGACGAAATAATATTTACACGCGACGATATTTTGATACAAAACTAATATGGTGATAATGATTACTCGCTAATAAGCGAAACGCCCCAAAAGCTAAAAAACCTAAAGTGACCAACCTGCGTTATCACTACGCCGACGATAGATATTAAAGAAACGATATATTAGATACGCGATACCGGCACCGATTAGTGTGTGTGAGGGTGTGTGTGCGATTTAAAATATTTTTACATAATTTGTACAAAAGTTTTACAAAGTTTTTACAAGGTTTTTACAAGGTTTTACAAAGTTTTTACAAGGTTTTACAAAGTTTTACAAAGTTTTACATTTACGTAAAGGTACCTTAACAGGTTTGAACAGACATTAAACCTGGTTATATGGAATATATTGGTTTTGTTTGTACTTTAGTTATGATATTAAAGTGTGTGATTGTTTTCCTCCACAAAAACAGCAATGTAGGAACGGGTAATTTTCAGATTTGACGTTAATATATTTTTGTACTGGGGCCGGATGTCGAACACTCAAATTGCGAAGTACATGTGTAAGGAATTCACCCATGAATCGAACAATTTGCACGACACTACCAGTTTTCAGCCAAAATTTACTAAATTCAAAAAGAAGTTGGTTTAGGTAATTTCGAGAATCGTTAGCGACGGAATCAAAACGTATGAAGTGACAACAAGTGCTACAAAAGCTTACTTGACTCAAACTACCACGCGGCTAACACATCACAACACGATTTTCGAATTTATGAAGAAAAGCTTGAAACACGAAAGAATTCGCATATATACTGCCGTAAAATAAACACGAAGAAAAAAGGAATATGGGAAAGGTCCCATAGATTGGGCGCCATTAGTCACAATCCCGACTTCGCGCACAAACCCGAGGATCCGAGATCGAGTGCTCCGCCATTTTGGACGCTCCTCGAGCACGGATGCCTCGTGGGTACACGCGCCACCGGGAATGTTTCAAAGTCGACCGCATAGTGGCGGTCCCGATTTAACATTTTTGGTTTCCCCGACTAGCTCACCGAGTCGTCGGTTTTAGGAACAAAGAGAAACACCTGAACCCATCACTACACGCGTCACTATTGAAAGAAAAAAATCACATCACTTGTTTTTTTTTTAAGATTTACATATTCCTATATTTATTCCTTGTTAGGCATATTTGCGAGGCGATTGTTAAGAGCTATTTTACATAAATAATTTGTACGATTTAGATAGGTAGACCAGGTCCATTTCACTTGGAAAAACTATTCCGTCATTACAGGCAATGACAATTTTTTTTTATAATTAATTATTTATGACACTTCTCAACATTTTCATTTTATCAAGTTCCACGAGATCAATTTTAGTCTTTTCATCATTTTTTTTTTTCACGTTTATATTATAGCTGGATGCAACTTAGCCTACACCTCCATGGGTGATGCTTTTCGCTTGTTTTTCTTTAAATACCTGATAGTTCGAAATTATTTCGTTTGACCTCGTGGCATGCGTGGCAATCCTTTTTCATCGCAGCACGGCGATTCGACCAGGCCGTCTCCATGGGGCGCTCGTATTCCGATGGATGCGGGCTCCATGTGGCGCTCCACTATGCGCCTCCCAATTGATCCGGCGGCGCTCACCTGCTGTTCGCCGATTATTAAGTCGCTGTTTCGACTCAACCCTTGACAATGGGGTTCGGTTCGACCGCTCGATGGTCGCTCGATACTCGACGATTTTCGTCTTCCGTAATTAATCAGCGCGATGGCCGCGCACAGAGTTACAACCAAACGTGTTTTTTCCTTTTCCGGCTCATCCAGCCGTCCTCCCTACGTGCATTCTCGATCGCAACTCCCTACTCACGCACTATTTCCGGCACGTCGAACATCGAAAGCTACTTTTTCGCGTAGCGTGGCACGATCGATCACACGTATTCGCGAAAGCTTGAACACGATCCGATGGTTGGAGCGAAATGACGCGGTTGAATAGCTTTTTCGGAACTTGGCGAGCTTTACACTTTCAAATAATCATTGCCAGGTAGGTATTTCTCTGATTTAGTTATTTCGGGCAGAAAAGGCGCAAAGATAATTTGAATTTAGTTTATGATACGTAACAGGCTTTAGTGAAGCTGCCAAGGACAGCCTGGTATAGGCTGTTATCGACAGAAGCAGCAGTGATGGTACCATCTCATCGTCAAACTGGAAGATGGTAGAAATCGCTCTTCTTCGGGTGTACAAACTCATACTGGAGGCAAACCCAGGCCCTCCGCCAAGTTGTCGTGACGCTGGTTGGTACCAGGGTCACCTTAAACTGATAGCTTGCACGGATCAACGTTCAGCGAATCTATACAAGCAGGCTGTCAGTAGATTGGGAGAAGTCTGGCCTGGAGCAAAGCTAGATGCTGTCTCCAGGGCATCCCGGATCGGCCTCGATCCAGGGCATGGATACCGGCGGAGCCATCCACACCGGAAGATATTGTTGACCTGATTAAGCATAGCAATGCTGACCTACCGGTGCACAATTGGAAGGTAGCTAAGGTAAGCGAGCCTAGCAATGAACAACGAGAGGCTCTTATAATCCTCAATGAGGAGTCGCTAACTTCATTGGAGTCTAAGGGTGGGGTGATAAGCTACGGTTTCTCGGCTATCACCCTGCGAGTATATCACAAGGACCGTACTAAGAAGGCAGTACGGGAACCTAGTAAGGAGAGTGAGAGTGGATACGTACTTCCCATGTAGGTAGGTTGTGGCTGACAAAGCTGATCCACGCACGCTCCCGGGCTGTTTGTCAACCACGGTGCCTGTAAATGACAGGCTCTTACGCTGAGCAATCAGTTCATTTCAACCGTTCAAATCCCCTGGCATGGACAACATCTCACCTGTTGAGATCCACCAGAGAATCAATATAGCACAGTCATGGCTATACGCCATTTTTACATTCATTCCACAGCGGTGGAAAGAAGCTAAAATAGTCTATCTCCACTCCTCTCCACTCTTCACCTATGGGTTACAGACCTATCAGCCTCGCCTCTTTTTTGCTGAAAACTCTGGAACGACTGATAGGGATCCATCTGAGAGCTGCTCTGAAACCACTCTCTAATGCGCAGCACGCATACAAAAAAAGGAGATCGGCTGAAACAGCTCTTCACTCGCTCACCAGCTACATCGAAAAATCGCTAAGCGTCAAAGGATACACGCAAGCGGCTTTTCTAGACATGGAAGGGGTTATCAACAATGTTAGCCATAAGGCTACTGGCAAAGCATTAGGGAAAAGCAACGTCGATAAAAACCTGATAGGGTTCATCGGACAACTGCAAAGCAGCAGGAATCATCAACTCCACGCTAGGAAACAGCACCTTAAGCAGGAGGATTTGCAGAGGCACACCACAAGGTGGAATACTATCACCCCTTTTATGGAACCTAGTGGTGGACAAATTCCCGTCAAAAATAGAAGCGGCTGCAAAGTCGTAGCCTATGCCGACGATGTTGCAATAGCAATATCGGGAAAATTCGATAACACCCTATCTGAAAGACTAAACTTTGCCCCATTCTTACCAAATGGAGCAAAAACTGCAGTCTAAAGATTAATCCGCAGAAAACGGAGCTTATGCCCTTCACAAGAAGGTACAAAATTCCACGATTTGTCCCATCTAAATTTGATGACACAAGTCTCAATCCATCTTTTCAAGTCAAATATTTAGGTCTTATTCTGGACTCTAAACTCGCATGAAAAGTGAACATAGCAGAAAGAGGACGCAAAGCGGCATGCGCAAATTACTGCTGCAAAACAGCTATTGGGAAAAAGTAGGCATTGAAACCCAAAATTGTATCATGGCTCTATACGGTGATATTGGAATCAATCCTTCTGTATGGCCCAGTTATTTGGTGACCAGCTACGGCAAAAACATCAAATGTCAGCCTGCTAAACAAGGTCAGACAGATTGTAGCTATTGCAATCACCGGGGCTATACTCACTACCCCGACAAAGGCATTGTTTATGCTATTAAATTGGCTTTCGACCGAGCTACTTACGAAACAGCAGGGCAAGTGCTCTGCGGTTTGGTTGAAAGCTCTACGACTCTGGCATGAGGGGAACATTGGTCACTCCACAATACTACAGAGGGATGGACCAACGCCAGGGAAAGTAGACTTCGCTTCTCCGATTCCCTGTTTTCACCATGGTTTCAGATAAGTCTACACTGATGGATCAAAAATGGATGGAAAAGTTGGCTGTGGCGTGTTTTAAGAACAGCTAGGCCTGAAACTATCCTTCCGGATACCAGACCACTGCAGTGTTTTTCAGGCAGAGGTCATTGCGATATACAAGGCAGTAGACTGGCTGAGAAATCAGAAAATTTCCATAAGGAATTTAAACATATTTTCAGACATTCAAACTGCTATCCAGCGTGCAGACTTCATCCAAAATTGCAACGGAATGCCGCTCACAACTAAACGTGATGTCGCTTCACTGTGAAGTGATTCTTTGCTGGGTACCGGGGCATAGTGATATACCGGGAAACCGCAAAGCAAATGCCCTAGTGAACGCTGGCACTGAGCTTCACGAGTATACACTTACCCCCCAAGTCAGCCAACCTATAGCTTCCATGAAGCTAGAATTTAAGCAGTACTACATGAAGACTGCAAATAGGGCATGGCTGTTCGAAAAAACCCGTAACACAACCAGGCAAACTTGCCACGCACTGTGTTTCAAACGCACTGTCACGGTCCCGACTTCGCGCACAAACCCGAGGATCCGAGATCGAGTGCTCCACCATTTTGGACGCTCCTCGACCCCGGATGCCTCGTGTGCACCCGCGCCGCCGAGACCGGTACAAAGTCGACCGCATAGTGGCGGTCCCGATTTAACATTTTTGTTTCCCCGACTAGCTCACCGAGTTGTGGGTTTAGTACAAAAAAAGAACCACGAACCACATTCGCACACGCGTCACCCATGCGCAAGAAAACAATCACATCACTTTTTAGGTTATATTATTCCATTTTTATATACATAGCTCATTAATATATACTTACTGACTGACTAACACCTTTGATTATATAATATACAACAAACAAAAACTAGCTTTTTTTTCTTGATGATCGAACCGTCGAAATTATTATCTCCGAATTGATTTTGCCAAAAGGCACTGATAGACAAATTGTTGTGGCGATATTCACTGTGCAAATCTTCGGGGTAGCTTCCGATTGTTTAGCTCGTGTTATCCCATATTTACGACAGTAACAACGACAAGGGTACAATGCGTCGGAATCTTGTGGCGGCCGCTTTCTACTCGGGCTTCTTTCGTTCGGCCTCCTTTATCGGCGGACACGCATTCCTAACAGGCCCGTTCCGAAAATCGTGACGCCAACACAGATTATCGCAGCGCCTCGATGCAATTTTGCTAATTTCGTTGACTGTCCACACCTCACGTAAAAAGACACGTCCGGCCCGTTCAACCGTCTCTGAACAACTCTTCACACTCACTCCCTATTTCCGGCATGTCGAACATCGAAAAGCTACTTTTCGCGTAGCGTGGCGTGATCGATCACTCGTATTTGCGAAAGCTTGAGCACGATCCGAGGGTTGGAGCGAGATGACGCGTTTGAATAGCTTTGTCGGAACTTGGCGAGCTTTACACTTTCAAATAATCATTGCCAGGTAGGTAGTTCTATGATTTAGTTATTTCGGGCAGAAAAGGCGCAAAGATAATTTGAATTTAGTTTATGGTACGTAACAGCACCAAGCAGCTCCTCAACACAAGCCGTGAAACCTTGAGTTCCTTCGTTTTCGTACTGACGGGACACTGTCTGATCGGCAGACACGCAGAAAGATTGGGTGTCCCTTTCAATGATTTCTGCCGAAGTTGCAGATCAGAGAATGCAGAAGAAACAATCCAACACTTTTTGTGCGAATGCCAAGCACTGTCCAGGAAGCGCATGCAAACCTTGGGCTCGCCCTTCCTGGACAAGCTCACGGAGGTAGCTGATTTAAATATTAGCTGCATAGCCGGCTTCATACGAGAATCTAGATGGTACTCGTCATCGCGCAGGTTCTAGTGCCGCCCCAATCTTCTGTGGTACCATAATGGGCCTATCGTGGCTTAAGACACCTTTGGATAAAGGGGGCTGCCACTACAACCAACCAACCAACGTATCCTACCACTCCCAAAACGACCTCGGCTGATATCATATAATCATAAACTTGACCGTTATGAATATATTTGACATGTCATTACAATCAGTCTAGTAAAACGACATATCACTGAATTGCTGTAGCGTTTTATCACGTCTCTAGGCTTTTTAGGAAGATATGGTAAACAGTTGATATATGGGACATAATCTGTGGATAAAAAATTTCACAGCTTTGAAAGTTACTTTTGTTTGGGTGTAAACAAAAAAGTAGATGATGATGATTCTTTTGAATGGAGACTTTGTTTGAATCACTTGGAGTGATAAATATTTGTGGGTTACGTTAGTATGAAATACACGAAAGGGTTAATTCATACTGATAAATTAATTCATGCAGATGCTTTGCACGGCCTATTTGCAAAGCAAATGAAAACTCAAAAATGTAAAATATGCCAATCTCAATTGTTAAGGAGTTACATGAATGATATATATATATATATATATATATATATATTGTCAAGCCGGGTGACATTACAGAAAAGGTAGGAAAAAGACCATCTAACATTCTTTCCAACTTTCTTTCGTTATCAAGTTTATCTCAATTCAATCATACCTTGTACTTGAACGATACACTTCTTTATTCTGTTTTATCGAAAATTGTTCCAAATAATCTAATTCTATTTTCTGCTTCCCTCCCTTGTGTTCCTCTGGATTTCTTTCTGTTTGCCCAGAGTTCAAAATATGCGTAAACAACTTAAAGTCAAATTTAAATTAAATTAATGAATTAATTTTTTGGAAATTGTGCTACGCTGCTATGTCGCAAAAAATATTTTCAGTACAATGAGCTTTTTTCGGTAATCTTTGTTGCGCGTTGCACAACTCATTTTTTATGACATAGTTAAGCATCTTGGTCTTGAAACGCATGCTGATCTCGTCAAATCCCGTGCATCTGCTTAATCTGTAATCAAAAATGCTATGAACAATTACTTTACTAGTATTGAACACTAACTCAAGGACCAAGTCATTTTAGTTTACTCCCTTCAGTCTCCTCCTAACATTCCTAAACATGTTTCTTGAACCCAAATTCGCAATTCCACTCATGGAAATATCTGCGAATTTTCGCATATTACTTTTATTCAACTTATTTTTCCTTGGCTCCTCAAAACTGTCTTTCACTTTGTAATGAAGATGAGTTGTTATGGGCGGCGAAATAACCGCGACGAAAATACATAAGCCAACAAGACTTTCATCATGTTGGCCTAAGGGACGTTAAGTCGTGGCACGAGGCAACGAACCCGTCTATCATGTAGAAAAATTGGGTTCGGCCTCAACTTGACTAGTCGGTGATGGCTTCTAGCAGGCCAGCTCAGTTCGGCGCGTGAAGTCGTGGGAACGGTTGCCTAGGCCAAGTGACGAATTTCATTTTCGAGCGATTCAGCCATCTAATTTGCCCGATTTACACATTCGACAAAAATTATAATAGTCTTAAAGACTCCAAATCAAACAACAAAACTATCTAAGGCTCAAACTCCTACGTTACTTTAAGCTAAACTTTGGCGCGCAACGCGAAAAACCGCGAAAACAACGCCAACCCGAGAGATGAACTATCATCTACGTTACAAACGAAATGCCCAAAGAAAAACCGACGGAAAACGAACGAAAAGGAAGCCGCACGAGCAAACTAACTCTCGGGCCGCTGAGACACTCTTCGAGGGTAGGAGACGTCACTGGAGGCGCATTGGACATCGACGTAGCGGTCCGAGTCCTCCCTGCCTTAGCTTAGCGCTTGCAAGGTTGGCAGCCCCTTTTTAACTTACCCAGGGCTGGGCACATAAGTCCTAAAACGAAGAGGAGGAAAAATCTCTGAAACTCTCATTAATTAGACTTTATTTTTTTAAAATCTAAATTGGGATATCTGCTAAAATACGTTTAGTTAATTCGAGTTTTATTGTTTTTCTTTGGATTCACTACATGAACATACCAGAAATTTATTCGAATTAATTTATTTTTACGTTGCCGTACATATTAATATTAAAATTTTCAATTTGAATCCAGTTGACTAATAAGTCGCAACGCAACATTAATTTTTCTTATGGTTGTTCTGAAAACTAATTAGATGCAATTTCATTTAGATTATGTTTCTGTTTGTGACTCCACAACCATTTTAGGTGCAACATATAAAAAAAACTCACCCGTTAATTCCGTGGCGACGACGAGCGCTCTCCATCGTTGGAGCTAAAAATTGGGGGTTATTATGTTTAATTCTTATCAATATATATGACACGCTTAATGTCGGTTTAAATGAGTATTTAAAACAAATCTAAGATTATAAAGGCTGTTATTTTTGTGGCAGGAGATTATTCGTTGTTACGACTAACGGGGTTTCATTTATAAAAAAATTGAATTTTAAATACTATTATTTCTTATGTATACTTGGAGAGTGTGCTAAACATTCGATAATGCTTTGGTTATTTCTGTAACGATCTTTAAAGAAAACGGTTTGCATTACTTTTTATGTCATTACGTGCCTCCAACTTAATAATCTAACTTTTTTTTCTTCTCTGATTTATTGATACAATGAAGTAACAATTTTGATTGTTTTGCGTTTACAAAATTATCTGCAGATTTCAAGTTTTTTGCTTTGTGTGTCGAGTTTTTTTACTTTGGAAATATTTAAGCATTGATATGCATACTTATCTACTGGTAATTTGTAACTGACGGTAGGATATCACGTTGAAAAATACGATTGATTTTATGGTTCTTTAACTTCATTAAAACGATTTTTAATTGCTTTGGCCGTTGTAGTAAGAAATACCCAATTATGGTCGTTTCAAAAAAATCCAATCTAACATTTCTTATTCGCTAACATTTTTGTACTTTTTTATGCACACTTTCTTTAATTGTTCGAGTCGCGTTCAAGCTCGATTTTGATCCTTGCAATCGAGTCGATTTGTTCGGTTCTTTGATGTTTACTAATCTATTTATGTAGTTCAATCTTCTTCAGGTTCTCGATGCGCTGCAAATGCGAATCGTCTTGATCATATGCTGTATATTCCGCCTCGCCTTGGCTTAACACTTTCGAAATTCATCGCGAAATTTTTCACTGTTTCTAATTTTAACTCTGCGACGCGCTCTTGGAATAGTGACACTATTAGTGCACCAAACAAACGTCATCTCTAGATGGCTAGGGTCGCAGTTCTACCAAATACCTTAAGCTCTTCTGAGGATGGATTCCAGCCAAGCCGCACCAGCAGCTTTCCTTTGCACAATCGTCACCTCCAGGAAGTCCTCCGGATTCCCCTCCGAAGGTCACGGTCAGTCAACACCCCAAACTCGCGATCTTGCACGATCCCCACATTCCATTTTTGAGCTTATTTTTATTTTTTCACTGCTTTTCAGCCGATGCTGTGCGGAGTGGTTCGAGGAAGACGAATTTCTATAGTGGTCCAAGACTACCAATATTTAAATGGTTCCAGTGGACCAAGTAGATCCGTGTACAAGCGCTGAAAGAGGCACTCTTGTGCGGGCTGTGGTATCATGGGGGCTCGTAACACCGGATTAAGTGCCTTTGTCTTCTTGTAGACGTCGCAGATGCCGACGTACTCTGCGATTTTTTTGATCATATTGAGCCAAAATATGTACATTTTGACATGATTCAGTGTTTTTCCGTCCTCCCCACACAATGGGTGGTCATGTGCCCGTTCAATCAGCTGAACTGCACTGGGGACCCAAAACTTCCAGGAGCTTTGGACAATGATTTCATCAGAAATGGCATGCTGTTGCGTGCTCCCACTACCACTCCTCCCTCCCAGTCAATCACCCTCCATGTGCCACGCCAATTCGGACGCCCCATGCAAGATGATTGCCGAGAGGAGGCTCCGTGCGGGAGAAAACCATCAAAACTCACTTCATATTAGATTACACTCACTTCTTTTTTTTCTATTCCATTTTTTTATATATATATGTATGATCAGCGAGGCCTCTCATAGTCACAAGTGTTTTCTATTCCAGAAACTTGAACGTATTTTTAAATTAATGCTTTCATATCTAACTTTGTTTTGACAGTTGTTTTCATAGGTTTTATTTGTTAGGTACAATTGGGGAATGCAGCCAACTTGTACACTACGAGATACAGGACCAGGCCTCCTCCAAGGCGCTCGTAGTCCGATGGGTGCGGGCTCCCTGGGGCGCTCCACTAAATGAATATCGCTCGATTCGCAAGTCCGCTTGCTTGGGCAGGCTCCCAACTAGACGATCAAGAATTCTACCCGGTCTCGAACACGACGGCAGAACCTCACGACGGGCTTCAACTAGTCGTGGAACTGAAATTTTAAGTTTGCCGTACTTATCGCCACGATAGGACCACGGCCAACGCAGTGAAAACGGCAACAAACTACACTTGACTATCGGAAGTCGGAACGGAAGGCTCAGGCGGCTCGAGAATTCTATCTCCTTCCAAGTTCTACATTAGGTTCTCGTCTAGCAAAAAAACTTCTTCACTCGCTGCTGTGAACTACTCCCAAATCCGGCGGGTTCGCCAGTCCAATCGCCACTCGATCGATGATCACTTCCTTCGGCACTTTCGAGCATCGCAATATGGCGCTGGGAAACTTCAAATTCAATTAATGCATTCCCATCCAGCATTTCATCGCTCCAAACGAAATTCATCCGAGATTTCGGTCTGCCTTTGATATCCTTGCAAAGTTTTAATGTCACAATTGTCTTAAATAATTCCTAGCAAAAACTTTTCGGTAGATTTCTCCACAATAGGTTCTACTTCTTCGCCGACAACTTTCCGACTGACTTTCTCACTTCTGCACTCACACCTTCCAACTTCTCAATCTCGTCTCGAGTCGGAACATATATGCCCATATACGGCATTCCGCTAATTTGACCAATCAGATGGGCGACCGCACCCAAAGAGAGCCGCTTCTCGCTCGATCACCTCAACTCACCACACCAGAACAAAGAAAACGCGTTTCTCACCTCTCGAGAGAGACAGTGCCAATGGCGATTATTTGACAGTGTAACGATGCAATTTAAATTGATTTTCGTTTCGTTAGAAAATAAAAAGTGTAATAAAATGATCCGCAACAATGCTTACAACGCTTGAACACGAGCCCTTCAACGACTTTCAGGTTCGGCAGTAGATGTTGTTCGCTCGTGATCTTTTGGATGAGTCCTTTGTACGCGCTGGACTCACAATGCGGAGAAGATAGATCAATCTCGTGATGACCACTCGACACTTCGGCAAGTTCCTTTCCTTTCGAGTTATAGGCACGAGATAGCGAATTAGGCACTATATTTTGACTAATTTTCCGGTGGAGAATCGGGAATTTAAAGCCTTGAAGTTTTAATGCCCACCTTACTAGGCGTTCAAGCAAGTCATTCAGTCTCATTAACCATTGCAAGGAGGCGTGATCCGTCACGACTTCAAATTCGTGGCCCCCTACGTAAGCACGGAACTATTGTATGGCGATGACAGCATCGAGGCATTCCTGCTCCGCGACGGTGTAGTTCCTGTGGGCAAGATTGAGCTTTTCAGACATGTGGGCGCTTCATCGCTAGTCTTCTGCATGAGCACCAAGCCAATGTTGACTTGCGTCAGAAGGGATGGCGAACGGACGCGTGAAGTCTGGGCTATGCAGAACCGGTGCGGCGCACAAGCTCTCCTTAAGGGCCTCGAATGCTGCGATGCTGATCTCGGAAGCAGAGTTATGCGGGAATCGATTTGTCCAAGAGTCTTGCCATCGATTGTAGCACATTGCACAGCCCAAACGGCATGACCACAAAGTGGCAAAGAGAAGGACCAGGCACGGTGAACGCCGTCTTTTCTTTCGACCCCTCATCAAGCTGTACCTGCCAAAAAGTGTCTTTTGCAGTTCTATATCTTACACATGGATTTGTCCAACAGAGTTTGTGTATCAGCACTCTCAACTGTCTCCTTTAAGCGTTCATATTCTTCCGGAACAATAGAAGCATTTTATAAAGACTGTTATTTCTATGCATATTTTTCAATTAAAGAACCGATCACAGCTAAAAGTATATAAAAATATTTCAGGAATAATAATACTGGCAAAAATTCACCTTGCTGGACCAACACTTCGCGTTCTAGCGGTAAGGATTTTCATGCATCAGCAAGCTTTCGCATGCTCTTTTAATATTTACACAGTCATGTGAGACTTTTCTGGATGGTGAATGGTTATCCTTTAATGTATTCAATATGATTTCGCAAAGAGTTTTAATTACTTCAGGATTGACTGTCTTCAGTTTTTCCTTTCTTAAACGCGGGTTTCTCAACACAAACAACATATGTTTGCTGTCCTTTTATCGTTCTATTCGTGACACAATTGTCTTCCTCCAAATTATCTGGGAAGCAATACACGTTAAAAAATTGATATTAACTATGTCAGTACGAAACTGTAATGTATGATTAATATCTTGCGTTAGGCCTATTAGCATATCTATGAGACTGTTAAGTTTTTTCTTTATATGTTCTCATGACCTCGGGGCTGTTTTCAGGATATACTTGTCTAGCGAATTAACTTTTATCTCTAGAATTTTTAAAAATTACTAGATATTTCAAATTTAGCGACATATCCTGGCAAAATTTTCCTTGATGAAAAACATTCTGAGTCACCAAAATATTAAAAACGTTGTGTTGATGGGTCTCTTTTGTAAACAGCTCACACACCTGTCTTGAAAAGGCTGATTCGTATTGTTTGAAAATTCCTCAGGAATAGAGTTCATGTATTCTATATTTATAAATGGCTCTTGTTCAGCATTAAACCAAATAACTTTCTTCACTGTTGGTTGAATCATCGTGCTACTTTTAAAAAGATTTTCTATAAATGTTGTCTTGCCACAACCATACGGACCTGCTACCATCATTGTTAAAGGGTGTTTAAAGTGCATCATCTTTTCTTGAAATTGTACAAAAATGTAATAGTATAAAGAATATTATATATCGTTTATTTAAATTCATACACGACACGTTAATGATGAACTGCACAAACCCGGACGTAAAACATCCAATCGACGTTGAGCCACTATCAGAGGAATAGACAATTATTGGCAAGCCGATTTGCTTGACTTGATTGCATATTCGTCTGAAAATCGCAGTCATACGTATCTCCTTACAATATTTGTCACTTTCTCCAAGCACGCTTGGACTCTACCAGTTAAAACTAGAAATGCCAATGATGTGTCCAAAGCTATGGAATCAATTTTAAACAAAGACGTATGCCTAAAAATTTACAAACCCATTACGGAAAAGAAATTTTTGATAAAGCATGCAATCACACGATGAAAAACTGTGAAATAAACAATTATTCTACATTCAGCACATTGAAAGCTTCAATTGTCGAGAGAATCAACCAAATCCTCAAGGATATCATGTGGAAAGAATTCAATGTGAATGTAAATTATCGGTGGATTAGCATGATACATAAGCTGGCAAACAAGTACAACAAAACAAAGCATCGCATTATCAAGTTGCGTCCTATAACGAATCAAATGAAGTACATCTGCTCACAAAAGTCGACAAAAAAAGTAACGTGGTATCAACGCTTAAGTATTAAATCGGAACTCATGAACAAATAAGCATAAACAAGTGTTTGATAAAGGCTACACTCCAAACTGGTCAGCAGAAATATTCACGATAAACGAAGTAAGGAAAACACAACTTCGCACATACACGCTTCAAGCTATCAAGGGAACATCATAAAACGTGATGAACATCAACATCACATTACCCGACAAATATCTAGCTGAAAAAATCACAAACAGGTGGGGGAAACAAGCGCTTTTCAAAAAGCTTGGCTTTCCTGCTAATTATAATAGAGGCGTTTGAGTTTCGTTCAATTTTCATACCGTAAGAAGAATTTGTAAGTAATTTTTTAAAAAGATTATTGCAGGGTTAGTTAGGCCATTATTTTATTACCATTAAACTTTGAAGCAAAACAAAATTAACACCTTTTGACTGATCTAAGTTCGCTTCTTTAAACGGAATTTTTTTTCCGCTTTTGGGATTTGCGTAAATACCAGAACACTTAATAAACAATGCCTATATTCTGTGGTACCCTTTAAGAGAATCAATTAGATTTTTAAGATACGACAATATTTCATACAATAAACCTAAAAAATGCGTTTTTATGTACTGTATAATACTCCTTGGGGACAAATTAATTTGTTAAATGTTCTCTTTGGGCTCTGCAGTTTTCTGCCATTTTTTTTAGAGATTTGACACCATTGTTTTTGAAAATTTAATAATTGCTGGTTCTATCATACTTTTTCATTTAATTATAATTGTAATTGGCCAACGCCACACACACAAGCAATACAGAAATAAGAATTATTATAGATAGATAGCTTAGAATAATCTAGAAAATATGTTGATTTCTTCAGGAAAGAATAAAATAAACTAGACAGTATGACAAGATTGATATTCCAAAACATTTACATTCCGTATATTTCTGTAGAAGAACTAAAAACTAGACATTCTGGAATAATGTGCCACACTCGTATATAACAAAAAATTAATAAAATTGAGATGATGTATTAAAGTTGCGTGGTGGAAATGTAAAATATTAAATGTTTTCTTATTATTTTGTCACTGAGGTTATAAGGAGTGTATCGAAAAAAATTGACCTTTATAATTATGTCTCTAAAAGTGGTATTAATTGCTTCATCGAACTAATTTTTTTTCTTTTATTATTAGATTATATTAGCTAACATTTACATAAAAATTCACTGAATTTTTATTTCAAGGAAAAAAAATTTCGGACCTTTCCGTTAACTCTACGCATTAGGCTCCAGACAACGGTGTCATCGACCATCTTATATGCGTTTCTCCACTTGTTTTGAAAATTCTTTTCGGATTTAGCAATTTTGTTTGTTTTCTTTAAGGTTTTCTTCATTTCAGCCCCATATCTTTCGATTGGTTGAAGTTCTGGACAGTTTGGAGGGTTAGTGGTTTTTGATGGGACCCTTCGCTACACACTTCTCTGATCTGAGACCACATCCGACATATTGTCTGCCAAATCATATACTGCTTTGGAAATTTGGTGCATTTTTAAGTTTCACGTTTTGAGCTAACAACACCCTTTGATCCTGCTATATAGAAGTTTGACCAGGCAACTGTGCGAAATCGGCTTTCACGTATGTTTCATCGTCCAACACAACACAATCGAATTTGGTCAGATAATCCTTGTATAGCTTTCGAACCCGATTTTTCGCTTCTTTCTCCTTTTCCTCGGATCGATCGGGTACTTTTTGGACTTCATATGATCTAAGGTTAAAATGCTTCTTAGTCCTTTGAATTATTGCGTTCGATGTTTGCACTTTTTGAGCCATATCTCGAATGGATGTCTTATTACTCTGCAAAAATTTCCTCTTTCTTTCGCCTAAAATTTGTATCGGATGGACATTTTTTTCTACCTGATCCAGACTTTCTAGCAACAGGTAGGTCCTGTTTGTACTTTATAATCGTCCGTTTCACTGTTGTAATCGATGAATTGGTCTCCTTTGCTGGTATCGAATATTTAAGAAGGGGATTTTCCAGGTATTGTGACTAGAAACGACATCAGGTTCAGTTGTGTGCGACATTTCATCACAATTTTGGATGAGGTGTACACGTTGGATCGTGATTGGATAGCAACTGGACTGTTAGGGAAAATGTTTAGGTTTCTTATGTAAATTTTCTGGTTTCTCAACCAGCCTACTACCTTGTATATTGCAATGACCGCTGAATAACTTGAAACCATGTTGGAAGCAGGGATTCAAAGAAGCGAGGTCTACTTTCCCTGGCGTTGGTCCATTCGTCCATAGTATGATGAGTGGCCAAATTTCCCTCAGGCTACAGACGTAGAGCTTTTAATAGAATCGCAGGGCACTTGATCTGCTTGCTTGTAAGCTCAGCTGGGAGTCAATTTAATAGCACAAACAACCCCTTTGTCGGGGTAGCGCGTAGGTAATTGCAATAGCTTCAATCCTTGTGAACTTATTTAATAGGCTTACATTTGATGTTTTCGCCATAACCGACAACCAAATAATTGTGCCATACAGAATGATTGGTTCCACTATCACCGTATAGAGCCATGATACAATTTTGGGTTTCAATTTTTACCTTTTCCCAATAGCTCTTTTGTAGCAGTAGATTGCGCATGTCACTTTGCGCGCTCATTCTGCTATCCTTCCATGCCTACCACGCGATTTTGAAGTCCAAAGTTAGACCTGGTATTTGACCTGATGAGATGGGTGTTGAAATAAATATAACAAGAAACGGGGTCGATAAAAATATAGAAAAAGAGAATTAGAAGAGGTTATGGTTTTCCCACGCACTTTTAATTATGAATTAATTGAAAGAGTTTTATCCGGTTGAAAAATATATTTTATTACGGGGATTAACTGTTGTACCGGTCATTAAACGATTACGTCTCAACTCAAAATCACATTTGGAGGTATATATATGTAAACGAAATTAACTCCATTTGATCTTTTAGTTCTTGAAATAGTCACGTCTGTAACTATGAAATCGGTCCGTAAAATGTTATGGAACTTAGTCTTAAAAATTCGATTATGTCGGAGCTCTGCATTCCGAGCTGTAGAGTTACAATATTTTATGAGTGGTATAATGCCCCTTCACAAAAAAAATTCAAATTTTGTCAATTATTATGATAGTTCATTGTATAAATTTTGAAGTGAGGTAAGGTAGGTAGGTATCAGTGGCGAGGCGTTCATATAAGCCGATTCCCATCGGCTTCCCTTTCCAAATATGTTCCAAAAATCTCTAACACTTAGGTTTTATAAGGGAATGAAGTGTTTATTTACTTGCATGCATCACTGTAAACATTCACAATCGTTCCACTTGATCTCAGTGTTTATTCCATCATATTTCATTTTCTTCATTCTACACATCCTCATAGTTCCATAATAGCCAGCTAAGCGATCATCTGTAAGAGTTGCAGAAAAGCTTTCCGAGTCTCAAATTCATCAATAATTTAAGGTGCCGTGGACATTCATCTCTCGTTTGTTGGAATGGCAGCTCGGTTTTCCTCAATAGGATATGAAAACAAATCAAAAAGCCGGTAGCGTTCCCGGCTTGCGAATCAGCTGTGAAAATTGATGATAAAAAAGCATCGAAAACTCCCAATTAGTTGCAATAGTCTATATGTCTATACCTTGATTGGTGTAGCAGGAAATTCACGTAAGCTCTACTAGTAAGCTACAGAACGTGAAAAGAGTTTATTGTTATTTGGTTGTTTTTATGAAATTGTGAAAGTGGTAAAGTCGTATTTCTCTATATGCTCATAATATACTGCTTTGTCTGTTAAGGGTCCATGTCTCTCAAATAGTAAGCGGCTTACCCACAGTAAATTTTCACCCCTCACCACTGGTAGGTATAGTGAAGTATAACGTTTTTTCTACACGTTAAGTGTTCGTCCGAAACCATTTCTTCTCTCTCTCTCTCTCCGATTTTGCCGGCTGCGGCTTATTTCGCTTTTTATTCATATAAAATTCTTTGACAAAGGTAAAACTTAATCGGTGCGAAATCAATACCAAAAGTGAAACTCTGACTAAAATGTGTATGCCAATAATTTGAATAACTTATGATATAATATCATTTGTTAATAAGCTGTCATGCTCAAGACATTAATAATTAATACTTCTTTGGTTGTTTACTAGCGCTTACTGTTTATTTCAAAAAACATTATTTCTAGAAAATTATATTTTTTAGCCCATTGATGTGGTTGTTAATTTTTAGAATAAGTTATTGTATTTTAGTTTATTTTTTTCGTAAATAACTTACTGATTTCCCAGCTCTCTTAAATTTATTGCACGAACAGGATAAATATGTAATATTATTATGATACTAATTGCCGATTCGACACTTTGGCACAAAAATTACAAAGAATTTGCAATGGATACAATTTTTTAGTAACTAGAAAACAACTTGCCTACCTTGCAGTACGGTTATAATTTGCCTTGCTGTGATGATTTGTTGATAGCTCTTTCAGATTTTGAATTTTCTATGTAAATAAAATGAATAAAATATTATTTCACATTACGAAAACTTACCTCAAACACATTTCGCACATAATTTTCTAAATTAATGGAACGACTCCGGCTAGCTGAAAGGTATTCAATTATAGGCTCTCGAGGATGTACTCCACTTTCAAATCGACTGTACATACCACGCCAATATCTTAAAAAAACTCATAATAAGATAAAATCAGAAACATTTAGAAGAACATTTTACTTAATGTTTTGAGGCGCAAAGTCTGCGTTAATAGTTCGATTGGTTTCAGGATTAAATAGTGGATTTATATATTCATGACGGTTTTCTGATAAAAACGCCCATAATGAATAGGTACTATCGGAAAGTTTCAGCTGAAATCTGTCTTGTTGACAATTTCCTATGAAAGTACCAAATTGGCATGAATAAACATGATCATGTATAGCCAGTAAAAATCGTTCATTGAATTCGAATCCAGTTTTGTTTTGATTAATAATCTGCCAGGTACAATCCAAAAATTGAGTGAAAATCGGTGAAACCTAAAAAAATAGTATTATCAATTAACAAATCATAGAAACTCCTAACTCTACAAGGAATTAAAACTTCTACAACATGGTGTGTATAAAAAAACAAACTCTTCTTTCAAAAAATGTTGATAATGTTGATAATGTTGGCATTTCTGGAAATTAATGCAAACTTAAAGTTGAAAAGTTGTTTTCTATAAAATTTCTGGGTTTTTTCGGGATTAAATAGTTTCATTTTCTTTACAAAATATCTTTGATAGCCGAAATAAACTTTTTTCACTATTTTTGGTCATTCACCAATGATTTACCAACATAGTTTCATTAACTGCTCCATGACTTAAATAATTGCCTAGCACCTTTGGAATCCGGTAGGTAAGGTACGGAAAGCTCCGTAAGCAAAAATGACATACCTAACGAATAGTCTGTGCAACCTAATCCAAAAGCCATGTATTTGACTATATTCGACGCAATTAATTGTCCATTTCTTGAATTTAACGAAAATAACATCTACTTTAAATAAGGGAATATATTTCCCACTAACTGTTGAATGGAGTTGTGGAAGTATTTTTTTTACTATTTTTATTTCTACGCTGGCAATGCCGACAAAATCAAACAGCAAAAAATAAAGATATCTGACACCCATTTGGTTTTGCCAGTTAAATAGTGTGCAATCAGGTCATCTTTTTTCACATAAAAGATAATCTATTGTTTCCATTTTTTCAAAACAAAAATGTGTAAGTTATTTCATTGTTAGTTGGAAAGGTGACCGGAGCAATTCTCGAAACTTAGCAGTACAGCAGGATAATCCATCTCGACACGTTCTTATTAAGAAATCAAACTATTCAGACGAGTTTGACTTTTTCACGCTTTTCATTGCGGGTCGCATGAATATATTTACACCTTACGAAGATGATTATGACATTAATATTCATTGAAGAAATAGGCAAACCGGAAAAAATCATCACTTTTTTGCAGAAGAAAGAAAGTCGTATTTCACGGACGACTTACATTATTGAAACCGCGTGTTTATCATTGGCATCCAGCACCATCGAATTTTCATATACCACAGTTCGATTATGATGTACGCCAATACTAAACATTTCACAATACGTTCCTCTTAGTTTATCGCGGATCTGGTAGACGGAACGACTTGTGACGAAAGTATGTTAATGACGTACCAAGCGAAAGATCGAGCACTTAAGGGTACATGGGAGCAATTATCAACGCGCCTGAAATTACTCAATTGAAAAGTTTTTTGTGTACCCGTGAGAATTGAAGATTTTGACTAGTTTTTGGAGAAGAGGTACATAATAATGGTACCTAATGCAGAGTATGGTACCTTAGAGTGACTACAATCGACCTATACTCAAAATAAAACCCATCACCTTGCAAAAATGTGATATTTTCAGGTGTGACATCTGCAAAGAAAATCATTTGAAGATCGTGTATCAATGCAAGTCTGAAACAACTTTCTCAGCTGTTACAGCGCATTTTCGTTAGAAAAAGACAGAGTTATCCGCATCGGCCATTGTATTACATAAATGCTATTGCAAAAATTGAAAGTTTTGATTGACAAATTGTTCCAGTAGAGTCTCATCGATCAAGGTAGCCATAGCAGCTATATATCTGAAGATTTGATGCAGAGCCTGCCACTGAGAAAGAAACGCACTAGTGTCGATGTCTATTGTGTGGGAGAAGTTTCTGCGGTGGAATTAATGGGCAATAGTGACTTTAAATATGAAATTAGATGATGACAACGCAACCCAAATCACAAAATATCGCTTTCTTCATTTACTATCTACAATAAAATTAAATTTAAAGGACAAGTTAGCAGATGCGTCATACTAATACTATTGGGCTCCAATATTCTCGAATCGGGACAAGCAGCATATAATACCAATGACATTACGTCTTTCCATTTATCTGTAACAATATTTGAACAGCGCTTAACCGAATTTGAATTATTATGAGTATGTGAGATTTTATTCCAAGAAAAACATTTTCTAACAGTGCGATGGCCGTTGCGTTGTTCCAAAACTCTGGCGTAAAGCCGCCCCGAAATTAGAAAACTGATACATTAATGCATTTGAAAGACATCTTAGCACAGATGGCTAAAAATCTTGCTCGTAAATAATTTTCAGATGATTTTATGGAAGTGTTGTTTTAAAACACAAAGCGAACATTTCGCTCACTACGAAAATTAAAAATAATTTTAATGCATCGAGCGTCAGCAGCAGTCCAAACAGTTTGAATCAATGTATTCATCCGAGTCTTAAACCGCAAAGACACATCTACATTGTCTCTAGACATTGGCAGTTCAAAACCGCTGACATAACTAACATATACAGGCAAGTCCGTCTCCTAGATGAAGATCAAAATGGGCTGCGCATATTATGGAGAACTAAACCAGAAAACCCACTAGAAACGTTTTATCTAATAACTATAACTTACGGTCGTGATTGTACTCCCGGGCCATTCGAACGCTACAGTAAATATCTGTGGACAATTCACCAGACGAGGAAACATAATGGGTCATCCAAAACGCATTTTACATGCATGATATTTTGTATGAAGCTCAGCGAAACGAATCCTCCCAAGATTTAATAAACATGCTCGATAAGGAAAAAATGTCGCTAAATGGTCATTAAACCATTCATTTTGAAAATCGCACAAATAAAAAACCAATGCACTTCACCACAGAATTAAAACCAAATTTGAAATTGACCACACAAAGCAAAGACTCTTAAGCAGCTCACGATGACCCTATTGGGTAGCTTTTACCAGTAATAATGAAACTTTGCGCAGCTATTCAGATATTTTATAAGCAAAGATATGACTGCGACGAAGAACTTAATTCTACACTTCGGAATAAATTTTGAAAAAATATAACCACATTGAAAAAGCTAAACGAAGTTCAAATTCATAGGCTTAATGGTGACGGAACTTATGGGCTTTAGTGATGTTTCGGGTGATGGATACCCAGTAGTAATATAGAGCCGAGTACTCACTGAAGAAACCTACATTGTGCGTCTGATTGCAGCTGTCGCATTTTCCGCAGGCGTGTCTCAGACCAGCGAAGGTCCCACCAGTTTTAGCGGTATCTGACCGAAAGTCCAGAAAATTATGCATTCTGGCGTTCGCGAATTATCTTTCCTCGGGTACCTCGTTGATGATCGAGGTATATCGCTCATGCCCGAAAAAGTCAAAATCATTTGCGACTATCCCTAACCTAAGACGGCGAAACATCTACGACAATTTATTGGCATGATAAACGTTTATCGCCAATGTCTGAAGCATACAGCTCAAACTCAGGCACCGCTTAACGAACTGCTAGGCGGTAACGTCAAGGACAGGACGCCACTACAGTGGACTCCCGAAGCAGTCGAAGACTTCGAAAAAGACAAGAGCAACCTTTCCAATGCAGTCTTACTCGTCCATCCGAAACCGGAAGCTCCCCTTGCCCTGATCTCCGACGCTTCTGATTTCGCCGCCGGAGCAACACTTCAGCAGAAAGTCAACAACGCATGGGAGCCGCTAGGCTTTTTCTCGAGGAAATTTAACGTGGCGCTGGCAAAATGCAGTACGTACGACCTCGAACTTCTCGCCGTATACGAAGCCATCAAATACTTCCGACATATGCTTGAGGCACGCGAGTTCGTCGTGTACACGGACCATAAGCCGCTCAATTTCGCCTTCAGCCAGAAGTTGCAGCAGACGCACTCTCTCGCATCGAGTCCGTTAACATTCACTGCCTTGACTACGCCGCACTTGCCACCGAGCAGGCATCCGACCCCGAACTTCAAGTGCTCCTCAAGAAAGGGACGTCGTCATTGAGGCTCGAAAAAATCGTTATGCCTGGCACTACAACCACCGTCATATGTGACACTTCCATAGGCATGGCCAGGACGTACATCACGCCGTCATTCCGGCAAGCGGCCTTCTCGGTGGCGCATCGCCTTTCGCATCCAGCATCCAAAATAGCGTTTCGTGTGGCTCTCCATCAAAGCTGACTGCCGCCGCTGGGCACAGCATTGCATGCCCTGCCAGCGCTCAAAGCTAACGCGCCACGTTAAATCCACTGTCGGCACTTTCGCGCTACCAACGAGACGTTTTGAACACGTCCATATGGATATATTTGAGATGCCATCATGGAAAGGCAAACGTTATTGCGTCACGTCCGTCGATCGTTATACGCGCTGGTCCGAACCGTTTCCGACTCCAAACATGGAAGCCGAGACAGTTGTCCGTGTATTCTATGAGGGTCGGATTTGCGATTTCGGGACACCGCTTCGCATGACAAACGGATCAAGGCAGACAGTTCGAGTCGTCCCTTTTCAAAGCCTTAAATGATTTGTTAGGCACGACCCACCTCCATATAACATCATATCATCCACAGGCAAATGGTCTCGTCGAACGCTCGCACCAGCACCGGCACCTTAAAGCAGCAATTAGATGCCACCAGCACGCGCAGTGGACGAAAATTTTGCCGACCGTTCTCTTGGGAGTTCGCGCAGCGTGGCGCGAAGATCTGCAGTCAACGGTCGCCGAACTCGTTTACGGTAAACCGCTCCGACTACCCGGTCAACTGTTCACTGAATCGACATGCAGCGAAGACCCGTGCACTTTGGTGCGTGAATTGCGCCCACACTTTCCACGAATCAGGCCCATCGCACCCAAACGCCACGGTCAGAGAGCAACCTTCATCTTCAAGAATCTGCAAACCTGCACGCACGTCCTCCTGCGAGTCGATGCAATAAGGAATTGCTTACGATCCCCTTATGACGGGCCGTATAAAATCATCAGTAGGGATGACAAACTTTTTGTCATCAAAATCAACGGGCGCGCCAGAGCAGTCTCGATCGACCGCGTCATACCCGGTTACACCATCACCGAGGCAGACGTACACGAGTCTGTTCGAGAGCCTCTAGAAGTCACAGTAGAGAGTGGCTATGATGATCGACAACCGACAACCAGAGATGATCGACAACCGCTACTACTAGAAGAGCAGTCGCGACCAGCACAGCAAGAGCAACCACCGTCACCCCCGTCGCTCGACAAGACGGGTGCGTTTCGTTCCACTTGATAATATTCTTATATAAGTGTGGTTATACCAATTTATTTATTTATCGTAACTTTGTTACTAGCCGGGGAATATTGTGGTACCACATCCAAAACTAAATGAAACCGAGTCAGTCGAGTCGGATTCGCCACGGCACCCATAATACTATATGAACGAATATAGAATACGAATTTTAGAAACTTAAAAAATATATGAATTCACTGGGTCGTTTACGCACCGCTGAGATGAGGATTAATATTTGGTTGGGCCTGTTAGGTTCTTTTCAATTTTAATATACATTTTCAATTGCCGTATGAGTGACATTATCAAGAAAAACTGCTAGCTTTTCTAATGTAGCAATTTTTCGATGTTTCTGATCAGCGAGGCAAGAGCTGTTGCAACTGATCTCCCCTTCATGTAAGCAGGTTTTTTTGAAAGAGTGGTTTCAATGTAATTGCTTATAATCCTTAAGAGGAAGAAATCTTACCCGCTTTAACTATGAAAACTATATATCGGGTAATTTATAAAGTTGAAAAAGTAGGATCTTTCATTTACTGAAAATACAGTTGAAAAGTGGTTCGGAAGTTGTTGTGAACTTAATTGTCACGCTTTCAACAAAATGTCCATCACGGCCCATAGTGTCTCTGAGTAGAATTTTGTACATATTTCATTTGAGTATTTTAAAGAACCTAGGCATGATGGCGAAGTTGCCATAATTTGGTTATCAACGGTGAAAATGGAAATGAATGAATGGTTTTCTATATTCTTCTTGAGAAACTATTCGTTTACAACGATTTCAGATATCATACTGCTGGTGCTAATATTCTTCGAGATCAAAAACGAATTTTGAACTAGAGTTTGTCACAAGAAAGTGAAAAGTGATTGCCCATTAAAATGATTTTAAGACATCAAACTGATATTATTATCGTATCAAAAAAGGTAATGGCACAAAGGCATGCTTTTGTTTTTGATATCAATATGTGAAATTGTATAGTGTGCGACATAATGGGACGGGCAATCATCATCAGGTAAAATACGCGACGTCAAAATGAGAAGAACTCGTTCCTTACGAAATTTCGATGTATAAGAAGTCGTTATAATGCCAAAATGTACCCATTGCCAATTGCCATTGACCAATCATACAGAAGAAAGCTGATGAAATTGGAAAGCTTTAACTGTCGTTTGCGGACGGGTAACGATATTGTTTTCGGAAAATCTATTCATGCTTTGTGAACTGGGAAGAGATTTTAGTCATTAACGACAATTCTACAACTACAGTAAATCCAAGTGGAAAGAAATATTGAAACTGGCTCAACAAAATGGCACGATTGATCATGTAGAAGATGATGCTGCCGAAGGTTTGGATCCACAACTTTCCGTTTATCCGAAAAATTAAAAGCTATAGAAATCACAAGAACACTTTTGTTTCTTATAAACCGATGAAAAGATCTAATAGTTTCGACTTTTCAATTGGAATGCAAATTATATTAACAAAGCAACCGTATCATGGGAAGATTGAGAAAGAAAGTGTGATCAATCAATTGAATTTTTTTCATCGTATTTTGTTGAGTAGTTTATAGTCCAGTTTTGCTTACTTGAATTATGACTAATACATACATACAACAAACTCGTATTTTTTTATTGGGTAATATTTAATTTAAATTATTACTAAACATCGGGCTTTCAACGCTTGACTGATTTGAAACATTTTTTTTGTGGATGTCAGAAAGTTGTTTTGGCACCCATCTCGCGGAAGTTTTCTTGTATAGCAACTTACTGTTAATGATGTTATGGATAGTTCCAAACCTTGCATTCAATTTTTCTGCTATCAGTTCAACAGTGATACGTCTGTTACCTTGGATTATCACGTCAATGCGAGATTCAAGGGAAGAAGTTGCAACTTCGACCCAGTTCGCTGCCCATCTCCAATACTTTCGCGGCCACTTTTAAACTGTTCCATCCACTTGTAAATGTTCGAAAGGTTTAAACAATTGTTCCCATACACTTTTAACATCTTTGCATGGATCTCACTACCTTTAACACTACTAAAAAAGCACAGCACGTTGTTCTTCCGCGGTACAATTCTCAATCGGACTTGACATCTTGAACTAACTGAATTATACGTTATGTTTACAAAGTCATATCATCTAACAGCTGATTAGAAGTAATAACAAGGATGCCAACTTGAAGTCCTAAAAGTTTCGTGTTGAATTATAAAACAATTTTGACCTACATCAATTTGTCTCGTTACTTATTGAATGACCCTCGTGTATATATATATATATATATATATATATATGGGTGTGTGTGTATGTGTGTGTGTGACGTGTGTGTGTGTATGTGTGTGTGACGTGTGTGTGTGTATTTGTCTCAAAAGTAACGAGCTTACATTTATATCCCCGCGCTACAACGTTCGGACGCCCTCTATCGGGTATCAATATAAACTACAACCCTTCAGGATCTCCCTCGATGCTGTAGTTTTTCTCAAGACGCCTTAGTTCGTGTATTTATTTTTCGTGTTTGTCAGATTTGTTTATTGCTAAAAATGACAGAAAAAGTAGATCAACGAATTTGCATCAAGTTTTCTTTAAGTTTGGAAAGACTAGCTCGGAAACAATTGATATAATAAATAAGGCTTTTGGAGATGAGTGTATGAGCAAAGCAAGAATAAAACAGTGGTAGCGGTTTAAAGATGGTCGTCATCGTCAGATAGTAGTAATTCCCACTCTGGTCGACCTTCGAGCGCAATAACATCAGAAAACGTCGTGTGTGTGCGACTTGCGATTGAAGGAGATCGTCGATACACGAACTAGAAAGTGATCTTGAAATACCAAAAAAATACTATTTGGAGAATGTTAACCGAGAATTTGCGAATGACTCGCGTGTGTACGAAGTTCATCCCAAAATTGCTAACGACAGAACACAAGAATCTTCGCTTTGAAATCGCTCAGAACAACTTGGAAATGGTTTCTAATGACGAAAATGTACTCAAGACGATTATTATTGGTGATGAATCATGGGTTTACGGCTATGATCCAGAAACAAAGCGACAGTCTTCACAGTGGAAGCATTCTGAATCGCCAAGGCCAAAAAAATCGTTGGAGCAAAGTTAAGACGATGTCGACTGTTTGATTATAAAGGTGGTATAAAGGCACCACGAAAATGCTCCGAAAGGTCAAACGGTCACTGAACAATACTAGGTTCAAGTATTGAAAAGACTGCGTGATGCAGTTAAGAATGATGAATGATGCAAGAAGAAAACGGCCACATTTTACCACAACAATGCGCCAGCGCATTCATCGAACCTTGAGCAGCAATATTTGACAAAGAATCATGTCGTACAGCTTCGTCAACTTCCGTATAGTCCCGACATAGCTCCTTGCCACTTTTGGCTCTTTCCCACATTAAAAATGCCGTTCAAAACGCATCGGTTCGACGACAAAGAGACGATTGAAACTATTGCGACGAATGCACTGATGGCAATTTCGATAACTGATTTCCAGGACTGCTTCAGGAATCGGAAATACCGCTGTGAGCGTGTTGTTGTAGGGGACTACTTTGAAGGATGTCACTCACCGGATGGTAAAAATAACATCAGTGCGAAGATATTAAGATAGGCTCGGTATTTTTGGGACAAACCTCGTATATATATATATATATATATATGGGTGGGTGGGTAAATAGCAATAAATAAAAAGGATAACCCATCGGGACTAGCCATAAAAACGCATGTGTTTACCAATTGTGTAACAGTGGAACAGTACGTAGCAATTAACACTTAGCAATAGATTACTCATAACAAAATGCACGTGAGTAAATTGTATGATGTGGCTGGTTGTGTGTGTGAGTATATGCAACGGCTAGTCTCCGGACGGTTTCCTGATATAGAGGTGGCAAATTAGTCCTTGATCGTACGCAAGGCGAGGCAGGGAGTTGTTCCGCGACGGGCTCTGATTCTATATATATTAAGAAGTGATTTTCTGTGTTTGAAAATATGAACGTAACAATACATAGTTTTAATAATTGAAATTAACATTGATATAATTGTTGTTTAAAAAACAAAGCATTCTCAAGTTTTGCCGAAAAACGCGATTTCGCAAGTCTGATTGAATAAGACCTGCGGTGGAAAATAATCTTTCAGATGCGACAGAACTTATTTGGACACTCAAGTACTTCTGCGCCATTCTTTTCAAGTTTGGGTATAATACGTCATTGCGCCAGAAAACGAACGGATCTGCATCTCGCGATATATTAGGAGACCTTAGGTATCTCTCGACTTCTTCTTTGAGAGAATTACAACTCAGAGTAGACAGGGACTCATCTTCCTCAGACTCTCTAATAATATTTTCACAAACGCTTCAAAGCCTACCACTCCTAGGCATCTCAGAACTTACAGTTACAGTACTATATGTAGGTGTGACCTTGTCTGAAATAGTTTCGGAATGTAGTGCTACATTAAGATCAAGTAACTGAGCAAGACGCCGTACTAATAGTGGACTGTGCTTGAAATATTCGTGCTTTGTAACGAGGATCAAGCATTGTGGCAAAGCAATATGTTTCTTCAGTTTCCAAACCATCAAATTTTTGATTAAGAGAAGGAGAATTCTCCCTTTCTGTCGACGGACTTCTTATGTTTTCTAATAATTTGTGTTTAAATGTTGTCATGACTACTATTTAGATTTACTTTATTTGACTCAAACGACTAGTTATAAATGATATACACACAAACTAATTACGATATGTAATTCTTAATTTTATTTACATGGAAAAATACTACGCGCGAAACAAGAGACTGAATAAAGCACGGGGATTCTCCGAGGATAGTTAGTTCGAGACTCATTTGCAACGAAATAGACGAGACAATACGGCCGCTTACATTACATAATTTTTAAAGCGCGAAATTTAGGAAGTATCGATGAATCGGCCATAAAAATATATCGGTATCGGGTGCATCCCTTATTTTATATATATATATATATATATATATATATATATATATATATATATATATATAGTGGCGAGCAAAACTGGATAAATGATATTCGAAATCTATTATATCTACCTATGTACTTCTTATTACAAATAATTGTAGAATAAAATCTTTATAGTTATTAGCAATTGCAGTTTATCAATATAATTCAACAAAAATATCGGAAGTATTTAGATGCGGTAACGCAGTAGCCATCGATATACTTCCACTTCTTAATGTATCCAGTTTTGCACGTGCTTGTAATCTTTTGTTTACAGTTATTTTTTTTGTGTTTTCGCTTGAATTTCAAATTTTCACCGTTTTAGTTTGTTAGTTTCATCAGATCTGCTTACATGGTAAGTGAAGATTGGTCAGATTATTCTATTATTTACCTATTTTGAACATATAGTCAAAATGAGGAAAATTTTACCGGATTTGGAAAACAGCATCGTTTCTTTGACTCGAAGTGGCTACTCTTCGAGAAAAATTGCTGGAAAGCTAAAAATCTGTCACAGAACGGTACTTTTAGTAAGAAAAAGGAAGAATATTTCATCCGCAAGAAATCTTAGAGGGCGACCAAAACTCCTATCGGATTCCGACGCGAGATTAATATGCAGACTATTAAGGAGTGAAGATTCCAAGGAAGCAAGGACACCAAAAACAGCAGCGCAACTTATAAACAAGACTGTTAGCGAGTGCACTGCCCGGAGAGCGCTAAAAAGAGTTAGCTTTATAGCATCTATCAAGCCTAAAAAACCATTGCTATCAGAGAAAAACATCAAAGAGAGCAACAATAGTGTTAGCAAGTCGTTAACCAAAAAGCACACTAAGAGACAAAAGTTGTCGAATAGACCAGGAGGTTCTAACCCATGATAAAAACTTAAATAATGAAAAAGCTACGTAGGCAGACATACGAAACACATTGACAGTCGATATAATTCACACATGTAAAAATTACAAATAGTTGAAATATAGCGAGCTTGATCCATCAACAAGCCAGCGGTGGTAGTGCTGTCTCGTACCGAGTGGCTAAAAAGGCAGCACCTGAAGAGGAGCCACTCGGTACGCCGAAACCACACTTCCCATTTAACAATGGTACGGGCCAAAACCTGGAAACAAGAACCTCCACTAATGTGCAACAATAGTGTTAGCAAGTCGTTAACCAAAAAGCACACTAAGAGACAAAAGTTGTCGAATAGACCAGGAGGTTCTAACCCATGATAAAAACTTAAATAATGAAAAAGCTACGTAGGCAGACATACGAAACACATTGACAGTCGATATAATTCACACATGTAAAAATTACAAATAGTTGAAATATAGCGAGCTTGATCCATCAACAAGCCAGCGGTGGTAGTGCTGTCTCGTACCGAGTGGCTAAAAAGGCAGCACCTGAAGAGGAGCCACTCGGTACGCAGAAACCACACTTCCCATTTAACAATGGTACGGGCCAAAACCTGGAAACAAGAACCTCCACTAATGTGCAACAATAGTGTTAGCAAGTCGTTAACCAAAAAGCACACTAAGAGACAAAAGTTGTCGAATAGACCAGGAGGTTCTAACCCATGATAAAAACTTAAATAATGAAAAAGCTACGTAGGCAGACATACGAAACACATTGACAGTCGATATAATTCACACATGTAAAAATTACAAATAGTTGAAATATAGCGAGCTTGATCCATCAATAAGCCAGCGGTGGTAGTGCTGTCTCGTACCGAGTGGCTAAAAAGGCAGCACCTGAAGAGGAGCCACTCGGTACGCCGAAACCACACTTCCCATTTAACAATGGTACGGGCCAAAACCTGGAAACAAGAACCTCCACTAATGTGCAACAATAGTGTTAGCAAGTCGTTAACCAAAAAGCACACTAAGAGACAAAAGTTGTCGAATAGACCAGGAGGTTCTAACCCATGATAAAAACTTAAATAATGAAAAAGCTTCGTAGGCAGACATACGAAACACATTGACAGTCGATATAATTCACACATGTAAAAATTACAAATAGTTGAAATATAGCGAGCTTGATCCATCAACAAGCCAGCGGTGGTAGTGCTGTCTCGTACCGAGTGGCTAAAAAGGCAGCACCTGAAGAGGAGCCACTCGGTACGCCGAAACCACACTTCCCATCAAAGAGAGGCTAAAATTTGCCAAATGCCATGAAGACTGGACAGTGGAAGATTGGAAAAGAGTAATTTGGTCAGATGAATCCAAGATTAATCGATTCCAGTCTGATGACAAAGAATATTATTGGCATCGACCAAATGAGAGCCTTCAGAAACATCAAGTGAAGCAAACATCAAAACATGGAGGTCAGATGAATGGTGTGGGGCTGCTTCACGTGGTGGCATCTGGGTCCATTGGTAAAAATAACTGGGATAATGAAAAAAGAACATTATCTTGATATTTTGAAAACAAATTTACCAGATTTCGTCGATGAGTGCGCCTATCGAATTGCAGAGAACGTTTTTCAACAGGATGGTGACGAAGCACACCGCTAAAATTGTGCAAAATTGGCTTGGTGAGCAACAATTCTTGAAAATAAGATGGCCAGCGCAAAGTCCGGATTTAAATTCGATTGAAAATTTGTGGGCCATTTTAAAAAGGAGGCTGGCACAATATGATTATCCTCCAAAAAATGTGGTGGAACTCTGAAGTCGAGTGCAAGCTGAATGGGAAAAAAATCCACATGACACCATTCAGAGGCTAGTTGAAAGCATGCCAACACGCATGCGGAGTGTCTTAAAAAACAAGGGATTATGGACAAAGTATTGAAAAGCTCCTGAAAATATCTTTAATTGAAAACGTGTAAAACTGGATAAATGAAAAAAAAATTGTTTTATTTTTATTATTATTAGTAGAAAGCTCATGTGTTTTTATGTTTTTGTAATAAAATGAATTGTTTTTGTATTATGATATAATGTCAATGTTATTTCAAAATTACTGAAATTTAGCAAAATAGCAGCCTTTCATTAGAATTTTTAAATCATGTATCCACTTTTGCTCGCCACTGTATATGTATATATATATATATATATATATATATATATATATATGTGTGTGTGTGTGTGTGTGTGTGTGCACCGGCATAGTAATAGGTGGATATTAATCCACCTATCTTTGAAATGACCTGTCTTAATTACTTATTTACGCTTACATCTTAGAAATTTTATTATTTTATGACGGTATTGACTAAACGCAGTGATATAAAAGAGCACGTCACTCTTAGAGATTTCAGTTTAGTACAGGATTTGAACTTAAAAAGCAGTCAAAGTGTTTTGCGATAGAAAAATGTCCTCAAGGCGACAAATGTCGAATGAAGAAAGAGGTGCTGCGATCACTTTGAAGGAAGAGGGTTACTCATTTAGACAAGTTTCTCGTAGAGTAGGATACAGTGCAGGTGCTATACGGAAACTTTTTAAGAAATTTCAGGAAACTGGTTCAGTGACGAAGAAAAAAGGAAGTGAGCCGCCGCGTAAAACAACTAGCCGCGACGATCGGCAACTAAAATTTTTTTTTTATATTGCTTTTTATTTTAATTAACGTATCTTTCTTAAGTACAAGAAAATAACATTAACTTTTGAAATCTTATAGCTAAGGCGAATCTTGTTCGTTGCCGACGCTTCGGAACAAGTTATTTTGTTAGGAATTCATAATTTATTGTTACTGCACGTTACATTGAGATTAACATTTACCTTAACTCTTTCAGTCACAATAATAAAATAGTTATTCTTTCTTTATTATTCTTGTATTTAGGGTTCAAATAACTTAGAAATACGATTATAAAAAATATTAAGTTTAAGGATTTCGAGAAACAAAGGGGTTACTATGGTAACCATCATGACTGAAAAGGACTAATACACTAAGGTGAATTACATTCAAAGCGCAAATCTATATACTTCTGAATATCACACAAATGCAAAACACATTAAAGCCATGAAATCAAACTCTATCAACGGGAAAAATCCCCCACTTACAATTTCTACACAATTATTTTTTGAACACGTTACAAAAATACTAATTATGAACTTTTGAATTCAAAAATATAGCCACATTAGCAAAAACTGAAGCCAATTATAGACTAAACTAAATGCAGCACAAAGCGAAAGCTTAGGATAGTTCATGCATTGTTTGTTAGATAGAATTAGGTGGCTAGTGTTACTAACCACCCAACCTGAAAGAGTTAAGATGTTAGATCTTTTGAGACGAGAAAATTTTTGTTCAAACAATAGGCAAGTTATTAGGGTAAATGAGTAACTTGTTCACGTATTTTTGTTTTTGTTTTATTATTTCTTCTTTGATCGGTCGGATGTCCAGATCTCTGTGTATACAGGCGTTTTTAACGTACCACGGTGCAGAAGTAATCGTCCTTAGGATTCTAGATTGCGCTCTCTGTAGGAGTTCTATGTTAGAGATGCTTGCTGAGCCCCAGAGTGGAATACCGTAAGTCCAGATAGGTTTGATAATTGCTTTGTAGAGCAGAACCTTATAGTCCATGTTTAGTTTGAAGTTATTCAGCAACCAGTATAGATTTCGGAATTTACGATTGACTTGAGCCTTTTTGGATTCAATGTGCTTCTTCCAGGTTAACCTTCTATCTAGGTGAATCCCAAGGTATTTAACTGAAGAGGCTTGCGGAACAGGCATTCCGTTGAGTGATAATTCAGGGCGAGTTTCCCTCTTAAGCGTGAAGGTTATATGATTGGCATCGGTGTAATTGCTGAAAGTCTAGGCGGAAGTTGACGCTTTTGCATCATGCTAGCGTAAACTGGGCAGCCTCTATAGTTAGCAGTGTGGCTTCCACCGCAATTACTGCATTTTATGGCAGAAGGGTCTTCCTTTTTGAGTGAACATTTTGGGGTTTGGTGAAGATCACCGCATATGACGCACACACTTGGCAGTGTGCAGTAAGCCTTAGTGTGCCCAAACTCTTGGTAGTTATGGCATTGTACAGGTCCTTTTCGTTTGTGGGGTTCCTCCACAGCCACCCGTCGACTTAGGAGGTATCGCAAGCTATAGATTGGATGTGTCTCACTTTTTTAAGCTTTTTTGAATCCGGCTGCAGCTCTATGCGGAATATTGGCTGAGGATCTTTGTCTCGGTTGCTTATATTGAAGATTGATTTAGCATTGAAACCTTGTTCCATAAGGGCATGAGCTATATCGTCTGGATCAACCTCAGAATCGATGCTTTTTATCATTACCGTTATACCCTTAATATTCACTTGGAAAAGTGTAGCATTTTTTGCCAGCTTCATCTAAGTTTTAAATCACTGTCCAGTAGTCGTTTTCGTCCAGCATTTGAATTTTTGTTTCGCTTTTATTTCGTTTTTTCAAAGGAGCGACATTAAATTTAGACGCATCAATTTTCCCCTTTAGGAAATTGACCACTGCATTGCTGCTACGTTCACGTAGGTAAATGGGTGGTGGTTTCGCTTTTTTAGTACCTTGAGAAAGAACCTCTGTGATCTCGCTACTGAGAATGCTGAAACGATTTGTTGAAGCGTCTGAGGGCTGTGTTTTGGCAAGCTTCGCTGTATTATTTGCTGTGCCAGATTTCGGACTTCGTTTCCGCTTAGAGATGACCTGGACGTATCTATCTAGCCCTGTTTGGACTTTGCGCATTTTGTCCGATGTGTGGGACTTGATTGTTTCAGATTTTTTTAAAAAACTCTCTGCCTTTTTATTTGGTGTAACCAGCTTCTCCAGCTTATAGCAAAGAAATTCATCTTGCATGGATTGTATATGGAGTTGATCCAAACTGCTATACATTTTTGAACTGTTTAATTTGAGCAATCGTGAGCTTTCATTTGTGCTCATGCTGTAACATTCCACTTACAGCGTAGGCGATATTTGGTTTGGGTTTGCGCCCAAGGTAACACAACAAGGATTGTTTTTCGGGATCCAAACTTATGTTAAGTTACTACACACACACACACACACACCAATCCCGGCACTTTGGGTCGAAGACCAATGGTTAAGTCACTACACACACATACACACACACATCAAACCCGACACTTTGGGCCAAAGACCAATGGTTTTAGCGCGAAAATAGCTTGTTTACATTTGATAAATTTAATATTTAAGTAACTATTAGTGCTGCCGACCGATAGATTTTGAACGAGTAGTGAAGCGCGAGTTAGAAGATGCACTCCGCGGTACTTTTCTACGCTTACACTAAGACTATAACAAAGAATTGAATTGTTTCACGGGCGACTAAAATCATCCGACCTAAAATAGAGATGCAGGGAACGAGTTACAATGGAGTCAGTATTCGTACCATCGAAAGAAGGCTCAATGAAGTTGAATTAAGATCCAGAAGGCCTGCCAAAAAACCATTGTTGACGACAAAAATGCGGAAAAATCGCGTTGAATTTGCAAAAGCCCATGAAAGCTGGACAGTTGAGGATTGGCGGAGGATCATCTTTACAGATAAGTCCAAATTCAACCTTTTAGGGCAAGATGGAAAGCAGAACGTTCGTCGTAGAAAAGGTGAACGATATAGCGACGATTGCATCAGACCAACCGTCAAGCATTCTCTGTATGTTATGGTATGGGGAGCCATTACCGCATGCGGAGTTGGCGAAGTAAAGCTCCTAAAAGGTTCGGTGAATACACTAATATACCAAGAACTAATAATGCAACAGCTTATACCGACGATCGAAGCTCATACCCAGAGGTTCCCAAACTTTTTTGTGTCGTAGACATGCCATGCCATGTTTTTCGGTTTTGGGTAGACCCCCTACTTACCTGATATTGATTTTTTTGTAAATTTCTAACTGTAGTGAAGTTTAGTGTTAAAAATTCATATAAAAACACACGTTAAGTTTAACACATTTATTAATTGAATTTAAATTAAAACTACTCAAAAATAATAAAAGTATCTGTCATACAAAATATACGTAACATAAAATAAACTAAGCAATAAGTAAATGTTTTTAGTGAGAAGGATGAACCTGATGCTTTAATAATAAATTATCAACATTTGGCGTCAATTTTGTAAGATTTAATCTTAAATCTTCTCGGCTAATGATGTCCAGTCTGTTTCTTTTTTTCGTTAGGAGATTGGTAACAGCGCTGAACCCCCTTTCCACTAGGTATGACGATGGAAAGAAAATTAAAAGTTTCCTCGCTATATTCCATAATACGGGATAAGTAACGGGTATGTTGTTTTGCAGCCAGAATTGCTGATATCCGTTTTTAAACTGAACCTTAAGTTCTTCGTTTGTACTTAGTTCAGTCAGTTCCTCTTGTATTATGGCATTCGTTTCTTCTATGTCACCATATGGGTGATTTTTCACGGTGGTATTACCATAGTCAAAACGTCCTCAAACCTAGTTTCAAAATCTGAATAGAGGGCATTTACATGTTGAACGTAGGTTGAAACGTCGTCTTCCTGGCAGTTTGTCTGTGACAAATTGGAGAACTGGGAAAATTCGCCCCGTCCAATATTTTGCTTCATTAGTTTAACTCTGGCAAGAAACGCTGATAAGATGGACTTTGTTTTAATCAAATTTTGACTGTCGCCTTGTAACTGCAAATTAACCATGTTAAATTTTGTAAAAAAATCTGTTAAATAGGCGATATCTGTTTTCCACTTCATTAAATTGTCTTTTAAAATTTTATCTTTAGTATCCAGAAATTCTAAAATAGTCTCAAAAAGTGCAAAAAATCTTGTCAAGCATAAGCCTTTCGACAGCCAGCGTACTTCAGTGTGAAGGAGTAATTGATGAAAGTGTTCGTCATTTTCTTCACACAACTACGCAAATAACCGCGTATTCAACGCGTTGCTTCGGATTCGGTTTACTCCATCAATGACTAATTGAAGAGATTCATGCAATCTAACACTCAAATTTTTAGCAACTGAATGTTGTCGATAGATGACGCAATGTATTGCTAACACCCTTGACACATTTTGTTTTAAATAGCTTATAAATCCACGATAACGTCCAACCATGGCAGGTGCTCCATCTGTAGCTACTGATATTATATTTGATAAAGGGATTGCTTTTTCAATGAAGTAATCCTTCAAAACATGAAATATTGATTCACCTTTAGTGTCGGTTGTTAAAGTTCTTGCAAAGAGCAGTTCTTCGTAGATTTCTTGATTCATAATAAAACGAACATATGCCAATAAAAATGCTGCATTACCAGGTAAAGTTGACTCGTGCAGTGGCATAGAGAAATGGGCCGTTTGCAAATAATTACACAAGAAGCTTTCAATATCAAAACTCATTTCATCAATACGTCTATCAACAGTATTGTTGCTTAAGGGAATTCTTTTAATGAAATCAGATGCAGATTTGTGTAAAACAGTTTTTAAAACCTCTTCAACGGCTGGCAAAATTAACTTCTCCGGATTTTGCTATAAGTAGCGAGATATTGTAAGACGCCCGCAAACCATCATCGTTTCTTTGTGACGTCGAAGCGAACATTCTGTCTAGCGTGGGTCTCTTCTGAAGTTTATCTTTGAGTGTTTGAAAGTATTTCAAATCTTTATCTGTTTTATCAGGGTGACACCTTCTCAGATGATCCTGCAGCTTAGATGGTTTCATAGCGTCATTGCCCAAAACTTTGTTGCATAAAAGGCACATAGGCAATTGTTTGTCCGACAATGATGGAATGAAGCCACGCTTCAAATAATCAACACTGTACTTTCTACATTTCTTTTTAGATTCGGACATGGCATCAGTCATCTGTGGAAAAAATTAATCTATTTAAATAAGACATAAAGTCATATGGCAGGCATAGGCATACAGCCATTATGAATGAATGTGAGAAGAGGAATGTTATGCATGTTACTTAAGGTTTTGATATGATGGAACTTTAAGGAAATTTGAAAGTAACATGACAAAAAATGTTAAAATAAAATATTATACAACAAATAATAATAACAAATTGTTATGCAATTTATCTCTACGTACATTCGACAGTAATGTGTAAAAATTCACTGATTCCATTTTAGCAACAATACAAAATTTTAATTTTAATGTAGAGAAGTATGTAGAAGTATGTTTGAATATTAAACTACTAATAACTGAAGTCATGATTAACGTAATTTATCTATCTTTGCTAACTACGAGTACAAAACTAAAATTTAATAAAAAATAATGTACTTACTTTTCTCCGGCACTCTCAAACAAAATAACACTGATTCACTATAATTTGTGTGATAAACTACCAGTTTATATTTTTTTTAAATATTTTCTTAGCACTTTCCTTTTCAAAATTCAGGAAACGAATAAACGTATTTGTCTCACATTCGTATTTATTGAGTGACGAATTGAACAAGTTAGTGCAAGTTCGCGAAGCTCTGAGCAAAGACAAAGATCTTTGCTCTGAGACTGCGCGTATGCTTGTAACAAGATGATACTGGTATATCATTATGTGCAGGTTTTCACAAGTTCAAAATGTATTGCGATCACAAAGCGAATGCCTACATCCTACAACTTACACAATTTTATAAACATATATAATAAATTTTTGAAGTGAAAACTTCTTTAGGATCGGTGTGACTTCAAACTCGATGAAACGAAAAAGCGACAGTTAAAAGAGACAAACACATCAATGTATAAGATTTAACGTACAGCGCAATCGGCGGTAGCGCGCTAGGACGCGGCACAAGTGGTCATGGGCTGAAATCTACGCTGGCTTTGATTATGTTTTTTTTATTTATCATTCTTTGAGTTTTACATTCTATTCATTCATAATTCGTGTTCATAGGGACTTTTGTAAATAATGTATATGTCTTTATATTATAAGATAGTATAATGTAAGTAAATAGGTACTTTCAGTGTATGTTGAGATCCACTATCGTGGACCCCCATTTCCATTTCATGGACCCCTAATTTTTTTCGCTGACGTAGACCCCTTGCAGGTTGTCATAGACCCCTGGGGGTCGATATAGACCACTTTGGGAATCACCGCTCTAACCCAACATGTCGATAGCCCCATCTTTCAGGACGATTCGGCACGTTGTCATAGAGCGCGCTCGGTAAGTTTTTGCAAAGCTTAATAACATTAAATTCAATATTGATGTTATTTTTAACTTCCAGATTCAAGATTTACAGCAGCGACTGGGTATAATTTTCCTTCCGTGGCCAGTAAACAGCCCTGATTTAAACCTAATCGCAAATTTTTGGTCCCTCATTGGAATGAAATTGAGAAACAAGAAGCCGCAACCCTTCAAAAGCAAAAGGATGGAATTGAAATGATGTGGTATAATGAAATACCACAAGAAGAGCTCGAAAAATATTACGAATCGATGCCTCGAAGTATTAAAGCGGTAATCCGAGCAAAAGGAGGTACAATTAAATATTAAGTTTAATTTAATGTTATAATAACACAAATGAAAAAACTTATATAAACAATGCAACAAAACTTAATGTTTTTATTAAATACCATTCAAGGATATCGAAAATTCTGACCTTTAGTTGTTATTTTTTCAAATAGAGCATAAACAAAATTTGCCCAATTTTGCAGTTCGATGCTAATTTTTATCAAACAAACATGTGGACCATGATTTCAATGTATACTATAACAAATATTTACAAAATTTATTTAATTTATGATTTTCGACATACCTATTACAAATACAAAGAATGTAAGGTAGATCGCCTCCTCGTGGTGCATCCCGGATAACGCTAAATGATCTACCATGGCACGATCTCGAATGTTCTCGGACTACTCTCTCGTCTTAACAACTTTGTTTGATGCTTTGGGCTAGTAGCTGTGGTATTCTGTCACCTGAGTACGCAAGAGTGACATCTTGCGGAAATGGCTTTCAGGCTAATGCCACTGCTGCCTGCCTCCCGGTAAAACCCTCGCAGGCCTCGCGGTACGTTCAAAACTCGTCGCCACTAGTCTGGCCGTGCAGATTCAGTTGAGTCCAGACTCCTGATTAGTCCCTGACCCGGCTCTGAGCACATACCATCACAAGGGAATGTGCCAACACTCGCATGGCCTCCGTTTCGACTAAGATAACCATGGGGTCTCAGGGGAACTGCACAACGAGTGGAGATAACGGCTGCGAGGGGGGACCCAAATTGCAATGAATACAGGAAAACTTAGTAAGAAGATCCACTCAGCCCGGAAGTGGACAAAGGTGACGCGTCCTCCTAGTGGGAAGAAGACCGTGATGTCCAATCGGACAACAAACAGCCAACCCCCCACTTCTTCGAGGGGTGCATGCACCCAGACAGCTATGCCAGGGACAAGCACCTCCTCAGGTAAGTCAATTGACGCTGGCGGCAGCACCAAGGCAACGGCGAATAATTCGGCCCGTACGGTTGCCGCTGCGCCCTCCAACACCGCCTCTTCTTCAGCAGCATCCTCTGTTATGGCTTACAGGGACAGAAGATCTGCCTTCAAAGTCCTGAAAAGGCTGAAAGATTTATCTCCAGATGGTCTTTCTCAAAAGGATAAAATCTCTCTTGAATGGGCAACAACAGTAGAGGCTCATAAAGCTTCTCTGACAAAGCAAGGGGCTACTCACAAAAGATGCAGATCTAATGAGGCAGCCCCGAATCAACCGAGTGCCCAACTGCAGGCCACCAAAAGACCAAGATTGGTCGCGCCCAATCCTGTCAAGGGCAGGAGTATCAGCGAAGTGACTAAGGACAGCCTGGTATGGGCTGTCATCGACAGGAGCAACAGCGATGGAACCATCTCATCGTCAAACTGGAAGATGGTGGAAATCGCTCTTATTCGGGTGTACAAACCCATACTGCAGGCAAACCCAGGCCCTCCACCAAGTTGTCGTGATGCTGGTTGGTACAACGAAGCCTAGGGGGAAATATAAGCCCCCTTGGTGGAATAGTGACATTGCGAAGCTGCGGAAGGAATGTAGGAATTCCTTTAATCGGGCTAAAGAATCCAATGACTGGTCTTCTTATAAGCTCAAACTGAAGGAGAGCAAAAGCTCCACCAGAAAAGCTAAACACACCTCGTGGAGAAGTTTCTGTGCAGAAATAGAACACTCCAAGGATGTCGGTCGTCTGAAAAAAGTTATGACGAGCTGTCCCTCATTTTTAGAGTCTATCAAGGACGCAAATGGGACCTGGACCAAATCCAGCTCCGAGACGTTAGCCATTCTTATGGACACGCACTTCCCGGGCAGTGAGGATGTGGCTGACAAAGCTGATCCACACCTATTGGGATCCAGCAGGGAAACAATACAGCGCTCCCGTGGCCAAAAGCCATCTTGACAGCATGTCTACAGATAGCTTATATTCCACAGCGGTGGAAAGAAGCCAAAATAGTCTTCATACCCAAAGCGGGCAAGACATCCCACTCCTCACCTAAGGACTATAGACCTATCAGCCTCACCTCTTTGCTGCTGAAAACTCTGGAACGGCTGATACCGATTTATTTGAGAGCTACTCTGCAACCACTCTAATGCGCAGCGCGCATACATAAAAGGAAGATCGGTTGAAACAGCTCTTCACTCGCTCACCAGCTACATCGAAAAATCGCTAGGCGTCAAAGAATATACGCACGCGGATTTTCTAGACATCGAAGGTGTATTCAACAACGTCAGCCACAAGACTATTGAGAAAGCACTCGAGAATAACAATGTGGATGATAACCTGATTAGGTTTATCGTTATGAAACAAGTCTCAATCCATCTCATCAGGTCAAATACTTAAGTCTGATTCTGGACTCCAAATTCGCGTGGAAAGCGAACATAGCAGAAAGAGCGCGTGAAGCGGCATGTGCAGTTTACTGCTGCAAAACAGCTATTGGGAATAGGTGGGGACTGAAACCCAAAATTGTATCATGGCTCTATAAAGCGATAGTGGAACCAATCCTTCTGTATGGCGTGGTTATTTGGTGGCCAGCGATGGCAAAAACATCAAACGCGAACCTGGTTAACAGGGTCACGCGGACTGCAGCTATTGCAATCACCGGGGCTATACGCACTACCCCGACAAAGGTATTGTTTATGCTATTGAATTGGCTCCCGACGGAGCTCTTAACGAAACAGCAGGCCAAGTGCTCTGCTATTCGATTGAAACCTCTAAATCTCTGGCATGATGGGAATATCGGTCACTCCACCATATTACGGAGGGATGGACAACGCCAGAAAAAGTAGACCTCACTCCTCCGATTCTCTGCTTCCACCACGGTTTGAAGTCCGTCATCCCTAGCAGAGATGAATGGATCATGGAAGGAAATAGGATACAGGAATCGGTCGACATCTACACTGATAGATCAAAGATAGATAGAAAAGTTGGCTGTGCCGTTTTCTCCGAGCATCTAGGCCTGAGACTATCCTTCCGGCTACCAGATCACTGCAGTGTTTTTCGGGCAGAGGTCATCGCAATACATAAGGCAGTGGACTGGCTGAGAAATCAGAAAATTTCCATAAGAAATCTCAACATTTGCTCTGACAGTCAAGCTGCTATCCAAGCATTATCCAACGTGTACACCTCATCCATGATTGTAATGAAATGTCCCACACAACTGAACGCGATGTCACTTCACTGTGAAGTGATTCGTTGCTGGGTGCCGGGTCATAGTGATATACCTAGGAACTGCGAAGCTGATGCCCTAGCTAGAGCTGGCACTGAGCTCCAGGATTATAAACTAACACCCCAAGTTGACCATCCATTGACCTCCGTCAAGCTCAGTTTCACGCAGTATTAGTGCCGCACCCTATCTAAATGTGGTATCACAATGGGCCTATCTTGGCCTAAGTAAGCGGCATTTTGACAAAGAGGGCTGCCACTACAACCAACCAACCAATTACAAATATATATACTTAGCACTTGTATATTTCATTTATTGTGATGTATACTCGGTGCGTACTTTTTTATGTCGCTAGCTGTATATACCAATATATTCCACTACTACTTTACTTATCGGTAACTGCGCCAGGAACATTAATAATAAGATCCAACGCCTTAGTCGGTAACGTATTTAGATAAAGTTATAAATTTATAATTAATAAATATATTAATGGCTTCCTTCAAAAAGGTTAAAGATTAAGACTCAATTATATATATTATTAGACACTCAAGATTCCGAGCGGACACGAAATTAGAAACACATAAAAAGTATTTTAAAATTCATTTCATTTTCCTTTGTTCATATACCCTCTATACGATGTATTGGTCAACACAATACCACGAGAAACATTCCAAAACATTGATGGAGCCACCTCCGTGCTTAACAACAGTTGAAGTGTAGCGAGAACCGAATTCCTTAATGCTTGGTCGTCTTACATGTCTCCTGCCATTAGAGCCAATGCGATTAACTTTTGTTTCGTCGCTCCAAAGGATAAATTTTCACTCAGTTTTCGAGGTCAAATGTTCCCAAGAGAAGTCCATTCTTTTCCTTCGATTAGTTGCCGTTACTGAAAGACTCTTTCTGGCTATCCTGCCATGTATTCCGGCTTCCACAAGACGTCTTCTAACTATTCTCACCGAAATATCGCTAGTTCCCCGAAAAGTCGGCGATGAATTTCGACAGCTGATATTTTTGGGTTCGGTTTCGATGTGCATACAATTTGTTGATCCATACTATGAGTTGTCTTTCGGGCTCTATTAGACCGGAGAATATTTTGGGCAGTCCTGCGGCATTCTATGTGTTTCAGTGCTTCGTATGGAACACTATAGACGGCTGGCAATTTGCTGATACGACAAGCCTAATTCTCTTAAGTCTACAATCTTTTATCTAACTAGAGGAGTGCAACTCTAGGCCTTTCCCATCGTTAATGAAATTAAAAGAACTTTTTAAAACTTTGAAAATAACATTTAAAATGCAACGAATGCAACTGTCTTTTTCAAACTGATCATAACGAATTTGTATGCCATCCACAGTGTTTCTAATTACTTGTCCACTTCAAGGTTTTCCAGGACTTTGTTGTCCTGTCGTAGGTAGAGGTAGCAGCGGCCAATTCTTTGTCCTGCTCAATTGTCATTGAATCAGGTAAAAGGCAAACCTAAGGCAATTGAGTTATGTATTCGATTCGCTTTTCTTAGTAAGCTACAAATGTTTCTGATAATATGTTCGCACCCTAACATATATATATATATATATATATATATATATATATATATATATATATATATATACAACAGAATGTAGCACATTAATGGAACGAAACAGCTGGATTCCATATTATCACCACTTCCTATATATATATATATATATATATATATATATATATATATATATATATATATATATCGTTCCATTAATGTGCTACATTCTGTTGAGAACTAGTTGAACTACTTTCGTTAGTACCTCCACACCACACGCGCACATGTTTTACTCAGAAGTTGCATGAGTGCTGTGTGAGACGTTTGATTATGTCATTGTTGTATTCAAAACTTTTTAAGGTAAGAATATTTTAGTTATAATTCCTGCTGTTGATAACATTTAACTGTTTGAGTTATTGCTAATTAACCTACCCATGAGTAGCTAAGAATATCATCAACTATCATCTGATTTTTATTTGTGTTCAGCTTGTGACATCTCAATTATTTCAAAATGGCGATGTTTGTAATATGGACCTCGACGGCGTTGGTAATATGGAACCAGGTTCCATATTACAGTTATTGCACACAATCATTTTGTAAATAATTGTTTTTACTTTTTGAACCTTGACTTTATTCCTTCTATTAATTATTCAGATGCCAAGAACAACACTGACAGCTTAACAACAAACTAATCAGTTAATGCTCGGGATCACTAGAAAATCCTTTGGGTCAAGAACCACCACAGGTTGTGGATTCTTCCTGCCTATTCTGCAATGAGAAAGTTTCGCAAAATTGCAGTGGATAAATGTGGGTCAAATGTGAAATGTGTCAATTGTGCGCTCATTCAGATTGTGCGGGAGCGGATAATGAATTTTATGTTTGCGATTACTGTCATTGAACTTAAAAATGCATTGTCAGCTCCTTGAAATTTATCTATTATTTTTAACCTTTAAAATATTTTTTTTTAATTTTTAAAGTAACAAGAAAAAATTGTTTTTCGTTTTTTATGCTGTGAATTTTTAGCGCTTAAACATTTCATTTATATTTGTATTTTTTTAAACATATCTGTGATATACATTGCATTAAAACTGATTTTTTAAAAATGTTTGTTGATTTTATTGAGGGTTCCATATTACCACCACGTTTGGCTAGAGTGTCATTTGAATTTTTTTCTGAAAAAATGAAACTATGAGAGATTATTATTACCTGATATAATAATTCCATCTAGTAATCATTAGGATACATGTCAATAAAGGGTTTGGGCTATTAATTGACAGAAATCAGCAGTTTGCTTGGATTCAGTTTGCAGAAAACAAATAGGGGTTCCATATTACCACCACTTTCTCTATATATATATAAATTTTGGCATATAAGTAGGAGCCGTTAAGGATATTCAATACCTTAAATGTTACACCGCAACTCGCCGCCCCCACCGCTTTTAAATTAGTAAGTTTTTATACTTGATAGAAGCAGTGCAGTGTAGGAAGCAGCGCGCATAGTCTGCGATGACTGTGTTCTAATGTTTTAAGGATTGAATATCCGTAACGCCTCCTACTTATATGCTCAATTTCACCTCGATCTGAGAGGACGAGGTCGTACTTTCTCTTTGTTAGTTGAAAATTTACCTCTTTTGCGTCTGCTGATACGTGACCACATCTATCACTAAATTTATATCCAAAAGCAAGCCAATCTTTTTCTATTAATGCCTATGGAGGAAACACAAACTTATTCAAAACATACACCCTATTTTGTAATCAAACCTGAAATCCTTTGATTGTTCGGTAAAAGGGATCAAGAATCAAAGCAGACGTGGAACATACTTGAGCTGTCCTATCCCATCCATCCGAACAATGTATTATTACAGATATTGCGTTTCCTATAGCATTAGCTACGAATCTAGAGAATTTTATGTATTTAATTGACCAAAAAACAAAGCAAATACTTATACCTAGATGTTTCAAGAATGCATCGAATATGTTTAAGCCATCCTGAAGATTCCAGTATGTTTAAGAATCCACCCATGGTAGAGAAAGATCTATGTTCGCAAACTTCAAGAAGTTTTTGAATGCTAGCTCGCATTACATGAATATTCTCAATTCCTAAAAATTTAAATTTCATATGTTCATAAAAGGCTTCATTTTCGTAGCCTTTTCCGGTTGCCCGGTTCGCCATGGCATTGATCTGTCAAAAATTCAAAAGTTTACTAAATGAAATTTACTATATCAAAAAGGAAAAAAACTATTTATGGTCAGTTAATAATTCATACGACCGATAGATGAAATAAACATCCTGTGTATTTATTATTATAATAACAAAATGATCAAACCAGCAGTTAGGTAAAAAAACGCTAGTTTCTGGTGTTCTTTTTAATCAAAAAAGCAACACATGCGCGTTAAAATGGGCGCAGATTCTAAACCATTGAAGGTGGCCATTAAAATAAATGTCCGTTAATGGTTATCGCATATCGCTCATCCTTGAGTCACGAGATTACTACTTACTAAGGTAAGCAATACAGGCATTCAAATATATTTTCATTTAGTTTATATTAATTCGCGGACAAAATCAAGGAAATGTTCACCTCACTTTTCTATTAAAACAGCATAGAATTTGAATATAATATTAAGTCAATATGGAATGAGAGTATTACCATATTGACTAAGGTAAATTTGATAATTTATAAGGTAAATAATACTTCGCATATAGTAAATCATATAAGCCAAATGGGTGAATTGAATATTTTAATATTTAAGGAACGTATATGATGAAGAGCGAGAAACCTTACGTCTCACAATAGTTTATTTTAACGAAAAGTGAAAGAAAGCTTGCACCTAAATGTTCAGCCAAAAGTATTTCTTATATGGTTCAACCGCAGGCGCTGTGTTTCTGGGTCAAATTTACAAATGAAAAACAGCAAAAAAAAATTAACAAGGAAAATAAAGGCGACTCGTTGACACAACTGTGGATGTCGATACCGGATAAAGAAAAACACGTCTTTACATGGCGACAGTTTATTCGAGAAGGAAAATAGAAAAGATGACAGGCCTCTAACAGAGGTTATGACAGATGTCATTTTGACTTAAGGAGCCGTTTACAACGCCCCAACTTGGACTAATCAGTGGTAAAATCACAGAACAAAACTTAGCAATTAACAATTCTCTTTGGCAAACAATTCAAATAAATTCTATATTCACTGTTAGTCCACTACCAAACCGAGGCCCTTTGCTCCGAACTCCATCTTACCAGCGCTAACTGCTTTGGTTAAACAATCGGCGACATTCTTTTCTGACGAAACATATTCAAGTATGATGAGCCCATTGATGACATATTGTCGATAGAAATGGTAGCTCACCGCAATGTGTTTGACTCGAGGGCTGAATGCGACTCGACTTGCCAATGCCATGGCACTTTGATTATCACATTTAATGACGATGCTCTTCAACTCCACGAACTGGCGGATGACAGGAACTAACCATAATGCTTCTTTTGCCGCGTGTGACATAGCGACATACTCCGCTTCTGTGCTGGAAACCGCAACAGACTTTTGTCGTTTGCACGACCATGTGACAGCTCCACCTGCCAATATGAATACATACCCAGAGTACGACTTCCGCTCGTCCGATTCATTCGCCTAGTCTGCGTCGAGAAATCCGCTTATTGGTCTGGTGTCTCCTCGCCGATATGCAAGTCGATAGTGACTGGTGCCGCGAACATACCTCAGAATACGCTTGACGGCCATCCAATGAGTTGATTTATAGCAATCGTTGAAGCGACTGACACTGTTGACTGTAAATGCCAGGTCTGGACGGGTTGCCTGTACTAAATACAACAGGCAACCAACCGCTTCACGATACGGGACATCTTGCTCCAAGCTCCACTACCACTCCTCCCTCCCAGCCAATCACCCTTCATGTGCCCCGCCAATTCGGACGCCCCATGCAAGATGATTGCCGAGAGGAGGCCCTGTGCGGAGCACCCACCAACTGTGGCCGCATAGTGGCAACCGTAGAGTAACATTTTTTTTAAAACCGTCTAGCTCACTGGGTCGTGGGCTAATCACAGACACAAAACAACTGAAGAACCGGACAAACCGAATCGCGCACAAGCTGAGGAGGGGAGAAACCATGTAAAAAAATCACTTCATCTTAGATTTCACTTTATTCTTAGTTACATTTTTTTATTTTACCGTTTGAACAGGTTTTTTTTCTAATTCGAAATTGTCGTTTATATCATTTTTGTTACATTAACATATTATCAATCTCTGGACTCATCTACAGACGTCCATTTACTCATCAACTACTGAATTCTTTATGCATTTTGCCAATTACAAATTAATTATACATTCCACTGCTTTTATATTTTACAATCTAACAAATCTGTTACTTTATATGCTCCACTCTTTGCTTTCCAACACAAATATATGTACAAAAAATCGGCATCTGTGATCTGGCCAAACGGCATCCGACGAAGTCACGTTTTTGGGCGTCCGCTGAGAATCCCGAGTCTGCCAAATGCGACCCACAGAAGTCGGATCAACGACCGGAAACTGCACTTTCCCACGAAAAATGCACGTGAACATGAAACTCAGCTTGGCTTGTTCGCTAGACTCGAAGACGGCGTTTTCGGTGGACGCCAAAACGTCAGCGGCGGAATTTCAATACAACTCGAAATTCACTTTTCCGAAAAGCGGGGGTTGGAAACAAATCACGGCGCCGTCATTTCGACGGCAAAATTAAATGAAGATCAGCTGACTACCCAGCTCAGCAGGTTTTTCACGAACTCCACCAACTCGCGAACGATTCCCGCCTGTGACTCCCACGACTTTTCGACTCACCTCCTCAATTTCCTTCTCGACGACTCGAACTTCTATATCAATGCCTGCGAACAAGCGCTGGGAGCGAAGTTCAAAACACAACCTCTGTGCGCGGAAAACGACTTTTTTCGACTTCTCGATCACAACTCTCCTCACACACACATATCACACCCGGGCTCGAGTCGGCTCATTTTTATGCCCATATATGGCAATCCGCAAATTTTGTCCAATAAGATGGGCGACCGCACCCAAAGAGAGCCGCTTCTCGCTCGATCACCTCAACTCACCACACCAGAACAAAGAAAACGCGTTTCTCACCTCTCGAGAGAGACAGTGCGAGTGGTGGATTAGCAATTCGGATTTTAGTACTGCCAATGGCGATTATTTGACAGTGTAACGATGCAATTTAAATTGATTTTCGTTTCGTTAGAAAATAAAAAGTGTAATAAAATGATCCGCAACAGTGTGTTACCGGAATTGATAAATTTGCACTTTGTTTTAGCACTTTAGTGATGGTTGCTGCTTCTTTGTTGGTATTTTGGTCTGGTGGTTGGTGCGCGAGAAAAGTGTCCAGTGTCTCCCAGTTTGCAGCCAGAAGCCAGTGTTTGGGGATGAGTTTCCCTATACCGCTTGGTCTCCCTATGGTGTTCGTGATTGGGTAGTGATCGATCCCGTGTAAAGAGTTTGCTCATTTCCAGCTGAGTTGAGGTAAAAGGCAGAGGGTGCACAAGGATAAGTCGATGTGGGTGAAGGTGTTGTGCGTTGAAAAATGTGTAGGCGATTCGTCGTTTAGGACACAAAGTTTAAAGTTGATTATGAACTGTTCCGTGATTTTGCCCCGGCTGTTGTGAGTTGAGGATCCCCAAATGGAATTGGAATGGAATTGAAGTCACCTACTATTAGAGCTGGTTTTAAGATAGATGCGTAGAAGTTGTCGAGGATGTTGAGGTCTGGGGCGACGTTGCGAGGGGTGTATATGCTAACGATTGTGAGTTTAATTACACTTGTTTTGTACAAGAAAATCCATTGGATCCCGTTGGTGGACCCTTTAGCTTGTTGTGTTGTATGTTGTGTTTCACCAGTAGTGCGACGCCGCGCTTGGGCGAAGAGTTGTTAGAAGTATTGATGAAAAACGGGTGGTAATTTTTAGGTGCTATGATGTTTTTGTCATGTGGAATGTGGGTCTCCTGAGGAGCGATAATATCGGGGTTTTTCTCGTTAATCAGAAGTTGCAGTTGATGTAGGTTGCTTAGGTACCCGTTCATGTTCCATTGCACGATGCTGAGGAACATTGTTGTTTGCGGAAAGTGTCAAATGCTGACTTCTGTAGTATTTACCCACGTAAGTGCTACAGAAGTAAGTTGTGGTATTGTTGAGTACTCTAAGTTGTTGTTTATAAGCATGTATAAATGAATTAGAGTTGCTAACGGGTTTGTTTTCAGGTCATTGATTCTTCACTGTCACTGTCCTCAAGAGGATTCGATTCTGCGATGGAAGGTTGATTTCGTGTTCGAAGTAGATTGTTTGCTGTGAGGTTTGTTATTTTTTCATTTTTTTGGGTTAATCGTGAGGCTGGATGTATTTAGAGTGTTTGTTTTCATTGAGTAGTTATTTTGTTTGTGTTGGGTTTGATTTAATTGTGCAAATAATTTTGGTATTTTCTCTGCTGGATTGCTCGAGAGCGAGCTAGGTTTGTCGTTTGGGTTGTACTTGTTTGTGTTTATTGGGCTTTTTACTGCATTGGACGCAATGAAGAAAGAGAACAGGAAGCGAACCAAGCGTGTAAAACCCTATACGTGTGATGGCAGAAGAAATTGTTGAACTTAACGTCAAACTACTGTTATGTTGAACTAATTGTCAGTGCATTTGTCAAACGCGTTCGTAAACAAAAGTGTCTGAGTCGTGTTTCGGAGCGGAAATAATTGTCTGTGCTGTTTCAATCGAAGTGATTTCGAGTGGTAATTATAAAGTCTGGTTTGGGACACTACAAGATAGTGCAGTTATAAGAAAAAACTAAGTGGAGTTGCTGTAAAATCGAAAAGCAGCAATATGAAGTGCGTCTTTGAAAACTGCAAGAGCGATTCGCGTTTTCGCAGTTTGGGAGTCTCCTTTCATGCGTGAGTGTACCCTTAACTACTTGTGGAAGGTACTAGTAGTGTACTAGGTGAAATAAGTGTAAAATAAGAGTTTTTTTTCAAAAGCATGTTTTGTTTACATTCTTCTGTCATATGTCCATTTTATGGATCAGTGGCGTCCTTGAAATTTTTTTTGGGAGCAAGATTAGCGTATTGGTATTTTAATAGAACATTATATTATTAATCAAGCGTTCACAATTATTAATTAAATATATGCTTTTAGTTTCCCTTTAGAAGATCTATGTGAATATGCCCAACTTCAATATTAGAATTCAAAAATCAGACTGCTAGGAAAAACATTGAGTGGCCGTAATTCCGCCAAAGCCGGTCCCAAGCCCGGTTGTGAAAGGAAGAGGGTGGTTTTCTCTATGATTTTTGTACAAATAATTTTACTTTCAAGCTTTAGGCTGACTTTAGAGTCAGGTCGTTCGGTGGTGTCGAATTACTGCCGCCGAACAAATTCGCTAGAGAATCATATGGCCGGATTACTGTGACATGCTATGGTGGCTTGTTGTTTTAATATCAAACGAAAGAAACCAAAACGCGCGTAAGTGAATGACGCGGACGAACCAAATGACCATGAAATCTGCCTAATATCGCAATTATTCAAGAATTAGATCTGAACAATCTAATATTTTCAAATTTCGCGCCAAAATTTTGCTCCTTGCAATAGACAATCATGTCCGCCTATGATCGGCACTACCACATAGAAGTGTCCACAACCACATATAAGAAATCTTGCCACAAATTTTGTTGAGGTTCTGCTCCATAGTTAATACCTCAATGATTGGAGGTAGTTGGTGCTAATGAGCGAAGTGTATCTGATGCTGTAACTGTGTTTTGTACGTTTTGTTTCGAGCTTGCGTTTGTGTTTGTTGTTCCACGTGCATTTGCTTTTATTTTTTTGACGGTTTTGTCTCTTTTTGATGGCATTGTTGAGGTTTTCTGTGACTACTGGCAGGGTGGTTGTGGTTGTGTTTGCGTTCGTTTTTTCGACCGCTGTTCGACCGGATGACCGAATTTGAAGTAATTTTTACATTGGATCGGTATGGGGATGTATTGCTTTACCTTAACATTTAGGAAACCTATTTTGATTTCCTGCGGTAGATTGTAGTCGTTGAAGCTTAGTATATGAAGGGGTGTGTTTATCACTTTCCCGTCTATGAATTTTGTAAATTTGTGCCAGTTTATTACATTAGCGTTTTCCACGCCTTCTGTTATTGTGTCGTTATCTAAATTGGTTAGAAATGGCGCGTATATATAACTCCTTTAACGGTGTTTAGATTTTGGCAAAAAGATGCTTCTACGTTGCATATATAAGGAAGTGTCTTTATTTTAATGATTTTGTTGGTATCATTTATGTTTTTGGCAAGTAGTAGTATGTTTCCGTCTCGTGTGAATGATATACTAAGGGGGTTCGATAATGTTTGGCTAATGGATTTTGTTAATTTGAAGATGTTAAAACTGTTGAGCGGTTTACGCGGATCGGTGTTTTTAATATTGACAAACTTTGGGGATGTTTTTTTGTTTGGGGAAATTATACGAGTCAAACGTGGGGTTGAGTTGTGTGGATCTTTTCTTTGGCGGAGGGCCTATTTTTGCATCTGGGCTTAGTGTTGCGGACAGGTTTTGCTGTTTTCGCTTTCCTCCCGGGTCGGAGGTCATTTTAAGGCCGAACACTGTAACCTTTTACTGGACTTTTTGCTATCACTAACTTCGAATAGAACCGGTTTATAGGAACGAAAACTGGCTTGCACTATCTATACACCACTTATCAGCACGAGCGCTGGGTACAAACTGAAAAAAAAACATTATAATTGCCTATAGTACCCGTCACCTCGACGCCACACTGCACACAATGGCTTCTGCTTATGTGAAGTTTTCTTTACCAAATTATTCAGGAAGGGAAGGATACTTTGTTGAACTATGTTTCTAAAAATTACTAAAAAGATATTCAAATGTACATTTATAAATGATAATATGGCGGTTTATTCAAAAGTCGTCTCCGCATGGTACCATGAATGTTTTCGTAGTGGTAAATTTGAAAAAAACCTCACATTTTATTAATTTATATGAATGCAACTTTCGTTAAGCGTAGCCTTTCATGAAAAGAATTTTCACAAAATGGCGGAACTTATCCCAAACAACCATATTTTCGATTTATTATGAAAAAATAATAATTTGAAAAAAATGTAAAGGTACATCGATTTTGTAAATTTTCGTCTAAAAATTTGAAATTAATTTATAATTGCTTGAGTTATCCTATACATCAATTTAAAAATAAAGCGTTTCGAAGATTCATTGATTAAACGTTCAAGATAATATTTTATAAATATATAATAATATTTTACTAAGCTCTTAGACCTCAAACTTTCCAGGACAATAATTATCATTAATCTCAAATAAGTCTATTTTGAGAAAATATACTTTAAACAATTTAATTTGTTTAACGATCACAGTGGCATTTCTTCCTAACATTTTATGCCAGTGATTATCATTTTTTTTAAAGCTGAATGTTATGTGGCACACGGTTTACTATTTTAAGGCTCTTGAAAGAAGTCAGCTTTTAGATAATATAAATTAATATTCGAAGATAATATAACTCTCTTTGACAATATTTTCCACTCTTGATTCTCTTCTTTTTTGGATCAGTACTTGTTGCTGAACATTGTTTTTCCATTTTGAGATTATAAATGACAGATTACCAATATCAATAATTATTTTCGATTGCGTAATATGTAGGCACCCTCCGCAAGTGAGTTGAGTCGAAAGTAAAAACGACACGTGTAGAACATTAACCCTGGTACGTTATATTGTAAATTACCCGTATTTAGAGAACATTCACTACTATCACAATTTTTCTTTTAATTGTTCTATATAGACATAAAAAATCAGTGACGAATTGTCCAAATACTCTCCATAAACCCAAAAATATATATACTTAAAAACAAAAATACTTAAGTATACCTGTGCATGCCGTACGAAGTGTGCGGCACATTTAATTTGTCCAGGTAGCACATCGCAATGATGCGATCGCATCATGTACAACTACCGCACCCAGTATAATTGCACACTTTGCATTCGGAGCTCAACGGGAAATGCAGGCATATATTTCCGCTGCAATTCATGAGCAAAACCTTCGATTTCATGCGAAAGGAATGCGATCTTGTGTTGTTTTTTGATATGTAAAGAATATGTAGAAGTAAGGTGTCGGTTTAAATCATGCACAGGTTTTTCGAAATAATACTATTTTCCAAGAGATATTTAAAAGAAGCAATCAGAAATTCGTATTAGAGAAAATGAGGCTTGTGGAAATCCATTTTTACGAAAGTCGTGTGTGTGAAAGATGTTTTAAATTTCAAAAACACATGATTAACAAGCCGTGAGGTGCGACCCTTGAGGTCCACACGTACAACTTCCCAGTAATATTTACATAAATATTAAAAATATTAAACACAATAATAATTATGGAAATAATACTACTTTTAATAATTAAGATGTACTTCTCATAAAAGTTATTGGAATGACTTAATAATAATCGTAACATCTACGCGAGTGTCAATTAATTACGTACAGATTTTCGTGGATTGGTTTGATTTAATATTCACGTGGATCAATCGGAGGGGGGACAGATTACAAAGCCTTTTCTACGTTATTTGTTATTTTCATATCGATGCTTGAAGGACACAACAGCGCTAGCAAAAATGAATGCAATTTTTGTTATTACGACAACTGAAGAGATTTTGTCGCGTGGTGGCCATTTTGAATAGTTGCGGTCAAAACTGCTAGCACTTCGGCATAATCACTGAAATTGTATTTTTTCACGATTTTTCATCAATGAATCTAATAATTATTTCTTATTTTGTGTTGATTTTGAGAAACATTGATTATGCAGTCAAAAATAGTTTCAATTGCATGTAAAAAGTAAAATATATGTATTACAAATGATGAAGTAACTGAAATTTTACGAATACTAAAAAGCAAAACTCCTAAAAACTACATTTTTTTATTTGATGAAAGCTTTTCAAAGCATATGATCTCAAAAAGTGTTGACTACAAAACATTTTAACATTCAAAACGTTGATTACCACAATACAATGATTTGTATTGGTTTTCAAAATTTAAGCAGTTTTTTCATTAAAGTTAAAACACGGTTCTGTGAAGACTATTAAAAATCTCCGCAAATTATGCAAATAATAATAAACTTTCATTGACTTTACAACAATGTCTTTAGAATAAAAGATTTAAGGTATAAAAATTCGTATGAACCCTTTTTACATGGTGACTTTGAATGATTTTTAACTTCCCAGTATATGGGAAGTTCTTGTTTTTATTTTAAATTCAATTTGTTTTGAAATCATGAGAAAATATTTTGCTAGTCTCTACAGAAATTGATAAAAGTTTATAAATTTTATAAACATTTATTATTACGATTTTAATTTTATTAATTATTAATTATTTTTTTTATGAAAAAAACACTAATTTTCAATATTTTTTTATTAAATTAACAAAATGGCTTTAAAGAGAAAAAAAAATTTAAAAACGTCATTAAAATGTTAATACGCGTCGATTGACTTCCTAATGATGCAAAGATTATATTTGGTTCTCGAGATATAATGAATGACATAAATGACCATGAAGGACATGATGACTTTTAATGATTTTTTTTTTGTAATCATGAAAAAAATTTGGTGGTTTCTTTACAACAACTGTTTGGAATATATAAATTATATAAAAATTGATTACTGCGTCTTGAAAATCAGGTTAAAAATTTGATGTTTTTGGAAAAAACCCCAATTTTTTGCACTTTTTTTCAAAAAATTAAAAAACGGCTACAACGTTTTTTTTTAAATTTGGTAAAATCACGAAAATGTCGATTGACATCTTGATGAAGCAAATCGTACGTTTGGTTCGCGAGATATAGCGCATGACAGGGTTGACCTTCAAGGGGTGAAAACAGCAAATCCCCCGACCGAAGTGTCCCAAAAACTAATCAGCTCTTAAGATTGCAAAGACGCTTCGATTGACACCTTAACGAAGTCGATACGACTTTGTTTACGTGAGTTATGCTCGTAGAAAAACTGTCCGCGAACGCACGTACGTACATACACACACACACATACATACTTCTTTCTAAAAACACTTAAAATATACTCGTAAGACCTCAAAACGTAAAGATATGTTGAAAATTTCAATTTTCGAGGCGATTACAAGAACTTCCCATATACTGGGAAGTTAATATATCTAAAATCATATATTTTTTGAGTGTACTAAAATTGGACAGTAAAGGTGAGTTCTTTTACTTTTTATCTTCTAGACGCTATTTGCTAACAATAATATTTGTTGAACGGGCTTTAAAATATTCTTTAAGAATTTTGTGTCGGAATGTAAATTTAAATGGCATTAACATAACAATTTCTTTATTCTTGAATACCATTGAAATGAAAAGATCAACTAAGCTACGAACTTGAAAAAACGTCTACGATTTTACGCAAAACTGTCAGAATGGAACGTAAAGCATGGAACTCTGCGTAAGGGTTGCGATGATGTTTTAAAAATCCAAAAAGTGGGTCTGAATGTTCTAGCTTGCACTAAAACATGCATGGTAAGCAGACATCATCCTCGCAATGTATCTATCTCAATTAAGGGAAAATATTGAACAATCGCGGACAAGATAGTTTTACCTTCCTAATTATACGCAAAAAAAAATTGTAGACCTTCTAAAGACTCTTCATCGTCTATCTTACAACGATTACACAATGAAATATTTTTTATATTCCGAATTAAAACATTTAATAGTTAGCAATTCGCGTTTGATACGGAATGCTTCTTCAATTAAAATTTAATTGCAAGCGGCCGTCTTTGACCGATCGTGCCGAAAACTAGAGATCAACCAAAAATTTAGAGCACATTGTTGACATGGAAGTTCGTGACTCAGCGCTGCCGCACAATCGATATTTTTGTTGTTTGCGGCAGCAAATAGCGTATTTGGCTTTCACACAATTGACTTGCGTTCACTATTGCGATGTTAAAATTGAAAATTATGTATTCATGCCTTAATTTATGAATTTTATGTTGTTTTGCTTTGGTTATTTAATACCATAAGTGGAATTGATGATGTGCCATTGTTTGAAATATCCTATAAAACCCTGCAATGTAGGAGTATCAAAACATTTCCAGTAAGTGCTTATTTAAGAAACAAAAAACCCTCACAAATATACGAAGAAAATTCGTAGAAGAATTCAAACAACTTAAGCAAACTGGGATAAGTTCCAGTAGTAAAAAATACCCGTTAAGTATTGTTGCATTTATCTCTGATGCGACAGTCAAATTTTCTAGTCATACTTCCTCAAACAGATGCCCAACGTGTTTATAAAAAGCGAAACGAATTAACGAAGGTTATTTTTTTCGATAACGGTTTATTTTAAAAGAACTGATGAGCAATTTAACAATCATTTAGATAAAGAAAAAATACCATTTTAACCATTTTCAGTGGTAGAAAACCGACATATATTTGAACCAGCAACTATAAAAATGATAATCCAATGTTCAATTGTTTGCTTCTAATTTTAATTGGAAAACAAACACCCATTGGTGCTGCAAACAACACGAAATTAAATATAGCTTTGATTTTCCTTCGAAATTGCATCCTCAAGAATTTGGAAGAAAACTTTGAAGTCTCGATGATATCTTGCGCTAGCAAGCTATCGAATCCAGGCAGCTAATTTTATCCACCGGAACGTTTTTGCTAAAGGATATTGTAAAGGACGATACGTATATTCATTTTGTAGTTCTTTTCTGTGCATATAGGCTTCCGTTATACCTGAAAGAGCTTAGTTACATGCCCATATAAGTGATGTTTTTTAAAGACATAAAACTTTTTAAACAAATAAAACACATAAATTATTGAAATACAGTGGGACCTCATTTATCCGGCAGGCACCGTCCAGTCAGAGCGCCGGATGAGCGAAATGCCGGTTAATCGAGCAAAGAAAAAATTTCATATAAAATAAGTGTTACACAAGTGAAATTCGGTTTATAAATGTTATTGTTTATTCAAACTGAAGAAACAATTCATTGCTTTGAAAAATAGCTGGTTAATTTTGTTTGTTTAACTTTGGCTTCGGATTTATTTATTGCCATAATACGCATACGTGAGGTGATTTTCGCATGGTTTTGCGTTTTTTCTTTTCGATATCAAACGATTCCATTTGAGATGCAAATGTCTCAGCTTTGTCCGTATCTCTTTTCATATCAACAACGGTTTGACTTGGAATTCCGTATTTCGAACTAAAAGAAACAGTGTTTGCGCCTTTTTTCAATTCTTTGATGATTTGTAATTTTGTTTAAATTGAAACCACGTTTCGTTTGCGTTTTTGGCCGAAGCCAGAAGGTCTCGGTGATGGTGACATTCTCGAAACAAAAGACGAAATCAAACTAACGATTGTGGTGTCCTTTATGGTTGTTATTGTTGTTACTGTGTGGAATCCTATTGCTATAATTTGGTCTTCCGCAATTATTTTGGTAATTATTCTGATTTTTGTTAAAGTACATTATTTTGCTGTTTATTTCGTTTTTCTCCAGTTCTGATGCAAGATTAGATGCTGCAGTGAACGATTTTGGTTGTGCAGCAAAAATTGTATTCTTCAGTTGTTCATTTAGTCCGTTTTTGAATATGTTTAAGGCGTACGTGTCGTTCATTTTTGTAACGACTATCCTCTCAGCTTCCGTGGTAGTGTTTCCTAATGCTGTTATTTGAAGATTATTTAGTTCCGAAATAAGTGATAGGATTTTTTCTTTATAAATGTTTACGGTTAAGTGTTTTTGCATTATATTTGATAGGATGTTGTGTATTTTCGGGATTGTTAATGTGCTTTTGTATCTCTCATTCAATGCTTTTGAAAGTTCAGCAAGAGTTTTGGGTTTGCTTACTGATCCGATTGATGTTTTCACAGAAGAATTTAGTTTGACATGATAAGTAAATTCAATTAATTTTGTGTGCTCAGTTGGCTCTAAACCTAGGCTAAGGATTTCTACTATTTTCAGAAATGAGTCCAGTTCTTTGTAGTTACCTGAAAATATCGGAATAGCTTTAAGAGCAGTATCGATATTAAAATTTGCCATTTTGTACGACTCTAGTTGCTTGTTCAAAAGATAATTGGCTTTAAAAAACAAAACATTAAGAGTTCATCCGCGAGCAAAATAAATTCACGGGCGGTCGTAACGGTACGGAATTTTCGCATCTTCAATACGCGAACTAGAAGTTGATATCACACATATGTGAAAACATTTTTCCTTACACCTCGATACACGAAAGTTTGTTTAACTTATGTTCGCCTCTTCTTCGCAGTCATGTGCGATTACGTCTAATGATGTGATCGAGGTTGAGCGAGAATCGTCTGGGACCGGAAGTGGAATCAGTTCGAGGAATGGGACTCAAGCAGCCGAGCGATCTTTATCAGCGAAAATGACGGACCCGGATCTGCAACGGCAGCATTTTTATCCAGGAGAGTATATCAAGCGTGATTGAAAAAGTTCTGTAAACTTGAAAGTTGTGCGGCGTGTCAATGACAATACCGCGGGTTGCAAAATTCAGAAAAGTGTGTATGTAAATTAACCCTTGTTAATTTATGTCACAGTATATTTGGCGCAACTCGCAGGTGTCACAGGTTGTTTGTGAATTGTTACCATCTCAATGAAGTACTGAAAATCGAGCTAGTGGATTCACCAAAGACGTGTCAGTGAAAGCGGGCCTCCACGTAGTTCTAAATGCGCGGTCGAAGACAAGCGGCTTATATCCTTTCAGTTGTCGTATAGAAATTGCACTTTAGGATACATTTTACGTTGGCGAACACGTTACAACCAGGAGGTTTTAATCAACCAGCGATATCGATCCTGACGGAATTGCGCAGACCAAACGATTGATGAGGATACTCATATATTTCGCACATGCTGCGGAGTTGCTTTTTTTCAATTTAATCCGAGTTCCAAGTCGGAACACTTCTTACAAATATTATCTATATTACATGATTGTTATTTCCTAGTGAAAGTGACCTCTCAAAAATATTGACTCCACAAGTGTTTTCTTTTAAAAGAAAAGCTAAATTTTGGATATTTGGAACTCAATCTTCTTTATAATTGACAAGTACTGACGAGTTTAGAATTCGCCAGTACTTCAACGCGGTTGAATATTAATTTTTTTTGGAAATTTCAGTAGGACAAGTTTATGATGGAGTACGTAATGTGATTGATAGAGATTTAAGTGCATATAAACTCATAGAGTTGAAGATTACGTTTTTAGTGATTAGATGAGATCAAAATTGAATTATTTGCGCCATCTCGAAGGAAGCGCGAGTGAAGCAATCTTGCCGAACAAGAAAAAAACTACATTTGATTGACAGCATTACAGATAAAACTGTCTACTTAAACATATTAAAAGAAAATTTAAAACACAGTGTCAGGGTTTGAACAGCAAATATATGCTTCAGCAGGGCAATAATCCCAAACATAGTACATGTATTTTGCAAGAAGAATGGGGTAAAATAAACCCTAAAGTGACAAAACGGTTAATGCATTCCATGCCTAATAGGAATGTAGGGTAGATCATCTCCTCGTGGTGCATCCTGGATAACGCTAAATGATCTATCACGTAGTGATGTGTCGATCGCGACCGATTCGTTCATAAAGACTGAGTCAGTTACTATGACCGAAATGACTCGGTCCCGCAAATTAGTATGAGTCGTTCAATCGTTCTGTGCACGATAGCTGTATAGCCTCATAACATGTCGGTCGCGACCGACTCACAATCAGTTTATATTTGAGTCATATAGTTCTTTTGGGCGATGGTTTCTCGATGATCGGCAGGGTGATATCCATTGAACGTTTGAGTCAATGGAATATTTACATATGTATAGCTTTCGCTTGAGAGCTTCCGCACATGAGTATGCCTTCCGCTTATTATCGATTAGCGAAGCGGTTCGTTTGCACATAAATTCAACGGCAGTGTATTCTTGACGTGAATTTTTTTAAACTCATTTGTTTTGGTGCAAAGATTATTGTCCGAAATTTTTTTACGAAATCACAGAAATATCAAATGAAAAAATTTTACTCTTTCAAAAGTCATGTTATTCAAAAGATCGTTGCTAAAATATGTTGTAAAATGTATAAAGCACACAAACATTCCAAAGGAAGTCGAAAATATGATGATCAGCATTCATAAAGATATAACAACGAGACTTAATAGCCTTGAGCAGAACTACCTTTATGGCCAATCATCTTTATTGGACCCACGCTTCAAAATGAAAGCGTTTGGTGGAGAGCAATACTTCGAAAAGATCAAACAATCGATTATAGACGAAGCAAATAGTATTGTTGTGACACAGCACACAGGGCAAGATAATTTAGAAATAGTTACAGCTTCTCTTACTGCAATCGTACACCAACCATCTTGTTCCTTAGTTTGGGGTGATTTTGACTCATATGTGCAGCTGCAACATTCAATTACTAGACAAAACCCAGAAGCAGAAACTATCAAAGAATTTGAACGGTATCTCAATGAGCCTTACATTGATCGTGATCAAACCCAGTAAAATGGTGGAGTGAAAGGAAATTGTTGTAACCTAGGCTATACAAGGTAATGCAAAAGAAACTCTGCACTCCTGTAACTTCCGTGCCATGTGAGCGAAGGCAGGGCAAATTATACCAGATCGTAGAAAACGCATTTCCGCTGAAAAAGTTTCTAAGCTTTTGTTTCTGAGCTACAATTCATAATAAAGGGTCAGTATTGTCAAAGTTACATATATAATTTATTTATTTTTAACGTTTCAGGGATTTATGGTTTTTCAAGGCGCATTAACCTAATAAATTCGAAGACGACCATCTTATTATAAGCTTTGTAATCTAAAAATGAATATTTGCGTTAGGTATGTAAATGTAAATTTAGTTAAATTATTGTCCTTTAAAAATGAAGAAAATTAATTGAAGTAAATTACTATTTTTTATTTAAATACATACTGTACTAGAGTTAACTTGTCGACTAGAATGACTCGAATGATTCAAGTGATCGAATATTATTTTTCGTTCACTTTACGAAATGACTCGAACATACTGAGTCAGCAAATTGAACGATTTTTCCCGTCACTACTACCACGGCACGACACTTTCCGGGTAGTGAGGATTTGGCTGACACAGCTGATCCACGTACGCTCCCGGGCTGTATGTCAACCACTGTGCCTGTAAATGACAGGCTCTTACGCTGAGCAATCAACTCATTTCAACCGTTTAAATCCCCTGGCATGGACAACATCTCACCTGTTGAGATCCACCAGGGAATCAATATAGCACTGTCATGGCTATACGCCATTTTTAAAGCTTACATTCCACAGCGGTGGAAAGAAGCTAAAATAGTCTTTATACCCAAAGCGGGCATCACACCCCACTCTTCACCTCAGGATTACAAACCTATCAGCCTCGCCTCTTTTCTGCTGAAAACTCTGGAACGACTGATAGAGATCCATCTGAGAGCTGCTCTGAAATCACTCTCCAATGCGCAGCACGCGTACACAAAAGGGAGATCGGTTGAAACAGCTCTTGACTCGCTCACCAGCTACATCGAAAAATCGCTAAGCGTCAAAGAATACACGCAAGCGGCTTTTCTAGACATGGAAGGGATTTTCAACAATGGCAAAGCATTAGGGAAAAGCAACGTCGATAACAACTTGATAGGGTTCATCGGACAACTGCTAAACAGCAGGAACATCAACTTAAGAAGGAAGATTTGCAGAGGCACACTACAAGGTAGAGTGCTATCACCCTTCTTATGGAACCTAGTGGTGGACAAATTCCTGTCAAAAATAGGAGCGGCTGGCTGCAAAGTCGAAACCTATGCGGACGATTCGATAACACCCTATCTGAAAGACTAAACTTTGCCCCATTCTTACCAAATGGAGCAAAGAATGCGGTCTAAAGATTAATCCGCAGAAAACGGAACTTGTGCTCTTCACAAGAAGGTAAAAAATTCCACGATTTGTCCCATCTAAACTTGATAACACAAGTCTCAATCCATCTCATCAAGTCAAATATTTAGGTCTTATTCTGGACTCTAAACTCGCATGAAAAGTGAACATAGCAGAAAGAGGACGCAAAGCGGCATGCGCAATTTACTGCTGCAAAACAGCTATTGGGAAAAGGTAGGCATTGAAACCCAAAATTGTATCATGGCTCTATACGGTGATAGTGGAATCAATCCTTCTGTATGGCCCAGTTATTTGGTGACCAGCTACGGCGAAAGCATCAAATGTAAGCCTGCTAAACAAGTCGAACGAACATTGGTCACTCCACAATACTACAGAGGGATGGACCAACGCCAGGGAAAGTAGACTTCGCTTCTCCGATTCTCTGTTTTCACCATGGTTTCAGATAAGTCTATACTGATGGATCAAAAATGGATAGAAGAGTTGGCTGTGGCGTGTTCTCAGAACAGCTAGGCCTGAAACTATCCTTCCGGATACCAGACCACTGCAGTGTTTTTTAGGCAGAGGTCATTGCGATATACAAGGCAGTAGACTGGCTGAGAAATCAGAAAATGTCCATAAGGAATTTAAACATATTTTCTGACAGTCAAGCTGCTATCCAATCACTATCCAGCGTGTACCCCATCCAAAATTGCAATGGAATGCCGATCACAACTGAACGTGATGTCGCTTCACTGTGAAGTGATTCTTTGCTGGGTACCGGGGCATAGTGATATACCGGGAAACTGCGAAGCAAATGCCCTAGTGAACGCTGGCAATGAGCTTCACGAGTATACACTTACCGCCCAAGTCAGCCAACCTCTAGCTTCCATAAAGCTAGGATTCAAGCAATACTACATGGAGGCTGCAAATAGGGCCTGGCTACTTGAAGAAACCTGTAGGACAACCAGGCAAACTTGGCACGCACTGTGCTCCAAACGCACCAAACAGCTCCTCAACACAAGCCGTGAAACCTTGAGTTCCTTCGTTTTCGTACTGACGGGACACTGTCTGATCGGCAGACACGCAGAAAGATTGGGTGTCCCTTTCAATGATTTCTGCCGAAGTTGCAGATCAGAGAATGCAGAAGAAACAATCCAACACTTTTTGAGCGAATGCCAAGCACTGTCCAGGAAGCGCATGCAAACCTTGGGCTCGCCCTTCCTGGACAAGCTCACGGAGGTAGCTGATTTAGATATTAGCTGCATAGCCGGCTTCATACGAGAATCTAGATGGTACTCGTCATCGCGCAGGTTCTAGTGCCGTCCCAATCTTCTGTGGTACCATAATGAGCCTATCGTGGTCTAAGACACCTTTGGATAAAGGGGGCTGCCACTACTACCAACCAACCATGCCTAATAGCATGCATCATTTAGTCCAAAGGATATGCTACAAAATATTAGTTCAAATACCATTCATTCCTTTGTATCATATAATTTCATACTTCTGTTAGTGAGTCAATACTTTTATGAGACTGTTTTCATGAACGTAATTTTACGATGAGTAATTTGCATCATATATATTCTGTCTAATTTTTGTTGTATTTTTAATTATATGGATTAAACATCACTAATTCGTGTGCAGCGTTTGTATATGCCCCACACGAAAGCGGCCGCGTCGCCCTAAATTTGTCCAACAAGGAGAAATTTTACTGCGAGTTCTCACTCACTCCTTCTCGCGCGACATGCGAGGCGAAACTAAAGCGTTCTCTTTGAAGAAGAAGTTCTGTGTGCATGGTTTGTCTCCTGATTATTTTGACAGATGAACGTCTCCTGGTCACATTAAGCAGCAGATTGTGATGAAAGCACCAAAAATTGACCACCGTAGAACTTACTTTATCTAAAAATCAAAACATACAACTAGACAGATCGCAAGCGTCGAATGACATTGTCAGACCAAGTTGCGAATTCAACACACAGACAGATATCAAACATTATTGGCCATATTTGTGCCAAGATGTTATTATTCAATGAATTCTTTAGAAATGATTTTCATATTTATTCATATTTTGCAACACATGAAAATAACAAAATATTTAATCATCAGAAAGAGCTAGACTTGTTATTGGCTCTTCTAATTCCTATAACTTTCGTACCTTTGGTCTTGTATCCACTACGTACATATGATTGCATTTTTCGTTCGTTTTGCGTATGCTTTCAAGCATTTGCTCATCCTCGAGGCAACGTGCATTCAATCCTGATAGTGGTTGGCTGCATCGGCTCAAAGACACCTAAAATTAAAGAACAGTGGATAGTTTCATAGATGAAATTAATTTCATTATGTATACTATGTCTACATTTAGGTTATGAAGAAATTGGTAACCCGTGAAAATTGGTTGTAAGAACATTGTTTCGGATTAATGACAAGCGTACCGCAAATGTTATAACTTCGCGTTAAATCCTGGAATAACGAGCTTTCCCAATATACTAAAAAGAGACTTGTTTATTGGTATGATAACAACTGACTTTATTGATTAAAAATTGGATTATTATCAATTAAAATTTTCGAAATGTTGTCGCTATCTGATACATAAATCATACATCCATACAACTAAACCTACCCTAAAATAACAACGTTACAAGAATTCATTTGCATAGTTTCACAATTTACTAATTGAATCCAGTTCTACCATACAAAGATTCAAGAAAATTCTGTTTTTATATGTTGCGATATTAGCGTACTTTTGTTATTTGGATCCACGATATTTATAGTGTCTCTGTCTTTTAAGAAACACGGGGCGCCGGAGGAGTTAAGTATTTTTGGCTTATTTCAAGAACCACAAGAGTAAAGTGACAGCTATCAATCCAGAATTTAATTGAATTCGGACTTCTTGGAATTATGGGTAGATGAAAATATTGTTTTAGTTCATTAGGAATAGAACCAATGCCAAAGTTTAAAAGTTGAAGTTGATGCAGCCACTTGTGTGATAAATTTTTCATTTATGATCCAACGCAATGTTGACGAATTATTGTGAAATTGCGTTATCCGAAGAGTGAATAATTTTATCTCGTAGAGTTGCCTTGGCATAGATGTTCGGTTTCTGTCTATTCGGTCAATCGGATGAGACCTCTGATTGCATTGTTTAGAATTGCTTCATTTACTAATTCAACTGCCTCCTTGTTAGATTGCTCGTTTTTCGTTGATGGAACAGAATAATTCCGACTAACCTGCATTATTTTATTCCTGGTATTCCGATACGTCTCGCAAACCTTCTCAGAATAACTTTGTAAACATCAAAAATAATCGGTAACATTTAGAACTTGTGTCAACGACTTCTTTTTAGCTGCCTCATACCTTGACCACAGGTTGTTTGGCTGTATTAGCTTTGATTGTAGTTTAATGTCTGTCTCCCGCTGATCAATTTTTTTTGAAATATTGATAAGCCTGTCCACTTCATCGCCGATATCCTGCTGCTTTCCTGCAAAGATTTCCATTTTTAATACCCTCATGACTGTGGCCTTATGATCACATCGGGGTCACCACAATATTTCGAAATATGATAATCGTAGATAGTAGTGGTAGTCTTTCAGAGATGGCTATTTAAGGCTTCGGTAGACCCATTGTGATACCTCCCAGAGCCCAGAGTTTTCAACGTTCTTTATGATGTACCAACCTGCAGCTGCGACAGAAATTGTTGAACACTCAAGCGATCCGGTAATTAGCACTGGGTCACTTCAAAATGAAATATCTCATTCAGTTGTGTACGGTATTTTAGGATTATTTGACATTCGGAGATTTTTCAGCCATTCTGCTTTCTTATATATTGCCCTGGCCTTAGCTAAATATAATCAAGCGTAGATTTCCAGGTAAATGATGGCTTCTAACAACAAATTTTAATGATTAAAAATTATTTATTTATTAACATTTGATAAAATTAAAGGCTAATAGTCGAAGAGCTGGCAGTGCTGATGTGAGTCATATGTGATGGGGTAATATCTACATGGCCAAAAGTAGCAGCAACTGGAACTTTTTTATTCACTTCACAATGTTCTCAGTGTCAATGATAGAAAAATAAAATTTATCGTAACTTAATGATCGCAATGAGAAGCGAATATTCCATCAAAAACATTTTCATTGCGAACATCAAAAGTTAATTTTAAATATTCTTTACTAAATTTTGAGTTAATTGGCCAATAAAATAGCAACACTTATTAAAAGTGGAAAAAATGGTTGGTTTATTTTTAAATTTATATTTTTTTCTTAGTTATTTTGTTGAAATTCAATATTTTGTAACGAAACCATTATTTATTAAAACTGACTCGATTCGACGAGGCTGCACGACCTCTGCACAGTTTTCCATAATTCATTCATATTCGTTGGCCGGCATTTTGAAACTTCGATTTTGAGATCATTCCATAAATTCTCCATGGGGTTTTTGACGTCAAAAAAAAACGATCTCATTTTTTAAAAACAGTGCACCTTTGTCTGTCTTTGACGTTTTAGATGGCTGCACTCTTGTTTCAGACTTCAGTTTTGCGTGAAAAGCGTTGAACACCACCCATGGAGAGCATTTAAGGATATTTACGATACCTCAGATAGAATGATCCTGGCCGTGCAGGGCTGTGGCTATGTGTACAATGTTTTCCTCGATTCATAATTTTCTACCGTAAAAACTATTTAAAAATCTGTTTAGCATTCACAAATGTTAGAAGTCCTGCTACGGTCTGAATGCATGAACATGTAATTCCATAGAAAAATATCCATTTCCTTAGATCAAATTAATCAGTTGCAGGGTGTTTCTATTTTTTGGCCATAGCTATGTACAATATATAATATATATATATATATATATATATAATATATATTTAACACTCATACATCGTAGGTGCATTGTGTTTGCGTCATAAAGGAATAAGAAGAAAAGAAGAGGAGAATATTTCGTATTTCTTCCAAAACCCATTTGTTATTTTTTTATCGTGTCCGTGAATAATGTTGTGAAAATCAAAAACAAAAAAAAGGTGAGCATTAAAATTAGATGAAAGGGTATGCGTGTGTTTTACGCACGCTTTTGCACCTAACCCGAATTTTAGCATGTGGGCAAAATGAAATTGTGTGACTACATTACACTCCTTTTTTTTCCTCTATGATTTGCTTTTTAATTTACCAGTGCTCAGCAAATATTCTCACGGTCGGTAATTGCTTTGTTTTAATTTAGAAATCATGGCTATCGTGAAAAAAGTTCTCAAACTGTCTATAAAACAGAAGGCTGAGATTTTAACCAAATTGAGTGACGGTGCATCAGTAAAATCGCTTTGTGAAACATACAAGTGCAACATGTCAAGCATTAGCAGGATAAAAAAGAGAAAACATTTGCTTAACAAATTCGTATCAAATTCTGAGTCTGGAATGGGAAAGCGCGTAACTTTAAAAACTTGCGAGTATCCAAGGATGGAAAAAGCCTTGTACAATTGATTTCAGAGGCAACGCAGGCAAAACGTACCCATTTCCACACAAGTCCTTAAGTCAAAAGGAAAAACAGGAAAATTAAAGAAAAACCAGGAGCTTTTAATGCCAGCAATGGCTGGTTTCCAAATTTCAAAAAACGGAATAGAATCCGAATGCTTAAAATTTGCGGAGAAAAGCTGTCAAATAAGTCAAAACTGGTGGAACCATTTTTGATTAAATTCGAAAATAAAATTAAAGAGCTTGAATTGTTACCAGATCAAATTTACAATGCGGACGAATCTGGCCTATTTTTTAAGCTTTTGCCAAACAGAACGGATGTGGGTTCTATAGAAGCTACTGCCCCTGGTAGGAAAGTGAGCAATGAGAGAATCACTTTTCTTGCTTGCACTAATGCGTCTGGTACGCACAAAGTCAAATTGTTCGTTATAGGAAAAGCTGTAAATCCTAGAGCATTTTAACATTTCGAAAATAAGCCCGTCGTTTACAAGGCCAATAAAAATGCGTGGATGACACACGATTTTTTTAAAGATTGGTTTCATTCAACTTTCGTGCCAGAGGTAAAATTATTTTCGAATTGATTTCGTCGAATTTTAAAATTGTTTTCATATTTTTTCCTTGGTTTAGGTAAGACAGTTTCTGGATTCAAAAAATTTGCCAAAAAAGGGTCTACTGCTATTGAACAACGCAACGTGTCATCCAAAAGACGGGGAGATGATAAGTGATGATGGAAAGATTGTTACCATGTGTTTACCAGCAAACTGCACCGCTATTCTCCAACCAATGGACCAAAATGTCATCAACTTGACAAAACTGTACTACAAAAAAAGACTTTTGGCACATTTAGTCGGAAGCCGAGGTTCAGAATTGGAGAGTAAAATAAAGGCTTTTAATTTGAAGCATGCCATATGCCTCCTGGCTGCTGCATGGGACAAGGTTAAGTCTTCGGCTATACAAAAGTGCTGGACGCCTTTGATGTCTCCTGATAGTGAGTGGATGAGGAGGATGAGTTGCCGTTGAGGGTTATTAGCGATAAAATCATTAGTGACCGCGAAATGAAGACATCCATTAATGATTTGCTTCAAGATTTATTTGCCACTGAAACTTTTGTCACCGAGGAATTAAGCAATTGGATTGCCGAAAACGATATCGAGCAGGTGCCTGTTTGCAACAATCTAGAAGCCAAAGAAATCGACAGTGAAGAAAGCACAGGTGCAAGTGTAAGTCCTCCACGGCCAAAAATCAAAACAGAACATGCTATCCAAGCATTTAGCATTTGTCTTCAATAGGCTGAAGAAAATTCGGTTTCACTAGAAGATACCTTGACTCTTCAAAAACTGAGAGAGCTGGCCGTTGACATTAATGTATCCTCCAAAAAGCAAACGAACATTTCCCTATTTTTTAAATCAATTTAACCAAAAACTGTATTAACTGTATTACATATTGAAATATTTTTTTAAGTGAATTAAATGATATTACTGTTGTGACCCAAGCAAAATCCTTGCTTGATGATTGGACTATCCCTTGTTTTTAGAATCAAACCTGGGATTTCTCCTTGCCTCGGTACCGACATGGGTAAATAGCAATAAAGAAAAAGGATAACCCGTCGGAACTAGCCATAAAAACGCATGTGTTTACCAATTGTGTAACAGTGGAAAAGTACGTAGCAATTAACACTTAGCAAGAGACTACTGATAACAAAATGCACGTGGGTAAATGTTATGTTGTGACTGGGTATGTGTGTGAGTTTATGTAACGGCTAGTCTCCGGACGGTTTCCCGATATAGAGGTGACAGATTAGTCCTTGATCGTACGTAAGGCGAGGCAGGGTTTTGTTCCGCGACGGGCTCTGATTCGATCGTGATTTTCTGTGTTCCCAAACAAGACCATAACATTACTGTTCTTTTACGACGAACAATATTCTTTTATTTTTCATACTTTATTTTTCACGTTAAATTCTAATCCAAGGCAAAACTTTTTTGTGACTCGGTTATTGCAAAAACCTCAATTAACGCAACTGCTCGAATTTTCATCGGTTGCTTTTATCGAGGGCGTACTGTATATACATATGCATTTATATATTTACACATTTACTAAACTTGATTTATATGTTGGAATGGAATGAAAAACATTAAACTTACTTTGTTATGATGTAAATATGCTAAAACTGGCAGCCTTCCTTTAGAACGAAATTTGGAACTACCGAATAACATGGAATCGGTAGCACCAACAGGTACAAATAATTTGGAGGGATACGTGGTACACAGTTCGTAGCATGCGTTCAATGTACACATCTTCCACTTTTCATTGGGGACGCCCATACGCAAATATTCATTTTCAAGTTGAAATGTATCCCAACCAGTTGATTTGTCTAAATCGTTGATCCCAGGTTTGTAGCTGAAGCAATAAAGTTTGCTGATTTGACCTAAAAATTAAAATATGAAATAAATTTTTAGTAAATTTAAAACGCGGTCCTTAGAATTTTTACAAATTTATATCAATGGACTATTTTTAACTGAGATAATTGGAATAATTTTTCCATTCAGAACTCAAGCTTTTATTTTCTTCGATAATACAGAGACTAGGTTTCAGTTTTCAGTTGTCTATAAATTATTTGATATAAATCTGTGATCACGGCTAGAATATTATGTTTTTCAACGCGCAGGTGCACTGCATTTTCATTTAAATACTAAAGAGTAAACCAAAACAATTTGTAGAGCATGTACTTATTTTAACGCAGGGAAAAGTTGTTAATCAGTAGTCATTTTCTGTAGGTTCTGCGGAATTTGTGGTAGAATACACATTTAAATGAATAAATACTATGAATCTAACAAATATAGTAGAAACCACCTTATAATAATAATCTTTTATTCGAAAAGTTTGTGAGTTTTTGAAAATTTTCAGTTTTTTTCTGGATTTAGAGAATATAAATTGAATATTGAAACTATATCCCTTACAGTTGAGAACAATTTCAACTATTGCATCGAAAGTTATAACTAATTTAAACAGTGTTGGAAGTGATAAGTAAGATACTTATAGTGTGTAGTATCAAAACCTCTGTTAAGTTGTTTACGTTGACAAAATATCTTTATTTAGCATTAAATTTCAAAGCACTTGCTCTATCAAAGACGGACTACAAGATAACGGAAACAAATTGACAGACACTATCACGCTGTTTGGGCGTGGCAGCCTAAAATTCAGTTGACAGATGCACGATAAGATACATTTATTTTTTCTTTCACGCAGGATTTGTAACATAACAAGAGTTTACTCTACCTCTTGTTACATTCACGGTTAACGCGAATTGCTCGGTAGAGCAAACTTTTTTCCTTTTTGTTAGAAGTAGCAACTGCTTTCGTATTTTTAAATTCCCAGCGGGAAGTTTTTGTAATGGGGCCGATTTTGCGAATGTCAAATTTTGACGTATCTCCAAGTTTTAGTCACTAGAATCCAAATCCCTCGGTTTTAGAGAGATGTCTGTGCGTATGTATTAAGGTTGTTACGGATGCAAAAATTTTGATAGATGCGAATTATTAGAGGTTCACATCCCCGGATGCGGATTTAAGCATTTCTTTAAAAATATTTCAATTTTAAGTACATAAATAAATGAAAATCTATTTAATTTTAATATGCTTTATTTGCTCATATTTTGAAAACCAAATTAACACAGCTTTTAGACCTACTTATTAGTATTTTAAGACTATTGTTTTATGATGAAAAACTTTGTTTAGTAGCTAAAATTAAAAATTGTTGAATTATATTTAATAAATAGTAGTATTGCCGCCTTCTCAGCTTCCAACCTGTTTCTTAGTGAATTAACCCAGCTTCATTAAATAGTTTTTCGCTTGGAACTCTGGCTGGTGGAGGTGATAAATATCTGCGTACGAATCTGGAGAGAGTTTTAAGTTCACCATTAATCACTTTCCACCAATTAAGGAGATTTTCATCCAAATCTAGTCTTTTTTATTGCGATAAATAACTAATTCCTATATAATAATTTATTTTGGGTTTTAAACCTCCGTGTATAGTCGACAACACCGCCCACTAGTGTGCTTTTGGTTCGCAACTTTGCTAACGCTATTTTTGCACATTAAACCCAAAATCCAAAATAAATGATTATATAGAATTGCTACGTATTATGCATACGTAGCTAACGTAAAATTGACAGTCGTTATACTGCGCGGATACAAATAATTTATAAAATACTTGAAGTATAATGAGCTTAATCCATCAATAAGCCTAACCGTGGTCGTGCTGTCTGGTGGCGGATGGTAAAAGACAGCACCTGAAGAGGATGCCGTCCGTCACCCCGAAACCACGCTTTCCCATTTAACTAATTCCAGCCAGGGCTACTGTTATCAGGTTCTCCTTCATTTTCATCTTCACTCGATGAATCTAACATCATGGCATGATCGCATTTTAAACAATTCTTACTACCCATACCGGACGTTCGTGGTTCCGGGTCGAACGAATCTTCCATTCTCCTTCTTTTTTCCAAACTTCGCGGCGATATAGGAGAACCAGTGACGACAGAATCATTTACGATCTTTAATATTTCATCCTTTCTTTTTTCGGTGATTGGTTTGAAAAATTTGTGCTTATAGCGAGGGTCTAAGTACGTTGAAATTGCAAATAAATTGTTATCTTCTAAAGAAGAAAATTTCGCTAAAAATTGTGTTTTCAGATTTGATACTGCCAACCGAATAGCATCAATATCCCGTCGTTTTGTTAAATAGTCGTCGAGTTTTTTCATAAGCATTTGAATGATAGGAATCACAGATACTATGAGTGCCTGAGAGCTACTCATTATACGAGTAGCTTCTTTAAAAGGTTTCAATAGTTCAAGACAACATTCTATTACTTTTCACTTTTCTGACAAAATTGATTCAATATTATTGTCATTGGCATAAAGACTTAACGCATCTTTTATCTTCGAAAAACGCTCAAACATGTAAAATGTGCTATTTCAGCGCGTCACACAATCCTGGAATACTTTAAGATGCGGTTGATTTAGTCGGTTCTGAATTTTTTTAAGTTGATTTTGAGCAATGGTTGAATGGTTAAAATGAGTTACAATTTTCTTACATTTTTGTTTGAGGTGTTTTATTTTTTTCTGCGATTGTAAACTATGTCGAATAACAATTTGCATCTTGTGAACGGTACAAACTAAATCATTTAATAATGCTAATCGCATACCTCTTTTCATGTTGGAGCCTTCGTCTCGTATCATGCAATTCACTCTTTCGGTTGGAATACTCCATTCAGCAAGCATTGTGTTAAATTTTTCTGCAATGATGTCACCAGTATGACGGTCATCAAAAGTTTCGCATTTTAACACAAATCGTCCAAATATCAGAAGTAAACGACATGTAATCATATTTTTCAATAAGTTCTTTAACTTTTACAGCAACTTTTCCGTACAGTTCATTGCACACGAAATCAGTTAAAAAGTTGTATAGTATATAGTATAGAATTATATTTCGGTGCTAACTTTTGCATAAGACGTCGAACTCCAAGTCTCTCCACAAAGTTGAACGGTAAATTTTAAAGTGCTATCATTTCTCCAATGAGTTTGTCAATCTTTTTTGAATTAGTATTATTAGTATCCCACTTTTTATCTTTTTGCAGTACTTCCTCTAACGAGAGCTGTTTCTTGGTTTTTTGTAACGGAGTTACAATTTTATCTAAATAAAAACACAATATGTATCAAAACAATCGACTTCAATCCGAACATCAAAGACTGCAAAATCAATTTCCCACAAGCTTTTTGTCTGCATGTTTTCTTAGCACTAAACTAATTTTGATGAAATTATTTGAAAAACTACCTTCAAGATACACGAACAATCTACTCAATAAAAAAAATCGGAAGTTAAAAAAATATCTAAAAGAAAATGATATACACTATAATTGTAAATTTCTAACTTTTCTTATTTTTTTAATCAATACTTTGACTTTTATCAAACAACATTATCATGATTAGAAAACAGGAAACTATTTATTAAACTAAATCAATTTTTTAAAAAAAAATTAACCGTAGCTAAGTTTGTAAAATATGCAAATCCGAGGTTCCGATACATACCTGCGTCATCTTTTTTTCTTCAACTGGCGTTCATTATTCACGCTTTCGAACAAACGAAACTCTTCTGAGTGCATTGATTTCAGGTGATTTTTCAAATAAGTAGTAGTGCATCCTTCCGCAAGTAACTTTTATTACATATCTTACACTGGGACTTCTCCGTATCATTTTTGTCTAATATAAAGTAAGTCCAGATACTGCTTTTTATTGGTGGCGACATTTTTATTTACTTTTCACTTAATATATACATCGGAATATTCATAAACCACGCAAAAAACATGGATAAAGGCCCAGACAAGCTCGACGCACGCAACGTCGAGCAAATGATGTGTCAAAATAAAGTTAAAATGTATGTATGTATGTGTAGAAAAACGAGTCAAGCTTCACGCGACGGACGCAAAAATTCAATGCAATCTTACTTTTTCGCGCATGACGCTCCTGGCGAACTGTCAAAAGGACGTTTCGAAATGGAGTTTATTTACAAATGTATTTCATTTGTCAAAGAGGAATCCATTCTCTATAATCTAGTAGTAGGGGTAATTAAGTTGTAGGGTAGATAAAATGTTTCGCCTTAGATAACATTTCGAAGAATATTCAATCGTTTTGACAATGTCATTAACGCGATCACAAAGCGTTGAGGCCTCTCAGTTTTCATGTGACTTTTCGCAGCACTTGCGTTGAGCTTGTCTGAGCCAGAAACACAGTAAACAAACACTGTAATTGATTCGAAAAGGGAATCACGTCGATAACTAAACGGAGCATACAAAACTGTAGGATCTTATCACCAATGTGTGCCTTCCTATTGGTAAGATAGCAAGCAACTAGCAAACAGGCTGGTCCCGCCAACTTTCCTTACATGTCTGTACTTGTTGCAGATATGATTCCGCATCCGTAAAGGCTCCGCATTTATTGATGCGGATAAAGATGTCCGAATAACAGCGAATATTCCGCATTTGCGGATGCGGATGTGAATATCCGTAACAACCCTGGTATGTATGTACGTATGTGCGTATGTTCCTTTGTATTTTTTTTCGTCTTGATTATCTCGAGAATCAAAGATGATGTTCACGTGGGACCGGTTTCATTCAGCTCAGCCGTTTTATATTGAGGATGAAAAACCGAAAAAAGACAAAAAACTAGCTTAATTTTGAAATTGATGAAATACACTATTCATTCGTGTAGATTCCAAATACCTTCATAGTAATATTTTTATCATTGTGTGCTTTAGTAAAATTTTGATCAATGTTGTAAAAATGTTATTAAAACAAGCCGTGAGGTGCGACCCTTGAGGTCCACACGATCAGCTTCCCAGTAATATCTACATAAATATTAAAAATATTAAACACAATAATAATTATGAAAATAATACTGCTTTAAATGATAAAAATGTACCTCTCATAAAAGTTATTGAAATGACTTAATATTAATCATAACATCTACACGAGCGTCAATTGATTACGTAAGGATTTTGGTGGATTGGTTTGATTGAATATTCACGCGGATCAATCGGAGGGGGGACAGGTTACAAAGCCTTTTCTACGTTATTTGTTATTTTCATATCGATGCTTGGAGGACAAAAGAGCGCTAGCAAAAATAAATGCAGTTTTTGATTTTACACCCACTTTTGTCGCGTAATGCCCATTGTGAATAGTTGCGGTCAAAATTGCCAGTACTTGGGCATAATCACTGGATTTGTATTTTTTCACGATTTTACATCAATTAGACTAAAAATTATTTCTTATTTTTTGTTGGTCTTGAAAAACATTGAATATGCAGTCAAAAATAGGTTCGATTGCATGTAAAAAGTAAAATCTATGTATTACAAATGATGAAGGAAGTGAATTGAAATCTTACGAATACTAAAGAACAAAACTCCTAAAAACAACAATTTTTTATTTAATGAAAGCTTTTCAAAGCATATGATCTTGAAAAGTGATGACTACAAAACATTTTATCATTCAAACAGTTGATTACCACAATTGCAAATTTGATTTGTATTGGTTTCCAAAATCAAAATTTAAGCAGTTTTTTTTGCTGTGAAGACTATTAAAAATCTGATCAAATTATGCAAATATTAATAAACTTTGATTGACTTTACCACAATGTGTTGTTTTTTTTATAAAAGAAAATTTTTATTATTTATTTTGTCTTTTATTTTATTTGGATTCGTAATCGATTTTCGACCGTAATCGTTCGGTCTTCCACAGCGATTAAGTTTATTAGTGTTAAGTACTCTACTTATATATAAGGCAACGTTAATTCATGGCTCTTTAAATTAATCAGTTATTCTTAAGAATCTCCATTTTTAATAATATTCTCTCAATTATATCTCTCATTAATTATATCCCTTGTAATGTTAGAATTTGAAAATATCCTCTTAATCATATCCTTATTAACTATATCCCTTGTAAAATTAGTATACAAGTAGAGTACTTAACACTTATAAATTAAATCGCTGAGGAAGACCGAACGATTACGGTCGAAAATCGATCACGAATCCAAATAAAAATACACAAAATTAAAAGGGAGTTTTTCTTTTATAAAAAAAAAACACGTAGTATTTTGTGAAGATGAAATCAATTACTAATATTTACAACAATGTCTTTAGAATAAGAGATATAAGGTGTAATCTTTCGCATGAACCCTTTCTACATGATGACTTTGAATGATTTTTTAGTTTTAATTTAGTGTTTTTCATAATTATGGAAAAAAGTTTTGCTGGTTTCTCTACAAAAATTGATAAAAGTTTATAAATTTTATAAACATTTATCATTGCGATGTGCAAATCAGATTAAAAAACCCTAATTTTCCACACTTTCTTTATTAAATTAAAAAAACGGCTTTAACGATGTTTTCTAAAATATAAAAACATCACAAAAATGTCAATATGCGTCGATTGACACGTTAATGATGCAAATATTATATTTGGTTCGCGAAATATAACGAATGACATAAATGACCTTGAAGGTTATGATGACTTTTAATGATTTTTTATTTAATTTTTTTTGTAATCATGAAAAAAGTTTTGCTGTTTTTTTACAAGAACTGTTTGGAGTCTATAAATTTTAGAAACATTGATTACTGCGTTTTGAAAATCAGGTTAAAAATTTATTGTTTATGAAAAAAAACCTAATTTTTTGCATTTTTTTTTTCTTGAAAAACGGCTTCAACAATTTTTTTAAAAATTCGAAAGATTCACGCAAATGCCAATACGCGTTGATTGACACCTTAACGATGCAAATCATATGTTTTGTCGATTCGACTTTGTTCACGTGAGTTATGCTCGTAGAAAAAACTGTCCCCGAACGTACGTACGTACACACACATACATCTCTTTCTCTAAGAACTATTTAAATATACTCTAAATACCTCAAAACGTAAAGAAAAGTTGAAAATTTCAATTTTCGAGGCGATTACAAGAACTTCCCATATACTGGGAAATTAAAAATAGTTATAAGCAAAAACAAGATTTATTTATAGAATTCCAAATTTATATTATTAGGTTTCTGTAGTGGTTCATTTGATATTGTTAATAATAATCAAATATTGTTAGTTATGATTTGATATTTTAAATAACAATTATACAATAATTATTTAGTAATGATCAAACATTTTTAATAACAAATGATTATTATTAATAATAATTACATACCCTCAATAACGAATAATAATTGCTAATAATGATTGAATATTCTTTATACCAAAAACATGTTGATAATAATGAAACGTGCTTGCAATAATGTACACTAGTGATAGTTCGAAGAAATTGAATGTGACGATATTCTTCGATTTGAAATAATAATTTAGAATAATAATAATAATTAATAATAATAAAAACAAGTCATTGTTTCTTAATTCACTCCACTGGGAAGTTAGTCGTGTGAACCTTAAGGATCCCCTTTTTTAGTTTTGTTTTTCATAGGCAGTTTAGATATCGCCGAAGTGACTTCTGGATGACTTTTACTTGCACAGTTTTTTCTAGTTCGTTAGAACTTCTCATTCTCTGTTTGATAGAAAAGTCAGATTTATTTTATTTTGTAAGACATACATGCACACAAAGTAAAAAATGGATGTATACCCAGCGTGATATTCTCCACAAGAAGACCCTTTTCGAGAGTAACGGTTGTTGAAGAAGGTGACAATCTTGCGCGCGAAGCTGCGAAAACTCAGTGCCGATCATTGTGGTAACCGGGGATTTTCCCGCACGAAAGATTAAGCGAACATACCACCAGGCTGAAAGATTTTCAATAGCACATTCAAATTTTTCCGGCACTCGTCGCTGGATAAGTGATCCACATAACCTAAAATTCGTGTGTTTAACAGTTAGAATTTGTGAACGTACGGTAGTAGCTGATCTTACCGATCAGGGGAATAGTGATAGTTTAAATGGCGTTATTCTGAAAAGACGGTCACCTCCCCAGTAAGATCAATGTGGAGAAACGTGCAATAGTTGAAGCTGGACACGTGCGAAATTTATTTACCAAAAGAGTAACAGTGCACGCCATTTATATCGACTATATAATGGAGGCTTTGTGTGTCCCAAAAGAATCGAAAAAAAATATACGATTGATGTTAAGCGCGAATCCCAATTTTCAAAACATTTAACCCTTAACGCCAGGTGTAGCTAGGACGGCAGTGAAGGATCGAAGGAAACGCATTCATTCAGTGGAAGTGTTGTTCATTCCAAGCCGCACATGTGCTCTGCCCCTTTCGACCAGAAGAAAGTATCTCTCACGGTGAATTCGGTGCGACATTTGGCGGTCAACAAAATACAGTCGTCCTTCAAGAGGACAAACATCATCATCATCAATGGCGCACCAGCCCAAATCGAGCCTTGGCCTCCCGAAGACACTGCCTCCAACTGTCTCGGTCCAGCGACCGCGTCCTCCAATTAGCGAATCCCAGCAAGGATTCGCTGTCGTTGTCAACTGCATCCTCCCATCGTTTGCGTGGTTTTCCTGGTGGGCGGCTTCCTGTTGCTCGGCCTTTCATGGAGCGTTTGGGAATTCGCCCGTCATCCATACGATCCACATGGCCAGCCCACTGAAGTCGTAGCAGTTTCGTCAGAATCGATACCGGTGGCTCGTCATAAAGAGCGTACAACTCATGGTTGTACCGGATTCGCCAGTCCGGTCCGTCCTTCACGGGCCCCAGAATACGTCTCAAAATGCGGCGTTCGAAGACGTCAATCCTTTTTTCTGAGGCTTGAGTCAAAGTCCATGTTTCACATCCGTAAATCAATACAGGACGGATGATCGTTTTATAGAGGCGCAGCTTATTTTTTCGGTGCACTTTGTTATTTTTAATCACCGAGAGGACTGAAAAATATATTTTATTGGCTAGACCAATTCGCCGTTCAATTTCGTCCTTTTCATTCCCGTCTTTGGCGAGGTTGACACCAAGATAAATAAAAGAGTTAACGCTTTCCACACTGTAGTTAGTTATCGTCATGTTTTGTCTATTTGGCGTCTTTTTCCTTGACTGGGTCATATATTTGGTCTTGTTCACATTGACCCTTAGGCCGACTTGCCTAGCCGCTGACTCCAGCTCAGTAAACGCTTCTTTGGCACGAGATAGAGATCGGGCCATGATGTTGATGTCATCGGCGTACGCTACTATTTGAGTAGACTTAAAGAGTAGCGTTCCCGCATTGTCTACTTTAATCTTCCTGATGACATACTCTAGGGCCAAATTGAAGAGTATGGGGGCGAGGCCATCACCCTGTTTAAGACCTGAGCTGGTGTCGAAGCTTTGAGTCAGATCGCCTTGACATCTGACTTTAGATCGTGTGTCGGTCATCGTTAGTCTGGTCATTCGTATAAGTTTGCTAGGTATCCCAAAATCAAGCATTATTTTATATAGTATATTTCGATCTATACTATCGTATGCTTGTTGGAAGTCTACGAAGACCTGGTGCACGTCAATATTGTATTCCCAGCACTTTTCCAGCACTGTTTTACTGAGAATAGTTGATCTATCGTCGACATACCGGATCTGAAACCGCCTTGGTATTCGCCAATTATTGTGGAAGTGTACTGTGTCAATCTTTTATTAATAATTTTGGTCAGGATCTTGTAGGACGTACACAGCAGTGAAATGCCTCTGTAGTTGTCACATCTAAGCTTATCTCCTTTCTTATGTATGGGACATATGATGGCCGTCCGCCAATCATCAGGTAATTTTTCATCGACCCATGCCTTGGAGATGATCTGGTGGAGGCGGTGCGTTAGTATTGGTCCACCTTTTTGAAGGAGATCTGCTGGTAAATTGTCGATTCCGGGTGCTTTATTTGGTTTTTGCTGTTGTATGGCTGTTTGCACCTCTTCAATAGATGGTATTGACGAAGATGGACTGCATAGGTCAGCATCTTCAGGAATCGTTATTGGCAGGGATGTAGTTACTGATGGTGGATTTAGTAGCTCAGAAAAATATTCAGTCCACCTGTGATTGATGTCGTCTGGGTCGCTTAAAATATTTCCCTGCTTGTCTCTACATAGGCTTGATTGCGGCTTGTAGCCTTGTCTAAGTCGTTTCAATGCTGCATAGGCGTCCCGTGTGTCGTTTCTGCACATATCGTCATTGATCTTCTGGATAGTCTGGTTGTTATATGTTCTACGCTTGCGTCTGACTATTTTTTTAGCTAACCGTCTTAGCTCGTCATATTTTTGCTTCTTGGCTCTTGTCGGTCTTTCAATGTATTGTAAATAGGCTTCTTTTTTACTTTTGAGAGCATCTTCACATTCTTTGTCGAACCAATCGTTTCTTTTCGACGTCGTTTGTCTTCCTACGGTTTCTTCCGCTATTGATGTTACGCCTTCTTTAAGCTGCGACCACATTTGTTCAAGCGATGTGTCCGTACCTGCCGGCGGTGTATTGACAAGGTAATTCGTCAGTTTCTCTTGATAATTTGCTGCTACTGGACAAACATAAGAAATAGCAATTTCATTCGAATCATGCTCCTGGCGATTTCTTCCAGAAACAAAAATATCGTCGATATATGCTGCGGCACCTGAGATCCCAGCTAGCATTTCATCCATTATCTGTTGGAAAATGGCTGGAAAAGTTTTTACTCCGAAAGCCATTCGATTGTATCGAAATAAACCCATGTGAGTGTTTATGGTTAATAGATGTTTCGAGGTTTCGTCAACCTCAATTTGAAGAAAAGCATCAGATAGATCAATGTGACTGAATACTTGAGCATTTGCCAATTTGGAGAATATATCTTCCGGTAGTGGAAGAGGGAACTGAGCGCTGTTCAACCCCGTTGAAAAATCAGCGCAAATTCTGATTTTCCCGTTTGATTTCTTCGTCACTACGATCGGTGCAGCCCAGTCTGAAAATTGCACTGGTGAAATTACTTTTATTTCTTGAAGGCGTTGTAACTCCTGCTAGACTTGGCTTTGAATAGCATATGCCACAGGTCGTTTTTGCCGAAAAACTGGTTTAACATCTGTTTTTGTGGTCAATTTCGCTTTCATTTTGATACAAAGTCCCAATTTGTTATCAAAAACATCTGAAAAACTATCTTTGAGAGTGTCAATTGTAACAAAACTTATACGTTTTTCACTTTCCTGGTTTCCGTCGTGAATCTTGTTGCAGATCGCGTTAATTGACAAGTCCCAAAGTTGAAGTTTGTCAAGCCAATCGATTCCAAGGACGTTGAGATTCTTCTTTGAGGTAACGAAGCAAGTCGCTGCAATGTTTTTGTCTCGAAATTTTACTTGACAATTGAATTTCGCTGTCAGTGGTAGTTGGCCCCCTGTGGCACTGCGGGCAGTATGTTCCACTTGGTAGGTGTCTGCGATATTTAGCTTTTCGAAAACATTTTGACTTATTATAGTTATGTCCGAAGCGGTGTCGAATTGTAATTTTTCGTTTCTGCCATTTATCTCCACTGTAATGAACTTGCGGTTCGATGTGTTGATGCAGTTCGTGAAGATACTCTGGGACTGTGTCACGAATCTGGATATATTTTTCTTCGAATGCGGCTTGTTCGACGATTTGAATCTCTCGTTCGCTGATCGCTGGCTGTTGTTTTTGTGGTGCGCGTTGCAGTAGCCGTCCTTGTGACCTACTTTTCCACACTGACTGCATTTGTGTTTGGCATATGTGCAATTTTGCACATAGTGCATGCCACCACAGAAGCAACACGGCGTTTTTGGCGTAGTTACTGTACTGTGCTTACTTACAGTAAGGCTGGACTGTAGTTTGTTTACTTGTCCAGATTTTGACTCTATGAGTGTGGTGTCCTGCTTCAGATTGATAAGCCGTTGACATTCTTTTGCAATGACGTCCAATGTCACTGTTGCTGCTTTGCTATCTATCAAATTCAGGATTTTTGTGCGGATTTCAAAATCCGATGCCGATTTTAGACCCATAACAAATATGAGGCACTTGAATTGATCAAGAGTAAGTTCAATCAACTTAAACTCCTCGCACTGTTTATTAACCATACCTGCGTATGTAATGAAATCATCATTGACATTTCTGATGAGTTGAAAACAGTTGTATCGCTTGTTGAATTGGGAAGTTTGTTCTCTAAAAATTTGTTTTAATTGCCGTACTGTTTCCTTGAAATCAATTTTTCTCGGATGTTTTGGCAAAATGAAATTTATGTATTTTGTATGAACTGGCGTGCTGAGCTTCCGAAGCAGGAGTCGAACTTTTGCAGCATCATCCAGTTTTGCTGCGTCTATTTCAAAGAGGTCTTCGAAACGTGCGTACCAGGAGTCAAATGTGAGGTTGTGTTCCGGATTGTACAGAAATTCGGAAATGCTCGAGGCTAGCGCTTCGATAATGAATTCCGGTCCCTGTGTCATATTGCTCGTGCCTGCAGCCTGTCCACTGGATGATAATAGTTGTTTTACTAGATTTTGCATTGCTGCGTTGTCACGTTCATGTTGTTCCTGCATGCGCCTGAACAAAGCTTGCATTGTTTCGTCCATTTTGTGAGTGCTTCCACTTGCGTAAATGTCAAATATGAATTCTACGATGGAATATTAACTCGATATTCTCGTCGTCCGATATCCTCGTCGCCACTGTTGTGATCCTTTGCTAGGATCAGTATTTGACAAAGGGAAACACAAGATAACTCCAATTAAAAGGTTTTATTTACTGACCATTTTAACATGGCGTCTGATCGCCGTCCATTGCTTAACTTACCCTCGTTTCGTTCCACCCTCTGGAACCCATTGGCAAGTTAGTGCTGCTAATAATAATGAACTAAAATAACCAGCGTTTCCTTGAGAGCTCTCCCTCTTTAATGACCGCAACTGCTTGCAGATAGAGGAATAACCCGGCCAAGGTAAGTATTAGGTGGACCTAGCGCGCATGAAATATGCGACTGCGCAAGCGCTGGGTCGAGGTACGGTGGGACCAGGCAGACACATCTGCGCCTGGTGAGCTCCGCTGAAGTTCGGCTTCTAAGCGGGAGTGACACTGCCGCCCGAGAGAATTGTTTGCTCGTGCCGTAGTAGTTTTTTCTCCTTTCTCGTCTATTGCCGGATCGATTACGCGAATCGCGATCAAAGTAGCTGATGTGTTTACTCTCTCGAGTAGGTTTTGGATCGCGGTATTCGGGTTCTCGGTGCGCGCGGGATTTGTTTTTTGGAACATTGTAGAGTAAAGTAGGGGGTATAGCCTCAACATAGAGAATGATGTTTGTTTGGATTTTTTTATTGTGATATTTCTTGGTTAAAATTTCGTAATCGGGCAAGTAGATGGCTGAATCTTTGTAAATGAGATTCGGGACCTGCTAGAGAAACGTACCCACGACGTTACGCGCCGAACTGAGCTGGCCTGCCAGCAGCCATTGAATCTCTAGCCAGGTAGAGGCCGGACCCGAATTCGTCAGAAGGGTTCGTTGCTTCGTCCCGGGGACTTCACGTCCGTCAGGTCAACAGGTACAAACCTGTTTGCCCTGAAATTTCGAAGCGATACCGTTCGCCAATCAGTTTACTTTTCCTCATTTTCATTATAAATCCTAGGGATGAAAGAACAAACCTTTTCATATCAAGCAGACAACTTTAGTTTGTTCTCTGAACAACTAGAAAGATACCACAAAATATGAATATAAAAAGTTCGAAGGATAAAAACTACATTTACTGAGGAATTTCTTATATCCCAGAAGTTGTCAAATCATAACACGAGCAATACAATCATAATTTTGCTATCGCTAAAGTGCTGATGGAACTTGTATGATAACTGGATTGTAAAACCGAATATAATTATGCAGGCGAAAATAATTAAAACTTTTGAATCATTCACAATACTATAGAAACAAGACAATAAAAACGGGAATCATTATACACTGCTCAATGAAAAAAAACCTGTTATTCAAGTTAAATATTTCTTAAAGATGAAAATGGCAGCCTTAGATATTTTATGATAGAAAATTAATGAATGTACGGCTTTTGAATAACGTAAATTTTATGAAACTACTTTATCTGCTAGCTGAAGTTTTCGAACGGAACATGGTTTATTTGGCCGATTAAATCACATGCAAAATGTATTGAAATGAAAAAAATATAAAGTTATATTATATATACTTTTGTATAATACTTGCAATAAAATCGAATTAGTGCACTTAAGAAATAAAAAAATATCTCAAAAATTATCATTTGCGACATTGTTACAGGCACATACAAAGATGATGAACGTTACACAACGTCGAGTATCGTAAAAATTCGTTATAGGGAAATTCTTCACAAATCGTGAAAGAGCTTTGTCGTTCAATGACGTGGTGTGGTTTTACTTATCTGAATCCAGCTTCAAATACACCGCTAGTTTATTAACTTATAAAGACATCATGGAACAATAACGATCCGTAACGATACTTAACGTATCGTTGTGGGAGACCTACTTGGACGCACAAAAATCAAATACTTTTACTGGAACTCCCAAAACAAAAAATGGAAGATACAAAAAATTGAGGCGTGATCAAATATTGTCTCGAGTGGTCGTACCGGTCTTGCCGGACAACGGACTTAGCGTAACTCCCTAGGCATGGATATATTAGGTTGATGCAAAAATAATCTCGGTTTTAAGCCTTTAACTTGATAAGAGCTTAACTTTTTTATAATAAATTTTATTAATCAAAATAAAAACCCTTAAAGTTAATACACTTTTGCCAACGAGAAGCAACTTTATTTATGCCGGCAGTGTAGAAATCCGTATTTCTGGAGGCGATGAAGTCGTCGAAGGTGTTTTTGGCATCGTCTTGGTTTTTGAAACATTTCTCGCTAAGGCAGTTGTCGAGGTGCTTGAAAAAGTGGTAGTCGGTGGACGAGTATGGTGGATGGGCGAGAGTTTCAAAGCTCAACTTATACAGCTTTTGTCGTGTCATCATTGAAACATGCGGTCGAGCATTGTCATGCAGCAGAATTGGTTTCTTCATGTTCACCAATCTAGGGCACATACGTCGAAGTTTCTGGTGCCTTTCGTCGATTTGTTGGCAGTACTTCTCCGATGTAATCGTTTCACCCGGATTCAGGAAGCTGTGATGAATGAGACCGGATGCAGACCACCAAAACGTCACCATAATCTTTTTTTGGTGCAGTTTCGGCTTGGGGAAGTGTTGTGGAGCTTCGTCGAGGTTCAACCACTGCGCAGAACGTCGCCGGTTATTATAGAGAATCCACTTTTTGTCGCACGTTACAATCCGGTCGAGAAACGGGTCGTTCTTGTTCCGCAGAAGAAGGGCAGAAGACACCTCAAAACGACGATTTTTTTGATTATCGTTCAATTCATGCGGCAGCCATTTATCGAGCTTTTTTGACTTCCCTATTTGCTTCAAATGGCGAACGACTGTTGATTGGTCGACGTGATTTTGCGAGGATCGGCTTCGATTAAAGCTCTGAATTGATCATTATCAACCTCAGACGGGCGGCAGGCGACCCTCATCTTCAAGGCTCTCGTCACCACTGCGGAATTTTTGGAACCACCATTGTGCCATACGCTCATTAGTGGTTACTGGGCCACACACATCGTTGATATCGCGGGCTGTCTCGGCAGCTTTTCGGCCTAATTTGAATTTTAACAAAAAAATCGTGCGAATTTGCTTCTTATCCATGTTATATTTGAATTCCTGAAAAAAGGTGACTGCATTGTTTTAAAACAAAACCAATAAAACGAATAGATAGAGCGAAAAGCGCGCTTTAAAACATATAGCATGATCATATTTAATAAAACAAAATTATTCAAAAATCATACATAACTCGCGCTTCACTATTCGTTCAAATTTATCGGTCGGAAACATTAATAGTTACCTAACTATTAGATTTCTTAAATGTAAACAAGCTATTTCCGCGCTAAAACCATTGGCCTTTGACTCAAAGTGTCGGGATTGGAGTGTGTGACTTAACCATTGGACTTTGACCCAAAGTGTCGGGATCATTGTTGCGTTATCTTGGACGCAAGCCCAAACCAAATATCGCCTACGCTGTAAGTGGAATGTTACAGCATGAGCACAAATGAAAGCTCACGATTGCTCAAATTAAACAGTTCAAAAATGTATAGCAGTTTGGATCAACTCCATATACAATCCATGCAAGATGAATTTCTTTGCAATAAGCTGGAGAAGATAATTACACCAAATAAAAAGGCAGAGAGTTTTTAAAAAAATTCTGAAACAATCAAGTCCCACACATCGGACAAAATGCGCAAAGTCCAAACAGGGCTAGATAGATACGTCCAGGTCATCTCTAAGCGGAAACGAAGTCCGAAATCTGGCACAGCAAATAATACAGCGAAGCTTGCCAAAACACAGCCCTCAGACGCTTCAACAAATCGTTTCAGCATTCTCAGTAGCGAGATCACAGAGGTTCTTTCTCAAGGTACTAAAAAAGCGAAACCACCACCCATTTACCTACGTGAACGTAGCAGCAATGCAGTGGTCAATTTCCTAAAGGGGAAAATTGATGCGTCTAAATTTAATGTCGCTCCTTTGAAAAAACGAAATAAAAGCGAAACAAAAATTCAAATGCTGGACGAAAACGACTACTGGACAGTGATTTAAAACTTAGATGAAGCTGGCAAAAAATGCTACACTTTTCCAACTGAAAAATATTAAGGGTATAACGGTAATGATAAAAAGCATCGATTCTGAGGTTGATCCAGACGATATAGCTCATGCCCTTATGGAACAAGGTTTCAATGCTAAATCAATCTTTAATATAAGCAACCGAGACAAAGTTCCTCAGCCAATATTCCGCATAGAGCTGCAGCCGGATTCAAAAAAGCTTAAAAAAGTAAGACACATCCAATCTATAGCTTGCGATACCTCCTAAGTCGACGGGTGGCTGTGGACGAACCCCACAAACGAAAAGGACCTGTACAATGCCATAACTGCCAAGAGTTTGGGCACACTAAGGCTTACTGCACACTGCCAAGTGTGTGCGTCATATGCGGTGATCTTCACCAAACCCCAAAATGTTCACTCGAAAAGGAAGACCCTTCTGCCATAAAATGCAGTAATTGCGGTGGAAGCCACACTGCTAACTACAGAGGCTGCCCAGTTTACGCTAGCATGATGCAAAAGCGTCAACTCCCGCCTAGACCTTCAGCAATTACCTCGATGCCAATCCTTGTACCTAATACTCCTGGTCAAAGTGTAGCCAACAGTAACCAGATGCCAATTTCCTATGCTGACGCCCTCAAAAACTCTACAAGCGAGAATATGAATACTTCCAGCCCAATAGGAAATATAGAGCACGTAATGATGCAGCTGATTCAGAGCATGAATCGTTTTACCACCTCTGTGCAGAGTATGATGCAGGAAATGATGCGTAACCAGACACTTATTCTCCAAGCTCTCCTTAACAAAAAATGAGCATCGCGAAAATATGCCACTGGAATGCCAACGGTGTAAGCCAGCACAACTTGGAAATTCACCATTTTCTGGTTAGCAATGAGATAGACATCATGCTCATCTCCGAGACGCACTTAACCAGCAAATATAATTTTAAAATTCCGGGATACTCTTTTTATGACACTAAACATCCTGACGGAAAAGGTCATGATGGCACAGGAGTTGTTGCGTGCTCCCACAATACAATATCTCCTGCCCAGATAATCATCCTTCACGTGCCCAGATAATCATCCTTCACGTGCCCCGCCAATTCGGACGCGACGGGGAAGACGATTGCCGAGAGGAGACCCCGTGAGGAGCACCCACCAACAGTGGCCGCATAGTGGCGACCAGATAAAAGAAAACCAGCTAGCTCACCGGGTCGTGGGCTAATCAAAAGTCACATAGAGAGAAAAAAACATCAAGAACCGGAGTAAACCGAATCACGCACACGCTGAGGAGGGGAGAAACCATGAAAACTCACTTCATATTATTCACACTTTATTAGCACTTGAACTCTAATTTTTTTTCTTTAAGATAACAGAAAAATCGATTTAAACATGAAAATTAAGTAAAGTGTAGACATAACAATTGTAGCCGAAATTTATGACGTTATGTTACAAAAAAACTTATGGTTGTCGGAACAACAATACTCGCAGTACGAATAATATTAACAAATATTAATGGGTTTCACTTTCAATTATTAGGAGCTAGCCTCCAAGTGATTGGCAAACCTCGTTTCCATTTCTTCAGCATTTGCCCCGACAAAAGAATCGCTGTTCTCGCCGTTTCTGATGAATACAAAATGTTGATCTGCTCGACACACCATATTCACCGTCCAAATCCTTGCAATCGTTGACATCAATCTTCAATATAATAACCTGGTCACCATCCTGGTTGGCCAAATCTTCGAGTTTCGGACTGATGATTTTGCATAGCTCGCAACAGGTTGCAATGAAATCCACGCCGATGAATTTGTCGCTAGCCGCTGGTACTTTTCTTTGGACTTCAGCTTTGCCTTGCACCAGATAAACCATTTTTCAAGGGAGTTTAGCGGATGATTTAACGCACACACTACAATAATTATCGATTGAAATTTAATTTAATTTAAAGAAAACGGAAAACCCGACTGTTTTCTTTTTTTCTAGCGCGGAGCCGATCCCATGACCGTCTTGGTGTCGCAATCCTATTCAACTCCACTCTCTCACATATCCCACTCAACTCTCCCCTCTCACACCCACTTCACCGCGATCACGAGTCGAAGCATTTTTGCTTCATTTATTACCATATATGGTAATCAGCAAATGTTTTCGGCCAATCAGAGGGTGACAGCATGCAAAGAGAACCGATTCGCGCTCGATCACCTGAACTCACCTCTCGAGAGAGACAGCGCGTGTGGTGGATTACCAATTTGGGATTTAGTACTGCCAATGCCGATTATTTGGGCAGTGTACTGAGGGAAATTTAAATAGGTTACAAATTTGGAAGAATTGAAAAATGTGAACAAAAAATGAAAACTGATCCGCAACAGAGTTTTGGTCAAACATCGAATCAAGCACCACGTCATTGATGAATACGCCAAGGATTATATACAAGCCACGTATGTGTGCATAGTTGAATGGGGAGACCCGATTACAGTCTCGGCAGTTTATTGTCCCCCCAGATTCAAAATCACTAGGGAACAATTTAATGATTTCTTCAAAAGCCGAATTATTGCCGCCGGTGACTACAACGCCAAGCATACTCACTGGGGCTCCAGGCTAATCTCTCTTAGGGGAAGGACTTTGTGGACAACTGTGACAAACTCTAGTAAGCTCTCATTCATATCAAGCAGGCATCCTACATATTGGCCGTCAGATCGTCGGAAAATCCCGGACCTCATTGATTTCGCTGTATCCAAAAACATAAGGCGAGAGCAGATATCAGCAGTGCAGTGCTTTGATTTACACTCTGACCACTCGCCAGTTATATTGACTATTTCAAAACCTCATGTCATCCAAGTGCACTGTAAACTCACAACGAAGCAAACCAATTTGGCTTAAGTACCGGAAATATATAAGCTCGCACCTACCACCACACATACGTTTTAAATCTCATTCTGATATTAACAAGGCTGTTCGTTCCTTCTCCGAGATTGTGTCCTCAGCAGCTATATAAGCCACTCTTGAGCCCACCTGCTCTACCTCGTCTGCATACAAGTCGTCCAAAAATACCAACGAGCTTATCAGTCTGAAGCGGCAATTAAGACGTGAATGACAGCAAGATAGGTCTCCAAACCTTAAACCACTGAGGAAGACCGAACGATTACGGTCGAAAATCGATTACGAATCCAAATAAAGATACACAAAATTAAAAGGAAGTTTTTCTTTTATAAAAACACGTAGTATTTTGTGAAGATGAAATCAATTACTAATATCAATTACTAATATAATACTTAAAAAAGAGCTATCGGCAGTTGGGAGAAAACTTCATGCAGTCCTGAAACACGAACGAGGGAAAAACATAGTACATTATTTTGAAAGCCTTTCACCAACCCAAGGGTCAAACTATTCGTTGTGGAAAGCTGCTAAACAGTTAGACAGACCTGTCAAACGTGAGTCACCAATCAGACTACCAAATGGGGTCTGGGCTCGCACTGATGCTGAAAAAGGCTCCATCTTTGCCCGCTACCTCGAGGAAGTTTTTAAACCAAACCCTTAACAAGCAGATGTTCGCCTCTCTTCCTATCCCATGCAAGCCTCCGCTGTTCCAATCCGCTTCAAGATCGCTCAGGTGATCCGTTCCATACGCGATCATATCGACCCAAAGAAGGCCCCCGGTCACGATCGCATTACTGGCAAAATGATAAAGGAACTGCCTAGAACTGCGATTATACACCTAACGCACATTTTCAACAGCCTCCTGCGTCTTGGATATTTTCCCACAGCATGGAAGCTATCTCAAGTTTTGATGATCCCGAAGGATGGGAAAGACCCAACACTCGCCAAGTCAAACAGACCCATAAGCCTACTACCCCTGTTATCAAAACTATTCGAAAAAATGTTACTCTCCAAGCTGTCTCCCCACATAAATGATTCAGAAGCAATACCTTCGCACCAATTTGGATTTAGGGAAAAGCATGGAACTATCGAGCAAGTCCATCGTTTAGTTTCTGTAATCAACAATGCTTTCGAAAGGAGACAATACTGCGCAGCCGTGTTCTTGGATGTTGCGCAAGCGTTCGATAAGGTGTGGCATGAAGGGCTTATTCATAAAATCAAATGCAAACTTCCAGCAAACACGCATCAAGTTATGGAGTCTTACCTGACGCAGGAAATTCTTCGTCAAGCAAAACTGCTTTATTTCTCGCTCCTTTAATGTCAGAGCTGGCGTGCCTCAAAGAAGTGTTCTCGGCCCATTGCTTTATTTGATATATACGACAGACTTACCAACATGCGATCATCTATTTACTTCCACTTTTGCTGACGACACCGCAATTCTTTGTGCTCACGCCAACCCCCATATGGCGTCTTAAATCCTGGGCAACCACCTAAGACATGTGGAACGTTGGCTGGCACAATGGAGAATAAAAGTTAACGAAACCAAGAGTAACCATATAACCTTCACGCTTAACAGGGAAACTCGCCCTGAATTATCACTCAACGGAATGCCTGTTCCGCAAGCCTCTTCAGTTAAATACCTTGGGATTCACCTAGATAGAAGGTTAACCTGGAAGAAGCACATTGAATCCAAAAAGGCTCAAGTCAATCGTAAATTCCGAAATCTATACTGGTTGCTGAATAACTTCAAACTAAACATGGACTATAAGGTTCTGCTCTACAAAGCAATTATCAAACCTATCTGGACTTACGGTATTCCACTCTGGGGCTCAGCAAGCATCTCTAACATAGAACTCCTACAGAGAGCGCAATCTAGAATCCTAAGGACGATTACTTCTGCACCGTGGTACGTTAAAAACGCCTGTATACACAGAGATCTGGACATCCCAACGATCAAAGAAGAAATAATAAAACAAAAACAAAAATAAGTGAACAAGTTACTCATTCATCCTAATAACTTGGCTAGGAGCCTTTTGTTTGAACAAAAATTTTCTCGTCTCAAATCTAACATCTTATGATAAATGTTCATTTCAACGTGCAGCAGTAACAATAAATATTGAATTCTTAACAAAATAACTTGTTCCGAAGCGTCGGCAACGAACAAGACTCACCTTAGCTATAAGATTTTAAAACTTAATGTTATTTTCTTGTACTTAAGAAAGATACATTAATTAAAAAAGCTTGACTGTGACTGCTCTCAATTTTTCACAGTCGCTGCTCGTTCGTGTTTGCTGCTCATTACTACTGCTTTGTCGTCTGCTCTGTATTTAGAAGAACTTGCAGGAAATTCAACAATACAAAACTGAAAGAGTGTGGTTCTTCGAGATGAAATCAGCATTGTATGATGTGACAAATGCGATAGTGGCTGCTATGTCTCGTGGCAAACAAAATAATTTTATGCTCATCAACTGAGAGAGACATACACTGCTTACCATTGCTCGCTTATGCTAAGAGTGGGCTCATCGCGTTGCTTCTGTTTGCTAGATTTGAATATGACTGCGTGATTTTAAAGAGCGAGCGAGATCTAAAGAGCAAAAGCAAGTTAATTGCTTACATTAAAATTGCATTTTTCACAAAAAATTCAAATAAATTTCTGAACATTACATCGAAAAGTTTTTTATTTTTGTCTTGGATATAAGAGCATATTCAAATCACTGCGATTGTAGAGCTGCTCTTTATCACATTTATTGAAAAAGAGCAATCGCAGTCGCCCACTGTGATTGGAAAGTAGCAGTGTCTGCCATCTCTAATCGGAGGTTGACTGCAGGATTTAGTTTGATTTTATTCTGAATCTACGTAAACAATATACATGTTGCTGCGACGTTCGGTATGAAAGAAGTATGTGATTGCAGAGGTCTTTTACTTGGAAAAATTTGTTGTTTAATGACTTTGAAAACTGCACACCTACGGTAGTTTGCTGTATAGTGTTGATTGATTTGATTTTTATTAAAAAAATCCTATCAAATGGATAAACATTATATACTTTTGTTTAGCGAAAAATAAAACACAGACGAGTTGAAGTAACTGAAGTGATCGATTTGAAAACAAGTTATGAACTGACTAAAATTCTTACAATAACCCAGCAGCGTTGCCGCGACACGAATGTAGGAAGAGAGAGAGAGAGATGGTGCGAAGAGGGCAAGCATGATGCGCGTGCAAACACACACCGATCAAATGCCAATCAAAAGCTGAATAAAGCGTATACTCAACACTAACTCTCGCTTTCTTCATCTTTACAAATCATATAATCCATATTGATCAATTAATGATTTAAATGTGTCTCTTGGTAATGGCTTGATCAACGGGTCAGCCAATTGTTCTTTCGTTGACACGTACTCAACCTCTATTTTTTTAGCTCTTGCATGTCGCAGGTAAAAAAATATTGAGTGTAGACATGTTTAGTTCTCTTTGACGACTCGGGACTGTGGACTAACGTTATAGCCCTCTGGTTATCGCATTTTATTGGAGGGGGTGACCTTGATTAGGACTTAAGTCTGACAGCAGTCCAGTATTGGTATTACTGCTTTTGTTGCAGCACATAGATGTGTGACTATCCTTTGTCTCTTGGAGTTTCATGTGACTGGCCCACCATTTAAAAGTGCGACCCATCCACTTTATGCTGCGTCTCGAGTCAAGATAACCACGCCAATCAACAATAAATATAAATAAACAACAAGTTCAGTTTCGCCAGAAACCAGGCTATATGCAATTTTTCGTTCTGCCGATCCTTTCAAATATTTCAGAATTCGTTTGACTCCTTTTCAGTGCATGCATTTTGGGCATTCAAGGAATCGACTTAACACACCTACGATGAAGCTGATGTCTGGACAAATCATCAAATACATAAGTGAACCCATAGCCTCTCTGTAAGGAAATGAGCCTGTATCTTTTAAATTGTATTCGCTCCAGCAGCTTTCTCGTATATACACTTTGATGAATTGTCAATTTCATCTTCTCTTTGTCTTGTTTGATTTGCAACCCAACGAATAACTCGGCATTTCTGCTTGTTATCTCAAACTCTGGGTACAACTCCTTTAATAACTCTTTTATCAGCAATCGGTCATTTTCACAAATCAGACCATCATCCACATATAAAGCTAAGTACATTTTAGACTCATAAGACTTTAAAATGAAGATGCATGTATCTGACTTTGTATGTTTGAACCCATGATACACAAGATATTGAACCATTTTCTTGTTCCATTGTCTAGACACCTGCTTCAATCCGTATACTTTTCTTCAAGAGGCAAACTTGGTCGTATATAACGAAGCCATATGGCTGTTTTATATATATCTTCTCTTCTAGGTCACCATGGAGGAAAGCAGTTTCCACGTCAAATTGAACCAGTATCAAATTATTGGCTACAGCGATTGACAATAGTATTCATACTGAATTATGACGAAAAACTGGTGAAAAGGTTTCTCCATAGTCTAATCCAAATTTTTTAAAGTACCCTCTAGCAACTAAGCCGACTTTATATTTGTCAATTTGGCCGTCTGCTCTGTATTTTTTCTTGCATAATTAACGGTTTGTGATAACGTTCATCTTTTCTGTTCTCGGTACTAGAACTAAGGTATTGTTCTTCTTGAGTGAATTGATTTCTTCAAGGATGGCTTGCAACCATTCTCTCTACTGATCACCTTCTAGAGCTTCTTCAAGGGAGGTTGTCTTCGTTTGTATCATGCATATCTCAGCCATTGTTATATCTTGGTCATTTATTTACTGAATCGCGGTCTTCATTGACTACCACGTCACGCCTAATCAGTATTTTTCTTCCAGTTGGTTCATATATTTTCTATATGCCTTGCTTTCATCATGGTGTCCAATCATCTGACACTTCACTGAATTCTTCTCCCACTTGGTTCTTAATGACTTCGGGATGTGGACATATGCATAACAACCAAAAATTCTGAGGTGATCGACTGAAGGTTTCGATCGAAACAATTTCAGGTTTGCTAACACCTTAGTCTTGGTTTTTAAAAAGTATACGAAGCAGTATCTGGAAAAATCATCTTCAAATAGCATGAAATAATTTGCACCGCCAATACACGGGGTGCTCATTTTGCCACACAAATCAACATGGAACTTCTCACCCGGTGTTGTAGCTCGTCTTGCTTCAGATCTTGGAAAACTAAACCGATGCTGTTTTCCATATGCGCAGCCTTCACAGAACGGATTTGCACCTGATGTATCATCGAGGTCTAACTTATCAACTGCTTGCTTTGCCGCCACTTCTCGAAGCGTTGTGAAGTTCACATGACCCTTCACCAACTCACTTGATCTTATCGATTTCAAATTCATTCTGTATAGCCTATTGTAATAATATTATAACACCACCAGATGTCACTGCTATCAAGATATATTCAGGTAGTTTTTGAACGCACCCATCAATGGTGGTGATACCACACTGACAGAAAAAGACGAGGAAGGTTAAGAAGAAACAATAAAGATGTATTAAATACTGGACATACAATAGTCTTTAATTTCAAATAGTCAACGAATATTACATGGTGTCAGAAGTTAATTTTGGAAATCAAATCGTGTTCGGTACCGAACAAAGGAGTTCAGCGTATAAGTGGTGAAATACTGAGGAATAATAATGGCGAACGATCGTTTACCAAAAGAATTGGATTGCACAAACGTGGCAAAGGAATGGCACGCATGGAAAAGTGAGTTTTTAATGTATATGCGAGCAACAGGTAAAGCAAATGGAACGGAGTCAACAAAAATTGCAACATGTCTGTGGTTAATTGGCCGTCAAGCGCGAGAAATTTATAATACATTGTTTCCAAATGATGGAACGGAAAATGGTATTCTTGGAGAGAATATTGTAGTTGCACCAGCCGAGGGTGAACAGGCTTCTGTCGCAGTAGTCAACCAGCGCACATTAAATGATGTTCTGAAGGCGTTTGAGGAATATTGGAGTCCAAAGAAAAACACAACTATGGAATCCTTCAAATTCAACAACATTTTGCAAAAGGAAAAGCAACCGTTTGCTGCGTTTGAAACTGAACTTCGCAAGCAAGTTCAGTTTTGCGATTTCAAGAGCAAATGTGAGTGCGGAAAAGAATTGAAATATGAAGAGCGCATGTTAAAAGATCGAATTATCATTGGAGTGGAAGATAGAAAATTGCAATTGAAGCTGTTGGATGGCAAGGAGGAGCCATTAAACAAAGTAATTGAAATGTGTAAAACATACGAAGCTGCGAAGGAAAATAGGGTTAGGTTGAACATAAATAACCAATCAAGTATCGACAGCGTGGCTGAACAGCCAAAACAAACAATTGATGTTGTAACTCGTCGTTGTTACAATTGTGGTAATGATTTCAATGCAAATCATTTACAATCGTGTAAAGCCAAGGATATCAATTGCCGGTCATGTGGGCGTAAGGGTCATTTCCAGCGTTTTTGTAAATCGAAGAGCAAGCAAACGGACAACAGTGGATCAAAAGCGGAAAACAATCAAAATGTAAAACAGCAACAACACTCAATCAGCTGGGGTAAAACAGGTAATTGTGTGAAAATCATTGATGGTAGTGCGAATAGGGACATAAAACTGGATCGTATTTATAGAATAAATTCAAGTAACGTGCCCAACCACACGAAGCGGTGGTATAAGGAGTTTCAAGTGGGAAATCAGTTAGTTAGGTTTAAGTTAGATACTGGATCTGATGTGGACTGCATTCCGGCCAAAATATTCAAGAAGTTGGGGGTTCAATTGGAAAATGAAAATGAAAATTATTCGGTCTTTGATTATAATGGAAACAATGTTAATGTTTATGGTACGGTTAAACTAAAATGCATTGATACTAACTTAAAAAAGGAACATGTCTCTCGCTTTATTGTTGTCGATGATGTGTGTGAACCGATACTGGGTCTTGAATCAAGCGAACGATTTGGATTAGTTAAACGAACGGATGTAAATTATGTTGCATGTTTGTCACAAACACGGGAGGAATTTTTAAAAAGCAATCGTGACGTCTTTGAAGGTTTGGGTAAATTTCCGGGAACATTCACAATAAATATGAAAGAAAACTCAAAGCCAGTCCTTCATTATAAAAAACGGATACCAAATTCGTTGTTGGAGCGATTAAAGTTACAATTAGTACAGATGGTACAGGATGGAATCATTTCACCTGTTGATTACCCAACGGACTGGGTTAATAATTTGCAAATAGTTGAAAAGCCTAACTCGAGTGAACTTCGTATTTGTTTAGACCCAAAACCACTCAATGAATGCATCAAGCGAGAGCATTTTTTGATTCCAACGATAGATGATTTAACGTCTGGGCTGGCAAATATGCGCGTTTTTTCGGTTTTAGATTTGAAAAGTGGCTATTGGCAAATGGAATTGGACGATGTGAGCTCTGATCTAACAACATTTATGACTCCCTTTGGTCGATATAAATTCAGGCGTGTGCCATTTGGGCTTAATTTTGTACCGGAATTGTTTCAACGAGAAATGGTTAAAATGTTAGGAGATATTGAAGGAGTAATAATTTATTTCGATGATGTTGCTATTTGCGCGGAAACGGAAGACGAACACGATCGGATAATGGATAAAGTAATGGAAAGAGCACGTAAATACAATATTAAATTTAACCCGGATAAAATTCAGTATCGGAAACACGAAGTTAAATTTATGGGTCATATTTTATTTGATGGAAAATTTAAAGCAAATTTAAAGTATCGGGACGCGATTTTAAAGATGAAAACGCCGGAGGATAAAGCGGCTGTGTCAAGATTCTTGGGTATTTTGAAATATTTAGCGAAATTTATTCCGAATTTGTCAAAGCAATCGGCGCATTTGCGGGATCTCACGCGAAACAATGTGAAATTCGAATGGAAGGAAAATCATGATCGGGAATTCAGGGAATTGCGTAATGTCGTAACATCGGAGCCGGTATTGGCGATTTATGATCCGAAATTGCCAGTCATTGTGCAAACGGATGCGTCCCAAGATGGATTGGGTTGCGTAATCATTCAGAATGGACACCCAGTAGCATATGCGTCTCGGACGTTAAGCAAGAGTGAACAAAAGTGGGCTCAAATCGAAAAAGAGTTATTGGCAATTGTTTTCGCATGTCAGCGATTTCATTATTTCTTGTATGGGCGTCAATTTACGGTGGAAAGTGATCACAAACCGTTGGAAACACTAGTCAAGCGGGATATTGATGATGTGACAATGCGGCTTCAGCGAATGCTCATGGCACTTTTGAAATATCCAAAGATGACTGTTGTTTACAAACCGGGCAAAGAAATGCTCGTAGCTGACTGCCTGTCACGGGCCCAATTATCAGAATGTCATGAAGACACGGATTTAACGGGGATAATACATACAGTAACTAAAGCAGCGTGTTTATCGGAAGAAAATTATGATTTGTATCGTTCAATCATTGAACGTGATGAAAATTTGTTACGAATTTGTCAATATGTTGAGAAGGGTTGGCCAAATTACCATCTACTGGATGATTTAAGCCGGGTATTCCACAAATTCAAAAATGAGCTTCATTTTGAGAATGGCTTGCTATTTCGTGATCATCGACTAGTTATTCCAAAAGAATTACAAGGAAAACTTAGTAAGTGGTTGCATGCACCACATTTGGGAATCGAGAAAACACTAGCACGTGCAAGAATGCATTATTACTGGCCAAACATGAACGGTCAGATAAAAGAAATGGTTACATCTTGTGCCATTTGTGAAAAGTTCACGCGTAACAATCAAAAAGAGGAGCTGGTTCAAGAAGAGCTACCGAAGTATCCATTTCATATAGTGTCAATGGATGTGTTCGAGTATACGGGACAGGATTTCTTGTCTGTGATTGATGCGTATTCGGGTTTTATAATTGTGGAACATTTAAAAGACAAAACAGCGCGTCATATCATCGCGAAGTTAGAGGTTAATTTTGACAAACTGGGATACCCAACGGTAATTAAAGCGGATAACATTCCATTTAACTCGCGTGAATTTGGAAAATTCGCAAACGATTATAATATTGTCATGAAATTTTCAAGCCCTCGGTACCCACAAAGCAATGGTTTAGCCGAGAAGGGTGTTGCGATTGCTAAAAATATTTTGAAACGTTGTGTTGAAGAGAGAGACACGGAAAGGTATCAATATCGAATTTTGGAATATAACACAACCCCTGTGGCAAGTATGCGATTGACACCAGTCCAGCTGTTTTTTGGTCGGGTGGTCAAGACGGGAATGCCAATTTCGGATTCATTGTTGTATCGAAACAACTTAAGTGAAGAAACGGTTAAAAATAAAATTAAAGAAAAGCGTAAAAAGCAAAAGTATTATTATGACCGGAATGCAAAAGCACTGCCAGTGTTAAATGTAGGTGATCTCATTATTTTTAAGAAAAACGGAAGGGAGTGGAACTACGGAACCATTGTGAGTAATGTTAACAATCGATCATATATTATCAGGGATAATTTTGAGAATCATTTTAGACGAAACCGACGGTTCATTGCCAAGACTAAAAACAACGAGGTGAATGGGGGAGAGGTATTATTTGAAGATAATGTTAGATTTAATGTGGCAAGTCCTGATAAATTGAAACCAATTGAAATTGTAACGCCACGTGGGCGCAACGTACAAGAAAATGTTAACAGTGGCAATGAAAGAATTGATTGTAATGTGGATGAACCGGATCTACCAGAATTGAATGATAGTAATGCATCAGCAGATGAATATCAAACCGCTGGTAATTCGGAGTCAGAAACAGAGTCGGTAAGAGATCAAGAAACACCTGTACCGGTGATTGTAAACGAACCAGATGTTAGGAGAACTCGTAGTGGTAGGGTCAGTAGACCACCTCAAAGATATGGTTGGCCGTAGTTAATGTAACAACCCTTGCAGTCCAATTATTTTAGAATATTTAATCAAACATAAGTCAATTGAAAATGTCAATGAAATCTCTGTTAAAAGAAAAAAGCGTGTAATAATATTATAACACCACCAGATGTCACTGCTATCAAGATATATTCAGGTAGTTTTTGAACGCACCCATCAATGGTGGTGATACCACACTGACAGAAAAAGACGAGGAAGGTTAAGAAGAAACAATAAAGATGTATTAAATACTGGACATACAATAGTCTTTAATTTCAAATAGTCAACGAATATTACACCTATTGCCTCGAATACTGTCAGCTACAACTGATGGTTTTAGAAAACTGACTTTCTGTGCACCCTCCTCAAAAATCACTTTCATGTCTTTCTCAGTCGATTTAGAAACAGATATAAAATTTTGCTCAACGTCTGGGACATATACTGCGTCTTTGATGATATACATGGGGATACGACTTCGAATATTTGTATCCTGGCCCTCAATATCAACTCTTCCAAGTACTGACAACTTGCGGTCATCACCAGCTCTGACATTGCATACGTCACTTGAAAAGGGCACGAAATCCATAAACAGTTCTTTCTGGGACGATATGTGATCTGTAGCTCATGAATCCGCGAACCACATGTTTTTAATTTGATCCTTTGTATTTATGGACTGGAGAGTGAATAATTGTGCGTTTTCTTCTAAGTGAGTCGAGTAACCACGAGCTTTTGCGTTGAACTTTGTCACAATCCCGACTTCGCGCACAAACCCGAGGATCCGAGATCGAGTGCCCCACCATTTTGGACGCTCCTCGACCCCGGATGCCTCGTGAGTACACGCGCCGCCGGGACTGTTTCATAGTCGACCGCATAGTGGCGGTCCCGATTTAACATTTTTATTTTCCGCGGCTAGCTCACCGAGTCGTGGGTTTTAGAAACTTAGCGTCACCAATAAAAAAATCACATCACTTTTTTTTTCTATTCCATTATTTTTTTAGTTGACAAAAAAAATGATTAAATAAGAAAAAAATTGATTTTTTTTTCGTTAGTTAAGACATTTAGATTCAGTTTTCTTATTAATTTATGTTTAAATGTGAAAATAATGTTACTTTATCCGTTTCAACAATTTTCCGCTTATTTTCTATTATTTTCTTTTCCTTACATTTTACCTACATTTTGAATTTTGTTTTCTTCTGTAAGTTGGTCAGCCATTTCAGCGTCTAGGTGCGCTGTCGGGTAGCTCCGCTAAATGAATATCGCTCGATTCGCAATTCCGCTTGCTTGGGCAGGATCCCAACTACACGATCAAGGATTCTGCCCGGTCTCGAACACGCCGGCAGAACCTCACGACGGGCTTCAACTTCTCCTGAAACTGAACTTTGCAGTTTTTCGCACTTATCGCCACGAGAGGACCACGGCCAGCGCAGTGAAAATGGCAACCAAATACACTCCACTGTGCGGAAGTCGGAAGGCTCGGGCGGCTCCAGAGTATTATCTAATTCCATGTTCCAAACTGGGTTCTCGTCTAGCCAAAAAAAAAAATCCACTCGCTGCTGTAAACTACTACTCCAGTCCGCCGGGGCCGACAGTCCAATCGCAACTCTCCCACACCCACTCCACATTTCCGGCGCGTCGAACATTCGAAAATCTACTTTTCGCGTAGCGTGGCATGATCGATCACTCGTATTCGCGAAAGTTCGAGCAAGATCCGAGGGTTGGAGCGAGACGACGCGTTTAAACAGCTTTTTTGGAACTTGGCGAGCTTTATACTTTCAGCTAATCGTTGCCAGGTAGGTATTTCCCGGAGTTAGTTATTTCGGGCAGAAAAGGCGCGAAGATAATTTGAATATAATTTATGATGGGTACGCATCAACTTCCTCTGAAGCATGAGTAAATGCTCTGTATTCTTTTGTCTTGTTTGGTTCGTTTGTTTAGATTTTCTATCCTTCTCGCGCTTGTAGCATTCTCTAGCCCAATGTCTTTCCTTGTGACAGTAATCACATTTGCCATTCCGCTTCCTAGCCTTGTTTTAAATTTTATTGGTCCTTTTATTATTGCTTTTTGCTGCAAATGCTTCACCTTGAGCTGTGTTATTAGTATTAGCCCGAAAATTTATGAGTGATTTCATTAACTACATGATTGGTTAGTCTATCTATGGTTTGCTCACCTCGAGGTACTGCGTTTCATGCCGTTCTTACGTGATCAAATTTCGAAAGCAAGTTACTTTAAAATTTTGCCATCACCATTGGCTCCTTTTGTTCCATGTCCATTTCCTTGAGACGCTAAGCAAGCGATGTTACTTAAGCCGCATAGTCAGCCAACTTCTCATCCTTATCGATTTTCCAATTGATGAGTTTCTCCAATAATATCTGTACGGATTGCTCACTTCGTTTAGCGTGAATGGTCTTGTGGCGCCCACACATCTCAGCGGCAGTTGAACAGTTTGTGAGGTACTTGAGTTGCTCTAACTCCAAACCACTCATTATAAACGCTTTGGCTTTCGCGTCTTTACTATCCCACCCTTCTAGAGTTACTGCCGGCCTGGGAATAGTACCCAGAATATACGGATTGAGCTTGTTTTCTTCCATCAAGATTTCCATTTGAAGCTTCCACAACTGGTAATTCTGACCGTTGATATGAGTTAGATTCAGTCATGTTGGGTCGTGGCTCCTGTTGTTCAATGTGAACAGTAGAATCTAGTATAACAGTATCGTTAGACTCCTCTACTGTTTGATCTAACAGATCCTGATCACCAAATGCAGAGTCTTTAACAACACCACTGTCAACCACAATGTCCTTTGTGTCCATAGAAAAACTTAGTACAATACAAAATACACTACTAGTATGCACGTGGTTTGGACCCATAATCTTTAGTTTAGCGAAAAATGAAACACAGACGAGTTGAAGTTACTAAAGTGATCTATTTGAAAACAAATTATGAACTGACCGAAATTCTTAAAATAACACAGCAGCTTTGCCGCGACTCGAGTGTGGGAAGGGAGAGATGATGTGAAGAGGGCAACCATGATGTGCGTGCAAACACGCACTGGTCAAATGCCCAGCAAAAGCTGAATAAAGCGTATACTCAACATATGCTTTTTAAATGTACTACTAAAATGTACTTGAAATATCACCAATCAAGTAGGAAAGGTTAAAGTTTTGAATTGTTAAGTACCAGGACAGGTTAAGCATACCTAATTAATACGTGATAAAATGTTTTCATTATTTTTAGGTTCGTTAGCATCATCAATAATATTTAAAGACACGGTTAGGGTTCAAGATTTTTTTCGCAGATCAGTATTCTAAATTTGCTTTACACATGTAAAGCGTTTCACAGCATCTAAACGCAATTTTTTCGCAGTTCAGCTCAATCAAAAATAAAATGCGTAGCAGTTCTTTCTTGAGGCAATAATATTAACCAGAGAATTGAAATGACATATTTACAACAGAAGATTTTCTGGTACCTCGAATAAAATGACGGAACTGTGGCGAGTCAAAAATAAAAAAATATAATAAACAACTCAACATGAACTCGGAATAAAGTCCTAGTGACGCTGACGAAGAAAATGCAAAAGATTTATTAATCGTCATCTTGCAATTAGAGCTCGCAGAGCAGCGCGAATTGAATGAAGAGTTCAAAGGAAAATTAAAAAAAAAGAAATATAGATGCTCTTTGAGCTGCTTCTCTGTCGTCTCTAAATATAAGTCTCTTGCTAAGATGAACTGAAATGTTTTAGCTTTTTAGTTAGCCGAAATCAGTTCCAGACGCACCAAGCAGCTCATCAACACGGATCGTGAAACCTTGAGTTCTATCGTGTCCATACTGAAAGGGCATTGACAGACACGCAGAAAAATTGGGCGTTCCCTTCAACGATTTCTGCCGAAGTTGCAGATCGAAAGAAGATGAAGAGACAAGCCAACGTGCGAATGCCCAGCACTGTCCAAGGAACGCATGAGGCTCATCCTTCCTGGACAGCCTCACGGGAGTAGCTGATTTGAACATCGGCTGCATAGCCGGCTTCATACGAGAATCGAAATGGTTCTCGTCACCCAGCAGCTGGGTTACAGCGCCATCTTAATCTTCTGTGGTATCACAATGGACCTATTGTGGCCTAAATGACAAAAAGGGGTGGCACAACAACCAACCAAGTAGCCGAATTGGCTATAATCTTTCGAAAATAAGCTTTCAATGCTATCTTCGACCAGTGTTGGGCAAAATTTAGTCTGACTAATAATTGATGATGACTAATGATTGAATACACAAATTATGATTGATGACTTATGATTATTTAGTTTAGTCAGTTCGTGGTGACTAATGATTGGTTAGTTTGATTTTTAGTCAAAAAATTATGATTACTTTATTTATGATTGAATTTATTAACAACTTTAAATAACTTAGTGAACATCAGTCGTTTGTATCTGCGAAATTAATCGTTATTATTACCCGTTTGGAACTCTTCTATAAGGTGGGTTTTCAAAGATAGACAAATAAAATTAAACGGTTGCAAGTGAAAATCTGTTCTTCATTGTTTTAATTGAATAGCGATCAAATCAAAAGATTACAAATATAAAGATGTAATATAGTCTAATCGTTTTTAAAATAATTTAAATTGTTCTTCATAACACCTCGAATATGTCATCAGATAGTTTATGAGATTTAGGGATATTAATCATAGTAGCAAAAGAAAACATTTTTTTGACAGGTCCAGAAGAAGGCATTAGTGTATTGTACTTTAAAAAAATTTGTTTAGTGGGGTGTAACGATACAAAAGAGGTTCACATTTCTTTCTTCGGTAAAATAATTCGTCATAATTATATCAGCTTTTCTTCTAGGTGTAGTTGAATTGTTTTCACTGCCGGAATCTGAACTGAAATCAAAGAAGTCGTCATCCTTTTTTTGAGTATGTGATTTATTCTCAAGTGAGGCTTGTATTTCGTCGGAGTTAATTTCTAAGCAAATGGCAGCTTTGGACAACTGATTACACTTCCTATGTTCGATGGGATCTATACACGAGTACCATTTGTTTTCGAATCGTGAATGACTCAAAGCTGCTAGGATTGGAAATTCAGCCTTTTCATTTGACATGTCGAGGATATCTTTAAATCTCTCTTGTATATTTTCAATGTATTTATTTACAAGTGGTTTGCAAAATTTTAAATGTTGTCGAGACAGTTTTCGTATTTTTTTCGCATTGCCAATAGACAAGGTAAAACAATGCCATAAAATGTATCATCACCTTGCAATATATCCAGTGCACCTGCCATGGGAGCCGTATATTCGGTGTATTCCTCTAAATAATCAAATTCGCCGTTCTTGATTGGATTCTTGATTCCTAGAGCTCGGCTCAATTGCAAATTTTTTAGTGTGAGTCATAAAGGCTATTCCACCGCGTTGCTCCTGGTCGAGATAATGTATGCCCAAGTATATTTTTTATAATTTCAGTTGATTTTGGACGGCCAGCGAAATTCCACAACTATTTCCTAAAGTCGTAGTTTCATCTCGCAATAAACATCGCACATCAGCATTTGCTATCAAATTTAACGTATGCGCGCAATATCTAAAATGATCTGGTAAAACTCTTTCTACCGTGTTATTTTCTAGTCTGTCATCATTTAGACTCGATGGATCAACATCATCGCTCTCGCTGTCCGTGCTGTCACTGATTTTTCCAGCTTCATCGTCGTTTGTAGAAACCATTATTGATTTTGAATTAACTCCAAACATTTTAAAAGCTTTTACAAAGTTTGAGCCATTATCAGTTATTGTCCCCTCAATTTTTGATGGATCAACTTCATAATCACAGTAAATATCCAACAACGTGTCTTTGGTGCGATCAAAAGTATGTGCGCCTTGAAATCGCCGACAAGCAAAAGCAGCTGACTTCCTTTGTAAATTTTCATCAATCCAGTGAATAGTAATACCGAGAAAGCTTCTTTTCAGACCAAAAATCTGTAGTCGAACAAAGATGTTTTGCTGTTGCTAGTTTTTTAAATTCACATTTCTGTTCAAAGTATTGAAAACTCAAAAGAATGTATAAATTTCTAATCAAGACAGACACAGAGAGATCATTTGGGCTTTAGTTCATAACTGAATTCAATTGTGTGATTTTCATGCAATTTTCAATAGTTCATCTACAAAATAACTCCAAAAATATTTTTTTTAAATAAAACCGTATGATACTTACTTGGACGATATAGTTTTAGAAGAGATGTATATACATCATGGCATTCGCTATCTTTTGGTATAATAAATTTAACTGATAGAAAAGTTTTGCATTTAATAAGTAATGGTGACCCAGCGGTGTTTAACGGCAATTTTTCAATACTTGCAATATGCATATGTAAAACCTAAAATTTGGAAAAAAAGTTATATAGATATATAGAAAATCCCAAGCTGTATATCAAAAGAATATGATTAGATAAACTTAAAAAATCAAGTATTATGGACGTGGTAAAGAGGTAACAAAAAGTGAGATGCATAATACATGAAAAATTTATTTTGCTCCATTTTTTGGAACTTTGTGTGGCGCCAAAGAGCCATTGCTTTGGTGCTTTAGTCGTTCATGCAATGCTGCTTCGAAGTATTAAAAAAATTTGCTGTTTCCACTTTGTCATGAAGAGGCGTTAGTTATTCGACGGCGACTTTCAAATTGTTTCGATGAAATTTTAACAAGCAATGATAAAATACAAGGTTTAGAATTTCCGCCGTCCTAAGATTCGGTGTGGATTCCTTAAGCCTGGCAAAGATATTCAATTCTCTTTATCAATTTGTTTTTGCAAATGCCGAAGAGCAAAAGCATAATTTCTGCTGCAAATTTTTCAAAGCGATGGGTATTCTAGTTTTTTATGGCTCTTAGTACACAAATCTGATTGATTCTGATCTGATTTATTCTCCTTGTTAGGTTGATGCGTTTTAGAGACATTTCCAAACTCTTGAAAGCAGAAGTTATTTACATTATATGGTGAAAGAGCTTGGAACACGGAATCATCGAGTTATGATCAAATTATATTTTAATTTATTGTATTATTTATAACCGATATTTGTTCGTTAAATATTATGTTACGCAATAAACTGCTGTTTTTATAACAGCTGTGCTGGGTAAAAATGGATTTCAAACTTTAAAAATGTTAACTTAGTTTGATTAGTAGAATTTTAATACACAACTCATTTTGAATTTTTGTTTTTGAAATTAATTTTGAAAACAGCCATTTTCATCTTCCAGTTTCCAGTTTGAAGGTACTGAACCTTAGAGATTGTTACTTATGCATACAGTAGCAGATTTGGGGCTGCTTGAGAGTGGTTTTCGGCTCTTACCTACGCCCATGGTAATTTTTTCTACGACGGTAGCTCTTGAAAGAAAAAATGTATCGAATTCATCGAGGTTTCAATCGAAGCGTAGTAGCAATGACACGAGCTTATCAGATTATAGTGTGAGTCGATTAGGCAGATTACTGGTTTTATTTCACCCCGAACGAAACTTTAAATTTGAATCAAAGCGTACTAACATTTGTATGATTCTATCAAACTTTCCATTAATTTTATTAAACCATTCTTTAATTTAACAAAAAAAACTGCAAAAACTAACTGTTTCCTTTCAGAACCAAATTTTTCCGTCGTGATTACTACTTTTGGTAGTCAATACTATCAAACTAATAATTTCTCGTTGTTTCAATGATGTTTAATGAGCCACTTGAAAGTACCGATGTTCACCACGGAGCGCTGATAACTTGGTCTGAAGGTAACATTTCTACTTGAAAATTTCATGAAAATTGGTTAAGGCGTAGTGTAAGATCATGGTTATAGATATAAAATAAAATAAAAACATCATGTAAAAGTTCCAACAAATTCATTGAAATTGACTATTTTTCACGCCTCTTACTAGCCTCGACTCCTTAAACGAAATATTCTATCTCAGCATATTGGAATATCATGAAAAAATTGCGTTTTAAGCAATTTCACCATGCAATAGGAAACATGCCTCGTGGTGCGCCCTTAAGGTCAACACGACTTTCCAGTAGGTTATAAATATGAATGAAATTAAATTAAATAATATAAATTGTACCATTCTTTAATTAATTACATATTATATTTGTTTATTGTTTTCATTCGAATCCTTTTACGATTAGAAAACTTTGAGTTTTGATAAATACACTCGTTTCTAAGCATCTGAAACGATCGATCGCCAAAAATACCAATTAGATCGAATGAAAAAAATTATTAATAATCAAAATAATAAAAATGATAAAATTTCATAAGAGCAAGCGAAAATTATTATTCGTATCATCTCCTTACTCATAATGATTTTTATTTATTTCATAAATTTTATAACTTGCTATGCTTTGCTACTGTTTAAGATTTATATTTTGTAAGGAAAATCAAGTAAAGCCTTTACATATGAACACTTATACTACTTAAACTTGCATTATCTATCTTCAGGTAAACTTGTAGCCTAAAATTTGTAAAATCGGGATATTTTAATTCAGAAGTGCAAGGACGGAGTTATGAATGTCTTTCTGATGGAAGCATTGGTATACAATGTTCTGTAAGCAATTTGTTGAGAAATACCACGGTTTGTCCAAGTCGATTTTGAGACACATGTTTTGAACAACTTGAAGTTTAGTTTGAGTACGCCTTCCTCCCCACACAATCAACCTGAACCACGTCATTGTATAAATTGCATGTCTTTGTTGTCAACGCTTTTGTTTTATGTGAATTGATTAATTTGTGCTTTGATGTGATAAAATTTGATTCTTTTGGTGTGAAATATTTGTCAAAGTTATAAAGCTTTATTTTTTTATTCAAGTGTTGCGAAATATATTTTGCAGTAAATACAATAAAAACGACATGCCCATGTACGCCACATTAATTTTTGACAATTTTAAGACGATAGCATAAGATTAAGGTAAATTTGAATTTACAGTTTTTTTTTTCTCTTCTGTTACTACAGAATCAACAATTCATTTTACAAGGACCTTGTACGCCAGCAGATGTGACTGCAAATGAAAGAAACTTCAAGAAAAAATTAAATTTTTAGTAACAAAACTAGCGGAAACAATTAAATGACCTAAAGATAGAAAATCAGTTTGAATCGTAACTTGAGGCCTCGAATAATGGGACTCGGGGAAAATTTTTTTGCAAGTGTATACTTAAAAGTATCTGCAGATGTATCGATAACATATGTCGACTCTTAAGGTACTGAGAAACGTTTTCAAAAATAGTTTTTCATCTTCAAAACGTTTTCAAAACAAATTCCAAGAATAGCACATGTGTTGATCTTTCAACAAACGTGGAATGAAATCGGATTTTTTGGACGAAACCAAATGAATATGGAATCCGATGACCGCTCCTCCTCACCGGGAATAATATAAGTTACGTGAATTATAACATTTTTCGTACATCAATATCCCGACTAACGCGCGATTTGTGCACAGATTTTTCAGATGCATCGCTAAGGACTACCAATAGGCCAATATTTTATGCGTTTAGTTAGTCAGTTTCCGGAAGTCTTATATTTAGTATTTACTGTAATAATTGTTTATATTTATGTATAATAAAGAAATGGAGAATGGAGTTTAATGGAGTCGAAAAGAACGAAAGTTTTATTTCCAGGCTCTCACTCCCAATCTTGTCATTAACCCCATATTCTTACTTCTTTTTCTTTTCTACAGATAAAAGGAGACGGATCAGCACGAGCTTAGCCATTACCCTCCAAAGAACCCCGCCAGCGCGCTGAGCCAAAGTCGGCACTGCCACGCCATCTAGAGGGAGGAAGATTAGGCCAGAAAACAAATCTCAGTGACCACGGGTTTCACACGCATTGGGTTGGGAGCTGGTAACATTTATAGTCCCTCGAGCTAGTTTTTAGGTTAATATTAACTTCGTTGAGGGGTCAATCCATGCGCATGAAGTCCATTAAATTTTCATTACATTTAATAAAGCTTTTTTTTAATTTAAAAAACTGCAAGAAATTAGAATTTTTCAAACAAACTTTTTAAATCTAATTTACACAACATTTTCAAGAAATTTAACACATCCCTTTTCATATTCAATTAAATAAATACAAAGTATGTTTTTTTATCGTTTTGTTTCAACAGTGAATACTTTTGAAGATCAGATGCTATAAAGAGTTCTTGTCAAATAAAAAAAAAAAAGTTTCTTATAATTGCAAAACATACACATAAAAATAACTATAGCTAACTAACTATAACTACTTAAAATGAATAAGGGAATTGAATTGTAATGATATTTAAAGGATGAATATTTTTAATTTGTAACCGTTCCGAAATTTCAATATATCTTTACGTTATAATGTCTTTAAAGTATATTTAAAGTGTTTTTGTTTCGAAGTTTGTATGTGTGTGCATGTAAGTTTGTAGTCGTTTTTTTTACAATGATAACGCACGTAAAAAAGTCGTATTGACTTCATTGAGGTGTCAATCGAAACGTATTTGAAACGAGCTAATTAAATTTTGGTAAACTTTAGTTGCGTCTTTTTTCCATTTTTATTCATCTGACTTCCACTTTAAACAATCAATGCTTAAAAAATCGGATGCTCTTAAAGTTCTTATCAACAAAAAAAGTTCAAGATTTTTATATGACTAAAAAAATTAATTAAAAAAAATACCATTAATAGTTACTATGAATAAGGGGTTGACTCGAATGATAATACTTTTGATTTATTCAAATTGCGTTGTGGTATCAGTCAAAGCGTTTTAGCATTTGTATTATTTGAGAAGCACTGCCGTTTTTTATTTTAACAATTTTTTTTTTCAAATTTAAAAAAATTCTATACTTTCTTGTCAATCAAATTTGCACTTGCCGTAATCAAAGCCTTGAAATATCTGATGTTTCTCATTAAATAAAAAATCAAAGTTGTTGATGGCGTGGCCTGATACACCGCCTCTTTTCAGGTGTTAAAAAGCAGCTAACTTCCCCAACAGTGGCTGATAAAGGCAGAAGGTCTCCACATAAAGTCCTGAAAAGGCTAAGAAATGTACTCTCCCCTATGGTCTCTCCCAGAATAACAAAACATTCCTTGACAAAAGATGTAGATCTAATGAAGCAACTCCCCCCCCCCTGGATTAATCGAGCGCTCAAGCGCAGGCCACCAAATCACTAGGTCTAATTTCTCACTACAAATTCGCGTGGAAAGAGAACATAACAGAAAGAGTGCGCAAAGCAGCATTCGCAATCTACTGCAGCAAAAGCTATTGAGAAAAGGTGGGGACTGAAACCCAAAATTGTATCATGGCAGAGGTGGATATATCATGGATAGAAAAACAATCCGTCTGAATGGCGCAGTTATTTGGTGGTGGTGGAGGGAAATATTGGCCACTTCACCATACTACGGAGGAATGGACCAACGCCGAAGAAAGTAGACCTTGATGGCGGGGCACTGTCTAAATGGGAGACATGCAGAAAAATCCCTTCAACAATTTCTTTCGCAGTTGTAGATCGGAAGAAGAGGAAAAAACGGTAAAACCTTTTTTATGCAAATGCCTAGCACTATTTAGAAGACGAATGCAAACTCTAGGTTGGATATTCCTGGATAGTATCACGGAAGTAGCTAATTTAAATAATAGCCAGCATCCAAATGGTACTTATCATCCAACAGCTAGGTTCTAGTGCCACCCCAATCTGCTTGTGGTATAACAATGAGCCTGTTGTGGCCTAATCTCTTGTGAAAAGAGGGCTGCCGGTAAAACCAACTAACCAACCTTTACAAATGAGGAACACCCTGGTATGCATTTTATTTGTTGACTTTGCGGTGGAAATGCCGCAATCGCTTACGCGGAGCATCAAGGGAGAGGAGGTACTCGACCCAAGGATTTCTAAACAGCAGAACCATCATAGGATTACAACCGATCTGGAACTTCTAGAGATGCCGATCAGGAATAACGTATACTACTCATAGTAGTGCTGAATACGACGGTTTATCGTTAAGTATTTAGGGCTTCGTGCACGCCGACGGTTTATTGGCGAAATCGCGAAAAGTCGAATCGAGCTCCTATTTATGAGAAAAAACAGTGTTGTGGCAGCGGAAATGGAACTTCTCGTTGGATTAATGCTGTAAGTCGAGTGAATTTCCCATATCATCCTTTCTTTACAAATTACCTTTATATATGTCAAAATATTTTAGGAATAAGTCAAGAAATAAATGTTATAGCCTAAGAGAAAAAATACCAATAATATCTAGTGAAAGTGACGAAAACTGTGTTGAAATCGATTCGTTGTGTGTAAAAGAAACAGATACGAAAAGTGAACTAGGAAACTTGATTGACCTCTATAATATTTTTGAAGATTTCAATCTTTTATCATATTCAAAAATGAGTAACGAAGACCTAAATGTAAATCAGGTTCAGGAGAACGCGGTAATTTCCGTTAGCGACATAACGATCTTAAACTACCGGACATAATTAAGGATTTACCCAAATTTAGTGGGAACCCTAAATTACTCTAAGACTTCATTAATAACGTAGAGAAAATCATATCACTAATATCCGGTGTCATCAATTCACTTTACGGCAGGCTTCTCCTTAGAGCCATAAGGAACAAAATCGAAGGTCATGCAAACGAGGTTCTCAATATGTATGGGACCCCACGTAAGACATTAAACGTAATGTTATTTTGCACTATTCCGACAAGAGGAATGAGACTTTCCTTGTTGAAAACCTTCATGAGTTGAGACAATCCAGCAAAACTGTTGAGCAATTTTATAGCGAAATTATTGAAATACTTTCCACTATAAACAATCACGTGCAAATTCATGAAACAAATGGTAGTGTAATAGAAGCAAAAAGGAACCTTTACACGGAAATGTGCTTCAATATATTTTTGACTGTCTTGCAAGAGCCATTGGGCCATCGCTTTCTGCATTAAGGAGCAAAACATATTTTATTTCAAGTCATTGAACCAGCATGCTAGTAGAGTCACTTATAACCATAAATTTAATAAATCTGTGGTCACCCAACATAAATTCATCCCACAGCAACAATTTGTCCCGCAGCATCCCCCCCCCCACCGCAAAGACCTTCTTACAAACCCAAGAGTGATAACGTTAAACAATTCAGGACCCCCTTAAATCCACAAAATCAATACCATGTGCTCCGCCAAGAGCAAGCTAGATTACCTCCACCAGAACCCATGGAAGTTTCTGCAAACACGAGAAACACCTTCCGATTCTCACATCCGATAAAACCTTACAGCAATTTTTTAGCCGTCAAATAATATTACTAGAAACAATGCGGAAGCACACAATATGGAAAGTTCAATCCCCGCCCCGGAAAGCGATGTCTATTGTACCGAAGACTCATGGAATAATTACTATAACGATTTGGACGAATTCTACGACTAAAATTCAGAATACCCAGTTCTTCCAAATCCGAACAATACTTGACGCACCATAAGTTGATGATGTAAATTTTTCCAACTTTGCCTCAACGAACAAATCAGCTACATAGGTGTCAATAAACATGGATCAAACCTTCCTTATATCCATATATTATCCCCATTTGGCAGACCTCTCAAATTTCTTATCGACACGGAAGCATCTTCATCCTTCATCAACCCCAAAATTAACGAACAAATTTCTATCAAGCCGACCGTTATTAAAACAATCTTAAACACACATTTAATTGACAAATGAGTAATTTTGCCCATGTTTATCGAGTTCAAACAAAAAGGCATGCTAAAATTTTTAGTTTTCCGATTTCACGGTTATTTCGACGGATTGTTGGACTTGGACTCGTTGAAACTACTAGGTGCTAAAGTTGATCTAGTGAACAGACTCCTAATCACAAATAACTCTTCAATACCCTGCAATTTAACCAAATCTGGTTTCCCCAAATTATATACTACCAGCAAACTCAAAAATGATAGTAAAATTACCCGTCGACATTCGAAATGGGAATATCTATATACCCAAAACGATCATTAGAGAAAATATTTTCATTCCGGAAGGAATTTATACACTCATCGAAATAATTATATAGGCAATGTTTGTTTCGGTTTTAAAATTTTGATAACGGAATTTACTTTGAAACAGGTTTTCATTGTTGAATACTATGCCAATGTTCAGTTTATTTTGTTATGAATTAAGCTTAAAAGCCACGCTCGCACACAAAGAAAGAAGAATTCTTAATTTCTCTTTTATTTGCTGCGTAATATTTATATGGGCAGTTTAACAGTTGTGGTTGTTGTGTGAGCATTTCGTCACCAAAGACAAAAAACATGTAAACTTAAGTCAGTTGAAGATATTATATCACAAATTACTACATTACAAAATCAATCTTGACTTTTCAATTAGTATGCCCGTGGAAAGGTATTATCTGAAGAGGAGAAGGGGAAAATCATTGCCTATAAAAATCTGGGGTTTTCAAATCGGCTAATCGCGAGAAAATTGCAGCGATCTGCTGGCGTGGTCGATAATTTCTGCAAACTGGGCGAAAAATATGGCACAATGAAACGTAAAGGACGAACATCGGCAATCACAGCACGTGATATAAGAGAAATAAAATGACTTGCTACTGGAGAACATTTTTCGGCGAAAGAAATTTGTGCGGCAACTAAGGCAGGAGTTGATGTTCGTCGAATGCAACAGATTTTAAAAGTGAATTTAAAGTTAACATATGGCAATAAGTGTGGCAAACCTGCCCTAACTCAAAAGTATAAAAATGCAAGATTGAGATTTGCGGAAAAACATCGTTTTTGGGTCGATGAATGGAAAACAATGATTTTTTCCGATGAAAAAAAATTCAATTTGGATGGCCCAGATGGTGTACACAAATATTGGCGTTCGAGGAAGACTACGCCAGAAGTTCGGAAATGACGAAATTTTGGAGGTAGTTCGCTTATGGTTTGGGCTGGCATAAGCTATATGAAAACTACGCCAATTTGTTTTGTAACGACAAGAATGGATTCTGATTATTATGTACAGTTGCTTGATAATGTTCTTGTGACATCTTTGGAAGAAATGTCTACATCAGAATTCATTTTTCGTTTTTAGAATCGCGTAGCATTCCCACTCTTGATTGGCCAGCAGTAAGTCCCGATCTAAACCCGATAGAGAACCTTTGGTCTAGACTTTCATCAAACGTTTATAACCACGGACGGCAATTTAATAGTGTAAATGAGCTTAAATTGGCTATTCAAGAAGAGTGGAACAAAATAGAGCCATCGTACATCCAAACGCTTATAGACTCTATGCCTAACCGTTTAGAAGAGGTGGTCAAGAATAGAGGGGGTCACACTTCATATTAGTTTTATAATGTTTTCTTTTTTCTTCATGTCAGCAAAAGTGCCTTTATATATATTTCGTACTATGTTTTTTTTCATAATTACTTTCAAAGTGCTAACTCAGGAACTAGTTGTTTATCGTTAACTTTAATTGTTTCTTCTTTTCAAATAAAATCCAATATATTAAAAGTGGAATGCTCTTAAGTTTTTGTTAAAGTTGCAAAAAATGTACTGCCTATATAATTATTTCGCAGAGTGTATAGCTAACAATTGGCAGACTACAGTAGACGTTACCAACAATACATGTTATGACCAGACTTTGTTTATTGACAACCCCTAAAAGCCTTTCAATATGTAGAACAAGAATTTTTGGAGATAAACAACTTTAATATTCAGTACGGCGTTAACAACTCAGGCTTTGTTGAGAAGAGCAAGATTCAGGATCTGCTTCGGCTAGGCCACTTGAACAGCGAGGAAAGGAAAATTCTGCTGAAAATATGCAATGAGTACCAGGATATTTTTCTCAAAGAGGGCTAAAAATTAACCTTCACCGAAATAAAGCACCGTTTCAAAATAATTGATAAAGCACCCATTTATACCAATCTTACAGATATCCCCACATTCACAGATCGGAAGTAAATTCTCAAATTAGATCCATGCTGGATCAAGATATTATTCGACCAATTTACTCGCCATGGAGTTCCTCTATTTGGATTGTGCCTTAAAAGAAAGATCATAGATTATCGAAAACTAAACGATAAAACAATCAATGATAGGTACCCTATTCCCAATATACACGATATATTGGATAAGCTAGGAAAATGTATCTATTTTACCACCCTCGACCTAGCCAGCGGATTCCATCAGATCGAGATGGACCCACAAGATATATGTAAAACTGCATTTACAGTAGAAGGAGGCCACTACGAATACGTTCGAATACCATTTGGCTTGAAAAACGCTCTCTCAACGTTCCAAAGGGTCATAATATACTTCAAGATTTACAAGGGAAAATCTGCCTAGTGTATCTAGACGACATTTTTGTCTTCTCCACATCCCTACAGGAACACTCCGAAAATTTATGGAAAGTTTTCAACAGATTAAAAAATGCTAATTTTAAAATTCAATTAAGTGTGAATTTTTATAAAAAGAAGTTTCATTTCTTGGACATCTCATAACTGATAAAGGGATCAAACCCAACCCAGAAAAAATCAAAGCTATTAAATGCTTCCCAATTCCAAAAACTGCTAAGAAAATCAAATCATTTTTAGGCCTTTTAGGTTACTACCGGAAATTCATTAGAGATTTCGCGCAATTAACTAAACTTTTTAAGGAGTGCTTGAAGAAGGACAGAAAAATCGAGCTGAATATTGTACATATATAAAAACTTTCGAATTATGTAAAGATCTACTAACAAATGACCCGATCATTCAACATCCTGATTTAGCAGAACCCTAAAGGACTCCGAAATACATTATTCTACAATTGATAAAGAGCTCCTGGCAATAGTATGAGCCACCAAATACTTCCGTTCTTACCTTTTCGGACACAAATTCAAAATAGTCACCGATCATAAGCCGTTAACCTGGCTTATGAGCTTAAAAGACCCGAACTCCAAATTAGTCTGTTGGAGATTGAAACTTGAAGAGTTCGATTACGAAGTCGTATAGAAAAAAGATCACATGAATGCGAATGCAGATGCATTAAGCCGTATTAAACTAGAGGAAGTTAACATTTCAGAAACGAATTTAGATAACTCAAACTGTTCAACTATTCACTATGCGGCAGAAGGTTTTAACGATCACATTCCTATTTCAGAACGACCTTTGAATAGATTCCTGAACTGGCACAAATTGCATTCCCAATTTTTCTTTGTTATCTTTTGGTGACATTTCATTCGTCAGTTTTTGATTTATATCAACTGGTGTTGAAACTGGTTTAGAATCACGCATACCAAAACGTTCCAGAATTTCATTAATGTGTTTCTCTTGATCCAAATATATTACGTTATGTTCTCGATCGCGAGTGATACGAATGCCAATACAATTTTTAGCTTCACCAAGATGTTTCATTTTAAACTGCTTCATTAATGTTGATTCTAGATCAACCTGGGATTGTGTATATTCAGCAGTGATTTTTTCAGCTTAGTATTCCACTGACGACTCGCTTTGGTCAGTTTACATACTCTATTGGAACCGTCACTGAATTGTTCTGATTGATGCATATACACCTCTTCGTCTAAGTCGCCTTGTAAAAATGCAGTTATAGCATCCATTTGCTCGATCTCTACGTTGAACTGAACTGCAATTGAAAACAAATACTGAATTGAAGCGTATCTTACGACCGGTGAAAATGTTTCTTGAAAGTCTATCCCCTTCTTTTGTGCACAACCTTTAGCCACAAGCCTCGCCTTATAACGAATAACATTTCCATCGTTGTCTGTTTTGGATTTAAATATCCATTTACTTGAAATTGCCCTCTTATCCTTTGGCAATTCACATAAAATCCACGTTTTATTCTCAATTAATGAGTCAATTTCACTTTTCATGGCTTCTTGCCAATGAACTGCATTTGAGCCGCTTAATGCTCCATGAACAGTAGTTGGGTCAATTTCGTTTTTGTTCATCCCACACATATGCGTGACAACTCCTTCAAATTTACGTGGTTTCGGTACACGATTCGAACGACGTGGAGTATTAATGTCTGTCGTGTCTTTCAACGCTTTCATCAGGGACATAATCAGGATCTTCTTTATCGCCTTTTTCAAGCCATGTTTTATTCACTTTGGGTTCATATTCAAAACAATCGTTCGCTGTGTTTTCTGAGCTTCGTTTGTGTAAGTCACTCATTCCAACTACGACATTCGATGTACTTTCAATATCGTTTTCCACGACGTCACGACTATGAAACGGCTTTAAGCTGTGTGGATCTAATAAGCGATAGCCTTTAGTTGCCTCACCATAACCAACGAATATCATTGGTTTTGCGTTTGGTTACCATTTGGTTCGTTTTTGCTTCGGAATGTGCATCATAGCTTTACTTCCGAAGACACGTAAATTCGCAACGTTCGGTTTTACTCCTGACCAAGCTTCATGTGGAGTTTTGTCTGTTAAACCTGATGCCACTGAACGATTGATCAAATAAACTGCTGTATTGACTGCTTCAGCCCAAAAACTCATACCAAGTTTGCTATCAAACAGCATACATTTTGCACGTTCCACCACGGTCCGATTCATTCGTTCAACTAAACCGTTTTGCTCTGGGGTATATGGATTCGATTTTTGATGTTGAATACCATTAAACTTTAACACATTGTCAAAATCTGTGTTGCAAAATTCTTTACCATTGTCTGTTCGAAAAACTTTTATTTTTCGGCTATTTTGATTCTCTACCAACGCCTTGAATTCCTTAAACCGCCTAATTGCTTCACTTTTGTGACTCAAAAAATATACAAATGCGTATGTAAAATCATTGATGAATAGCAAAAAAAATATCTCGCACCTCCAATTGATTTATGTTCCATCGGGCCGCACAAATTTGCATGAAATAAATCCAACACTGCCTGCGCTCTTGTGCCATTCGATTTAAACTTTGTTTTTCCTCGCAACAAGGAACACAATTAAGTTTGTTGTTTAATTCACCTCCTAGTTTTATTCCATTGACGATTCCCTTTTCCAAGTGACCGAAAACCGTCGCAATTTTTACGTGATCTTAAATTTCTTGGTGGCAGTGCCGTAAAAGATGATATTATTCGACCGGTGTGGCTTAGCAAATTACCATCGGTAGTGCGTGCCATCGTCGTCGTCGTCGTGACATGGAGGTGGGCATTGCAGCCCTAGCACTGCGACCTGCTGGTCGATTGTACTATCCTCATATTTTTCCTTTCTGGAGTTAATGCTTATGTCTTGAATCTTCCGGATGAGATGATGAACCTCATCAGGTCGTCCAAGGCTAAGGTATGGAACTCCTTGTCTCCTATTTGAGGCATGCCAAGGGCTCTATATCTGTGTCTGGAGAACGCGGGACAGTAGCCCACATAATGTGCCGCTGTTTCCTCGTCCTCCTCACATCTAGTGCACCATGCATCGTCCACTATTTGCAGAAGAGCTTGGTGACTTCTCAGGCGTCCGTGGCCTGTAATCACTTCTGTGAGTTTTTTCAGTCTGACTCTATTTAGTTTTAGACAGTATTTTGCGACTTCAGGTCGTAGGTTTGGCAGAAAGAGCTTTGTCTGTCTGCATGTTGGTAGGTTGAGCCATCGTCTTCGATGTTCTTCCCTGAGTGTCTCATTGATCTTTTTTGAGATTAGATTTATGTTCGTTGGCAGAACAGGCTCAGGACCAACCGGTGTGATCTCTGCTCCCTTCTTAGCCAGTTTGTCTGCCTCTTCATTACCTATAATGTCCACATGTGCTGGGACCCAGGTAACTGAGACCCTGTTTCTCTGGCTCAGCTTTTTGAGGCTGTTCTGGGCACACTCCACAATTGACGTTTTCACATTGTGGGAGCCCAGGGCCTTGATAGCGGCCTGACTGTCTGAACAGATTTTTATCTGTTTGTTTTGTATTCTTCTGTCTTGTAAGAGGTCCGCGGCTTTGGCTATGGCGTGGACTTCAGCTTGAAAGATGGTTGTTTTTGTACCCAGAGGTATCGATATTTGAGCCTCATGTGGTCCAGGGCGTATATATATTCCCGCCCCAGCCCCGACGCTCATCACTGATCCGTCTGTGTACACTATGATATCAGCGGGCCTGTGAGAAAGGTGACCGAACTTAGTCCAATCATTCCTATCAGTCAAACTCGTTGTAAAATTTTTTCCAAAGAAGAGCCTTGGGATTATGTAGTCGTTGGGCAGATCAAGGAGTGAGTCCACTTTTAAACTCTTTAAAAGTTTGAGGTGTCCCTCAGTCCAGCCGCCGTCTTTCACAATCCCGGTTCTCCTTAGGCGTGCCATCGTCTTTGCGGCATGTTGCTTCACTGATAAGTCCAGTGGCAGCATGTCCATGATCACGTTGAGTGCTTCCGTGGGAGTGGTTCGCACCGCTCCAGTAGCACTCACTAGTGCTAGTCGCTGCACCGAGCCTAGCTGACTTTTTGTAGTATCTAGGTCTGACCGTTTCCACCACACTATGCTTCCATAGTGTATGACCGGTCTTATGCAGGCTTTGTATAGCCATATCACATTTCGAGGTGAGAGTCCCCAGGTTTTACCCATGGAGCCTCTACATGCCCAGAAAATGTTTTTGGCTTTTCTTGTTTTTTCATCAACATGCTCTTTCCAGGTAAGTTTCGTGTCTAGGGTTACGCCCAGGTACTTGACTTTTTTTGAGAGTTGGAGCTCCACGCCATCTAAAGTAGGTAGCGTGTATGCATCCCACACTCGCTTCCTGGTGAACATGGTGAGTTCTGTCTTGACTGGGTTTACCGCCAGCCCGTTTCTTCTACACCATTGGTGCGTGATTTTAAGTCCTTCTTTCATCCTGTCACACACTGTGCCGGCAAACTTGCCTTTGCATAATATGACCAGGTCATCGGCATAGCCGATGGCAAGAAAGCCTTGTTGGTTAAGTTCTGTCACTAATGAGTTCATTTGTAAACACCACAGGAGAGGGGAAAGTACGCCTCCTTGTGGGCACCCTTTTGTTGGGGCTACTGTTATACTGGTGTCCCCCAGTGACGCTGTTATTTTTCGTTCAGCGAGGAGAGCGGTCAGCCAGCCCGTTATCGTGCCGCTTATCCCATGTCTCTCTGCTGCAGATGTCATTCCACCAAATGGGGAGTTGTCAAAGGCACCTTCTATGTCTAGGAAAGCTCCCAAAGAGAAGAGTCCGTCGTTAAGGCCCCGCTCGATCCCGTGAACGAGCTCATGCAGAGCCGTCTCCGTAGACTTTCCCTTTCTATAGGCATGCTGTCCCGGATGCAAGGGCCTCTCTATTAGTGCTGTGTTTTTCACGTGGACGTCCACCAGTCGTTCCAGTGTTTTCAGCACGAAAGATGTGAGGCTTATGGGTCGATAGCTTTTCGCTATCTGGTAAGTGGTTCTCCCAATCTTTGGTATGAAAACCACCCTTACCCTCCTCCATAATTCTGGTATATATTTTAGGGCCAAACTGGCCCTGTATATATTGCACAGATGGTTGGTGATGGAAGCCATTCCTTCCTTCAGCAGGATGGGATAAATTCCATCCTCGCCAGGTGCTTTGTAGCTGTCGAAAGTTCCAATTGCCCATTGGAGCCTCTCTACAGTCACCACCTCGGCGGCTTGATTCCAATCCGTTTGAGACGGTACGTTCGGATGAACGGTGTTTCCTCCGGAGGGAGTTATGCTACCGGGGAAGTGCGTTTTAAGCAAGAGGTTTAACGTCTCTTCACTTGTGGTGGTGAACTTCCCGTTTTCGTCCTTAAGGAGCCCGAGGTTATTGCTCGGTCCCCTTGTGAGGATCTTCTTAACTCTGGCGGTCTCCCGGCATGAGTTTATTTCTTCACAGAATTTCTTCCATGAGTTCCTTTTCGCCTCCGCAAGAGCCTTGTGATAGTCTCTTTTGGATTGCTTGTACGCCTCCCAGGTGATTTCACTTCGAGCTTTACAGGCCCGGTTGAACGCCTTATTAGCGTTTTTCTTGAGCCTGGCTAGTCTTGGTGTCCACCATGGGGTGTTTCCCAGTGTAGTCCTTTTTAGTGGGCAGTGGGCCTCAAAAGAGGCCCTCAATACCTCGACTAAGTTCCCGACAGCTTCTTCGAGCTGCTCAGGTTCTCGGATTTTCTCTGGTTGCTGTAATTTGCATTGCACGTCTTGTCTAAAGGCCGCCCAATTTGTGTTCCTGGGGTTTCTCAACCATTTTGGCCCACCTATTGGATTAGCCTCGATGTTGAAAGTGATGTACCTGTGATCAGATAGCGTCACTTCTTTCGAAACTTTCCAGTCTTTAACCCAGTGAGTGACTGCGTCAGAGACAATTGTTATGTCTATGACTGCCTGCCTCCTGGATGTGACGAAAGTTGGTTCCGCCCCACGGTTCGCTATGGTGAGCCCGGAACTGGCTAAGAACTCTAGTAGGCTTTCGCCTCTCGAGTTGGTGTCCGAGCTCCCCCAGCAATCGTGGTGAGCGTTTGCATCACAACCTAAGATCAGATTTAGGTTGTGTTTTTTAACATATTCCATCAGTCTTGTGAGGTTTGCTGACGGAATTCGATCTTCGTAGGGGAGATAGGCCGATCCCAGAAGAGCTTCTCGTCTACTCCCCATCACCGTTGTACTTACTCGTACTACGGTTAAGTCTCGGTCGCAGAATTCCTGTACCAAGAGCCCGTTAAGAGTCCTTGGGAGCCAAACACAGGTTCTGGGTTTTTCACAATCCGCTGTTAAGAGATCCATTTGAGAGTTGGTCCCTATACCGCGGATTCGTCCTCCTGCCACCCATGGTTCTTGTATTAGAAATATGGGTAGAGCAGGTGCAAAACCGGAGACATTGCTGCCTCCGGGGGGTTTGTTGCAGCTTTCGTTACAGCGTCTAGCTATTAGAGAGCTAGCCGCCTTACTATGCTGCATGTTGATTTGTGTGACCTGAAGACCCATCATGTTTCCATGCTACATCTCCAGGTCAACCCCAAGACAACACAACACAATACAGAACAAGTATAACACTCACGCTGACAAAGAACCGCTACTTGGGAGCCTGTGGTCCTGGTTCCTTGGGCCCTTTGGAAAAGCTCACGCTAATCCTATTGAGCTCCAAGTAGAGCCATCCTCCCTTTCCCGATATATACTCCCTGTCCTTGTCCGGGATTCCAACAACCATGAGGAGTCCCTTTCGGGAGTCCTTCATGGGCACCTGTGCGTACAGGGCCCAGTCGGCTGTTTTTATCTCCGGCTGAACTATGGAGAGCCTTCGGAGAACAGTCTCCGCGATTTGGTCTGGGCCCGGGACGAAGAAAGTGGCCCTGTGGAGCACTGGAAGCCTAGATGCTTCCACTAGGGAAAATCTAGCGCCCTCCCATGCTCCCCTTAGCCTGTCTCCCTCCACCAAGGCTTTCAACCAGGCCGTTGTAGTTGCATCTGCAGGGACGATCCTCAGTTGATTTCTAAGGGTCCCCACCGAGTCAAATTTCAACGGCGTGCCTCTGTCTATCTCCTCTGCGACGGCTTTGGAGATACGGCCCTTGAGCAGCTCTAGTTGTTCACCAGAGTAGCCCCGAGCCATGCCTTCCGCTGCCAGTACGAAGCCCAGATTGCTCCGAGCCACGCTCGCAAAGGATTTTTTTTGAGGGGTCTTCAGTTTGTCCCCTTCCCTCGGTCGTTTGACCTTCGGATTGGCGGACGTCCTGGATACCTCTTCCTCACCGGAGCGTTGTCTTTTTTTCGAGCCTCTAGCATTGCTTGGGCCCGATTCCGGCGACTTTGGTCGAGGAGCTGCAGGGGTCACGGAGGGAGTTGGGTTCAAAGAGGTCCCGGCCTGAGTGTCAGTCCCTGAGGGAACCTCTCGCCTCTGCTGAGCCCTTTTTTTCGCCCTCCTCTTTTTCTCCGCGCCACTCCTGTTCCTCTTTTTTTTGTAATTCCCCGTCGCTGCTAAGCCCTCCGTTGCCGGTGAGCTCGCAGCTGAGGGCCCGCCAAGGGTGAGCTCCTCCGGGTATGGAGTTTTGTCTGGTTCTCCGAGTACCAGGTTTTCCATGGAACCACTGAGTAGTTCCACGTGTGTCGATTTTTTGCCCTCCCCAGAATCCGAGGGGCAGACTGCTGGTGTAGCAGTGAGGGATTTAGGTGCCGAAGGCACCAGACCCTCCTGGGGTAAATTAATGTTTAAATTCGACATTCATCTGTTTGGATTCGTTTAGTCTGGACTCGCCCAAGCCAGATTTTACTCCAGCCTAGGTGAGTCACGCAAGCCCCCTTACCACGTCAAGGCGAATCCGTCAAGGAGTGCGTGCCATACTCGCGGCGCATAAAGACCTGGCGCTTGACAAAATTGCCGACTTAGCCGACAGTATCTCGACTGAGTTTGGTTCGCGACAAGTGTGCGAATTAAATACACCCAGCAAAACAATTTCTTCGCAGCTTGATACAAATGCGATCGACGCGATAATATCGATCAAATTTACACAGTTGGCGACAGCCTTGAAGGACGAGATCGCGACATTAAATACTCATCGCCACAGTCGAAGCCGCAGCCCATCACCTTGGGAACACAGAGGTCAAGGTCGCCGCCCTCGCTTTCGCTCAAGGTCAAAATCTAACCAGCGACCTCCAGGAAGTGGAATGTGCTACTACCATTGGAAGTTCGGCTCTGAGGCAAGAAAATGCGAACCCCCGTGCAACCAGGGAAACGCAACGGGCGACCGGCAGTAACGGTGGCCGCCGGCAATAGCCCACATACACGCCGCCTCTTTATCACAGACAGCGACTCGAAAGCTACCTTTTTAGTAGACTCTGGTGCAGATTTATGCGTATACCCCCGTAAGATGATACGTGGGCCGTGTAAACGCACCGGGTATGATCTCACAGCAGCCAATAATTCAGTGATACCAACTCACGGTATGACGCTCGTCTCACCGAAGTTTTCTGGACTACGACGCAATTATCCCTGGAGATTCGTCATAGCAGATGTGGACAAACCTATCATCGGCGCTGACTTCATATATTATTATGGTTTTCTCATCGATTTGAAAAAGGGTCGACTTATCGACCGGGAAACGGAATTATACACTACTGGACATGTCTCAAACGCTAACATGCCTACGATTAAGGTTATTTCAGGTACCTCGCCTTACCACCAAATACTTCAGCAATACCCGGAGATAACGCGTCCTCAAGGACGCGCTCTTCAGTTTATACACAACACGCAACACCATATTAATACAACGCCTGGACCACCTACTAGCAGCAAACCTCGACGATTAGCACCTGATAAATATCAAGTTGCACGAAAGAGCTTTGAGATTATGCTTGAATTAGGAACGGCACGACCATCATCAAGCAGTTGGGCAGCTCCGTTGCCCTTGTTGGCCAAAAAGGACAACGAATGGAGACCATGCGGTGACTACCGCGCTTTGAATGTAAGGACAATTCCAGATTAGTACTGTAAACCGCACATACACGATTTTACGCTTCAATTGCGGGACACGAAAATATACAGCAAAATAAATTTGGTCAAAGCCTACAATCAAATCCCGGTTGTCGAAGAAGACATCCCGAAACCAGCAATAACAACACCTTTCGGCCTCTACGAGTTTCCCTACATCGGCTTTGGATTGAGAAATGCAGCCCAGACTTTTCAACGCTTTATTGATGAGGTTTTACGAGGACTAGATTTTTGTTTTAAATATAAAGACGACATTTTAGTCGCATCAAAAGATGAAGAAGAACACAAGTTACACCTGCTCAGGGTTTTCGAGCGATTCAAGCAATACAATAAAGTGCATTTTCGGCGCATCGGAAGAACCTTTCCTAGGATATTTGGTCAACAGCAAAGGCATTCGACCTCTCCCAGACAGAGTCAAGGCTATTAAAGATTTTCCGTTGCCGCAAACCGCCAAGCAATTAAGAAGATTCATTGGCATGGTGAATTTTTACAGGATTTGCATGCCAAAAACTGCAGACCGCCAAGCGCCACTCAACAATCTCCTTCATGGCCAGGTTAAGGGCAACACAGCCGTAAAATGGACACCAGAAGCCAAGGAAGCATTCGAACAACTAAAAAAAGATCTATCAAAAGCCACGCTGATAAACTACCCGAAGACAGATGCATTTTTGGCCCTTGTGTGTGATGCATCGGACATAGGGGCTGGAGCAACCTTGCAGCAAAAATGTCAAGGTAACTGGGAACCGCTCGGTTTCTTTTCGAAGAAACTAAGCGAAACCCAAAAATTTTACAGCGCATTCGATCGTGAATTGTTAGCAATATATTTAGCAATACAGCACTCCAAACACATGCTCGAAGGCAGGCACTTTACAGTGTTTACGAATCACTAGCCAATCACTTTTGCGTTTAACCAGAAACTCAACAAAGCATCACCGATGCAGCGCAGACAGCTTAGTTTTATCAGCGAATTTACCACCGATATACGGCATGTATCAGGTATCAACAACATTGTGGCCGACACACTTTCAAGGATCGAAATCATAAACACGCCGACTCTCGATTACAAAGCCATCGCTCGATCACAAGAACAGGACATCGAATTACAGTCTATTCTGCAAGCTCAAGACACATCACTAAACATCAAGAAGGTCAATATTCCCGAGACGGACACGGAAATATTTTGCGACGTCTCGACTGGATCACCAAGACCTTACATAACATCAGCATTTAGGAGAGTAGTTTTCAACTCAATGCACAATCTCGCGCATCAAGGAAACAAAGCCACGGTCAAACTCATAACTCAACGTTATGTATGGCCGTCAATTAAATCCGACTGCAGAAATTCGGCCAAATCTTGTATTCAATGCCAAAAATCTAAAGTTACTCGTCATGTTTCAGCACCGCTACAGGACTTTTCACCATCTGGACGTTTCGAACATGTCCATGTTGACATAATTATAATGCTGCTGGTTATAGGTACTGCTTGACGTGTATAGATCGCTTCACCAAATGGCCCGAGGCATTCCCCATCACAAATATGGAAGCCGATACAGTTGCTCGAGTTTTTTATAAAAACTGGATCTGTAGATATGGTACACCATTACGACTAACTACGGATCAAGGACGTCAATTTGATTCGCACCTGTTCAACGCAGTCGCAAAGTTGACAGGTATGGATCATAAAGGCACGACGGCGTACCATCCTCAATCCAACGGCATCGTCGAGAGATTTCATCGACAGTTAAAAGCTGCCATACGCTGTCACCAAAACAGCAGTTTGACCAAGATTCTTCCAACAGTACTACTAGGAATTCGAGCAGCCTGGAAAGAAGAAATAAACTCAACAGCTGCAGAACTCGTTTTCGGTGAGTCATTACGTTTACCAGGTGAATTTTTGGCTCCTGAGCAATTTCCAAGCGATGCTCCTGAAGACTATGTCAAGGAATTGCGACGCCACTTTAAAGAGCTTCAACCAGAAAAAACAAGGCGACACGGTGAAAAGAAGACATTCATTTTCAAGGACTTGGCTACGACCGATTATGTTTTCGTGAGGCATGATGCAATGCGGAATTCCTTGCAAATGCCTTACGATGGCCCATACAAAGTCATCGACCGGAGCGACAAAACGTTCACCGTTCAAATCAAGGAAAAAAATCAGAAGATCTCGATCGACAGACTTAAACCAGCTTATATAATCAACGAAGACATAGAAGATGAGCAAAACATACCCCAAGCTTTGGACATTCCTTTTCAAATATGGCCGCAACCGCAACAAGCACCATTACCACAAAAACCAAGACCGCCACCCGACTTACCACTACAACACCAAGGCGAGGATCAACAACAACCACGACGCTCGGAACGTCATGTACGTTTTCCAGACCGATACCAGACAGGCTGTAATTGAAATTACGACTCCGTCACTGGTAAGGGGGTGATGTAGCGACCAACCTAATAAAATCAATATAAAAAATAATAAAATAGCGGTATAAATATGAGCCCGCAAGTGGCAAGCGGTATAAATATGAGCCCGCAAGTGGCAAGCGGTATAAATATGAGCCCGCAAGTGGCACTCGCACAGTATATCCGAAACAACCGACGCGTCAGCTGCACGGTCCGCTTCGCGCAAGTAAAAGGTTTAACGGTATTAAACCTCAAAAAAATAATAAAAACGCACAAGACTTTCGGATAAAAACTCTTTATTTAATGCGTCTTTTCTCTTCGGATGCGGTCTTAAGACTAACTTTGAATAATTATGTACGTTCCCAGGAGTTCCACACTTGCTGAATTGCAAAAATGCGTTTTCCAGAATTGTGCAATCTAAAGTTGCAGACTAAACATTTGCCAGTCCGCATCTTTGGAATTTGATTCCCTGGTCACGTTGCCGACACAGGTGTCTGAAGAATTTTTTGTGAAGTGTGGAATTTCTGGTAATGTAACCCCTCTCCCGTTAGATTCGGGATTCTCCTGAATCCTGACCTTTACATTGAACTTTCTCATCTTCAGGAATATGGCTATTGCAAGTAAAAGTGAAATAATAACAATTAATATGGTACATGATCCAATTATGCTAGTTTTGGTTTTATGATATTTTAGTTCATTGATCTGTTTTACATTTTCTTCCTGAGTGAACACAATTTCGTCAAAAGTTAGACTAGGTCCGGGAGAAGGTAGGTACTTATTTTCAGTAATAATGAATTTGCTTATGAATTGTGTAATTTTGTTACTGTATAATTTGTCATTTAATTGTACTGTACAATTTTTAAAGTTTATAAAATAGTTTCCAATAAGAAACGGTTTCCTTTCGTCACATGAGCTATTCAGTTTTACATTTTTCGTATTTATTACTATTAGGATATCTTCTTCTATTTCAATAAATTCTGTTTCTTTGTTTTTAATATATTTACAGTTATTTCTAAATATACAATTTTTGCTGATTACAAGTTCCTTGAAAGATTTTCTTTCTTCTAATGTGTACGTTTGATTATCTGTTTGAATAATATGTTCGATTTCTTGATCAATTTGTTTATGATTTGAATTTGGGATAGGTATAATTAGCTTTTTATCAAATTTTTGTGTTTCGATCGGGACTTTTATTGCAATTATTATGGAGTCATTAACAAATTTAGCGACACCTGATTTGATATTGGATAGCTTATGGAAATCGATTTCATAGTTCTGAATTTCTACGTTTGAAAGAATAGCAGGATATATTGTTCCTGATTTTGCTGAAATAATGCTTTCTTGTATAGCCTCAACTTGTTTCCGAATTAGGTCCAGTTTGATTAGGTTTCAGAAAAAGCTCTATCGCTTGCTTTATCAATTTTGTTCATATTATCCAAAACTTTTTGTCTGTCCGTATCTATTGTTTGTTTAATAAGTTGAAAAGTTTTATTAAAGTTATCGTTAATTTTGATTTGTTGGTTCATGTTGTCAATGATGTTATGGCTGTTTTTGTCGATGATGTTCAAGTGATTCTCTATGTCTTGTCTGTCATCGCTGTCCATTGTCCCATAAAGCCATTTCATTGCCATGCCCCCAATATTAATAAGACCTCGTTTTTGCCTATTTGGTATTAACGTTCTGATCATACTTTTAACATTTTCGACTTGGTGTAGTAACATAATTTTATTGGAGTCTATTTGAGTTGAGTTGATTACTGATTCTAGTTTGGATACGATGTCTAGAATTTCTTTTGGATGAATGATGTGAAGGATCAATTCGAATTTTCGTACTACTTCGACCTCGTCTGTTTTTATCAAGGCATATCCAAGCTCGGAGTCAATTTTATCGATAATTAATGCTTGGGTAGTTAAAGGGATTAGCGCTAGAAACAGCAACAAGATGATGGAAAAAACCTGCAAGGTTGTAAAAATTGTTTATTCTTTTAGTTGTAAGAATTGTTTCGGAATAAATTAAAGAAGGATTTAGGGTTGAGGATTATTGGAGCAATTGTCCCTGTATTATTTCCAATATCATTTTTTCTCGGAGGTACGGAATGTTTTCTTGAGTAAACGTCAGTTCTCGGTTTCTGGAAATGTATTCGGCGACCATGCAACTAAATACTCCGCAATCGTTGTTATTGGTTTGGCGTACAGAATTCAGTACGTTTTCTTTCGTAAACAGATCAGTGTCCAAAGCCATATTTCGTTTGTCTAGAGATTCTTCGTTCAGGTATTGTTGTAATGCTACCAGGACTTCATTATTTTCTTTTCCCAAGGAATCGAAATATTTTATAGTCCTGTTTTTAATATGGATGACGGCCTTGCACCAATGAACACGACCAACGTGAACGGGTACTAGAATGATATCATGGGAGAAGATGTCGATATTTTTGGTCCATTTCCTGACTGAGTTATATCCTGATTCCATGAGCTTAGGCATGAAAAAGGTGTTCATAGTGTATACTTTGATTTCAGAGCTTTGTTTCTTGCTACGTTCCATTATAAGGTTCAAATAAAAATTTATAATATTATCATTTAACCATTTTCCGTTTGCCAAAGTATCGATGTCTTGCTTGGTTATATTAATTTTAAATTTGGATACTAAAATTTCGTTTTGCGGGCCTTGATTTTTAGCTTGGGATAAGTTAGCTGTTTGCTGATTGGTAAATTCTTTGAACTCCTGTTCGTTTGGTTGTGATGGAGGGGAATTATCCTTATTGGCATTATTGATCGATATCTCTTTTTGCTTACTTTGATCAGGATCTTGACTGTACTTAAATGGTCTTTTAATGTTGGATTCGTGAATGTTTTTAAGTTTGTGTTTCCTGTATTTTGGCTGGTCTTTATGCCTGACAGCTTTGTAATTTTTTATGAAGCCTTCTTCTCTTGTTTCTGTGTAATCTTCTCTCTCTGCATTCTTCTTGTCTATTGCTTTTTCTTTATTTTTTCGTATTCGTTCCTGGATGATTTTATGATCTATTTTGTGTTCTTGGACTTCTGTAGGTGTAGCTTTAATTGTTGAGTGATATGTATTATTGTATAATTTCGTTGCCTTTATCATCTGAATTCTAGTCGGAAGTCTTTCTTCCAAATTTAGAGCTCGAAATTTTTCAGAAACCGTACTATGATATCTTTCGACATCCGCGTTTCCTGTGTGACTATTAGGTTTTGTAAAATGGTACGCGATATTTTCCTTGTTGAGGTAGTCTCTTATACTGACTGTGTTAAACTCGTTATCCATTACGAATTTCTGTATCTTTCCTCTAATTGACAGGAATTGACTTATTTTTTCGAGAATTGTACGGTTATTCTTATCTTCCAAATAAAAACTTGTCACATGTTTGGAGAATTTGTCTAGAAAATTTACAAAAGGCTGTTTACAAACGTAAAATATGTCTATATGAATAATCTCATTAGTGGTAGTAGGTGTTTCAGTTAAGTGGAACTTCTTTTTGATTGGATTTCGATCATATTTGGATGCAGTGCACATATCACAATTGTTAATAATCTTGTGAACTGCTTCACTCAATTTTGGATTATAGATTTTGCTTTTGATTCCCTCGTAAGTTGCAATTATGCCGGCGTGCCCTGTTTCATTTTTGTGAAACAAAGATATTTGTTTATTTAATTCTTCTTCGTTTTCAATATCAGTTGCAATGTTGGTGCATTTGACAAATTTCAATGATTCATGATTCCGGAATAGGTTTATAATAGTTTGTTGTAATTTGTTATATTCGTGATCGTTTAGTTCGGAATAAATACCGACTTTTCCTTTTGCAATATATCTTCTCAGGATATCGTTAATAGTTCCGGTTTGCATATCTTCCATGTCAATGAATATTCTTCTATTATTAAATGGGTATTCGATCTCTATTTCTTTAGTTTCTTGTAGAATAATTTGTGTTTTAAATCTATTAACTACAGTGTCTAGAATAGGGATATGATCGTTGAAATCCTCCTCTTGAGAGTGTGTTGTTTCCACTTCCAGCGATTCATTGATTGCATTAATTTCATCTTCGGATGAATATAGCAATTTGTTTTCAAATAGCTTATGTAGTTCAAAGTGGTGTTCTCCTGATTCTAGGAAGTTTATTTCATTTTTTTCGGTATTTATTCTGCTTAGAAAATCAGCGATTTTATTTTCTTTCCCTTTTATGTATTCAATTTTCATGTCATATTCACCAAGGGATATTAGCCATCTTTGCAATCTTGGGTTGATATCCTTTCCAGTATATTTGGTCTGGAGCCATTTAATCGGCTGGTGATCTGTTTGAAGGTCGAATTCTTTTCCGAACAAATAGGGTCTGAAATATTTCGTACCCCAGACTATTGCTAACAACTCCTTTTCGATGGTGGAGTAATTTTTTTCGTGGTCGTTCAGGGTTCTCGATGCATAGCATATAGGATGATTATCTTGTGTAAGAACTGCCCCGATGGCAGAATTACTTGCATCTGTTATGAGTTTAATTTTTTTGTTAAAATCCGGATATCTAAAGATAGGGTGATTAGTTAAAATTTCTTTGAGTTTCTCAAACGCCGCAATGTAATTAGGGTCATTTGGGTTTATTTGCATCCCTTTTTTAAGGTATTTTGTTATGGGATGTGCAATTTTGGCGTAATTTTTGATGAATTTCCGATAGTACCCAGTTATTCCCAGAAATTGTTTAATTTGTTTCGTGTTAGTGGGCAGCTTCAAATCTTGGATCACCCTGATTTTATTGGGGTTGGGCTTAACTCCTTCAGGCGTTAGGATATGCCCCAAGTATTCTGTTTCTTTCTTTAGAAAGTTACATTTGTCTACCTGTATTTTCAAGCTTGATTCTTTTAATCGGTTTAGGACCTTTTTGATGCTATCAATGTGCTCTTCTAACGATGTACTAAAGATTAGTATATCGTCGAGATACACCACACAAATTTTATTAATGAATCCTTTCAGAACGTTATTCATTCAACGCGTTTTTCAGCCCGAATGGCATTCTTATATACTCGTAGTGGCCAAAGGGGGTAGAGAATGCCGTCTTTTTTCGATCTTGTGGACTCACGAGTATTTGGTGAAACCCTTTCGCCAAATCCAGGGTCGTAAAATATTGTGCCCTCCCAAGTTTTATCAAGGATACCCTCTATGTTAGGTATGGGGAACCTGTCGCATATAGTTACTTCATTAAGGCGTCTATAGTCGATGACTATCCGCCATTTTTGTTTGCCCGAATTGTCCGGTTTTTTCGGGACAATCCATAATGGACTGTTATATGGGGAGTTGCTAGGAGTAATAATATTTTGGTCCAACATCTCTTTTATTTGCTTCTCGATTTCTTTCTCATGTGCCTGTGGGTATCGGTAAATTTTGGAGTAAATGGGGTTGGGTGTTGTAGTAATAATCTCATGTTGCACGTCATGAGTAAATGTTAATTGTTCTCCCTCTTTATAAAATGATTCTCTATATTGTCGCAGGACATTTAATAAGCTTTGTTTTTCAATTTGGTTCAAGTGTTCGAGTTTGAGTTGGTCGATGGTTCCAGATTCTATATTGCAAATTTGATTTATGATGAAGGGATAATCGTTATATTCAAAGGCGATTTTAGTATTATTCACTTCTAAATATCCGAATTCAAGGTTGATTTTAGCTTTTAGAGGTATAAGGAAATTTTGACCAATAATAGCGTCGTATCTTCTTTTAGTTAAGTCCATTATTTTCCAGGATAGAGTACCAGAGACTTTGAATTCTTGAGGTAATGGGGTTTCAATTTTTTTGTGAACTTCGCTTATACCGTTGAGAGTAGTGAAATAGAGGGGTTTTGACAGATTCTCTATGCAACAGTTAGTTAGGGTATGGGGTGTGATAAGGCTGGTTTCCGATCCAGTATCAATTAAACATTTCAGTTTGCTATTTTTAATGGTTAAAGTGACTATTGGAAGTCTGCTTTCCGAGGCTCGATGTAAAAATTCACGTCTGATTCTTGGATATTGTCTATTTCCATTGGTTGGGGGTTATTTTGTTGTCTAAAGTATCCTGGGTTATTGTTTCTAAAGTTTGTGTTATTGACGTTCTGTCTGTAGTGTCCAGATGAATTATAGTTATTTTGTTTGAAATGTCCAGAACGGTTGGGATTGTTTTGTTGATTTTTGTACGCGAAGGAATTATTGCAGAATGGCTTATTTTTTGGATAACCTTCCCGGTTGGAATATGCCGGGTTATTGTTTTGAGGTTGAGGCTGGTTTTTAAAATTTTGAAATCCACTATTTTTTGGATTTGGTTGGGGATGTTTCGGATAATTTAGTTTATTAAATGAATCATTTTTGAAAATTTTGGGGCTATTTGACTTTCTGAAGTTATAATGGATTACATCAGGTTCGTCTAGAAGGCCTAATTCATCAAATTCGTTAAATGCACTAGTTAGTGTTGTAGTTTTTTGAATGTTCATCCGATAGCTACCCCTAACCATGTCCCTTAAAATATCTACGAGGTTTTTTTCATTAACTTCGGGACTATAGTTTATCGGTTTGCTATCGTCGAATTCATATTGATCGTTTAACTGACAATTGATGTATCTAATTTTACTAAATAATTCCCTAAGATTATTTACCTTATGTTTCGGCACTCGTTCATTAGGCTTGTGTAGCTTTTTCTTGGTCTAAAGTAGGCTTTCAACTCTGCTTTCACTGCTTCCCATGTTAAGTTGTTACCCAAATGTTGAATACACTGTCTCGCTTCACCTTGTATCTTTTCCTTGACGACTGTAAGGAGGCCGTGTCTCAAGAGTATCCGATTGTTGCCGCATAATTCTGCCACGTTTTCCACTGCATTGAAAAATTCCTGGAGGCTGTACTCATCGTTCCCGGTGAATGTTCTTATCCTGTTGAATTTGTTCAGGATCTGGTCCGCCGTCAGTTCGAAAACTCTAGCCGGTTGTGCCATATTCTGGCGAATTTCGCCTACCTCTTCTCGGTAGCGAAGCTGAAGTTGTTCCAATTGCAACCTCAGAGCATTCAATTGGTCTAGCTCGGGAAGCTGTGCGTTGTCGTTGTTTGCCATGTCTGCTCTGTTTTTATCGAATATTTTCGATCTTTCAATTTTCATGCGTTAACTTTCACTGCTTCACTAAACTTTTATGGCTTAACGGCCCAACTAACTTCGCGAAATTTGCACTTCACTTTGTTTACTATTTGTTAGGTTCTTTTATGGATCATTTTCTTCGGAGAAGGATCCTACCGACTGCGCCAGTAAAAGGTTTAACGGTATTAAACCTCAAAAAAAAAACGCACAAGACTTTCGGATAAAAACTCTTTATTAAATGCGTCTTTTCTCTTCGGATGCGGTCTTAAGACTAACTATGAATAATCATGTACGTTCCCAGGAGTTCCACACTTGCTGAATTGCAAAAATGCGTTTTCCAGAATTGTGCAATCTAAAGTTGCAGACTAAACATTTGCCAGTCCGCATCTTTGGAATTTGATTCCCTGGTCACGTTGCCGACACAGATGTCTGAAGAATTTTTTGTGAAGTGTGGAATTTCTGGTAATGTAACCCGCACGAACATTGAATACATTTTAACCTTGAACGTCACAGATCCACTGATAGAACCAGCTTTGATTTCGCCTCCGCTACTTTAACTGTGTCTGTTTCCTTACCGTTAATTGTGTTCCAAACCATCGAGCACCAAATAATTTTCGATCGCGAATGCCCAATCAGAGTAATTAACACGACCTTTTAATTTCGGGATACTCGCGAGAAAATTCGCCATGGCAATTAACTTATTGAAACCAAATTTCGAAAGAGCCTGCGCGTGCAAAGCAATCAAAAATAACTTGCAGTTAATGGAGCAACCCGCGCGCAACTGCGCCCATAACCTGTTGAATTAATATGAACTAACTGGTTCAAAGGTTGGTACAAGACTGACTTTATTCAATAATACTTATGACTAGAATATTTACATCATGGTTTGAGTATTACATTGTTATCACATTATCAGAGTGAGTGTTATTCTCAACAGATTTCAAGCTTAAACTCATTTTAAATTAGGGCCGTAAATTCGCACCTATGTCAACCAAAATCATTTTTAAAAATAGATTGCGACGTACCATACACATGGAGACATATTCTGAAGATAACATCCAGACTATCCTCAAAAAATTCTTAACACCCAATAAAATTGTTGCTATATTTTCCGACGAAGATACTTTCAAATTAGTTCAGACCGTTTATTCGAAATATTTTTCTAGAAGTAAAATATTTAAATTAATTAGATGCAAAGACTTTCTGATGGATCTAAATGACTGTGACCAACAAGACAAAATAATTAACGATTACCATATAAATAACAACTATAGAGGAATCAACGAAACACTTGCACACCTTAAAAAAGAATTTTATTTTCAATCAAAAATAACTCGGACGATAAAAATTTGCGAAAAATGTCAAACTTTAAAATATGACATGAAACCTTTAAAGATAAAATAGATGCGTCCAGAAATCCCAGAAAAGCCACTAGACATCTCCTCAATTTCTCACAGTTATTGAAAAATTTTCCAGCCGCCACAGTATAAACGTCGTGAAATACCTCACACACTATTTAAGCATAGTATCCCCAAAAAGTGTATACGTGACCAAGGCACAGAGTTCACGGCATATATTTTTAGCGATTTCCGTAAACAATTCAACATACAACTCCATATTACCTCTTTCCAACAAAGCAGTAGTAACTCCCCAGTACAACGTTTACTTTTTACTCTAAGCGAATTCTTTAGACTAATATACGACAAACGTAACGAAAAGATCATGAGGACATACTAAACGAGATATTAATAGCATATAACAATGCAATACATAGTTCCACGGGACTGACACCATACGAAGTATTTTACGGCAGACCTTACAAATTTCTCGAACACACCAAGGTGACAATGAACGTGACTATTTAGACAAATTAAACCAATTTCAATCCAAAATTTATCCGGCTATAAAACTGCAATTGCAAGAAAAACTCTACGAAAATATCGATAAAATGAACACTAATAGAGAATCGCCCATTCAGTTGAAAAAAAACCGAAGTAGTGTATAGAAAAGAATTCAAAAGAAACAAACTAACTCCAAGATACACGGTTCATAGTGTAAAAAAGAACGGCACTGTAGTTATTATTACTAACAACAATAAAAAGCTGCATAAATCGAAAATTTAACGCAAACGCAATTTTGTAGAATACTGACAACCTATGGACACAAACTGGAAATACATGACTTAAACAACAACCGCGGACTACTTCCGATGAACCTAGGACCAGCGAGAACCATACTGACATACAGAAACTTTATACATATTATCGACTTGCAACACTACGCAGAGAGCGTTGACAATATAAGGAAATTTCTGGACATACTCACGAATCACACTAACAATAGTATTCAAGACACAATAGATATAGAATAGATAGAATAATTTAATGAATTAGAACAAAACCATCACACCCTTCTGCCGAGTAATAGACCTAAACGAGGTCTTATCAACGGTTAGGATCGATTATAAAAATTATTACAGGAAATATGGACGCCGAAGATGCGTCACAACTAAACAAGCAAATTGAAGGTATACCACAAAACCAAAATTCTCTGAAGCACCACCTACTCACCTTAGGAGCCACCACCTTGTAGGTTAGCTTATTTAAGTTTAGAATAGTTTGGTCATGGGCTCGGCCCAACAGCCTTGTGTTATATACTCTGGCGGTTGGCGTCGAGCCTTGTGATAGGCAATAGCCGTCGTAGTCAGCGCCTGGGGATACGCCTCAAAACCACGCACCGCCCACGCAAGCTCCATTTTAATCGAGGCGAAAAGCTCGCGGGCGGTGTCACAAATTAAGCACACGGACTCGTGGACCCTCACCCGAGGCCAACGACCGCGAACAAAGAGTCCGGTTCGCCGTTGGTTGCGGAAACCGGCCAAGCGATTTCGGGCGAGGGTATAAAAGCGAAAAGCCTCTCTTCGGAAGCTCTTTGTCCACTGTTCGATTTCGTTGGCGATACCCGCGCGGGAAACTAAAAGAAAACGCGCGTGCGAGAGTGCGTTTAAAAACCACAAGTGAAGAAGTGACTAAAGAATCGCCGAAAAGACAAATTGCGGTGTGCGACTTCGGGAATTCGTGTTAAGTTCGCGTAAGTGATACCCCCCATAACTCTGTGCCAGTGCCACCGACAAGGCGAAGTCCCGCCAATGCGTTTCCCCTGTCTTTCGAACGGTTCGAGTTCGGTATGCAACCCAACGGGCTGAATTGAAAGCGCGCGTGCGAGAAGTGATTTTTTTCTTTCTCCTTCTCCTTCCTTGTGACGGACACGAATATTTCGGGAGCCTCGGTGAGCCGGATACTCGTCCGACGGCTCAAGATGCCCATTGGGGTGGACGAGTGGCGCCCAGACCCGTCTCCAACGGGCTGACCGGCACCCGAAGGCCTCGACCGAACGATCAGGCCTCGACTTAGGTCCATCCCGAAAAAGTAACGGTGACAGGTTCGATCACCAAATTCTTTTAAACGACCAAATGAGCAAAAGATTCAAAAATATTACTGATCATATTAACGTTCAACAGCAATCAATCCAAACGTACCTCAAAAATTTCGGTAACAAAATAAGTAAAGAAATCAATACAGAGAAAGAAATACTTTGGTACATACAATACACCAACCGAGTTAATTTAAACATTTATACGCTCAACCAACATTTAAGCAATATCGCGGAAGCTACAATTCCTGCACGGATAAATATAATTTCAAAATTAATATTAAACCGCAACCAAATAGATCACGCAAAGAAAATGCTTCAGAATCACTTAATTGATATAAAAACAGACGAACAAATTTACGAATTCCTTGAGTTGCAGGCATATCACAACAACTCCAATATTACATTCAACATCCGAATCCCTATAGTATCCAACGAAACCTACTCCTTTTTCCATTTGATACCACTCCCAATAAACAAATCACTCGCATTGGCCGTTAGGCCATGCGTAGTTACAAACGATATCGAGAGCTACTCCTTTGACAAAGCTTGATCGATTGATTGATCGAAGGAACTCGTTCTGCAGGAAACCCGTATCAGCAATTTACTTAAAAATAAAACAGGCTACTGTACCTTGCGGAATGGAACCGAATCAACAATATACCAGCCTGAACCGAACTATATACTTTTGATTAATGTTCCCGAGACCGAGATAAAATCAACCTGCGGCGTCCTAAATAATAAAATTTCTGAAACTATACTAATCCATTTATCGAATTGCAGCATCGAAATCAACGAGATTATTCACAGTAGCAAAGCAAACGTATTTTGGGACGACATACTAATACATCCTGGAAACTTCAATAACTTTCATTCGCAAACAATTGTTGAAGGAATCAGCCTGGAAAAACTGAACGAAGTTCGCTTGGACAACCAAAAAGTGATGCGGTACCTCGCCGAAAAAACAACAGAAGGGACGTACGTCATCAGTGGCCTACTGACCAATGGCGGATTGATGGTCGGAGCCTACGTGTTGCAGTTTGCACTGAAGAAGGGAAAATTACCAGGAGACCAACAAAACACCGATATCGTCCTACTAATAACATCGGTAGCCGTTCCGACCGAAAATATTTCGGAAGTCAAATTCTCCGGCCGCAATATTCCAGTGGGGAGCAGTGATGGGAACATGGATTCTCCCTCATCAACCTAGCACCTACAAACCAGCACATAGAGAAAAACCGGCGCCAAGCAATTTAACACCTATGGGAACGATCGGCGCCAACCTGATATCTTTCAATGCACCTGTGTGATCACCATTTTGACCGACAACTTCACGGTTGAAGACATAAAAGGAACATTTTCAAGTCCAGCGCCTCCAGTTTGTATCCGAGTATTGTAAATGAACATTCAATATATCGAGTTGGAACCATTCACCTCGCTTTTTATTTAACTTACGCAACGAAGTAGACATGTCAACTCATAGATTAGGTTTGCACCTGGGCGTGTCCGTTTGGAGTGTCCTAAACAAGAAGAGAATACACACTTAAGATTCCACGCTTGTTCAGGAGTTGTTTTCCACGAAAAGATTTGAGTTATGTGAGTGGCTCATAGAATGGGACGGGACAGACACTAACTTCGTTAGTAATATTTTATGAACCGACAAACAACATTTGTTGAGGGATGGTATCGATAACCTGCAACAACCGTCATTTAGGGGTTTCTGATAATTCCAAAGAAACAGAAGCTGCTTCCACACAGCGAAGATTTAGTAGAAACGTGTAAGCAGGCATACAGGGGCGTAAGTAAGTTTGATCATAATGTTTACTCCAAGGCTAAATTCCACGGAATATTTAAATTTTTTGATAACCGCATTGTCAGTTTCACTGGGCCATGTAGCTATTGTCGATTGAAATAGGGTGCACTATCAACGCGATGGTGCTACAAGCCATACAGGCCATCAATTCACCGATGGGCATGTATCAAACTATCCAACAAGGTTGATAGATCGAAATAATCCAAATAGGTAGCCGCCTAGATCTTCAGACCTGACTATTTTCGATCTAATATGTTGAGTACGATGAACCAAAAAGTGTATAAAACATTGATGAGTTCGATTTGAGAATTGACGCGGGTGCTGCAAACATAAGAGAACAACTCAAGCATATGAATTTCGTCAGTGAAATTATGAAAAGAGCATTGCTATACATTTTTGAGCAAGGAAGACACTTTTAAAAATAGCTGCGTTTACTAAAATTTCAAATAAATGCTGCTAACTGATGAATTTTTAAATTAATTTACAAATTTTCATTTTCGATATTAATCTAAATTTTTAAAATGTCCAAAAATTTAAATTTTTTATGTTTCGATGAAAACAAACGCAAATTGGCAACACTTTTTTTGGAAGTATTCAAACATTAGATAAGCACTTTCTTTCAGGATAGTCACTTTTATAGATAAAAACTACATAGCGTTTAAAATAGTCGCAAAAGTCAAAATTAACAAACATATTCCGGTAGTTTCCACTTTCTAATTTTTGTGTAAAGTGGGCAATATACGCTAGGAAAGATCTAATAATTTGCTAGCAAACGCGTTCTTTCCTAATAGTTTGCACGCAAAATTAAAAAATTGTAAGAGTTTACATGGGCCTGGTCGTAGTTGAGAAGCGGAGTATTTACCCCCTTATATTTCGAAACCCCTTCACCACCACCCCCTTACCACACGAAACACGCGCGAGATAATATTGCACAGAAACCTGCAGATATCAACTCAAGTGTGGATATGGACGAAAGGAAAGATTTCTAGTTTGGATTTTGCGGATATAATCGGGCATAATCGTAGCTGAATTTAGGAAAATGAGATTCGGGACCAAGATTAGAGAAATGACCCATGGCACAATTCGAAGAACTGAGCGAGCCTGCTTGCAATCACCACACCTTTAGATTTGATGATGCCGAACTCGAAATTTGCCTCGTCCTCGAGACTATAGTCCTTGACGTCTCAATTACTTCGAACTTTGTCGCAACTTTTCGGACTCAAGCTAATAAATTCCATTACAATTGCTCTGGGCATTAGTTTCAATAGTTTTATGAATAAACGAATTTTGTAAGGGGCAGTGATGAATTATGTGTGCAGTATATTTGACTTTTTTCTATTATGTAAATTTTACCAAATAACAAATAATTTTCCAGACCATATTTGTGATTATCAATTTCTAATTAAGTTAATTTGACTTTCAAGTCTATCTCACAAAAGCGAGATGTAATTATTAGTTTAATTCATGTACTTCTACTATATTCACTACTACTATACTTATTTATTTTAAACGATTTTCGAAAAATTACCAACCCATGTTTCTTTGTTTGTATCCGGTTCTATGAAAATCAAATGTGTGGTTGTGATGTAAAGCGTTCCAATTCCGATGTTTTGCGAGTGATACCTGTCTATCATTCGCACATTCTCCACCTAAATCGAAAAAAATGATTATAGCTATATCTAGGAAATCTTTTTAACCCTTGTGTGCGCATCTAACTTTGTTCAAAAAAAAAAATTTTATGAAATTTCAAGCAGCTGGTCCCCTCACGTAGCATACTACTAACACCGACATGGAAAATCTTGATTTTGCTGGTATAGGTATGGTGGGTATTATACAAAATTTCGATTTAATTATGGTTGTCAAATTTATTTTCAGTTATTCAAAGAAATACATTTAAGGATGAAATTTCAATGGGAAGATCATTCCAAAATTTAAAAAATGGAAACTGCATACGCGGACACTCAGGTGGACCCGCGACATGTGTTTACTTTTATATTATTATTTTGGATTCATTTTTTTGAAATTTGCTTTGAATTGAGGTACATAACGACGATACCAATGTTCCAATGTACATTTGAATATTTACATTACTTACATGCAATAATGTACTATAGTGGGTACGCTGCGAACACAAGGGTTAACAAAAATGTTTTTATTTAAATTTATAAAGAATTTCGTAATTTCTTAGATTTTATAAAAACAAATAGGAATAAATCACCAAGGAAATTTTCACTAGCACTAAATAACGTAAAATTTGACTTTAATTGAGGAAGTAGTTAAAAAGATAATTTGGGAATTTTCCAGGGATCTTTAAGGGGACTTTTAGGTTACGATTTTCACAAAACACGTTTTCTTCGATGATTTTTTTGCATGGAAGGAAAAAAGATATCGTTCTGAAATTTCTCACAAATAATAGCTAACATTTCTAATATACAAAAAAGAGATTTTCAAAATTTTTGAAACTGTTTTTTGGATTTTACGAATTTTTCAAAAAAATGCCCGAAATTGATGGCGGACATGATTACTCTAGTCTGCAACATCTGGGAGAAAAAAATTAAATCAAAAGTTAATCCTTGTTTAAATGGCTATCGCATGAACTAGGATAATTATTTTCCGCCGAAAAATAACAAAATGGCGACCATTTGAAAGAAAAATTTGTTTTTAAGGTTAGAAAATCGGCTGGAAATCGGAAAATTCATTTTTGATCAACATGATCCTAGTTCACGCTATAGCCAGACATGTCAAAAACAACATATTAAAAATTCAGTATGATCGGCCCAATAGTTTTCTTTAAATCATGTCCGCCAACTCAAAAAACGCGATTCCGAAAAATTAACATTTAAAGTTTTTTCAGGTAATTTTTCAAAGTGAATGTTACGTACTTTTATTCTGCCATACCTGCGCAATACATTAGTCCTTCCTCTTCCTTGTACTTCTCCTGCAGCTTCAATATTTCGCGCCTCTTAGCTGCTTAAACGTCTTTGAAGGCCTCAGTGCTGCGACGATTCGATTGTTTTACGCGAGCGCGATCGATTTCCGCAGCGTGTCTATAGGCTGAAATTTCTTTTGAAATGCCCATCAGTTGCATTATTTTTAATACACTTGCAAATTTTTCATTGAAAATGCAAGAAGCAGTATAAGCAGCAATTTCCATAATGATCATGCCAGAAAAAGTGTGCTTAGAGATGAAATTCCAACCACAATTATTTAAACTTTCGCTATTGTTTTATGTGTTATTTCCCAAACATCTTTTCAACAAATCGTCTGATGTCATGTCTTCGTAGATGGGTTTTAGGATTTCCTTTGCTTTTTGATCAAGAGGTGGAGCATGTTTATAGTTTTTTAATTCACCAGCCGCCTTAGCTTTACTATAGTTGCACCAAGAGTCAGCACCAGGTGGACAATAAGTGTGCTGTGGATTTTCATCGGTAGAAATTTTTTGGTAAAACGCTGCAAACATTTCTTTTCGCATTTTTTCCTTGGAGTCGGAATTGCGTCTTATTACCAAACCATAATAAGTCGACAAATTTTTCATTGATTTGTTAGTTAATTTCGATGATTTTTCAGTATTTGCTTTTTTTTGGAATTGTTTTCGATTCACTTTTTGTTTGCTTTTTTTGCAGTATTATATTCTTTTTTCCTTCCTTGACCCTTGTAAATAATCTTTTTTAACGTGCAAATCAAAAAAAAATAAGTATAAACCGAAGCAGATGTTTCAAAACAAGTGGGGAGGCGAGAACGATGAAATACGCTGGAGAGTTGAAAAATGCGCTTACGCCGCGTTTCGTCTTAGGCCCTTAAAAACTAGTTTAAATTTTTTATATCGCTCTAAAAACTTTTACATCGTATTTTTCATTGTGTTAAGAGCTAAAATCAATAAAAATTTTTTTTGATTTTTTTAAAAAATTGTTACCTAAAATTCCCCTTAAAACGGAGGAATTGACAATAGCTTTTTGTTGTTTACTACTATTGCAAACGACTAACCGGATTTAATTACAACGGTTTTAATATATTTAAAGAATCTACTAAAATTACTTTTTCTCTTGTGTCTCAATTGAATAGTTACGTGCACCCAATAGTGGCGCACTAGAAGCAAAAGTTCAAATTCCGGAAAGTAAGGAATGCGAACCGTTGATCGCACTTATAAGAGAAACACACAAATTAGCGCTTCAGATCAAAATACTTAGAATTGTGAAAAACAAGTAATTTCTTATTGGGGTAATTATACAAAAATCACAAAAGTAAGCAGAACTGCAACTCTAAAGGCCGGTCCAGACGCTCCGTTTTGCACAACATTTTGTCTGCACAGTTCAAAACGTTGCAGAGAAAACGTTGCGTGTAGATAGGAAAACTACGCAGTTTTGAAATGGGTGCGAAAACTGTACAGTTGCAGCGATAACTGAGCCAGAGAGCATAGATTTCCTTGAACTGTGCGGACAAATCGGCGCATGTAGACGGTATTATTTTTCTTAACAAGACAGCATGCCAAAATTAACCAGAGTAGTACCTCCTCCTTGACGATATCACTAAAACTGTGCGAAATATACAGATATCTCTGCACCATGTGGACGCTCTAAAAATTGCAACGTTTTCATTCCGTCTTAAGGCTGCACAGACAAAAGGTTGTGCAAAACGGAGCGTCTGGACCGGCCTTAACAAAATATTTGTCTCGCTGGTGCATTGCCGCTATTCGATACAGTAAATAAAAGGGTTTCCCTCTGCATAATATTTTCGTATGACGTGAAACATTCTTAGATCTATTCGTAGGTATATTATTACATAGTAGTGGATGCATTGAAGTTTTTTCACAGCAAGTCCGAGGATTTTTATTTACTTGTATGAATAGTGAATAAATTTAATTAGCTAGTTGCTGTATCAGAACATTATTATGATAAAACTATACTTCTCCCTTTACTTCTAAAAATGAATTTACGCCTAGTTCTTTAACGATTTTATATGCTCCTTTGTATGAAGTATCATTTTTTTATTTACTAATATTACTTCTAAGTACCAAATCGCCAACATTTAAGAATGATTCGTTTATTAGTTGATGTGTGTCTGTGGTTGTCTAATTTTCTTTAATACTTTCTGATTGAGGGATAAATGTTCTGGAAAAAATAGAAGACCAATTCGTAAATTTGAATTTATTTGGAATAATTATGCGGTGTGCCAGTACGAGCCGCATTCAAACTTGACTTGAGGCGAGTTCTCGAAAAGGATAGTCTTCATTTCTCACTGAAAGTGTATGTTGTTCAATTTTTCACTCGTCTACCTAAAGTCTGTGCGCAATACAATTCTGTACAAAATTGCATGAAAGTGGTTAAATACAGTTTCCGTAATTTATAAATATGAAAATAAGTATTTTTGGTTCGTATGATGTTGGGAAATGAAATAGCGACACTAAGCAACAAAATTGAACAGAGAAGAATGTTACCGCAAATTTCTAGTTGATTACATAAATAAAATGGGAAGCAAGAGTTTATTGGTAAGAGTTTCGCTAAGAACGTGTGGTTTAGATGGCGAGTTGATTGTGACCTTAGCGAAAAGGTTCTCCGAGTGAATTGGTAATTTATTAGCTTATTGTCGACAAATGTATTCCACTGGCGAAATTTTAGCATCAATATGGAGCACGCAGGTTGGATGAGGTAAATAACCATTCTGTTTTTAAATGTATGTATGAAAACCATGTACAGGAATCACAATATTTGCAGCAGGTGGTCAAATGTAATAATTTAAATAGCTGTAGCTACGAAGTGGTGTCAGTAACTACTTTCTAGGGATATAAGGTAGATCGCCTCATCGCGGTCCATCCTGGATAACGCTAAATGATCTACCACAGCAAGATTTCGTATGTTCTTGGACAACTCTCTCGTCTTAACGGCTATATCTGATGCTTTGGGCTGGTAGCTGTGGTATTGTCACCTGAGTGACAAGTGTGTACGTAAGAGTGACATCTTGCGGAAATGGCTTTCAGGCTAATGCCACTGCTGTTTGCCTCCCGGTAAAACCCTCGCAGGCCTCGCGGTACGTTCAAAACTCGTCGCCACTAGTCTGGCCGTGCAGATTCAGTTGAGTCCAGACTCCTGATTAGTCCCTGACCCGGCTCTGAGCACATACCATCACAAGGGAATGTGCCAACCCTCGCATGGCCTCTCTGCTTCGGTATAGATAAGGTCTCAGGGGAACTGCACAACGAGTGGAGATAACGGCTGCGAAGGGGGACCCAAATTGCATTGCAATGAATACAGGAAAACTTAGTAAGGAAGATACACTCAGCCTGGAAGTGGACGAAGATGACGCGTCCTTCTGGTGGGAAGAAGACCGCAATGTTCAGCCAACTCCCCACTTCTTTGAGGAGTGCATGCACCAGGGCAGCTATGCCAGGCACAAGTACCCCCTCAGGTAAGCCTATTGGCGTTAACGGCAGCACTAAGGCAACGACGAACAAGCCGGTCCACACTGTTGCCGGCCCGCACTGTTACCGGCGCGCCCTCCATCACCGCCTCTTCTTCAGGTGTCAAAAAGCAGCAAAAATCCTCTGTTATGGCTTACAGGGACAGATGATCTGCCTTCAAAGTCCTGAAAAGGCTGAAAGATTTACCCCCTGATGGGCTTTCCCAGAAGGATAAAATCTCCCTTGAATGAGCAACAACAACAGTAGAGGCTCATAAAGCCTCACTGACAAAGCAAGGGGCTACTCACTAAAGATGCAGATCTAATGAGGCAGCCCCGAATCATCCGAGTGCCCAACTGCAGGCCACCAAAAGACCAAGATTGGTCGCGCCCAATCCTGTCAAGGGCAGGAGTATCAGCGAAGTGGCTAAGGACAGCCTGGTATGGGCTGTCATCGACAGGAGCAACAGCGATGGAACCATCTCATCGTCAAACTGGAAGATGGTAGAAATCGCTCTTCTTCGGGTGTACAAACTCATACTGGAGGCAAACCCAGGCCCTCCGCCAAGTTGTCGTGACGCTGGTTGGTACCAGGGTCACATTAAACTGATAGCTTGCACGGATCAACGTTCAGCGAATCTATACAAGCAGGCTCTAAGTAGATTGGGAGAAGTCTGGCCTGGAGCAAAGCTAGATGCTGTCTCCAGGGAAGACATCCCGGATCGGCCTCGATCCAGGGCATGGATACCGGCGGAGCCATCCACACCGGAGGAAATTGTTGAGCTTATCAAGCTCAGCAATGCTGACCTTCCGATGGGCAACTGGAAGGTAGCCAAGGTAAGCAAGCCCAGCAATAGACAGCGAGAGGCCCTCATAATCTTTAACGAGGAGTCGCTACCTCCATTTGAGTTGAAGGGCGGAGTTATTAGCTACGGCGTTTCTGCTACCACCCTGCGAGTATATCGCAAGGGCCGTACTAGGAAGGCAGTACGGGAACCGAGTAAGGAGAGTGGGAGTGAGGTGACTGTGGAAGCAACAGTAGACCCAACCGTGGACCTCTCTGAGTCAGATCTTCTATCCGACGATGGAAGAAGCACCACCTCCACTACGGAGTTGGCTGGGGACTTCCTCGAATCCCTCGACCTGGGCGAGGAGGAGATGTCCTTATCTGACGAGGAGGCGGACACAACCCTGTATCGTGATGCTGAGGTTTCTACAGATAAAACTCCATCACTCTATGGCGGCATCCGTCGCACTGCTCCTCCATCTGGCCCAAAAAGGAGAGGACCTAATACTGGCCCAGGAACCTTGGGTTGGGCTGTCTGTCAACCAATGTGCCTGTAAATGACAGGCTCCTACGCTGGGCAATCAGCTCATTTCAACCTTTTCAATCTCCTGGCACGGAGATCCAGCAGGGAATCAATACGGCACTGCCATGGCTTAATGCCATTTTCAAGGCATGCCTACGGATGGCTTACATTCCACAGCGGTGGAAAGAAGCTAAAGTAGTCTTCATACCTAAAGCGGGCAAGACATCCCACTCCTCACCTAAGGACTATACCTATCAGCCTAACCTCTTTTCTGCTGAAAACTCTGGAAAGGCTGATAGATTCATTTGAGAGCTACTCTGCAACCACTTTTTAATGCGCAGCATGCATACACAAAAGGGAGATCGGTTGAAACAGCTCTTCACTCGCTCGCCAGCTACATCGAAAAATCACTAAGCGTTAAAGAATATACGCAAGCGGTTTTTCTACACATCGAAGGGGCTTTCAATAATGTCAGCCATAAGGCTATTGGGAAAGCACTTGGAGAAAGCAATGTCGATGACAACTTGATAGGGTTCATCGGTCAACTGCTTAGCAGCAGAAACATCAACTCCACGCTAGGAAACAGTACCTTAAGAAGGAGGGTTTGCAGAGGCACACCACAAGGTGGGGTGCTATCACCACTTCTATGAAGCTTAGTGGTGGACAAATTTCTGACAACAATAGAAGCGACTGGCTGCAAAGTCGTAGCCTATGCAGACGATATTACAATAGCAATATCGGGCAAATTCGTCATCACCCTATCTGAAAGACCAAACTTTGCCCTAGGTATTCTTATCAAATGGAGCAAAGACTGCGGTCTAAAGATAAATCCGCAGAAAACGGAATTTGTACTCTTCACAAGAAGGTACAAAATTCCACGATTTTTCCCACCCAAACTCGATGAGATAAGCCTCGAACCGTCTCATCAAGTTAAATATTTAGGTCTCATTCTGGACTCTAATTTTGCATGGAAAGTGAACACAGCAGAAAGAGTACGCAAGGCGACATGCGCAATCTACTGCTGCAAAAGAGCCATTGGAAAAAGGTGGGGATTGAAACCCAAAATTGTATCATGGCTCTATACGGCGATAGTGGAACCAATCCTTCTGTATGGCGCAGTTATTTGGTGGCCAGCGATGGCGAAGTCATCAAATGTAAACTCGCTAAACAAGGTCAGAAGGATTGCAGCTATTGCAATTACCGGGGCTCTACGCACCACCCCGACAAAGGCATTGTTCATGCTATTAAATTGGCTCCCGACTGAGCTACTCACGAGACAGCAGGCCAAGTGCTCTGCGGTTCGGTTGAAAGCCTTACGTCTCTGGCATGAAGGGAACAATGGCCACTCCACAATACTACGAAGGGATGGACCAACGCCAGACAAAGTAGACCTCACTCCTCCGATTCTCTGCTTCCACCACGGTCTGAAGTCCGTCATCCCTAGCAGAGATGACTGGATCATGGAAGGAAATAGGATACAGGAATCGGTCGACATCTACACTGATGGATCAAAGATAGATGGAAAAGTTGGCTGTGCCGTTTTCTCTGAACATCTAGGCCTGAGACTATCCTTCCGGCTACCAGATCACTGCAGTGTTTTTCTGGCAGAGGTCATCGCCATTGGCCTCCGTCAAGCTAAGTTTCACGCAGTATTATATAGAGGCTGCAAACAGGGCCTAGCTGCTGGAAAAAACCTGCAGGACAGCCAGGCAAACTTGGCACGCACCAAGCTTAAGGCGCACCAAGCAGCCCCTCAACACGAGCCGTGAAACATTAAGTTTCATCGTATCTGTACTGACCAGTGGCGGCTCGTCAGGGTGGGCTGGGCCCACCTTGTAAATTCAACATGATTATTTCAATATTCTCCCTATTCTCAATTTAGAATTCTTAATCTAATCGATTTCCTTCAATATCCCCATACAAATTGAAGGCCATGAAAACGAAAATTTTTCGACAAATATTATTTCTATATGTATACATATGTATGTATGGATATCTCCAAACACAAATATGTATAATCCATAATGATGAAGGTGGGCCAGCCCGATCGCTAGAGTACAATGCAGACTTTTCACCCACAGCCCAAATTCTATGCACGTATGTAGCTCGCTACGGCTCGCGTTGGTCCAGGTCCAGGGTGGGCTGCATAGCCGCTGGCCCAGCTCGGGATAGCCGCGGCCAAATACATCATCCAGCATTTGAAGCTTATTTCCTGATGTGAAAATCGATTTCCAGACATTTCGGTCGCTTAAGCTATGGGCTAGCCCAGCCCGGCGCGACGAACAAAGTAAAATTTGGAAATGTCATGCTCGATCCACACGCTTGCCAAACCTCCAGTAAAAAAAGAATTTTTACTAATGATTGGTTTAGGAGATGTGATTGGCTCACTGGTAGTTAAACATTAAATAAATTATACTGTTGGCATTGAATTTTATTTAATGATAAATCTACAACTCCGTGGATTTCTACTGGATATTGTGACTTAAAGTCAATACAAAAACACGCGAACTCAGGTAGCCACGTGTATGCTTCTTTAAAAGCTAAATTATTTGGAAATTAAAAAATTCCAGTTTTTCCAGTTTTTTTTTCTATTAAACACAACAAGCTTGTTGATAAAAATCGGTCCATAATAACCCGTTTGATTGATATGGTGATTTATTTAGCGACTCAAGAGCAAGCATTTCGTGGTCATGATGAGTCGCAATCTTCGTCTAATCGGGGAAATTTTGGAATTGGTAGATTTAATGACTAAATATGATAGCGATCTTAAAATATTTTTGGAAACATCTTCGGTATTTAGTGGGGTTTCTAAATCTATTCAAAATGATTTAATTTTTAGTATAAATTCGGGTTTGAACAGTTTCATAGCTTCCGAAATAAATGAAACACCTTGTTTTTCGTGGCAAATTGACGAAGCTACAGATATTAATAACTTTTCGCAGCTTTCCGTAATTTTTTGATACGCAACAAAAGACGGTTCTATTGTAAAAAGATTCATGGGATTTTATGACATATCTGGGGGCAGAACAGCTCAAAAATTCTTCGATCTTTTAATAGAAAAATTTAGTTGTTATAGTATTGAAAAAAAAAATTAATTTCTCAAACGTATGATGGAGCATCAGTAATGTCGGGTGAACTGAACGGTTGGCAACAAAAAAAAAGTATAGACTTAATTTGACTTATAGACTTAATTTGGTTCTACAAGACGCTGCATGCAAAATTAAAGAATGTCGTATTTTTTTGCTAATTTATCTGGTTTGACTGCTTTTTTTGGAAACTCTACTAAACGCACTGAGGTGTTGGATCGAATTTGTGAAAGGCGGTTGCCAAGCAGTAGTAACACTCGGTGGAACTTCAAATCACGAATTATTGAAGTTTTAATAAGCAATCGGTGTAATATTTTGGAGGTTTTCGAGGAAATATTGGAAAGTGACAATTTTTCTCGTGATCGGGAGAGTATTAGAGATTCCGTGGGATTCAAATGTATTTTGATCGATATTACATTTACGTTTTTGTTAAGTGTATTTAATATGATTTTCCGGCAAACGGATATTGTTTTCAATGTCCTACAGTTGAAGAGCGCGGGCCTTAATTATTGCAAAGGTAGAATAAATACATTAATAACTACATTAAAAGAATATAGAGAGCAAGACGTTTATTTTGCAGATATTTTTAAATATGCTTGTACTACTGTAGGGCAACCATCGAAGAAAAGAAAACTTGATCATGATGGTCTTTCAGATGCATCTTTATACTTCAGGCGCCTTTATGCCGAAATAATCGATTTAGTGATCAATCAACTAGAAATGAGATTTTTTGATTTAGATAAATTAACGTTTTTGAATTTGATAAATCGTGATAGCTTTTTCGAATATAAAAATAAATTTCCACTTGACCTACTAGATAGCCTAATTTTTTTTTGAGGTTCCATTTTAGGTGTTTCTACAAATAATGTAGAGACTTTACAATTTATTGTTAAAAATAACTTGAAGAACGATGTTTCTGAAGTATACAAACTATTATGTTTGGTTCTTTCCTTACCAGCTACTTAAGCATCAGTTGAACGCAGTTTTTCCGCACTGAAGCGAATTAAAAGTTTTTCCAAAAACTCGATGAGTCAAACACGTTTAAGTGAACTAGAGACCATCGCAATAGAAAAAAAGGGTTAAAACTTTAAAAACAGATATAAAAATCAAATTCTACGACAAGGTGATTGATCATTTTGCTAAATCGAACGATAGACGAATCGAATTAAAATATAAATCACTTTAAACAAATAATTATTTTTGCAGTTGTCAAATTCGTTATTTTTTACTTACTACTGATTTCCATTCCCATCAATTCCTTTGAATTCTTTCCTCTCCCTGACAAGAAAGCTCTAAACCTCCACGTTGGTTCTTGCTGGACAGAGTACCGATTTCGAGTACTCTGACTAACATAGAGCATAAATCCTCCAATGCTCCGTGCCCACCCTGAGTGAATGGGCACGAGCCGCCACTGGTACTGACGGGGCATTGTCTCATTGGCAGACACGCAGAAAGACTGGGTGCCCCTTTCCACGATTTCTGCTGAAGCTGCAGATCGGAGGAGACGATCCAACACTTTCTGTGTGAATCCAGGAAACGCATGCAAACTTTAGGCTCACCTTTCCTGGACAGCCTCACGGAAGTAGCCAGTTTAAATATTAGCTGCGTAGCCACGTGAATTTAAATGCTTCTCGTCACCCAACAGGTTTTAGTGCCGTACCCTCTCTAAATGTGGTATCACAGTGGGCCTATCTTGGCCTAAGTGAGCCGCCTTTTGACAGAGGGGGCTGCCACTACAACCAACCAACTACAAAATTGAACAGGTAGAAGAAAAGGGGTTGGGTTGGCTGTTGAGTTCAAATTTCAAGAAAATTGCGGATGTTCACTTTTTTTGATCAGTAGTGTAGATACCCATTACCTATAATAGAAAACCGAATGAACAAGCTACAAAGCGTATCAATAGAAAAAGTCAGTGTCATATACACGGCATTTGTAACACTAAGTGGATCTTATGAATTTTTAAAGGTGCCGTTCGGCTTGTGTAACTCTGCGAGTTATTTCAACGTTACATAAATCATGTTTTCCGAAAGGAGATAGCCGAAAACACAGTGATAGTCTATATAGATGATATCGAAAACTGTTGATGAGGGATTAAGCCGACTCAAAGATGTGCTTAGAACTGCAGCCCTTAATGGTTTACGAATAAACTGGAAGAAAATCCAATTTCTTCAAAGTAGGATAAATTACCTGACATTTGTGGTGACAAATGGTAAAGTGGCACCATCCAACGAAAAGATCAAGGCTATAGTGAAATTTCTCACATCTGCAAACATACAATCGGTACAGTCGTTTCTTGGTCTGGCCTGACAGTTTCGGAAATTCGTCAAAAACTTTGCCGAAGTAGCAAAACCACTGTCTGATTTGTTGCGAGACGGAGTTAAATTTACGATGGATGACAAGCAATGCGATGAATAAACTCAAATCAAAAATGAGCTAACGTCCAGTTTTACGAATATTTCGACACAGAGCTAGAACAGAGTAAAATAAAAGCATTGCTTACTTTTCTGTAGAAAAAGGGCTTTTTGTGTTGAATTTTTCAAAATAAGGCATAAAAGTTGAACAGTTGTTTTTTTGGGGGTTTTTGTAAAAAAATAATAAATTTTTAAATTATCAACCAAGCTATGGGTCGCAGAAAGCATTGTAGTTCCAAAAAACGGGAAATTATTCGAAAAATTATTGCCGTTGGACGTTGGACGTCTAGTTGACTGTTCTTCGAAATGATTCGCAATACAACAATATTTGCACCAAAAGCTGTAACTCGAGGACGAAAACAGGTTATGTCGCCGTTGCTCGTCCGAGCTGTAGCCAAACGAGTCGTGTTTGATGAAATTTTGAGAACCATAATTTTTAAGGTATGGAAATTTCTATTAATCACCTGTAAATCAAGGTTAATTTTAAAACTTAAGCTTAATGGTGTGCAATAAAACTACACGAAATGCGAACAGTGCGCATTCTTTTTTCTGAGTTTTTTCCTCGCCCACGACTCGATTAGCTAGTCGGCATGTGGAAAATTATACTAAGGGCCACCACTATGCGGTCGACTTTTTCCATTCTTTACGGGATACATCATCTGGTTGGCTTCTTGTTGAATGGTGTTCAAAATGGTAAGGTCTGTAACTGGTGGTCATCATGCTGAGGCACGGCTGTTGAAATGTGTCAATACTACTCCGTTCAGTCAATAATGAAAGCCACCCGTTTATATAAAAAAGCTCAAAATCTATAAATTTATATTAAAACCGATGTTGTGTTATGGATGTAAAACATGGACATAGGCATTGGCAAACATGTTGAATACCTTTGAAAAACGGGTCCTCTGGAGAATAATTGGAGCAAACCGAGAAGGCGGCGAATGCCGGATTCGACACAACTATGAGCTGTACGAAATATTTGACGAGCCAGAAATATCCTCAATTGTCATACTGCGGAACCTGTAAGGGGCTGGTCACGTGAAACGGATAGATGAACATTAAACACCTAAAGAAGAAAACACGATGTATCGAAGGCCAGGATTGATCTGATTTCATAATTGGAGGATACCGTTCTTGGGCCATTGTGGTCGGGGGGGGAGGGGTCATCTGCAGGAAGCCAAGACCCGAAAAGGCTGTGGCACTAGGACGATATATTCCGGACCAAAATTTTTTTTTGCTTGTTATGCACGTGGCTTTGTGGCTGATTTCAGAGTCAGCTGGTTCGCCGGCGCCATTCAGTTAGCTGCGACTGGTCGGCTTAGATTGAAATAATAACATCTTTCAGTGTTGTGCGGTTCAAATAATCTGTTTAAAGCTAGAACTATGGAAGCCACTACCTTCTATGCTGCAAGGTCAGGCACTTGATCGGTGAGCAGCCGCGTGGCTTTCCCGGCGAAATGATTGGCATAACCGCTTGGTAAACGTGAAGTCCAGCCGTGTTAGAATGAAACTAACATACTAATCCTTTGCAAATTAGGTTTGCAGCGGTTAATCGGTGTCAACATACCGACTGACTCTGAAATCAGCCTTATAGTATGAGGAAAAAATAGTTGTTTAAAATATACATACAATATGAGTTGTGTTTAAGTCATATTATCAAATCATTTTAGTGTTTTCTAGAATGTTTTCAAGGTTTATTATAGATTTCGATAATAAACGCAAATATGATGTCTTATTTTGTCTATTGACATCAAAATATGCAGAAATTTGAGCTGAAATGCGAAAACTCGGTGTGAAATTTATTAAAGGATTTTCCTAAGAAACCACTGACAAATAATAGAAATTAATGTCCGAAGTCTTCAGGGCATATAGTAATAAAAATATATAAAGAAAGCAGAAAAATAGACCAAATAGTGGCCGTCCACCTAAGCTTTCCCGTCAAGTATTTTGGCACAATATTCTCAATTTCTCCCCAGAACCCTGATTTGAGCCCTTTACAACAACAATGGTATCAGTTCGACAGGCGAGTGAGAAAGTACAAAATAACAGGTTCGTTCTGCGAATGGAAGAAAACAGTCAGCGAAACAACACAATTCGTAAAATCGATGTATAGATCATAGAAGTTATGCAATACAATTGGGTGCTTAAAATTGTCAAGAACTCGTTTGCAGTGCGTTTTGGTATGTTTGTTCAACTGGATATACTTCGAAATCAGCTGATATGTAATAAGTGTGATGATATGCGAACAAATTGGGCTTGGATTTAACAAGTAGGATATATTACGATTAGGGTTTTGGAGTCGGTTTCAATTATTTACTATGCTATGACTACTTCACGATTATTTAACAAGAGAAAATAATATGTCTACATGATCGTCTCTAATGATAAAAAATTCACACAAACCATGATATGTAAATAAGACATGCTATTCTCTTCCAAGTGTCCAAATTGATTCGTTCCATGCATCTCAATGGTGGCGACACTGATGAATGATGCTAGGATTACCATGGTCGCTTCAATATTTGTAGCATATGGAGCGGCATATTTTCAACACACGTTGCTTTGAAAATGACACTTTTTTCATTGGGAAACATCAGAAACATAATATTTTTACTTTTATTCGTTTTGGACATTTGCTCTTCTGATAGAACGAAGTTCTTCCAGAAAAAAGCGTGACAAAGTTTGAAGTTTCAGTAAACTTTGTAGACATTATTATTCATTATTAACATGCATTCAAACTTCCTTCATGGTGCTACTGAATATTGAAACCCACATCGTAATCCTAGCATAAGTGCCTGAATTATTAATGCCGGAAAACCAATTAACACTTCAACAAGGAGGTTTCGTGAGAGGCAGAAGTGTAACGGTGCATGGCGCACCATGTCTTTTTCAGATATCTCGCACGAAAACTGCATTTCAAACTGATTAGACGGTAATTGTACCCAACGAGTTAAGCGTTCAGCAATGGTAGCGAAATCTCATCCCGAGGTTTATGAGCCAGTTTAACATGAGTTTCTTACTTCAGCTACTTTCAACAATCGCACACTCAACAAACAGCTCCTTCATATCAACCAAAAAAAAATTATGCCACTAAATTAATTTTCAAAAATCGAATCTGATTGGATTTTTCAAAATTAATTAATTAAATGAAATAATTTTTACTTTTCGAGTGTCAATTTACAAGAGGCTCGATTCAAAACTATTACCTTAGATACTTTGATAACGTCCATTTCAATCATTGAAGTAAGACTAACGGAAGAGCTGGTAAACAAGAATTTGGTGGGCAGATGCATAAATTTCGTGTCCCCACTAACCCAACCAAAAAATCAAATGCGTAGAACATATTTTTTTGGGATTGACCGCCCCTGATATGATTTTCATCAATTCTCGCTGCTCTTGTGGTGCGACGACCTATTTTTTCAAAAAATACTTATTGAACTTTAAACGTACAATGTCGCACTCAATAGTGATTATAACTGATTGCTAATTCTAGAACGAAAGGAAAGAAAAAGAAATTACCGTTATATCGCGCAACACGCTCGGACCAAAGTGGGGACAATCATCTGCATGAAATAAGCTGTCGCCTCCGTTTTTGCTCCACAATGGTTTTTTTTCAGCCTTAAAAATATCGTTTTTTATTTTTAAATTTTCTTTTATTTATTGTAATCAATTAGTATGCTTTGATGATTATACACGTAACATTTTACAAGGACAAAAAAATCTGAAAGGTCAGGAAAATCTGAAAATTTGTAATTTATTTGCATTTACTCGCTGATTATGATAAAACATAGTTTTTGGGGCGTGATTGAGTGTCATTGTGTTTGCAGTAATTTTCTTATGTGAGAGAAGTGTAACGAACATAGCGGTTTTCACTGCGAAATGCTATTTTTGTTAACTGGAATAGTCAACACAATGACATTTCCCCAATTAATGATAAATCAAGGTTAGGTGTTTTGTCAGAAGTTAGTGTATTTGGCAGATCGAAGTGATTTAATATGCTCGACATGAAGTTTGCGAATCGTGTGATTGTGTATGTAGTTAGGTCTACATTTCTTCCAACTATAAACTCCGTATTATTAGCAGATTTAAAATTTTCTTCGAAATTCTCTAATTTTTTAGGCCATATCCCCGCCTAAAGTAGTTCCAAGTCCGAATGTAAAAAAGAAGTGTATGGCTCTAGAATTCCCCAAATTGAGTCGTTTATTATTCAAGATGCAAAAGCGGGTAGTTGACTTTGAAAGTTTAAAATTGTAATGTAATCGATGGAGACATGTTTTTTGTTTTAGAATTTCAATTCATTCAAACAGAAAATACAAATTACTTCAGAAAAATGAAACTTGACCTCAGCTTCTGCGTAATTCTCCTCAACTAATTTTTCTGCAGTTTCATTGATTGATAATGCTTCTCCATTTGTTGGGGCTTTACATTGAATGATATTGCAATTTGGAATACATTACAATGGATAACTTTTTAATATTAATTTATATTGCAATTTTGCATTGTGAATTTACTGGTGGGTACATAGCATCCCATGGGTTAAGGTGATGAGGTTTATACCACAAAATACAATACGAATAATTTATGGTCATATAAAGTTCCCAAAAAATTACATATTCTTCTACCTTCTTCCTAAAATTTTAATGATATTATTCAAATGATATATTCATTTTCTCCCATTCTTCCTCATTTTTTTAATTTGAAGAATTTAGAATGTTAGCTAGCTATATGTTACAATTTTTGCATGATTTATTTTGCCCATTTCTTTTTTGTTTCAGTTCGTTGTCACATTCATTTTGTCAGTGTCTGTGATCTTATATGTTCCTGTAAATGGTTGTTGACCTGTCATTTTGTTTGCAACTTGAATTGCTTTTCATCATTAATTTTTTACAAAATTCATTTTTTTGTTGGTTATCGTTTGTTTGTTTGCTTTTCGCAATTCAATTAACTGCCAAGCCTTATTCAAATAATAACTAATTCCTATTTGGAGCTCTTTGGCATTGATATCTAGGTCAGGAAATTTCTCATTAGGTCGGTGAACATCGTTAGAAAGACAAGATAACTTACCAAATACTCATATAGAGTGTGATTATTATCCACGGGTCGAGTATTGTTATTGGCGAAAGTGTAGTAAGATATCTTATTTCACGAATCCAGGTTCTTATTAAATACTTACATATATTCGTATAAAACAACATGATTCCGTTCTATAGTACCTAACGTTTCGAGGTGGTACGGTGAAGGAGAAATCTGCCTGATTTTAGCATTTCTTATTTTGAAGTTTGTTGGTGAGATTCAGGCCCTGATCAGCTTTGAATATTTTATACAACTGTTAATTAAATATAGAATTCTCAACAAATGCCTTGTCCGCAGAAGTATTTTTAGTACATAGTGGGGAGTCAATTACAAATTTGGTCAATACACACTGCTTAGTTAATATGTATCGATTACCATTTGAAATGTAAACTGGTCCAACAATATGAATAACTATTTTCTCGAAATTTGGTAATGAAATATCGTTTCCGAGCATTCTCTTTGGTCGGTCGTAGTTGTTTATTAATGTTACATTTTTTTTATTTTTTATTTTTCAATATCCCTGCTTCAGCTTTAACATAGTCTTTCTGATTAGTGCATGTTACCGCCTTGGCATTTTTTAATTGTTATATTGCTGTATTTGGTGAAATTTGACATAGCTTTATTCATTTTATAGCCTATTCACACTGTCTTAAAAATACATATTTTTAAAAGATACATTTTAAAATGTATCGGATCGTTTATATTGCACTGAGATGGTTTCTTTTATTAGATACACATAATGGATGCATTTGTAGCAGCCGCTGTACTAAACGTGACACACCAACGCAGCCGCCGTACTAGACGTGGCACACCAACGCAGCCGCTGTACCAGGAGCAGCAAAAATGACACGCACAAGAAGAAAGATGGGTCTCTTGTCCGATCAATTTGGATTCTAAGTTTGTAATATTAAACTGTAAATATATAGTAAATAAATTGTGTGGTATTAACAAAAACCAACACAACCATATATGTTTGAATTAAATTTATTTTTACAGAAGTGAACAAACTTTTGCTATTAGAAATGCTTTTCTTTGACATATTGTGTAAACTAGCGAAATCTATTGCAACATTTATGAAAACCTTATTTTGAGAGCCTACGTAGGCGATTGAGATACTTATGCGGTGTTCTAGGCGTTGCATAAGTTTCTATACGGATCATGTGTACTCGATAAGGTTTGACACTGGCTGACAATACTAAACATAAACAGAAGCTTTGAGCAATAAGTAAGCTAAACTTGAGTTAAGATTGCAAAAATAATACTGTAGTGTTGCAATTATCAACATGTATATTTATCATAAAAATTAGATGCATTTTGTTTGTAAATGATAGTCAGTAGTTTAGTACGATTAACTTATGGATAGTGGAAACTGTTCCGCGGAATAAAATATAAAAATAAAATATGTGATCCCTTCATAGTTAAAATATCATTTTTATATTGCAAACATCTCTGTTGAACCTATAATGGCTCGTAAATTTACACCAATATATCATGTAAAAATCATAATCCGAGAAATTTCACCGTATTTATGTTGTTTTGATGAAGATGTTTTATGTGAAAATAGAAATACTAGTGGCCAATGGTGCGTAACTACTTTACATTTGCTATTGTACAAAAGAAGACAAAACCTAACTTCTCACTGTATCGCTTTAAATTCTTATTCGATGTATGGTTTATACAAATCATATTTTCCCAAAGCATTATTCGAGTATGATACTGTCAAATCCTTTCTTATCTCATTTTGTCACAGGTTTCTGCCTAGGGTATATCTTGATTGATCTACCATTAAAATGAATGGTTTGGTGAAATCTGGGTTAAATTAATTTTGAGGTTTGTCATTCAATATGAATGTGGCGTTCTTCTCCAGAAAAGATATACAGTTTTTATTATATCTGCGTATTTCTCAATGAAATGTCTGTAGTTATTGCAGAAAGAAATGAACCTGCGTATTTCGTCTGCATTTTTAGGAACTGGATTATTTCTACTGGTATCATATTTTGAAGATAATTTTTATTTATTTTCATCGGTGATGCAATGTTCCAGGTATACCTTTTGTGTTCTTGTGACTATCAATTGTATCAGTCCGGTTTTCGTTAGCTTCTATGCCTTTCGTCGGTTACAATCATTCAGCCTTTTAATTTTTAGCCCTGTTATCTTGTATTAACTCCGGAAGACAGTTTTCATTTCTTTGCTATAGTGTTTTATGGTTTTCAGGGGCAAAAGTGCTATAAAACATTTATAAATTGATATCCAGTGATACCTTTGTTCACAGCGGCCTTTCGTAAATTGTTTTAACGGCTCTCCAAGCTTTATTGCTCTAAAAACTTTTTGTATTTCGGGCACTAATAAAGCTTTTGCTCTCGCCCCTCAATTAGTGCTCCCTTTGTGTTGAGTGAAAGTGGGTGACAATTTGATGGCTTGACAAGCTCGTCTTTTATATCTCCTATTCAAACATATACATCAACCTGAAATTAGGCAATAGTTTCAGTTTGTGCTTTTTAATTTTTTAATTACTTAACCCTTTCCTACATCATGGTATTTGATTCACCCCCATATGGGTCCACATGCGCGGTCTACAAACATCCTGAGTCTACGCGTTAGCGATTCATTCTGTGTGACGGTTACTGTGGGTCAGCATTTCACGCGAAGGGCTTAAACATTACTTCGTCGCTGGTTGATATTATCGTCAAGCATCCGAACAACATATCACATCGCTGCGATGCTTGTAGAGCAACTTCGTTATCTGACTTTATTAAAATTTTGAACCAACACTCTGTTACTCTGGCGTCTCTTAATCAGAGAATCGACTAATTCTCTGTAACACCGATTCCGCCGCGTGCATCAACTGTATCTCCTGGTGTACACTGCTCTCCTTTGTGCCGCGGAGTGTTTCCTAAATTAAACAATACTGTCTTCTGAACTTCAGAGATGGAACAATCGTCTACCGTATCGAATTCTCGTGAAAGTGGTCTCCTAATTTCTCCTTCCTTCCTTCCTTCCTTTAAACTGATCGTCCCAGCTGAGTCTACTGCTGTCCTGGACACTAAGCTCTGGCCTGTTGGTGCTCTCATCAAACGCTTCGCACCGCGGAATAGGAAAAATTTTCCCAACACGGCGCATCTAAACCCGCAAGTCTAGATTCTTACGACTTGAACAATTCCATTAGTATTTATTATCAGAGTGTACGAGGCTTACGAACTTAGTTGCAAGAATTCAATCTTTCGTGCTTACTATGCAAAGAATCCATTATCTGTGTAACTGAGCCTTGGCTGCATTCCGGCATCCATAATTCTGAATTGTTGCAAAATTATAACGTTTACCGAAAAGATCGCGATTGCAGTCTCTCAAATAAATCAGACGGTGGTGTATTCTTTATTGCTGTTAAGATTTCCCTTCCCAGTTCTCTCTGTGAAGAATTTCACCCTACCTCTCCCATCGAAAGGGTGCTCGTCAAAGTTGTCACGTTCCCGACTTCGCGCACAAACCCGAGGATCCGAGATTGAGTGCTTCACCATTTTGGACGCTCCTCGACCCCGGATGCCTCGTGTGCACCCGCGCCGCCGGGACCAGTACAACGTCGACCGCTTAGTGACGGTCCCGTTTTAACATTTTTTTCCCTGACTAGCTCACCGAGTCGTGGGTTTTATGGACAAAGAGAAACACCGAAACGCCTCACTACACGCGTAACCATTGCAAAAAAAAACAATCACATCACCTTTTGTTATATAATTATTCCATTATTTATTAAAATTTTTGGTTTCTCATATTCAATGTATTTTAATTTATTCAATTGGTGCTAATTATTTTGAATAAATTTTTTTTATATAATCATAAAATATTTATCGTCGAAATTATTAGGACAGCTTATTGCAACCAACTCTTAGTTATCAAATTTTAAATTTAATTTATTTTATGAAACTTAACTTACTGCGCCTTATCAAACCTAACCAGACGCCTACACCATGGGGCGCGCAATTTTGAGCGCTAAATTTCGTGGTTTTATCCAGATCGCTTTCTCCTCGAGCTTCCTTAGTTCGGCCTCCTTGATAGCCGGCCGCATAACCGTGAAATCCCTGTAGACACGCATTCCTAATAGGCACGTTCCGAAAATCATGACACCGACACAGATTATAATAGCGCCTCGATGAAATTTGGCTAATTTCGTTGACCGGGACGCGGTGCGTTCTGCCTTTTCGCAAAACTCTGAATTAATTCACGTTGAACGACGCGGACGCTACGAAACTGTTTTCTGCAATATGTTTAGTTTTCGCTTCTCTCCATGCAGGCCGCCTTGTTCTTCCGTTTTCCGTTTAGTCCTGGCTACTCAGCAATCTCATTAAATTCGAAAAAATTCACTACGCCCGTTCGAAGTCGGGTTACAACTTATCCTCCCGACGGTCTACATCCAACTCTCACACACTCACTCCCTATTTCCGCCATGTCGAACATCGAAAAGCTACTTTTCACGTAGCGTGGCGTGATCGATCACTCGTATTCGCGAAAGCTTGAACACTATCCGAGGGTTGGAGCGAGATGACGCGCTTGAATAGCTTTTTCGGAACTTGGCGAGCTTTACACTTTCAAATAATCATTGCCAGGTAGGTATTTCTATGATTTAGTTATTTCGGGCAGAAAAGGCGCGAAGATAATTTGAATTTAGTTTATGGTACGTAACAAAGTTCATGTTTCTGCATCTGCCCCCTTATACATATCCTCTACTTATGTTCCATGTAAATCTACGATCGAGCTGTATGAGTCTTTCTTTTCCTCTCTCTTCTCATTTTATTTATCTATCAATCCTTCCTCTCGTGTAATTATCTGTGGGGACTTCAATCTTCCATCTCTTGATTGGCAATTTTCCCCTTACATTCAGGTTATCTCTTGTAATCGACAATCCCACCTTATTTCCAACTTTTTATCACTTACCTTCTTTTCTCAATTCAATTATGTCCTAAACTCAGGGGCGTAGCGAGGCGGGGGTGTTGGGGGTGTGACACCCCCCTAAAATTTTGAAGCGAGTCGGCATTTTCTTGCCGAAGTTGGCATATTCAAGAAATTTGATTATAAAGTCGGACAGTCGGCAAATTTTTCTAATCAAGTCGGCATTTTCAACATTTATCACCCCCCCAAAATCATGAAGCTCGCCACGCCCCTGCCTAAACTCCAACGGCTGCCTTCTAGATCTTGTCTTGTCAAACATAGATCATGATAGTCTGTCTCTAATGCCTGCACCTCATTTTTATGTTCCTCCTGATCGTCATCATCCACCTGTTTTGTTGGATCTTTCCTTGGGCCTCCCTAAACTTCAAAAAGCTCGCAAGCAATTTAGATTCAATTTTTGGAAAGCGAATTATGTTGCTATGTCGAATGAACTCTGTTCAGGAATTGGTCTTCTTTCTTCGTTAATCTAGGTTGTGAAGATGCGCTCTCTAAATTCTACTCACTTATCTATGACCTTATCTCGCGCTTCACTCCTTACCATAATCGTTCTACGGCCAGTGATCCTCCCTGGAATATCCGGGATGTTTTGACTATCCTCAGATTGCAAGATCGAACCTATCGTCTCTTTAAATCTAGCAGAACTCCTGAAAACTATACTGCTTTTTCTAGACTCCATGCTTCAGCAAAGCCGGCAATGAAAAGTGCTATGCGTAATTATTTCGTTAATGTCGAAAATTCACTACCTTCAAACCAAACCAGGCCGTTTTGGTTCTATATTAATTCCCTCAAGTCTTCCTCCAGAATTCCCAGTACTGTTTCATGGAACGGCGAACAGGGTTCGACTCCCGAACAAATCTGCGAAATTTTTGCTGCTTTCTTTTCCCTAATCTATCCTCCCTCCTCTCTCAAACATACTGCTACTAATACTCCTTTTCGCTTTCCACCTATTCTCAATTTTATTTCTACAAACCCTACTGAAATTCAAACGTTGATTGATTCGTTGGACTCCAGCGTAGGACTTTGGCCTGACGGGCTTGCTAACATTTTCTCCAAATCTTTATCCTCGTCATTATGCCTTCCACTTTCTTACATTTTTAACGCTAGTTTATTCTCGGGTGTCTTCCCTAATTTTTGGAAACTTGCTAACATTTTCCCTGTACATAAGTCTGATTCCCCATCCAATGCTTGCAATTACCGTCCTATTTCGTTACTCTCATGTGTTTTCAAACTTCTTGGACGCATTGTCTACAATAAAATCCACCAAGCTTTTTCTTGTAGATTATCCCCGTTTCAACATGGTTTTCTTCCAGGCCAATCAAGTAGCACAAACTTTCTTGAACTTACCCATACTGTCGCAAAGGCTCTCGACAACCGTCTCCAAGTGGACGTAGTCTACACTGTCTTCAGTAAGGCATTTGATACTGTCAACCAAAATGTTCTAGTTCAAAAATTAGAGCACTTTGGCCTGTTTGGTCCAGTACTCTCTTGGCTTGGGTCATACATTAGTTTTCGTTCATGCCGTGTTAGTCTATCTGGTGCACTTTCCTCTTTTTTCTTTCCAACCACCGGTGTCCCTCAGGGATCTATCCTTGGCCCTCTTCTCTTCCTCCTTTACATTTATGATCTCCCCTCTGTCCTAGGATCTCAGTGTCTTCTGTATGCTGATGACTTAAAAAATTTCAGAGTTGTTCGCTCAAAAGAAGATTGTATTGCTCTCCAGATGGATCTGGATGCAGTCGATTCTTGGAGTCATACTAATTTTCCTTCCTAATGTCCAGAAATGTCACAAAATGTCCTTCACCTTAAAACCCAGTCCAATTAATCATATTTATATGTTACATGATCTTCCACTCGTGGCTGTTTGTCAAATTAAAGACCTGGGAGTGATTTTCGACCCGAGACTTTGAGCTCCACATTGCGGCAATCTCCGCTCGCGCTTCTCGTGTCTCCGGGTTCGTATTAAGAAAAGTCCATTTGTTTACTGATATTTCCTCCTCAGTTAACCTATATACTAGTCTCGTTGGACCCATCCTCGAATATTGTTCGCAAGTATGGTCTCCACATTTCCATTATTTAGACTCTCTCCTTGAATCCGTACAGCACAAATTCACTCGTTTCCTTATGTTTAAATTTAATTTTGCTTATATACCTTATACTGAGCGACTTTCCATGCTTCAACTCCCCACTTTGAATTTCCGTAGACTCCTCTTAGATGAATGTTTTCTGTTTCGGCTTCACCACCGTCATTTAAACTCTAACCTGCGAGACTGCTTAAGTTATCGTATTTGAGAACGACCCGCCAGATCTGCTAACACATTTGCAGTTCCATATGCGAGGACAGAAACTTTTTACCATTCACCTATGTTGCAGCTCCCCCGTAATCATAATAATTTCCATCTTGGTCCGTTTCCTCACTCACTTTATACTTTTAAGCTACATTTAAAGCGCATTTTATTTAATTAACTTTCTTCTGTTTTTTTTTGTCTTGTAATTGGACTTCTAAAGTGTAAGATGAAATATATAAATAAATAAAATATAACTTCAGATTTTGAAAATTATAATACAGTTTCCTTCATTTTATTTTAATTTGAAGTTTGGTGATAGAGTCTTTGCAAATGTTTATTAATATTTGTTGAGGTTTTGTTGTTTAAATGTATATTTTAAGACTTTTGGTAGATGTGTTTGACATTTTTTTTTTTTCAGTACTTTTGAAAGTTGTTTGACAACTTAAATGAGGCTTTGGTAATGTAAAATTCCCTTTACCAGATAAACCAAGGCAACTTAATCAATTCATTATATTTCAATGAACTACATTATTTCTAAAACTCTTATCTATCTATCTTATGTTTATTGCTTAGTAAGAATATTGTAATATAAATGATTTTTAGCTGGATGAAATTACGGTTTTCTTGCACATGTGTGCAGTATCCGGCAGTTTTCAGCGATATTGAGAAAAAATCTGATACGCAGCGGTATGCATGTACCGAAGCAAAGTTGTGCCTAGAGAGTCAGTCAAGATATTCCATGGCGTTGTGGTGCAATAGCGCTGATACCGGGAATGGCGTTAGAGTCATGGTATCAGCGCGGTAAAATTCATTGAATTACACATGACTAGTTTAAAGTACTGATCAGATACTGTAACAGTTCATTGAACGCGAAGTTCTATGCACGAGAAGCAATTATTACTGAAGGTGCAAATATTTATTATCCACCTGCTGCCCTTTCCTTCCTTTTTTAAAAAGCGCAATTTGAGAAAAACACCTCTTGACTCATCTACACCATCAAAAGATAGATACTGATATGATGATTGGTTCAGTTCGTTCACCTGACACTGTGATATTGCCGTATCTGAAAATCTGGGTGACAAAAGATGAAAAATCGATCATCTAGATGGACCTTGAATCTAAGTCCGTACCTAGTTTTCACCAAACGGAATTTTTTTCTATGATGTTCCCTCCCGACCTCAGTCAGTGAAAATCATACTATTTTCATCACCACCGATTGCAAAACCCAAAAACTCAAACATGTTCTACAAATAGTAAACGAAATGCAATTAGTTCATGCGTAACGTGGGATGACCTGATAGTGAGACTAGCCAGAAAAATAAGTGAAATAATTTTTTAAATGAGTATCAAAATTGTAGTTAAGAAGAAAAAAAGACAACATAAATCAAATTGAATACAGCGAAGGTGAATCTACTTTACTTACATCAAAAGAAAATTTGATACCATATGTAGGAAAGGGTTTTTTATATGAACAAAAGCTTTTTCCTTCAGATTACCAGCAAGAATTTTTAATGGAACAGTCCTCAAAAAGGATATATGTAGAGCTAACTGCCATTTTAAAGGTGCTGCAGCTGCAACAGAAAGAAGACGGGACAGGAAAGAATCAGGATCAACCGGCTAATCTCCCCACCACTGGAAATAAGTGTTTTAGAAAAGCAACAAGCTGAGTACTTGCAGGCGTCAACAGCTCTTCCAGGTATCTTAAAAAAATCACACTCTGACCCTGGTGATAGAATCGTAGTAACATCCAAAATGAATTCGTGGATCCTGCACTACAAAAAAGAGGCGAATGAAAATAGGATTCTTCCGTAGTTGCAGCCCGGTCTTAGTAAGAGAATCTCTGGTTCTGCATATAGTCATCGCCCCACACCTTGCTCGTTCCGCAAAACAAGAATCTCCTACCACATCAGAATCCTTATTCTGATTCGGTATCGATACTTGTTCATTTTCTCATCCTTCAAATTTAAACTACTCTAATTTCAAATTGCAAATTTCTATTGCACATAAATTCAAAACAATCTCCACTTCACACTTAAACTCTTATCAATGTTTCCAAACACCATTCCCATGCACATGACGATAAATCTTTCAATGTTTATAAAGTATCGCGTTTCACCTTTAAGAACTAGGCGCACAAGTGCACGTTAGTCATTTCATAACATAAACAATTTCTCGGGTCTCTGGTTAAATCCTAAGTGCTTAGCATGCACATTTTTCTAAAATTCTTTCCTGCGAAGATAAGTGCAGGGATAAAATCTAAGATTTAGAAATCAGTCTCTTGTGTTACTTTATATTGATCGGTCGAAATAAAAACTTGATATTTTTTAAAATTTTTGAATCAGTCTTTTTATTTCAATTTTAAAAGTACCCACGAAGGTGGTACGAGCAAAGAGACACATTACTTCATCAGTATTTTTAAATTTGGCTGTTTAAGTGTTTTGAATATTTTATCTAATGATATTATATGTTCTTCTTAACTTGTACTAAAAACAATAATGTCGTCTAAGTAGACATAACAGATTTTTCCAATATGTGGTCTCAAAATAGTGTTCATTAACCGCTGAAATGTCGCTGGAGCCATTTTAAGTCCAAACGGCATTCGCAAAAATTCGTAATGTCCGGTGCCTGTAGAAAAGGCAGTTTTTGAAATATCGGATTCCGCTATTTCAATTTGGTGGAATCCTTTGGCTAAATCGAGCGTAGTGAAGTACATTGCTCTTCCTAACTTGTCCAGTATATCATAAATGACTGGAATTGGGTACTTGTCATCTACAGTATATTCCTTAAACTTTCTGTAGTCAACTACAATTCTCCATTTCGTTTTTCCGGATGCGTCCGTTTTCTTCGGCACTTCCCAGATTGGAGAGAAATAAGGCGATGAGCTAGGCTTTATGATTTTCTGGTCAAGCATTTCCCGTATCTGCTTTTCCACTTCTTCTACGTGCACTTGAGGGTACCTCTAAAGTTTACTATACACTGCAGAGTTGTGTTTCGTTTTTATTTCGTGCTTAATGGCAATTGTAAACGACAAATCGAAGTTTTCCTGATAGTAAATAGGTTTATATTGCGAAAGCGGCTGCACAAGTTTGAACCTTTCTTCAGGGTTCAAGTATTCAATGGGGAGTTTAGAAAGAGGGTCCTTAAATGGTTTTCTTTCAATCTCTTCATTCAGGAGAATGTGAACAGTGTCGAGATACTCCTCGTCTTCAATAGAAAAATATATTGGAATTTCATTTCCACCAATCTTAAGTTTCCGATTAACAAAATCGATTAAGGTTTCGTAGTTTTCAAAACTATTATTTCCGATTAACCCGTTGAAATATGTATGAAAAGGAAGCTCCACGAATTTCATTTTTTCAGACCCACCAAATTCCTTAAATGATTTGGTGGAACAAAGATAATTACAATTAATTTGCGAATTAACAGTTCGAAAGCAAAATAGGGAAGTTTGAATTTTGAGATGTGATTCGCAAATGTTAGGATTTATTATACTCATGCTAGCACCAGTATCTATTATAAATCTCAAAGGTGAATTAAAGGAGTTTTTTCGGATATAGGGCAATTTTGATCCTGTGATAGTGTTACCGAGGCAGGGTACCGAAAATTTCCGACCTGGTTTGAGTGATCAAATTGTGTTGGCGGATCCACATCCATCGCTGACATTCTTGTCTGAATAGTTATTGTCAGGGCTAACCATATTGCGATTGCTATTACCGTTACGTTTATTATACGCGTTCGGATTACTATACACATTCGGGGTACTATACACGTTCGGAGCACTTTGATAATTAGTATTCCGATAAGTATTTTGTGTGTCAGTATTTCTATATGAGTTAGTAAAATGATACGGTTTATAATCTAAATAAACTTCTACTCTCAAAATGTCTGGTACTTCGATTAAGGAGGAAGGTCTGTTACACTTTAAAAAATTTTTTACAGGTTAGAACGGTTTGTTTTTAAATACATTTAAAGCCAAACGCTTATTAGATTCAATTTTATCACTAAACTCTCTCGATTTCGTGTCCATTTCTAATTCAACTACCATATTTAACTCGTATAACTTTTGTTCAATATCGTTATAGAACTCTAAAATAGAACTTTTTATCCGCAAGTTATTTAACTCGTCCGATATAACATAACTATTTCGGCTCTGAATAAAATGCGATTTTAACAATTTTTTAATGCCCTCCCATTTCACTATATGAGGATTGGTATTTATAATTCTTTTTGCTTTACCTTTTAGTCTGGATCTAATCGGGTTCAAGATGATTAATTGAGAAGTTGCATCGTAGGTGCCTAAAGCTAAGGCCATTACGTCCACTGCGTCCGTTAAACTTTTTAATTCATAAGTATCGCCCGAGAAATTGTTTATGTTATGAAATGACTAACGTGCACTTGTGCGCCTAGTTCTTAAAGGTGAAACGCGATACTTTATAAACATTGAAAGATTTATCGTCATGTGCATGGGAATGGTGTTTGGAAACATTGATAAGAGTTTAAGTGTGAAGTGGAGATTGTTTTGAATTTATGTGCAATAGAAATTTGCAATTTGAAATTAGAGTAGTTTAAATTTGAAGGATGAGAAAATGAACAAGTATCGATACCGAATCAGAATAAGGATTCTGATGTGGTAGGAGATTCTTGTTTTGCGGAACGAACAAGGTGTGGGGCGATGACTATATCCAAAGCGTTTTGAAGCAGAGGATAAAGAAAGTATGAAGTCCTATTTGGCTTACTGTGCAATTTAAGATTTGCGAATTTCTAAAACGAGATCTACTATTAAGAGAGTCAGAATGTTCAGATTAGTCTAAGTTTGTTTATATTTTTTTTAAATGAATACTTTGCACGGAGTTGGTAATTTAAGTAGTTGATTAAGTAAAGGATATAATTTATTTGTGGCTTGTTTAAATATTTTGGTGAAGAAAATGAAAAGAAAAAAGATCTCCAATCTTTCAGAATTTTTTTAATTCATCGAGTTGATAGTTCGATTCTCCTTTTTATTTAAAAGAAACAGTTTTTTTCTTAACAGTGAGCAGGGCACAAATAACACTCTTTCTACGGAGTTAGAAGTAGAGAAAGTTGTTTCCAAAAGATCGACTGATAGCAGCTCAGATGTAGATGCTGAGATTTTACAGGAAGTAGTGCAGAATGCAGTTGCAATTCAGACTGCTGGTGGGAGGGGTAAAGAGATTGAAGTGATAGGGTGATAAAAGAGCTAGTCTCCAATACGATCCATGAAAGTAACATAAGCTTATCCATTGAGCTTGCAAATTTACCTGATGTTTAGCCCATTTGGTCTAGCTTAAGACCTGTAAGTGAGCTGAGTGGGGGGTTCTAATATTGAACTGATTTCGAATGTAAATAAGTCCAAAATTACATTTTTGCTGAGGAGTTTTTGCAGATTGAGGCATAAATCATAAATTTTCCCTTCGTTGAAGGTAAGTTGAACTCCAGAATTTTGTTAGAAAAAGTAGTTGTGGCTAGGAAGTGTGATGTGGTGTATGTTGGTTGGTTATTTGGTACGTGATTGAGGTAGTCTCAGGGTTAAACTCAGGTTTCGATTGTCAAAGCTCTAGTATTTTTCTATTTCAAAGATTTGGAACATTTTAATGTGATAATGTCCCTTACTGGCTTTGCTCCTTAAGATAGAGTGTTACATGTCAAGCAGCATAAGTGTGATCAAAAATGCGTATGTTAAGAGGTGGTATTTGCTTTGAGAACCATTTAAAAAATAAATATGAAAAAGCAAGCAAGCATGTGAAACCATCAGGATATGCGAACATGCGCGAAGTTTATAGTCCTCAATAAAAAACGAAGTGGTTGCCAAACCTGTAATGAGTTTGTCTGCCAGACGTGGAGGAGGGCTTAGGATTTGAGCAGAATACAGGATGAGATCTCAACGGCTAATAATAAGGCTGAGGCGAAGTAAGAGAAAGACATGTGAATAGTTTGTTTCAATCTAAAAAAAGACACAGTTCATAAATTTTTTGGTTGCTGTAACCATGGCTGTACAACCTCTTTTATAGTTTAGGATGTGTAATCTAATAATGTTAGTAGCCACGAAACCTTAGCGCAAAAGAATAAGGTAACACTCAGGAGAATGGAGATGGTCAGGCGCAATGTATGTATTTTCAAACACGGGTGGGAGTGGAAGCTCAACAATTTTTCAAAGTCACATCTAGAAGAAAAAATAAACACAGCAAGACGTATTGGAAGAATCGCGAAACCATTAAACCCTCGTGATGCCATTTCTGGTGGTTGTACTCAGATGTTTTGATCATACCATAAATGCATATATGTGGAATGAGTTAATAAGATATCTGGACCTGACAAGTCTGTATCCTTACATTGATAAATATGGTCCATATCCCATTGATCATGTGGTACAAACCCAAAATACTATTGATGCACAGCTACATCGCCTGTACTTCACTGAAATAATTTATTTCTACCCGTATTACCTTTCAAGAAAAAACTTGAACTGTATCCAGACGAACCCAGGTAGACACAACTTTGCAAAAATATGTCTTAATTCTTTTTGGGGCTAATTCGCGCAGAGGACATATCGTACTAACACAGAGCTAGTAAAGAGTTTTAATTCTTTTCGATTTTAAAGTGAATGTGAATAGTATAGAATTGGAATAGATTTCTGTTCGTTATTACCAATGTCGAAAGACATTTTGTGGGTAACTTGGAAAAATATGATAGAAAATTTAAATATTCTAAATACACCAATAGCTGCCTACACTACAGCATCCACTAGACTAAGGCTCCACGGTGAATTACAAAAGGTTGATAGAATGATACTTCAGCGTGAAACTGACAGTTTAATTTTTGGAGATGATAAAACATATTCTATTCCATTTACAATTTCAAACTTTCTAAGTGATTTGACTTTAAAGATTGAAGCACATGCTCCTAATGCCTTAAATGTAAAATTTGTAAGAACATGACTGTAGAATTAAAGTTTAAAAATCAAAACTAAAGCTGATTTCGAATATATTACCAAATATAAAGGTAGAACAATTAGTTTTAACAACTCTCAGGTTTTTAATTTTCAACATTTTAAATCAATAATTATCGGAGGTGCACAATAACCGGAAAATCAAACCCAACCGACCAGGTGTTCTCATTTCTTCACCGGTGAAAAAAATTCCGATTTACCAACGGTAAGAAAGTCGTTCAAAATGATTATTCAATTTACACTTATAGATTCAAGAAAATTAAGCTAGAAAGAACCTTTAAGATTCATTTAGAATGCAACATAAACATAAAACAACTTTAAATTATCAGTTCATGCTGTGAAAAACATTTGGAGAAGATAGAAAAATACAAATATTGCTAAACTTAAAAGAAATCTTTATTTTCTCCGTGGATATTCGTTAAGCAACATGAATGATCTCATTTTTGATATTCAGTGTAATTAGTAGTAAGGACCATACTTTCCCATCTTTTAATTCAGGTGTGCGTAAAGAAAATCAATACGGAAGTATGGTCGATTTTTCGACACGCCTATCATGTAAACATAATACCAAGTGTTGTTTATTCGAACAAATAATTTTGTTCTTTTCATGCCGTGGATGGGTGTGAATGGGTTAGATCTTACATGCGAATTTCTATGCGAGGTATGCTTATCTCACCTGAGGGTGCGACATTTGACTTGAAAGTGCGATACTCCAGGTATCAGAATTAATGGTAGCGAAATCTTCTGGTGCTGTCGCACTTCGCGGGATTTCGGATGAATCTAACTCGTAATTTATGTGTTACTAGTTGTTCCTGTGTGGTGGGAATTGATGCATTGGAAAACAGTGGACATTTGCACGATCGTCTTCGAGCTCGGAAACCAAATCTCGCTTAGTAATGAAAATGTTGATTATGATTTGGCTCGTGCATTTCCAGGGTATCTTCGGATCGTCGTGAGCTATCTGCAATGATGGGACGAGGCAGGAACATGATCTGAATCGTGGTGTCGTAGTGGGTAAGCAAACTTTGTTTACCTGGCTAGCACGTGGTGATTTTGCTTGTTTTCATTGATTGATTGATAGCGCGGTAATTTGAATATGTACGCTTCAGCGTTTACTTGCCGTATGCTTATGCACATGTGAAATGTATCATGATAGAGCTTTGATCAAGCGTGCGAATTAGTTCGAAAGGTAATAGAAGTTGAGATCAGCAAGATCAAGTCGCTGGATGCAGTAATTCGATATAGTTAACCAATGAGTAATTTAATGTAAGTTGTTGGTTTGGTTAATATTTGATTGAGACACGTGATTTTCTGTGTTTTTATTATTTTCAGACAGTGAACGGGAATAAATGTGTGAATATATGTCTTGATTTGCTTGATCCCTATGTGACTAAGCGTTATAAATGAAAGAAAATATATTTGATATATATTATATTATATATTTATTCGTTTATATTGTTTTCGACATGATGTTAGGTTGATAGTGTGGGAAGCCGGTTTTTGTTTGCTTAAGCTAATGAAAGAATGGGGCAGATCAAGAGTGAAATTAACTTGAATTTTTTCCAAAAAAAATTGACCCATGTTCCTTTTGTTTTAAGGGTGTCGTAATTTGTTAGAGCATAGAATTTCGGCTGTAGTTTGAGGTAAATTGAAGATAAGAAAACCGCTATATAAGACATAGAGTCATCAGAAGTGTGAATACAGCTACGACGATTCTAGAGCGATATGATGATAGTGTAGATGTTTTTTCAGCAGCTGCTTTTGTGTGTGACTCATCGTATATACCGCATACATCTTTTCCATTTGTAAATGTACAGTCTGGAGAACTGGAGAACCCAATTGATCGACCTCCACGTCAGAGGGTGGGGTAAATACAGACATTACCAATGTACAGAAATAGTGTTTGACATAATCCTTCACGTTAGTATAGAAACATCCACTTCGTGCTAATTTTACTGCTTTCCTTGTATCGACAGCTAGGTTGGCAAAGGTTTTCATGCGATCAGATTCACGTCTTAAAATGAACATGGTAACTAGTACGTTTTGCATTTCATAGAATGTCTTTTATAGGGATCCAGGAATTGTACCTAGGATGAAAACCAAGCCATTTGACTTCAAGATTTTTTCAACTAGACTTCCATGATAATCTTCGAGGATGTAAGTGCGAGGCTATGTTACCCTCACTTCCTTTATCGTAAAGATCTCTGTAGACCAGTTCGGGGTGTAGCTTTTTCCAAACATATGCTTGTGTTCACTTATTCGTACATAATTGCCCATTTTATACCTAGGTTTGGATGTAATTTTCAACTTCCTGTATGCTGATGATAGTAGATGTACTTCATTATTCGAACTTACATCAACAGCTCGCATGTTTATAGTGCGTTGTTTTGCCATATTATATTCACTAACCAGTTTATTAAGAATACTGACCCACTGATAGTTCCCCTTCATACTAAATGTTTTCCACATTATATTTTTGAAACTCATATTGAACCTTTCTACAATGGAAGCTTTTAGAGGGCTGTAAGTGGAGTAGTGGTTAATCTCATATTTTTCATCAAACGTTGAAATATTTTGTTGAAAAATTCTTTGTCGTCGTCAGTTTGCAAATTTCTAGGAATACGGTTCCAACTAAGAGTCATTTCCATTGATTTTCATACATCAGTAGCACTTTTGTCTTTTATGGGGAATGCCCATGCGTACTTGGAAAACGCATCTATTACCATTAGAAGGAAACGGTGGCCTCGATTTGCCAAAGAATAAGCACTCATATCTACCAAGTCTGCCTGCCACAAACATCTAGTCCTCTTATAGTCACACAACGACGGGTAAAGTTCTTGCGAGCTCCTTTATGAAGCTCATTAACTACCTGTCTTCTACTCATCTTGCGAACGTTATGAATAACAGAACCGCTAACTAGCTATCTATCTATTGAAAGTAGATGAAATTCACACACCCGTTCACAATCATGGTTGCTGGACCATCAGGATGTGGAAAAACAACTTTTATTGAAATCCTTCTGAATAAAATGTCATTAATACAGTCTCAAATAAAAGAGGTAATTTGGTGTAACGCTAAACAGCACACTGTACCAAAACACATTCCTTTTAAAAATATAGAGTACCTAGATTTCAAAACAAGTATGTGAGCTGTTTACAAAAGGGTCCCATCATCGTAACCTGTCCGTTATTCTTTTGACTCAAAATGTATTTCATCAAGGAAAATTTTGTCGTGACATATCACTCAACTGTAAAAATCTGGTTTGATTCAATAACCCCCGAGTTAAGAGCCAATTTCACCATCTGGCTAAACAGATATACCTCGAAAACAGCTTGGAGCTTATGAGAAATATACACTAGAAGGTGGACCTCCAAAGGTTGAAGACATAGGTGGTCTGGAGGAAGCCGTTGGGACCCTTACATTTGCCTTCAATGAAACAGCAAGATCTGCATGCAGTTCAACGAAGCCTAGAGGGAAATATAAGCCCATGGTGGAATAGTGACATTGCGGAGCTGCGGAAGGAATGTCGGAAGTCCTTAAATCGGGTTGAAGAATTTAAAGACTGGTCTTCTTATAAACTGAAACTGAACGAGTTTAAATGCTCCATCAGAAAAGCCAAATGCACCTCGTGGAGAAGTTTCTGTGCAGAAATAGAACACTCCAAGGATGTCAGTCGCCTGCGGAAAGTTATGACGAGCTCCTGCTTATTTTTGGAGTCTGTCAAAGATGCGAATGGAGTCTGGACTAAATCCAGCTCTGACACGCTGGCCATTCTCATGGACACGCACCTCCCGGGCAGTGAGGATGTGGCTGATGAAGCTGATCCACATACGGCCCTGAACTGCCTGTCAGCCGCTGTGCCTGTAGATGACAGGCTCATACGCCGGACAATCAGCTCATTTCAACCCTTTAAATCCCATGGAATGGACAACATCTCACCCGTTGAAATCCAGCAGGGAATCAATATAGCGCTTCCATGGCTAAGAGCCATCTTTAAAGCATGTCTACAGATGGCTTACATTCCACAGCTGTGGAAAGAAGCTAAAATAGTCTTCATACCCAAAGCGGGCAAGACATCTAACTCCTCACCTAAGGACTATAGACCTATCAGCCTCACCTCTTTTCTGCTGAAAACTCTGGAAAGGCTGATAGAGATTCATTTGAGAGCTACTCTGAAACCACTCTCTAATGCACAGCACGTATATACAAAAGGGAGATCGGTTGGAACAGCTCTTCACTCGCTCACCAGCTACATTAAAAAATCGCTAAGCGTCAAATGCAGGCGGTTTTTATAGACATCGAAGGGGCTTTCAACAAAATCAGCCACAAGGCTATTGAGAAGGCACTCGAGGATAAACAATGCGGATGGTAACCTGATTAGGTTTATCGTACAACTGCTAAGCAGCAGGAGCATTAACTCCACACTAGGAGACAGTATCCTAAGAAGGAGGACGTGCAGAGGCACCCCGCAAGGTGGGGTGCTATCACCACTTCTATGGAACTTAGTGGTGGACAAACTCCTGTCAACAATAGAAGCGACTGGCTGCAAAGTCATTGCCTATGCAGACGATATTGCAATAGCAATATCGGGCAAATTCGTAAACACTATATCTGAAAGACTTCGCCCTGAGTATTCCTACCAAGTGGGGCAGAGAATGCGGTCTGAAGATTAATCCGCAGAAAACGGAATTTGTGCTGTTTACAAAGAGGCACAAAATTCCACTACTTCTCCCACCCACACTCGATGAGATAAGCCTCATAACGTCTCGCCAAGTTAAGTATTTGGGTCTAATTCTGGACTGCAAGCTCGCGTGGACCGCGAACATAGAAGAAAGAACGCGAAAAGCGGCATGCGCAATCTACTGCTGCAAAAGAGCCATTGGGGAAAAGCGGGATTGAAACCCAAAATCGTATGGCCAGGTATTGCAACATCCAATGCAAACCTGCTAAACAGGGTCGAAAGGATTGCAGCTATTGCGATCACCGGGGTCTTACGCACTACCCCGACAAACGCACTGTTTATGCTATTGAATTGGCTCCCAACGGAGCTCCTTACGAGACAGCAGGCCAAGTGCTCTGCGATTCGATTAAAAGCACTACATCTCTGGCAAGAGGGAAATGTTGGCCACTCCACCATACTTCGGAGAGATGGTCCAACGCCAGGGGAAGTAGACCTTGTGCCCCCGATTCCCTGATTTCGTCATAGTTTCAGGTCGGTCATCCTAAGCAGGAATGACTGGGCTATAGAAAGAGGTGGGATGCAGGAATCGGTCGACATCTACACTGATGGCTCCAAAATGGACTGAATAGTAAGCTGTGGCGTTTTCTCAGAACAGCTAGGCCTGAAACTATCCTTTCGACTTCCAGACCAATATACAAGGCAGTAGACTGGCTGAGAAATCAGAAAATTTCCGTAAGAAACCTGAATTTTTCTCTGACAGTCAAGCTGCTATCCAAGCACTTTGCAACGTGTACACCTCATTCATGATGGTAATGCAATGCCGTACACAGCTGAACGTGATGTCACTTCACTGTGGAATGATTCTACACTGGGTACCGGTACATAGTGATATACCGGGAAATTGCGAAGCGGATGCCTTAGCGTGAGCTGGCATTGTGCTCCAGGAGTATACACTCACACCGCAAGTTGGTCAGCCTCTAGCTTCTATAAAGCTAGGATTTAAGCAGCATTACATCCAGGCTGCAAATAGAGCCTGGTTGTTAGACGAAACATGCCGGACAACCAGGCAAACTTGGCGTGCACTGAGTTCCAGACGCACCCAGCAGCTTCTGAACACGAGTCGTGAAACCTTGAGTTCTATCTTGTCCATACTGACGGGGCACTGTCTAATTGACAGGCACGCAGAAAGGTTGGGCGTTCCCTTCAACGATTTCTCCCGGAGTTGCAGATCGGAAGAAGAGGAAGAGACAGTCCAACACATTATGTGTGAATGCTCGGCACTGTCCAGGAAACGCATGAAAACTTTAGGCTCACCATTCCTGGACAGCCTCACGGAAGTAGCTGATTTTAATATCGGCTGCATAGCCGGCTTCATACGAGAATCGAAATGATTCTCGTCATCTCACAGGTTCTAGTGCCGCCCTCGTCTTTTTGTGGTATCACAATGGGCCTATCTTGGCCTAAGTGAGCCATCTTTTTTTTTGATAAAGAGGGCTGTCACTACAACTAACCAACCATGAGAAATATAAGCAAATTACGCAGCAACCGCATAACTATTTGTTAATTGACCTTCCGCAACATTTAAATGAAGCATTACAAACTCGCACGGATATATTTAATAGAAAATTTTCAACGTCCTATTGCTCGCCCCAAAGTTTGAAAGAGTGTAAGGGTGTCACGAATGAAACGATTGAAGGACATGAAGCATGTGCTTTATGTTCTTAAAAAAGCAAGTCCGTGTTTAAGAAAGGCTATACTGAAAACCGCCGATCCTGAAGTAATTAAAACTCTATGCGAAATCATACACAATACATTGAAGGGTAATCATACACTTTGTCGAAGAGTATTCACACAACTGCGCAAATATAAAAAGAGCCTGTGTTAGCTTTGAAGAGCAAGAAAATCTGTCCCGCGACAGCGTAAAGTGTTAGTGCAGCAAGGAGGATGTTTGCCTGTAAGTCAGGAAGTGTTATTTCAGGTGTGACAGGGTCTTTCATTGAAGAATATGCATAGAAATAGTAGTCTTAATAAAATGATTCTATTATCCCCGGAAGTATATGAACGCTTAGAGGAGATAGTTGGGAGCGCTAGTACACAGACACTGTTTGACAAAACCATGAGTAAGACACTGAACAATAAGCGCTAAAATGAAGAAGCAAAATGGTATCAGTACCGGAATGTGCTAATCCAATTTTTAAATACACGAAGAAGAAAAAATTCATTTATGAAGACGAAAGCTGAAAATTTTTCATCGAAAGACCACATGGATTGGCAAAAATATAAGAACTTACGTGGAAGCAGTACACAGATGAGGTTTCTATTTAAAAACGAAATATCCACACAAACTTCGCCTCCACGACCGGAAGAGATATTTCGGTAAACGAAATAACACCACAAAATAAAGAATTGCCTGCTGCTTTTAAGAGACGATTATCAGCAAGTGGAATAACAAAAAGTCTTAAACCTGCATGGAACGTGTAAATGACGTGCTTCTCAAAAGGACTCGCAGGTTGAATCCTAGGCACGTCAAGTAGTGAACGAGGGCCCTTTCCGCAAAACGGGCAGAAGTCCGGTGGCTGAGAAGGAACTTTCAGCGTGCTCGTGCTCGCCGTGATGACTCTCTAGGACAGGCAAAGGTTGCTTTCCAGCTAGCGTGCAGGGAGTATCGTGCCCTGCTCTGCGAAATCAAAGAGGCAGACTGGAAGCGCTTTGTCGGAGAGAGCTCCGGAGACCCATGGGGCAAAGCTTACAAGGCCTGCCGTGGGCGAAGAACAAATCCGGATACCTTCTGTATCCATGACCAGGGCCCGATCTAAGGGAGGGCAAGCCGGGTAACTGCCCAGGGCGGCAAAAATGAGGGGCGGCAAAAATGCCTTAAGACAACTGCCAAAAGAAAAATTGTTAGAACATTGTTAGAGCCTCGCGACTATTTTAACCCACGACGACTCATCTGGTACAAATGGAGTAGAACTTTCAGAGGAGTTGTCAGTCCTTTGTATGATTTTAGATGATAATTTGTTTCCTACAGACGTTTTAAAATTTATAACAGATTTAAAATTTGGTGCAAACATCAGTATTGCTCTCAGGATTCTTTTGACTTTACCAGTAACAGTTGTGAAAGAAGCTTTTCTAAATTGAAAATAATTAAAAACTATCTGCGGTCCACCATGAACGAAAAAAGGTTATCTGGATTAGCTATGATTTTAATAGAGCACAAGGTTTGCGACAGTATAAATTTATCAGAAATTATTAAAGATTTTGCAGAACAAAAAGTGCGAAGAAAATTATTTTAGTTACTAGGTAGAGTTTAAGGTTCTCAAAAAAAAGTGTTTTAATTTAATTTGTTTATTTCTTAAGAATGACTAACTTGTTGTGTGGCTCGAAATAAATATTGTATTGTTTTATTTCAATTAAATTTTAAAAAAAATATTTCTTGTGTTTTTTTCATCCGTTTAAACTGCAGAGAAAACATTTCACTAAGAAGTCGATGTAACAAATGTTTAAATTTAAACCAATTTTATATGATATTTTCTTCTATGTCTTTAAAACTACTGAGCCGGATTTGATGAAGTTTTCACTGTTTCCTAAGTTGAAATACATAGATAGTGTCTGAGAAATTCTTGAGCAAACGTACATCTATACAGACACTGATGAAATTTTTCATACTTGTTTAGAAGCCCTAATAGACTAATATATGTGAATATTTCATACACAAAACATGCTTATGACTTACAATATTTCATTATAAAGGGCGGCAAAAATTATTTTTGCCAGGAGCGGCTAAATAGCTAGATCGGGCCCTGTCCGTGACAATGGTGTTTTATGTTCTACTTGGCGGGACTGCATGCGCACGCTTCTGAGGGAATTCTTTCCAAGAGTTTGCCAGAATTCGCCGAACTATCACCGAGTCAGGCTGGATGCAATTACTCCACCAATCCTACACACCGAGGTAGATTCAAGCGTTGCCAGGTTGCGTGGGGAAAAGACGTCTTGCTTTGATGGGATGACTGGCGCAATGCGCAAGGCCATTTGGCGAGCCATCCCTGATCACTTAGTGTGCCTTTTCCAGAAGTGTGTGCGTGAGGGCTACTTTCCTGCTGCCCTTAAGGTGGCACGCGTTATTGTCCTCCCGAAGCCATCCGCGACAGACCTTTTGAGCCCCAGGTCGTACAGGGGTATATCACTCTTGCCGGCCCTGGGTAAGGTGCTAGAAAGAGTAATGGTGCAGCGCGTGAAGGACCTGAAGTCCGACCGGATGTCTTTGAGGCAGTTTGGCTTGCGTCCCAGGCTCTCAACCGAGGATGCGTGGCAGTCGGTCAAAGACTGCGCAAAGCTTAGTAGGTATAAATATGTATTGGGTATCTTTGTCGATTTTAAAGGCGCTTTCGACCATCTTTCCTAGCCAGCTGTTTTGTTGATGCCACGTTCTGTGAACTGTCCTGAACTGCCGCCATGGGAAAGTTACTTTTCAGAGAGAAGGGCCTTCGTCCAAAGCGTTGGTGGTACTGTGGAGATTGATGTTGAGAGGGGTTGTCCACAGGGTTCGATCATCGGTCCATATATATGGAACTTTGCGATGAACGAGCTTCTGCTGGCACTTGAACGTGAGGGTTTTGTTTGTGCGTATTGCAACGATTTGTTGATGTGTGTTAAGGGTGATTTGCGTGCTGTGCTTGAACAGAGGGCAACCACCATTATGCCTATTGTGTCCAACTGGGGCAAGCAAGTCGGGGTCGAAATATCATTAGAAAAAACTTGTTGTATGTTGATGAAGGGAAAGCTTGCCATCAGCAGGCCCCCAATTGTGCGCGTCGAAGGACGAAGCCTTAGGTATGCGACTTCTGTCAAATACCTCGGGATTCTGGTAGGCGAACGCCTAAACTTCTTGCCCCACTTGAAATTTGTTAAGTCCCGTCTTCAAGGTGTTGTGGGAATGATCCGACGGATTCTCCGCACGGATAAGGGCCTTGGTAGGTGTGCGGTCAAGACAATCTACCAAGGAATATTTGTAGCATGTGTCTGTTACGGTTTGTCCGTTTTTGTAGACTGTGCTTCCGCTGGTTACGGAAGGCAGTTGGTTGAGCGTTGTCAGAGAGTTGCTCTCTTTGCATGTTTGCCGGCACGTACGGTCTCGACTGAGGCATTACAGGTTTTATCGGGGGCGCCCCCTTTGGACCTGGAAATCAGGCGCAGGTTGCTACTTTTCCGAGTCCGGAGGTGACTCCCGGTGAAGGACGATGCTTGGCTCCGGGGTGTGAATACCCCGTCTTTGAGTCACTCCGGTTTGCGCAAGCTACTGTACGCCCATTTATTGTCTGAATAAGATTCATGGTGGCGGAACTCTGTAAAAGGTCGAGTCACGTTTAGTTGGCTGCCGGAGGTCCGAATCGCACGGGAGCTCCATGGGACGGACTTAAGTCTATCACTTGGATACCTCCTAACCGGGCACGACAGCATGAATGTGGTTTTGCACAGCAGGATGCTTGCTGATACACGTGTTTGTCCTGTATTTAATGCCGCGGAGGAAGACTGGCAGCACGTTTTGTTCGACTGTCCGGTGTACTCCAGCATGCGCGGCACCCATATTCCTGCTGTGCAAAACTTGCATGATCTGCATGGCTTGTTGTTTGTTGGTCATGGCTTTCGTCGTGTGAGTACATTCGCTCGCGAAGTGCTTGCTGCCCCCTAGTGTCTGAAGACGTTGACGCTGTAGGATGTCTCCCGTCTAGGCTGACTAGCGCCTGGCTGGCCTGGCAGCGCATGCATGGGGATGATCTTTTGCTGGGGCCGCAGGGAGGTGGTGCTGGGGCACCAACACTGGTTGAAAGCCTGTGTGCGGTTCCAGTGTAGCCTTCGGGGAGTACCGTCCCTGCGTACGTGTGGTTGGTGATCGGTTCAGTGTCTGCAGTTGGACACAACTGAAATGGACTTAAGCGGGGCTTTCGCCCACGAAGCCTCACCAGGGGTCAATCTGGTACCACGGGGACCGGGGCCCAGGGAGGTTGTATACCTCCCTCTGGTCGCGGTGAAATCTCTCTATAGGGGGGTGCGAACGTGGTGGATGTGGTTAAGACCCATATGCGGGTAGAGCCTCCCTAGAAGCGCCCTGAAGTCTTCATGCTTCCGAGCATGGGGACTTCTGCAGCATCTTTGGGGGCTCGGCGTGAAGTTATGAGGTAACCCGGTGCCATGACCAAGAGATCAGCAGAGAATTAGGTGCGCCTCCCTTCCACCAGTAAGGTCACTGAGCCTGCACTCAGTAGGCAGACTGGTACTCCCAAGTGGTGGTGGGAGGGCGTTGGCAGCCGCATGGTAGCTGCCCGTTGTCCAGCCGCGGATGGTGGAGTAAAACCCCATCTGGGTAGGCTTCCACGTTAAACACCTAGGAACATTCTGCAGCTCTTTAGGTAAAAATGGTGCGCGTTGACAAGATGTTTCGCAATAAGCAAACTCAAACCTGTAATACGATTGACCAAAAGCTGCAATAAAAGAAAAAGTTGCCTGATTTACCGGAAATTGATAGTTTTAGCATTGATGATGTCATTGCGAGTTTCAAAGAGTCAAAACCAAGAACGAAAGCAGTATTCAAGTCTCAAGTTGCATGTGCAGTATTCAAGTCTCAAGTTGCATGTGAAAATGTCTTACTGAATTAGACGTTTTATCTGGATGACTTTCATATTCGTAAAATTACACTTAGATTTGACTCGAGCACATTCCAGGCCAAAATAATCTTCCACAATCATGGACAATCATTCTCGCAACCTGTCACCTACAAATAATGGATATTACTCTGCAAAAACCCCGATAATTTGCAGAAAACAGTAGGTGACGAGTATCCTGAAAACCAGCTTGGATTGCAGAAACGCTATCATATACCTGTTGGTAATGGGACCATAACCCTCAAGCATCCTGAACTATTCAAACTATTCGAGATGATGGATTTTTTAAATTGTTATGTATCACAACAATTCTAGCTGGGAAGATGTGAAGGAATATTACGACCAGTATTGTGTCAGATGCAGGAGAGAAATCTACTGAAGTTGAATATCGAAGACTTTTTCATACCATCACGGGCATCGTATACACCTATAAATAATTCCAGACTTTTTTATGAATTTCCGTTGTTTTGTGGTTGTAACATAGCTTTTAATGTTTTAAAATAAATTAAAGTATATAAAATCGCATACGTATATCTCTCTTTCATTTTATCTCAGTAATACATACTATGCACTAGGTAATACATGTAAAGATTTATGTAAATTTAGGCTGCATATCCTTTTGACGATGGTAGTGCAACGTGAACCCTACAGATGGTTTTGAAATTTTTTAGATCCCTCAGTTTCGGTGATTCCAGCTGTACTTTATTAACGTCTGGTAGATATCTTCTTATTAAGTATTTCTTGATACCACCTTTTATGTATATTGTAGATCCGTTGGAATCTTCAAGAATTGCAGTAAGTTGATTATAATTAACATCACCATCACAACAACGTAATCCATTGATATTTTTCATTTCAAATTCGTTTTGTTTGCGGGCTTTCAAATCTAACTCCTGATATGAGTGGGGTAGAGCAAGGCCGCAAATCAATGGTACAGTAGATTCAAAAGGTAGTATTTAGAATTCTTCTACAAAATATTGACTATTGTTTCTAAAGACACACAGAATGTGAAACACGAACTCGGACAGGTTTTTCATGTAGAAAGACACAATAAAATAGACAGGTTTTCTGAAATCAACAATGTTTATATACTCTCCAATTCTATTATTTAAGAAGCACAAACATCATCAAAAGGTGTTTTCTTATTCCTCGCATATATTATCAATCCTCCCAGCATCAGAAGGTATATTTACAATTTCAGCGTTTAACTGCGTGATCTCATCTGAAAGAAAAGCTATGTTCGATTGCTTAACGTTTGAAATCAGACCAAGTATGAACTCACCATTTATCTCATGGATAGATCTTCAGCTGGATCAGATTGGTTTTATATTAGGCAATCCCGGGAGAGATATGGTAAAGCGGAATTCGACACCACATTTTTGATAAAATTATCAAATTTTTTTCTAAAACTAAGACAGGATCCTCATTTTATATATCAAGGCCCTTTATGCGAAATGCTACTTTTTTCCTTTCTAAGTTAATTTTTTTAAAAAACATAACATTTACGCAAACCACTACCACACTGAATTGGTACGGGATTAAGAAAAGTTTGACATATTATACTATCGACATGATCTACCGCAGAATTCTCTCCACCATTCAATATATTTCTTTCACCCCCTTGACATAAATTAACATCTCTCTTGGTATTATTAAAAAAACTAAGCCATTCTTTCATTACCATTCTGTTAAGGTACACTGTATGGAATATCTTGTAAAATCTTGCAGAAGAAAATTTTCCTCCTCACAAGTAAAGGTTTATTTTTTACCCTTCACAATTCTAACTAAATTACTTAATGTAGAGGAAAACAGTGAACATTCTGTACTTGATGCACTATCTAGTGCTAAAATAATTTTTTTACATACATTTTTATTACCTACTTTTCTCTATTTTATTTTTAATTACATCTAGCTCTCTCCTTAATTGAGGGTGGTTGAAGTTAAACCACGAATGGGTATATTTTCACTTTTCTTCTTCGCACACTTCCAGCAGCATTCAAATGAGACCTCACTTAGGATTAGAAAGAGAAAAATAAATAAATATAATAATAATACTAAGTTATACTCACTTCTGACTTTCTCTACATACCTTCTACCGAGGATCTATAGTTTATGTCTGAATTGAACTGAAACTGGCTACCCTCTTTTATATCACTCTGAATCTTATTTCTTCTTTACTTTGTTCATTAGAGATGTAAATTGACGATCACGATATCTTAACCATACTGCATTAACATTCGATTATCAAGAATACCAACTGTATCAAACTAACAACTTGTAATTTTGCTTGAATTAGTAGAGTGAAATCTGCAAATATGTGACTACCTGATTCTTGCCTTAAATTAAAGATTTGTATGAAATATTACTCCTAATGATGCAATAAAATAGCAACATTTTATTGCAAATTAACTAGATTAGACTCTCAATGCATAGAGTTTACCGATGTAATTTGTATATAAAGAGAAGACTGCCATGATTTGATTCAGAAAACTATACGTATTTTCAGAAGTAAACCAAGCTGTAATAAAAGATGTTAAGTGCCAATACAAATAGAAATAGTGTGTAGATTTTAAAATTATTTATAATTAGAATGCAGAATTGAATAAAGTCGCGACCGATAATGAAATACTCACTTCATGGGCATTGTTGAAAGAAAGTATTGCGCTAAAAATTAAAGTTTTCAAGCTCATGAAGACTAAATATGGAACTCGATCTGCAATTTTTCTGAAGGACGTACAATTCTGCTTCGTCCCTCCAAGATTTTTCGAGCGATTCAGAACACAGAGACAACTGGAGGAATTAAACCAGGTGGAGAACCATTTCCTGATATTCAACGGAATAGATCATCCTCGGGGTGGATTCATTAAAATAAAATTTATTGAAAAATTAAATGTAAAGGTGGTAATAAATATCATGACCGGCCTCCGCAACGCTTCACTTATAATACAAAATTAATGAATTATCCACCTAACATCATGTTGAAAAGTTATCAGTGATCAAATATATTTGTCTTTCTGTTTAGTCTACACAGGTATCAAGCACAGCAATACATATATTCACACATTTATTTCCGTCCACTGTCTGAAAAATAATAAAATCACAAAAAATCACGTGTCTCAATCAAATATAAACCAAATCAACAAACATGTATCATACCATTGCAATACTACTTTCATTGAATCACTTATTAGCTAACTACAACTAATTACTGCCATCGGCATCCAACGACGCAAAATTTTCAGGAAGCCCGGTCTTTTACTCATCATTATTTGTATAAGTAAACACCGTTGATCTTCAAGCAGGTATTGCATTTCACACAAAACTTCCCATCAACCTGTCTCTTCCTTTCATTGATCTGCACAAAAAACAGTTAGCATTTCGGACCCATGTGACGATCTGACTACCCAACCATCGCAAGCATGCGATCGCGTTGCATTGCCTCTATCTGATTATTTTCTTACTGATCTCAACTTCTATTACCTTGATGGTGATGATCTCACATGTGCACAGGCATACGGCAAGTATACGCTGTAAGCGTACATATTCAAATTACCGCGCTATCAATCAATCAATGAAAACAACTAAAGTCACCAAGTGCTAGGTAAACAAAATTTGCGTTCCCACTCTAACACCACAAGTCAGAACATGTTCCTGCTTTGTCCCACCATTGCAGATAGCTCACGACGGTCCGAAGATACCTTGAAAATGCACGAGCCAAATAATATTCAACATTTTCATTACTAAGCGAGATGCACACAGGTTTGGTTTCCGAGCTCGGAGACGATCGTGCAAATGTCCACTGTTTTCCAATGCATCAATTCTCACCACACAGGAACAACTAGTAACACATAAATTACGAGTTAGATTCATCCAGAAGATCTCGCTACCATTAATTCCGATACCTGGAGTATCGCACTTTCAAGTCAAATGTCGCACCTTCAGGTGAGATAAGCATACCTCGCATAGAAATTCGCATAAAAAGATGGGAAAGCATGGTCCTTATTACTAAAATTGAAAACAATGGTTGGTATTTCGTGAAAGAGCTGGTAATATTACCGTTTCAATCGGATGTAATTGTGATTAACCACTTTGTCCCGCCTCACCCGTACCAGAAGCTATGTTTCAAAGCTCGCAAGCAGAATGATTTTGAGAAAAATTTCAATGGTGCAACGGTGATGTTAACTTTAATTAGCTTTCTGGAAGAATTCAATTCATTTACCATATACTTGAAAGGGAAGGTTTGGTAAAGAGATATCTGCCGGACGTTAACATACTACAGCTATATTCGCTTAAACTGAGAGATCTCAAGCAGAGCTTACAAAAGGCTACTGTCGTCGGAAAATTGCGCAGTCCAAAATTGTAAAAACCTTTATGTGTATCATCTAATGAATGGAATGGTTTATTGAGATGAAAAATATGTTTATGCAATTTTCTGTATTCTATTTTATTACAATATATCAAAAATTGTGTTACAGCGATAATATGGGAATTCATTAAAAAAGGCTTACGATGATCGTGTTAATATGAAAAAGTCTTCGTTGTTCGGATTCATTTGATTTTTTCTCTGCGTCTGGTACAGTTTTGGTCGTAATATTCCATCACATTTTCCGTACCAAGATAGCTGTGGTGCATAAAAATGTTCAAAAAATCCATCATTTTGAATAACTGCGAATGTGTGAGCCGTAAGCTTCCATAACCGATAGTTATCTTTTAGCGGGTTTGAATTCCAAGCTGATTTACAGAATATTGAGCCTCAACCGTTATCTTCAACTTTTTGAGGTGTTTGTAAAGAGTCTACAGCCTGCGAGATTTATCTATTGAGTAATGATCTTCGAAGGGAGTGTGTTCGATTCAAATTCAACTGTAATCTTGCGATTATGGCACTCATCGACACCTGTAAGGCATTTTTACATGGGACTGGAAACTTGGACGCTGTAATTTGTTTTCGATTTTATCATCGATCAAAGTGGACAACTTTCGTTTGTTAAAAACAATGGAGAATAGTGAGTTACGAGCGGTGTTTGGACATTTCTATTTAAAAGGTCTTACACCGGAAAAAATCAAAACTGAGTTGGATACAGTTCATGGTGAATTGGTCCCTGTGTTTGTAACTATTTACAAATGGATGAATGAGTTTGAACGTGGCCGTACATCAACAAAAGATCAACATCATTCAGGACGTCCAGTGAAAATGACTACTCCCAGAATTATTGAAAAAACCCACGATATGGTTTCGAGTGATTGGCGAGTCAAAGTGTGCAAAATATTTGAAACCACAAGCTACAGTGTTTTCAATTTTGCACGAAAAATTGAGTCTGAAAAAATCTCGGCAAAATGGGTGTCGCATTTGCTCTCATTGGAGAATAAACTCAATCGTGTAGGTGACTCAGAGGCTAATTTGTCACTGTTTTGTTGTAATTCCGAAGAGTTTTTGCGTCAAAACATAACTGTGGACAAAACATTATTACACTCCATAGACGAAACAGCAATTAAAGCGATGGGTTTTTGAAAGTAAATGAAAGTAAATGGAAGACGATAGCAACTGGCAAGAAGATGGCCACGGGTTTTTAGGATGCATGTGTAAACATCTACAAGGATTACTTAGAAAAATAATATACAATAACTAGAAGAGTGTTATGCGTCATCTGAGAGAAAAATTTAGGAAAAACACCCTCATTTTGAAAACAAAAATATCCTTTTCATCACGCAAATGTCCAAATGCCAATCTGTGCAGTTTTGAAAACATTGTGGAAATAAAGTTCGAATTATTGCAACATTCGTCTGATTTGGCCTCAGCGACTTTTTGTTATTTCAAGACTTGAAAAAATGGCTTGACGGAATACGGTTCAAGTCCAACGAAGAGGTCTTCGCCCAAACAAATACCTATTTTGAAGAATTTTCATATCATACTTTTCTGATAGCTTAAAAATGGAGAGGTGGCTAGAAACGCGTACTGCTTTGAAAGGAAATTATGTTGAGAAACAAACGAATTGATCACCTTCCTTTTTCTAAGGATTTAATGACCCACCCTCGTACCACACTCCGATTCGTATGAACTGTCCACTGTTAAGTCAAATGGTAGCATGAAACACCTATTACCGAAGAAATTGTTGGATATCTAATTACGTTTATCAAAGTAGATTATGTCAGAACTTTTGAATAGAGTAAGATATCGTCTAGCGGATAGATAGCGGCTGCGAGGGGGGGACCCAATTGCAATAAGTAGTAAGGAAGATCCACTCAACCCAAAAGGGAAGTGGAAGAAGGTGACGCGTTTTTCTGTAGGGAAGAAGACCGCAGTGTCCAATCGGAGAACTACCAGCCTATCCCTCACTTCTTCGAGGGATGCATGCACCAAAGCAGCTATGTCAGGGGCAAGCACCTCCTCAGGTCAGCCTATTGGCGCTAGTGGCAACACCAAGGTAACGGCGAACAAGTCAGTCTGTATTGTCGCTGCCGCCCCCACCAACACCGTTTCCACTTCAGGTGTTAAGAAGCAGCATCACCTCTCAGTTGCGGCTTACAAGAACAGAAGATCTGCCTTCAAAGTCCTCAAAATGCTGAAAGATTTACCCCCTGATGGTCTTTCCCAGAAGGACAAAATCACCCTTGAATGGGCAACCACCACATGCTTATAGGGCATCTATTCGTAAGCAAGGGCAAACTCATAAAAGATGTAGATCTAAAGAGGTGGCCCCAAATCATCATCATCATCATCAATGGCGCACCAGCCCAAATCGAGCCTTGGCCTCCCGAAGACACTGCCTCCAACTGTCTCGGTCCAGCGACCGCGTCCTCCAATTAGCGAATCCCAGCAGGGATTCGCTGTCGTTGTCAACTGCATCCTCCCATCGTTTGCGTGGTTTTCCTGGTGGGCGGCTTCCTGTTGCTCGGCCTTTCATGGAGCGTTTGGGAATTCGCCCGTCATCCATACGCTCCACATGGCCAGCCCACTGAAGTCGTAGCAGTTTCATCAGAATCGATACCGGTGGCTCGTCATAAAGAGCGTACAACTCATGGTTGTACCGGATTCGCCAGTCCGGTCCGTCCTTCACGGGCCCCAGAATACGTCTCAAAATGCGGCGTTCGAAGACGTCAATCCTTTTTTCTGAGGCTTGAGTCAAAGTCCATGTTTCACATCCGTAAATCAATACAGGACGGATGATCGTTTTATAGACGCGCAGCTTATTTTTTCGGTGCACTTTGTTATTTTTAATCACCGAGAGGACTGAAAAATATATTTTATTGGCTAGACCAATTCGCCGTTCAATTTCGTCCTTTTCATTCCCGTCTTTGGCGAGGTTGACACCAAGATAAATAAAAGAGTTAACGCTTTCCACACTGTAGTTAGTTATCGTCATGTTTTGTCTATTTGGCGTCTTTTTCCTTGACTGGGTCATATATTTGGTCTTGTTCACATTGACCCTTAGGCCGACTTGCCTAGCCGCTGACTCCAGCTCAGTAAACGCTTCTTTGGCACGAGATAGAGATCGGGCCATGATGTTGATGTCATCGGCGTACGCTACTATTTGAGTAGACTTAAAGAGTAGCGTTCCCGCATTGTCTACTTTAATCTTCCTGATGACATACTCTAGGGCCAAATTGAAGAGTATGGGGGCGAGGCCATCACCCTGTTTAAGACCTGAGCTGGTGTCGAAGCTTTGAGTCAGATCGCCTTGACATCTGACTTTAGATCGTGTGTCGGTCATCGTTAGTCTGGTCATTCGTATAAGTTTGCTAGGTATCCCAAAATCAAGCATTATTTTATATAGTATATTTCGATCTATACTATCGTATGCTTGTTGGAAGTCTACGAAGACCTGGTGCACGTCAATATTGTATTCCCAGCACTTTTCCAGCACCTGTTTTACTGAGAATAGTTGATCTATCGTCGACATACCGGATCTGAAACCGCCTTGGTATTCGCCAATTATTGTGGAAGTGTACTGTGTCAATCTTTTATTAATAATTTTGGTCAGGATCTTGTAGGACGTACACAGCAGTGAAATGCCTCTGTAGTTGTCACATCTAAGCTTATCTCCTTTCTTATGTATGGGACATATGATGGCCGTCCGCCAATCATCAGGTAATTTTTCATCGACCCATACCTTGGAGATGATCTGGTGGAGGCGGTGCGTTAGTATTGGTCCACCTTTTTGAAGGAGATCTGCTGGTAAATTGTCGATTCCGGGTGCTTTATTTGGTTTTTGCTGTTGTATGGCTGCTTGCACCTCTTCAATAGATGGTATTGACGAAGATGGACTGCATAGGTCAACATCTTCAGGAATCGTTATTGGCAGGGATGTAGTTACTGATGGTGGATTTAGTAGCTCAGAAAAATATTCAGTCCACCTGTGATTGATGTCTTCTGGGTCGCTTAAAATATTTCCCTGCTTGTCTCTACATAGGCTTGATTGCGGCTTGTAGCCTTGTCTAAGTCACTTCAATGCTGCATAGGCGTCCCGTGTGTCGTTTCTGCACATATCGTCATTGATCTTCTGGATAGTCTGGTTGTTATATGTTCTACGCTTGCGTCTGACTATTTTTTTAGCTAACCGTCTTAGCTCGTCATATTTTTGCTTCTTGGCTCTTGTCGGTCTTTCAATGTATTGTAAATAGGCTTCTTTTTTACTTTTGAGAGCATCTTCACATTCTTTGTCGAACCAATCGTTTCTTTTCGACGTCGTTTGTCTTCCTACGGTTTCTTCCGCTATTGATGTTACGCCTTCCCCGCCTTCGCCCCAAATCAGCCAATTGCTTAATTCCAGGTTAACAAAAGACCAAGATTGGTCAACCCGGCTAAAGACAGTAGTTTCAGTGAAGCGATGAGGGACAGTCTGGTATGAGCTATCATCGACAGGAGCAGTAGCGATGGAACCATTTTACCGTCAAACTGGATGATGGTGGAAATCGCTGTTCTTCGGGTGTACAAACCCATTCTGGAGGCAAATCCAGGCCCTCCACCTAGTTGTCGTGACGCTGGTTGGTACCAAAGTCATGTCGAGCTGGTAGCATGCACGGATCAACGCTCAGCGGATCTGTACAAGCAGGCTATCGATAGATTGGGAGAAGTCTGGCCTGGAGCAAAGCTAGAAGCTGTCTCCAGGGAAGACATCCCGAATCGGCCTCAGTCTAGGACATGGATACCAGCGGAGCCATCCACACTGGAGAAAATTGTTGAGCAATGCCGACCTTCTGGTGGATAATTGGAAGGTAGCCAAGGTAAGCGAGCCCAGAAATGGACAGCGAGAGGCTCTTATAATCCTGAATGAGGAGCCGTTTGCTCCATTGGAGTCTAAGGGTGGGGTGATAGGCTACGGTTCGTACTGGGAAAGCAGTACGACAACCGAACAAAGAGAGTGGGAGTTGGGTGACTGTGGAAGCATCAGTAGATTCAACCCTGGACCTCTCTGAGTCAGATCTTCCCTCCGATGACGGAAGAAGTGCCACCTCTATTGCGGAGTTGCCTGGGTCTTTCTCCAATCCCTCGAAGAAGGAAGAAGGAAGAAGGGGTGTCCTTATTTGACGAGGAGGTGGATACAGCCTTGTGTCGTGATGCTGAAGTTTCTCTAGATAAACCTCCATCACTCAAAGGCGGCATCTACTGCACTACTCCTCCACCTGGCCCAAAAAGGGGAAGAGCTAATACTGGCCCAGGAACCTAGGGTGCAAAGGATCGTTACAGAAGCCACTTCACCGCATTTGGTGAAGCACCGATACGAACAAAAGGGGTGAGTCACTCTTTGAGTTTATTTTAACGCATGACTTAGCCCTAGTAAACAAAGGTGAGGATCCTATTTTCATTATGGCAAGCCATAGGTAAGTTCTGGAGAGTGATCTCTTACGAACGAGCACTTGCACCACGCTATCAAAGGATGACATGTATCGCAAGAGTGCTCGTTCTCCGATTATTTATATATAATGTTCGATGTGGCTTTACATCCTCCAAAAAATCCAACCTTCACCAACAAAAGGAGGATGGATTGGGTCAAATGCCAATCAGTATTCGTTTCTGCGCTTGAAGGCGGACCTCTAGAGATTGAATACATAGTCGGTCTTTAGGAAGCCGTTGGGACCCTTATATTGGCCTTCAATGACGCAGCAAGGTCTGCATGTAGTCCAACGAGGCCTCGGGCAAAAGTATAATCCCCCATGGTGGAACAGTGACATTGCGGAGTTGCGGAAGGAATGTAGAAAGTCCTTCAATTGGACCAAAGAATCCAATGACTGGTCTTCTTATAAACTTAAACTGAAGGAGCTCGAACGCTCTATCAGAAAGGCTAAACGCACCTTTTGGAAAAGTTTCTGTGCAGAAATTGAAAACTTCAAGGATGTCGGTCGTCTGCAAAAATTCATGACAAGCTCCCCTTCTTTTTTGGGGTCTGTCAAAAATGCACATGGGTCTGGACTAAATCCAGCTCCGAGACGGTGGCCATTCGCATGGACACGCACTGTACGGGCAATGTGTATGTGGCTGACAATGCTTATCCACTCACACCTCCGAACTACCTGTCACCACTGTGCCTGTAAACGACAGCCTCATACGCTGGGCAATTAGCTCATTTCAACCCTTTAAATCCCCTGGAATGGACATGATCTCACCTGTTGAGATACAGCAGGTAATATATATAGCACTGCCATGGCTAAACTTCATCTTTAAAGCATGTCTAAGGATGGCTTACATTCCACAGTAAGCTTTTCTTTTATGGAACTTAGTGGTGGACAAGGTCTTGTCAAAAATAGAAGCGATTGGCTGCAAAGTCGTAGTCTATGCCGACGATGTTGCGATAGTAATATCGGGCAAATTCACTAATACCCTATCTGAAGACTAAATTTTGTCCTAGGTATTATTACCAAGTAAAGCAAACAGTGCGGTCTAAAAATAAATCCACAGAAAACGGAATTTGTGCTCTTCACAAGAAGGTACAAAATTTCACAATTTCTCCCACCCACACTAGATTAAGACTTAAATCGTCTCATCAGGTTAAATATCTGGGTCTAATTCTGGACTCCAAGCTCGCATGGAAAGCGAACAAAGCAGAAAAAGCACGCAAAGTGGCATGCTTAATCTACTACTGCAAAAGAGCCATTGGGGAAAATTGGGGATTGAAACCCAAAATCGTATCATGGCTCTATACGGCGATAGTGGCACCAATTCTTCTGTACGGTGCAGTTGTTTCGTGGCCAGCTATTGCGAAAATAACCAATGCAAACCTGCTAAACAGGGTCAGAAGAATTGCAGCTATTGCAATCACCGGGGTCTTACGCACTACCCCGAAAAACTCACTGTTTATGCTATTGAATTGGCTCCCGACGGAGCTTCTTACGAGACAGCAGGCCAAGTGCTCTGCGATTCGATTAAAAGCACTACATATCTGGCAAGAGGGTAATGTTGGCCGCTCTACCATACTTCGGAGGGATGACCCAACGCCAGGGGAAGTAGACCTTGTGCCCCCGATTCCCTGATTTCGTCATAGTTTCAGGTCGGTCATCCTAAGCAGGAATGACTGGGCTATAGAAAGAGGTGGGATGCAGGAATCGGTCGACATCTACACTGATGGCTCCAAAATGGACTGACTAGTAAGCTGTGGCGTTTTCTCAGAACAGCTAGGCCTGAAACTATCCTTTCGACTTCCAGACCAATATACAAGGCAGTAGACTGGCTGAGAAATCAGAAAATTTCCGTAAGAAACCTGAATTTTTCTCTGACAGTCAAGCTGCTTTCCAAGCACTTTGCAACGTGTACACCTCATTCATGATGGTAATGGAATGCCGTACACAGCTGAACGTGATGTCACTTCACTGTGGAATGATTCTACACTGGGTACATAGTGATATACCGGGAAATTGCGAAGCGGATGCCTTAGCGTGAGCTGGCATTGTGCTCCAGGAGTATACACTCACACCCCAAGTCGGTCAGCCTCTAGCTTCTATAAAGCTAGGATTTAAGCAGCATTACATCAAGGCTGCAAAAAGAGCCTAGCTGTTCGACGAAACATGCCGGACAACCTTGAGTTCTATGGTATCCATACCGACGAGGCATTCTCTAATTGGCAGACTTGCGGAAAGATTGGGCGTTCCTTTCAACGATTTCTGTCAAAATTGCAGATCGGAAGAAAAGGAAGAGACAATCCAACATTTTCTGTGTGATTGCTTAGCACTGTCCAGGAAACGCATGAAAACCTTAGGCTCACCATTCCTGGACAGCGTCACGGAAGTAGCTGATTTGAACATTAGCCGCATAGCCGGATTCCTACGAGAATCGAAACAGCTAGGTTCTAGTGCCGTCTCAATCTTCTGTGGTATTACAATGGGCCTATTGTGGCCTAAGTGAGCCTTCTTTTTATAAAGAGGGCTGCCACAACAACCAACCAACCAAGATATCGGCTAGTACTACTCCCGAATAATCAAATTTAAGTGGCTGATATGATACTTGAACGTCATCAACTGATATATTGAGGTCGTGGGATAGTGTAAGTGTGTTCGTAGGCAACGTATAGGTCGATTATACGATCGTTTGAGTACAGTTTCATGTGTTTACAATATACTGGGATTCACGGTGACATGCTTCATGGACATTGTAGCTTCTTGAATATTTACGCATGGATTCAAGCCATCTTCTTTCGAGAACAAATCAAACTTCAGTTTTTAAAATGATAATGTTAAAAACAAGTCCACCCCTTTTATAGAAAGTTCATCTTAATTTAGCAAATCGCTCTGAATTGTACCTTTCAACTCAACCAAGTTGCTGTTTTCCAACATTGTAGATAGTTCAAGATAACCGTCATTTAACACAAGACTACCGACAGGTCTTGAGTGTTCAATTAATTTCATCTCAATCTAATCTAAATACCAGTTAACTGATTTTTAATGAGTTGATGCCGCGTCTTTCCCATAACTCAGTAAATTTTCAATGTAAGCGCGGTGATGGTAGTTGTCGTTTGTCTGATCTATATGCTTACCATTGAATTGTACAGTGCATTGTCTAGTAAGTGAGTGCAGGATATTGGTAGCTACCACGATGGAATCAACTGCGTTATCAGACCTGTCGGAACCCTTTCTTTTTTGCCATTTACCAGTTTAATAAGTTACACCTTGAGTCGTCAGTATATGCTGGATAAGTCGCTATTTGTGTCTCCATGACCCAGCAAAACAAATTTCATTACAAAAGAATAGTCCAGTCATGCAATGGGTTTGTAGACAACACTTGCGCTTTTAAAAATGTTACTCTGGATTGGAAATGAGGCAAATTTTTGCATATTTATGCAATTTACACTTCGTAAACCATTTGTGCATTACCATTTTATTTACTTGTCAAATATGTCCAACATACACTTTCTTAATGAACGTCCTCGTTTTATAATTGTCTTATTCCTGGTTGATAACTTTCCCACGTTTTGTAATTTTTAATATTTAGCTTCGAATCTTATCCGCTGTTTTTGTTACGGATGAATAATTTCTTTTGCCAATCGCCTGCTTCTACCTTATATTTTATTTAAAAGAATATTTTACCGTTTTACGCCAATTCATGCGCTGCTGTATTTGTTTGATTGATTTACTCCAAACTTCTAGGAAAATTGACTTTTCTATATTAACCCATTATATCCCAAGGTATGATCCAGACACAGGAGTGAGTTTTTTTTCAGGATTTGCATTTTGGGTCTAATTAAGAAAATTCTGGTGAATTTTTTTTTTCAAAAAAATCAGGGGTAGTCAGAGGGCACTGGTGCATTTTTGCACCAATGGGATGATATGTGAACAAAGTAATTTCATTCTTTCAATTCTCAAAATTTATTCTGAATGAAGGAAAAAGCGTTAAAAATACAATAGATGCCTATAAATTTAATCAAATTATATGAAAACCTTTTCCGGGTTTGATGGCTTCTCTGAATTATTTGATCAACTTGATCTCCTCGAACAGCATTGGGCACTTGCAGAATAGCTGAGTTATGTCCTTTTTCCACGTTGATGAGGAGTTCAACGATACTGGTGCGGAAATCTATTTGGTACATTATGAATCCATTCTTGATATTACGTGCATTCACAATTGGTGCATCCATGCGTTGGTAAGCCAAGGCCAAAACAACTTTTTTCCACGGACTCAAATGCGGTATTTGTTGCTACCGTTGTCAAATTGGTCCATCCCGCCCATATTTTTATTATACTCCTTGACGACGTATGGCATCAGCAATTTTTTTTCATTTAGGTTGTATCTTTTTGCTGGCTGCATCCGTGACCACCGCATTATCATTCCATCTGACCAATAATAGCTCGTTGGTCTGTTCAAATGGCATATCGTAAGATCCTCTTGATTTTTTAAAATCCCAAGTAGGTATATCAATAAGTTGAGCATTTTCTGTTCGGTTGGCTCTAACCGTGCCGGTCGCAAAATATTCAAGTTGACTAAAACTTTCCAGAATATTCTGCGAAGTGAAGAAATTGTCATTAAAAAAAACAATGTTCGCTTGGGCGTTCTATATCTGACAGTGATCCTAAGATTACATTTTCACTCAAGAAAAATTGTTCATCATTTCGAGTTGACCCGCCGGCGCCAACGTAAGGAATAAACTTGAATAAATATTCATGGTGGGAGGTCAAGCACCAGTACTTATACCCGAATCGAATCGGTTTTCCCTTTATGAACGAATGACGTCCAAAATAAGGGATCATTTGCTCGTCAATCAAAAGGTTGTGTGCAAATACACCAAATTGGGAAAATTTTCAATTCAATATATCATTTAGAGGAATAACATTCGCAAACATGTCAGCCGTATTTAAATGGCTGGTTTGGAAACGATTTTGGCTCATTGTGTTTTTTACATTGTCTACTCCAAACGTTTCATTTGTCGTCCAATAGTCTTTAGTAGCTGACAGCGTATGGTATCCTGTAGGGTATAAAATGCCAACAAATTTTCGCATTACGCCCGAAACAGTGTTTCGGATTTATATTTATTTATCATATCTACTATATATCGAATGACTTCCTCGTCAATAAATAGCTCGATCAATTCGATTGGTGATTTTCGCCCTAACAAATAAGACAACTTTAGCAATATAATAATAGCTTCTATTTCAACTTTTTACGGTACATTTCGTAAATTCACGCAGACACTAGACAAACAAACTGAACTCTCGACAACTCTACGTGCAACGACCATTCAAACATAATTTCGAATCACTCGTGGGTAAATTTTTACATTTCGTGCAAAAATATGTATCAATATATCAGTTTTACGCATATCATCCAATTGGTCAAAAATGCACTAACGTTGTTCTTATCATATTGCTTTTCAAAAATTCGGCCAACCAACTTGCTTTACAATATTGTTAATTACACCAGCCACATATCAAAGTCAAGAAGTTTTAAAATCTAGTTATGTCAACGACATTCCCAATAATGTTATTACATCAAACAATTAAATTGTTTTTTCATTGTATGCTTTTTGAAAAAAAACCAAAGTTGCTGATGCATTTTTGCGCCAGTGGGATGATATGAAACGACTTTTTTTCCTATTGTTTTTACTCGAGACAAAAATAATGGTCGGAGGTAGCGCATCAGTTTATATATATTTGTAATTATTATATATACGAGTATATTATTATAATTATTTATATTTTCAATGTGCGAATATTAAGTGAATTTTACATTCGTTTGAAGCAAAAATTTTGGTGTGGAGTTAGGTCCAAAGTTGACTAGCTCTCCATGATATTCCGACACCTTGATAGAGATACTTTCAATAAAAGTCTTTGCCAGTGGAGAGTACTCCAAACATTCGAATCTAAAGACGCTAAGATTGCGATCTTCAAGCGAGTTTAATGCACTAGTTTATTTCATTTGCTTCGTGGTTTGATGACATATGCGTAAACGTTTATTAAATAAGTTTAATCACGATCGTCAATTACGTCGAATGTTTTGGCGTAACATGTTCTTTGCTCAAGCTCAGTCAATAATTTTTTAGCTGGTTTATACTGGCTAGAATCACTGATTTGGGTTTTCGAAAAGCTTCGATGAATAAATTGGCAATATTGTTGGTTTCATACACTTCTATTGGAACAGAAGTTGTATCTCTTGTCCTTTCCAGCTTTCCTATAGTAGATTTACAATGATGGTGGAATCAACTTCAGCTCATTTATTAGGTAACATATCAGTCTCTGATTATTTAGCCGCTCGAGATACAGACTCTCGCATAGACAGACCGATGTCGGCAAATAATCGTTTTCATCGTAGTTGTTTGACAAGAGTCTTCTACTTTGTCCTTCATCGCGCAACTCTTCATCCATAAAAATGAATCCACTTACCAAGAAAGCAATGAAATCTGTTATGTTAATTGATGATGGAACTGGAAAGTGTAGATTAATTTTCATTATACAATCTTTCAGATGAAAAGTGGAGAAAATTGATTTTGCATCCGTTTTTTCTTTAAACTATTTGACGTATGAATATATTATATGTCGATCAAATTCATTAATTTGGCAAAGTTTAATTTTTCTCTCGGCAACTGACCATTTACGTAATCCAAAAGGTCGAAAATTGCTTGAATTCTTTTTTAAACTTTAAATATACTTTTCCGCAGCCTTTTCAAATTGATAAGGGTGAATGCAAAAGTCACCTTCTTCTTTGGCGTTGCTAATGTCGGGAATAGCCTTTTCGTTTCTATCTTCTTTGATGTTATGTTAAGGTTTTTTGTTTAATTTTAGTCATGTAATACCTTTTAGTTGGAATGTAAAAAAGTTTATGTTTTTTACTTCATAACTTGAGACTTCCTAGCTAATAAATTACCAACACATTTAAAAAAAATGTGTTATATATTTTTAACGAGAAAACTATTTGTGCTGTGATAAACGTCAAGCAGGTTTGCATCTTCTTTTGCTTCATAGGGTAAGAATGCTTAAAAATAGCACTCCTGGCTGTTTCACTTTTCTTGTCGCTTGGTTTTGGTAGTGCGATCCCCGTTGGACCAAAACGATAATTACTGTACAACTTACACGTACTTGTTAATAAGCTTTTGAAAGATGAAATAGACATGTTACTCAAGAGACACACGCAGACCACGTCATCTATTATGTTGATAGGCATTTTTAAATCCTATCTCAATTTAAGTTTGGTAAGCTGGAATTCCGCTCAGTCTCCAATCGTAGCCGTTCACTTTGTCAAGTAGTTTTCCTTATACGAAAGTCAACCCTATTTTAATCAAGGTTTCGGCGAGAGTGCTTTAATATAGATTGTTTACCAGATTTTTGACTTGGTTTTTCCTTAAACTCTATAAGAATTTCTTCACCGAAATCTGACGGTTCGGCACCTTTATCATCCATTTCATCTAAATCATTCAAAACATCATCAAAATCCTCCACACTCATATCTGTTGAGATTATATAGTGGTGTTATTCCGTCATCGCCGGATATTATCCTATAGCCCTTATTAGACTCATCATATGTATTAACTAAGCTTTTCTTTATTCTGGAAGCATGTTTAAGACTTTAAGCTATTGCGCTCGCTGATAATCGTTGCGTTGCATATTTTTCATATATTGCAGTCACTGATTCAAATGCGTCTTCCGTTCGCAAAGGTAAAGTTTGCGTGATTATCTCGTATTTGAATAAAAACCTGGTCTAAGTGGTACTATCTCGCAGGATTTTATATTTTTGTCAGCTCGCACAATCTCTTCATGAAATATTTTCAGCTTTCATATCCATGAATGTTTTTTTCCTTGTCTTGTATTTCAAAATTTCAAACGCACATTCCTATACAAATATCATTTTGCGTTATCATTAAGGCTTTTACTGTTCCGTACTTTACTCATGTTTTTTGTCCAACAAAGTCTTTGTACAAGCACTCCCAAATGTCTCCTCTAAGTGGTCATATACCTCCGGCGACAAAATAAGAATTTTATTAAGACTGTTATTACTCTGCATATTTTTCAATTAAAAAACCGATCACATCTTAAATATACAGGTAAAAATTCACATTAAAAAAATCTGTAACTGTAGAGCGTAAAGTGTGAGTCCAACTTTACGCTCTACAGTTACAGATTTTCTTGGATCAGCAAGCTTACGAATGCTCTTTTAATTTTTACTCAAGCGTGTGAGGCTTTTTCGGCATGGTGAAAGATTACCTTTCAATATATTGTGTGTAAGTTTGCAAAGAGTTTTAATCACTTCAGAATTTGCTGTCTTCAGTATTGTCTTTTTTAAATACGGATTTACAGTTCTGAAAACAAACAGCATATGCCACATCCAAAATTAAATAAAACCAGTTCAGTCTGCGGCGCCACGACACCCACAACTGGTGACCCCGACATAATCAAGTCACTGGCTTTGTGAACTCTAAAGTGCAGTGTAGAGAACTTTTTTTCCTTCTCATATAAAACTTTGGTTCCCGTAAGTTAAAAAATGACGAACGGAAATAATCAAGCAAGGTGCTAAGAGAATTACGGGCTAAATGATGTTATGGTTGCGGAACGCAGAGCGCACGTGTACCTTGTGCGTTTGCCACCGTTCATAGTGGATAACCCCCCGCTCTGGTTTGAGCTAGTCAACCTCAACTTCAGTATTGGCGGTATCACTGAAGACGACGAAAAATGTTCTCTCGTGTTGACGGCTTTCGATACCACCTAACTGCTGATCTTGTTTTGAATAATATCGCGGTGAACCCGACGACGTACGCAAAACTCAAAAAAGTGCTCCTTGTAGGAACGGTAGACGAATCACTTTTTTGTCACGATCAAGATTTTGCTGATTATAAATGACGACTTTCTGGCGCACTTTGGCATATTTGTTGACCTACAAGACGTGAAGTTTATCGACAAAACCATGAGCCTAAAATCTTCTGGCATCGTGCACGCAAGCAATACACCAGGTGTGAAAGTCATGTCCAGCCATATGGAATATCATCGCCTTCTGCGCGACTACCCGGAGATCATGCGTTTTTACGGGTGAGCTCCGCAGATACCGGACAATACTTATCGTTTCATCGAGACGACGCTTGGTCTACCGTCAGCGAGCAAGCCCCGAGGCCTCACACTGGAGCAGCATTGGCCGACCAAGAAGCAAATCGATAACATGCTGCAGCTAGGCACCATGCGTCTGTCGTCCAGCTCACGTGCGGCGCTCTAGCACATGTTCGTTCAAAAAACGGTGCCACGATCTTAACGCACGGACCATTCTAGGCCAATATCTTGTTACACACATACAGGATTTTGAGCAAACCTTGAGCAGTACGCGGATTTTTTCCAAAATTAATCTCGGACGCCAGTAGCTCTGGAACATATTGGCAAAACAACGATAAGCACTTCTTTCGGTCTCGTCGTGGTTCCATTTTTGAAATTTGGCCTCTAGAACGCAGCTAACGGGACGTTTTGAACACGTCCATATGGACAAGCTGCCATGATCGAAAGGCAAACGTTATTGCATCACGTGTGTCAACTGTTATACGCGCTGGCCCGAAGCATTTCCGATCGCAAACATGGCGGGAGTACAAGATATATTTGAAATTTTCTGTCGTTTGTAAAAAGATATAGGAAAATTTAACTGCTGTTCAAAATAAAAGCTCATATTAAGCGTAACTAATTTGAAAACATTAAATACGAACACAATAGCAGCTTTATCATTGAATGAGCCTATATGGGAAGCATAAGTTCGCATTATAAACGATTATCAACTTCAACATGAAGCAATGAAAGAACTCAATACCACTCGGAAAGAATAATCAGAAGAATTGACAAACTTGGCAAGACATTCACAGATTTAAGGAAAATCATGCAATTAACTGAATGGAAAATTTTCAAAACAAGTATTAATAAAGCAACATTTCAAACATATTGATTGATTTACAAACTTGGGATTTGGTATTCAGGTAAAAACAAAATGAAAAATAGCATTTTCAGTTGCTTTGATGTTATATTCCAAGGAATAAATACTTTAAAATTAAGAATAAAATGGCATACTCATCATACAATAGCACAGTTAATTTCTTGATTACAAGTGTACATAAAACAGGAAGCCTTGGCAAAAGATTCATACGTGCGATCTGGGACCAAACGTCATTCTCCTATAAGATTAAGCGGGGAAATATTTAGGTTGAATGTTAATTAAATCTAATATTCACCAACTGTTGTATGCTATGTTTGAAACAATTTTAATACATCAAATTAAGACGCACACATTGTTAAATTTATACATACAACATTCAAAAATAATTACCATATATTGTATAAAAAAATATAACCTTTCAGCCTCCCTCTTCTTTTTTTAACCGGGCTTGGGACCGGTTTTGGGTAGAATTACGGCGACATCCATATCTTGCATGCTATGGTTTCATAATTAAATCGAATAAAAAGAATCAAATTTAGTTTTTCGATTCATTTAATTTAATTGAACAAACTAATTTGCGCCCTTACTGACTACGCCACTGTTCGAGTTTTGGCAGTACCAGCGCAACTGTCAGACATTATTGCAAGAAAATTCAATGCAACCAAATGAATCATTTATCACCGAATAACACTCGGTTAACTTGCGCAAACTTAAAATACATAACTTTCGGATATTCTTATATATGAAAAGATACTCCTGCCGGCCCAGAATGCGATTCATTCGCACAAGAAGCTACAACACACTTCTTCGTAAATACCACTCAATTTGCAGCTTTAAATTTGGTGTCTACACTTTTCGTCGACAGTAACATTTCTCGCTAGTTTATAACACACATATAAAGCCAAAATACTTACGCGGAAGGCAAACTTCTCAAAACTCTCGGCTTTTTTTGTACTGTCAAAGTGATAGTAAGACATTCAAAGATAAGCCTTCAGCAGCAGAAAGTCGGCCAACTCACATATACGCATCCACACGGATTTCACCATTCCTTTAGTTCCCTGTTCAATGGTCAAAATCAATGGTTCAATCAAACTAAAACTCAAAAATCTTTACGAATTGTTCACGTCCGAATTGAGCTATGGTTGCAAACAATGAGGAAGAAGATAAGGAGTGGAACCTCAACAAAATTATTGGGGCAAATCACTTGTACTTGTTCGTAAAAGTAACCCATTTCCGAGACAAGCAAAGGTGTACGCTGCGAAAGTTTAGGAAGGAGCAAAATATATGGCGTGAAATAATTTTTGTTTGAAAATTTCGTTGCAAAAATTCCAAAATTTACCAAATTGCCTTCCTCTTCCTTTTTCAGCCGGGCTTGGGAACGGCTTTGGCGGAATTACGGCGCCATTTTCATCGGCTTAATTTTCATGGTTGAATGTTTTTACAATGTACCAGAACGAAGGTAGCCTATTACATGCCTATAAAATACACAATTTTATTGTGGCGCTGCTTTATTGAATTTTTTCCCAATTTTTGTTTAGCTATAAAACGATATCGGGTCTGTAGGTATGTTTCAAAAATGGATTTCAACAAGTGCTTCCAGTGTTGTGTGTGAATGCTATTAGAAATTTTAGAAAATGTTGTCTTGTATAGAGTTGCGTATTCGGTGCAAAGCAGGTATCTACGAATTTGTGGTTCGGTTTTCTTGCAGATTTTCACGGCACTTTCTGATAGTATTTTAAGTATTCCTCTGCTTTTGTACTCAACAAGTGAAGGAGAAGTTAAAAAACCTTGGATTGCAGCGAGATCACCTTGTAGAGTCTTAATTATCTTGAAGACAACAAAACCTGCAATTCATTTTATAATTGCTTCACTATATTCACTAAAATTTGCAGGATTGGAAGCGTTACAATGCTCTTCTGCGAGAATTGGGTAGTAAGAGCTTGTCTCAACTGCAATCTTTGGGTCAACCATAACGCGCTTATTCAATACTAATAGCAATACCATTCAATGTACAGGTTGGGCAAGAATTCAGTCTTGCAATTTCCTCTAACCAAATGCAGTTACCAAGCCCTCCGTCTCTGAGTTGACTTCTGAAAACCAGCTTCTTGTAACGCGCTATGAACTGCCTTACTTTGGTGTTGTTATTATACCCAAGACCAGTGCGAATCGAAGAGAAGAACAGTTCAATGTGGTCTGGGTTCAGTTTATAAAGAGGCTGGAACTTCAAAATATTTGATTCAATGAATCTTTTATATAAAATTTTTAACCGATCAGTCTCTGCCCATTAACTAAACGCAATTTAAATATATATTCGATAGCTTTGTTAGCCTCAATGTAAACAGCAGAAACATTATTTTCACAGAACGCTCTTTGCTTGGTGCGATGAGTACCCAAAAAAATTCAATTTAAACATTTTCCGATAAATATATGCAACAGAACTTATCACTACAAAATGCAATTCCTCCTTCTTCCTTTTTCAACGGGGCTTGGGACCGGCTTCGGCGGAATTGTGGCATAAGCAACATTTAAAAACAAAAATATACACCCTGACTTCATTACCTTTCCATATTAACAATAGTAAAATTGTGACCAAAATGTCTTTACCCGTAGCGTCACTGAAATTTTTTCGTCATACAAAGCACAACAAATCGGAAATGTCATTTCAAATTGCATTTTCACTAAACCGATTGAAATCGCAATTTTCACCACTGGAGCTACATTACGTGAAGCGGTAAGGACACATATTGCACGAGCATATTAATTTGGACGCCACCGCAAACCCGAATATTTACATATTTTTGACGATTCCCGAAAATTGCGATTAATTCACTACCGTACACTTTTCCCCACTTTTCTCTTAACGCGCACGACGGAAACACAGTTCCTCAACCGATAATTACGCACAATTCACATTTTTCCCGGCCACAACTGAAATAAATTCGATAGATAAAAATCGAATTGAATTTTGTTGACGAATTGGGTGTTATGCCGGAACAGTGAAGCACTCCGTTTGACTTAAGAACATCTTTTCAAAGGAGACGTCACGAAATGTTATTCCCGAATTTCTGCCCCACACACCTATAAGGCTTTACACGCTTCGTTCCGTTCCTTAGTTTGCGAAGAAATCGATTGACGTCGGATTAACATCAAGGAGTACCAGCAAAGAGGCGATAGCAAGAGACGCTTATAGGTTCCGGTTGGCTACAGGTGGTTTAGTGGTTAAAAACAAAAATGTACCTGAATTAAGTTCAACCAATCAGGCTAACGATAGATTTGAAACCCTTAAAGTGCACTATTTGCTTCAATTTGCAAGCCCAAGTAACTGCGTTTGATTTGGTTAGGTCAAACGAGCGCTCCCACAATTGCCATCATCATTTAGGACCTTGTGATGACACGATACCGTGTCAGATCTTTGTGCGAGATGTAACACAAAACTGTTGTGAGCAATAATGAAGCACATGCTAAAGGGCTAAGCACCCTCACCCCCACTGAGGAAATCATCGAAGATATTTGCAACAACTGGCCTGACTTGAAAACTTTCGGTCTAACGGAATTGAGCACTGCATGGTCCCACTGACATAAAATTGTATTTGACGTTATTCGTATCACCCTCGACTCCGAAGAAGACCTAGAGAAACTTATAACAATTATATATATCTTGAATCACAAAATATTGTGGAAAAAACCAACAAAGGGAGATTTGATTTAGTGCTTCAGATACCAAAGCTTCAGTCGTGTGGCTTTAAACTACACTCACGCTGTGAGATGCGTAGCCTGTGGTCAAAGACATGAAGGATTCGCTTGTCCTTGCATAAACATTAATAACCCTGCCAATGAATTGATCCCCGCTGACCCTTCAATCTCCTCTACAAACTATGCAGTTTGCCATTCACCAGGGCATCCGGCTACCTTTTATGCTAGGGGCGGCAAACGGTTACAATAAGATCCTATTGGATGTCAATGCCAACGCCAGGCTCACATATTGACTTGGTGACCGATCAACAGTAAAAGGAGCTCTCTCTTCAACTGGTTAACGTAGGGAAATCAAATGACGTTCGAAATTATTAACGCTGGAGTTCCTACATTCCCCAGAGGTAGATCATATATTGACAACTTTATCATTTCTGCTCCGCTCCTCAGCATGGGAGCTAATAATCACAGACATATAACCACAGCAGCTCTTTTAGACCATCATGCACTCCTCCTAGACTTGCCCTTTCATGAAAAAAGGGATCTTAGCCCACCACAATACCTCACTCGGTCATACAAGGATTTTGAGAGCGATGATTGGCTAAAAGCTGGTTTGAATATGGGGAAACAGGTTTTGATGCGGGGTTTCCCAAACGTAGTGTTTGAAAAGACATGGTTCTATCAAGATCGAAAATCACTTGTTTTGAATGAATGTGTCGTGGAAAAGTTACATGGCAATCGTATCGTAGAAGCGTAAAAGCAAGCGAGTTATTTTCGTTCGATGGCTTTTGCTTGAGGTACTTTACTTTAAGCTGCCTTAGCGTTGAGTCATATTACGACGACGCCTCATGAATTTGGCTTAAGATGCTGCTTGGCGCTGCCGGACCCGTCAATGCGTACGCGATCGCATGCTTGAGATGATGCTACGGTTTTGTAGTCAGATGGGTCTGAAATGCGACCTGCTACCGTGGTGGGCCCGTCTTTTGCTTGAGACGCTTTAAATAAGCTGCCGTTGCGGGTAGAATCCAATTCGATGCCAGCTGATGAATTTGGCTTGAGATGCTGCTTGATAACTGCCTGTGGGAACATGAATGATAGGAAACGTGCAATAAAAACGTGCATTTAGATTTACATGTTACGGTACCGACACGTGTCGAATGCAGTGACGGTGAGTGTTTTGTATGTAATTTATGAATTACGGGAATGAATGAATGCTAAAGACACAATGATGAGTTGTGTTGCAATCGCAGCGTATTGACACTGCGATCACGGAAAATTCATTTGACTTAACCTTCCACCCCCTGTTTAGCCAAAAGATGCTCAGCGCGTGGGTGTGGTTCTTGAGGAGGTAAGAATAGACCTGTGTCGATCCATTCTACTTAATCATTGAGAAGACCACATAACATCAGCACATAGGATAGGAATCAGGATTGGGTGTTGATACTGAGCCAGAAGAAGAAAAATTAACTTAGGCCATCATACTGTTAAAAGCTCGCATGGAAAGCGAACTTAGAAGAAAGAGCGCGCAAAGTGACATGCGCAATCTACTGCTGTAAAAGAGCCATTGGAAAAAGGTGGGGATTGAAACCCAAAATTGTATCATGGCTCTGTACGGCGATAGTGGAACCAATCCTTCTGTATGGCGCAGTTATTTGGTGGCCAGCTATGACAAAGTCATCAAATGTAAATCTGCTAAACAAGGTCAGGAGGATTGCAGCTATTGCAATTACCGAAGCCCAATGGACTATCCCGACAAAGGCATTGTTCATGCTATTAAATTGGCTCCCAACTGAGCTACTCACGAAACAGCAGGCCAAGTGCTCTGCGGTTCGGTTGAAAGCTCTACGTTTCTGGCATGAAAGGAACAATGACCAGTCCACAATACTACGGAGGGATAGACCAACGCCAGGGAAGGTAGACCTCGCTTCTCCGATTCACCACGGTTCACCACGGTTTCAAGTCAATCATCCCGAGTAGGGATGGCTGGACCATAGAAAGAAGTGAGATACAGGAATCGATCGAAATCTACAGTGATGGATCAAAAATGGATGGAAAAGTTGGCTGTGGCGTTATACTTTTGATAGTAGATAAACTTTATTTGATGAATTAACACGGGCAGGTTACATATTAATGGTACGATGCCTTGTTGTATTGTATTTATTCACCAATTTACTGATAAGACTGAGCCAATGGTAATTTCCGTTCATGCTGAACTCTTTCCACATTTTACTCTTCAGAGTGCTATTAAATCTCTCCACATTTGATGCTTTTGATGCACTGAATGTAGAATAATGGTTTATTTTTTAGTATTTCATCATCCGACGAAATATTTTTTTTTAAAAAAAATTCCATCATCCGTTTGCAGATTTCTGGATACACGTCTTTGTTTGAGAACTGATTCCATAGCCTTAACCACATTATTCAAATTTTTACTTTTGACGGGAAGAGCCCTAGCGTACTTGGAAAATGTATCAATTATTGTCAATAGAAATTTATTACCGCGATTTTCAGATGCATACGCAGTCATATCAACCAGATCTACCTGCCAAAGATCATCAATACCCCTTATGACGATACGTCGGCGTTTAAAGTTTTTTCGTGCGGGTCTATGAAGTTCATCTACAATCTGTCTTCTATTCATCTTGAAAAAAGTATAAATAAAAGCTCTGCGATGGCTTTTACAAAAAGTTCTTCTTCTCCAAACACAAAATGATGCTACACCTTAAACACCCTTTTACAATGATGGTAGCTGGACCGTCTGGTTCTGGGAAAACGACATTTATAAGAAAACTTGTTAGAAACGGTGCAATGGTACGACCGTCAGTGATGAAATTTTTTTGGTGCAATGCCGAGAGGCATGCAATACCAACACATATGCCCTAAAAGAATATAGAATATATGAGCTTTATTCCTGAAGACTTTCCAAACAGTACAAATCAACCAACGCTAATTATACTGGACCAGATGATGTTAAATGTATTTTCACGACAGGTATGTGAGCTGTTTACAAAAGGATCGCATCATCGTAACATGTCTGTCGTTGTGGTGACTCAGAAAGTTTTCCATCAATGAAAATTTCGCCAAGATATTTCGCTAAACTGTAATTATCTAGTATGCTTCAAGAACAAACGAGACAAGAGTCAATTTCATCATCTTGCTAAACAGATATACCCCGAAAACAGTCCAGAGCTCATGAGAATATAAAAAGAAATAACTCAACAACCTCACAGTTGTTTTTTAATAAACCTAAAACAGGATATAAATGACATCTTATGTTTTCGCACCAACCGACATATTTAATACAACGTTGTTAACGTGTTATTGCTCCCCAGATAGTTTGAACGAAGACAATAGTGTCACGAATGAAACGATTGAAGGACAAGAAGCATATGCTATATGTCTTAAAAAAGCAAGTCCGTGTTCAAGAAAGGCTATACTGAAAACCGCCGATCCTGAAGTAATTAAAACTCTACGCAAAATCACACACAATACATTGAAGGGTAATCAAACACTTTCTCGAAAAGTATTCACACAACTGTGCAATTATAAAAAGAGCCTGTGTTAGCTTTCAGTGGCAAGAAAATCTGTTCCGCGATAGCGTAAAGTGTTAGTGCAGCAAGGAGGATGTTTGCCTGTATTATCAGGAAGTTGTAATGTATGTAACGTATGTAAAGTATGCGATGAGATTATTGTTGTCTCATCGTGCAGGCCAAGTGATGAGCGTCTTCTTTTACGAAGTGTCTATCCGCCCGATATCGTCAAACTAAGCATGCATGTATTGAGCGAGTGTGACGTAAAAACAACCGAGGGGAAATTGAGAATGGGATAAGTAGTGAGTAGAGAGAAGAATGCTAGCTGATAAGTGACAGATCGAGACTATGGATGTACGGGAAATTGGTGTAAATGTAAACGGTATGAATAATTTTAATTTCTTTGCCAAGATGTATCAGTTGGTCTGAAATGGAGCGTCATTAAGAGAAGAGCCAAAAATCATGTAGGATCGTGTAGCATATAGCTGTAGACTCCGACGCAAGTTAAAAGATGTTGTGTTAAATAATGTGAAAAGATAAATATTTATAAGTTTAAAAAAATATAATTTATTGAGACACTTCCTCCACACTCTTTGTACTGTGAACAGTAAAAGTGGACAGTTCGTCTACTTGTTTTATTCAAGAAGTGGCTATGTGTGAAATTTTTTGTCCACAACTGAAATTCGAAATTTGAAATACCAAAAGAAGCATTAACAAGACATTACTGTACATAAAAGATGTATACCGGTAAAGTTGAGTATTAGAATGCTTACTTGGGATAAGCTTGATGGTGAAATAGTAAATTGATAATAATTACTGCTACTTTATCGATATACATCCATCAAATTTTTCTTTGCCATAGGTTCTAGATTTTCATCCAAAATGCTTAAACGTCGAAAGGAAAACACTTTATTCGATTGCATGTTTAAGAGAGTTAAGACCGTCGGACCGTCTAAGGACTAACTAAACAGAAATAAAAACGTCTCATCTAGATATCAGCATACATATGAAAGAATTGAAAAATAATTCAGGAACATTTTTCAGTAGCATCCAATGCAAAAGATTTTAAAAAAAGCTGCTACTGAAAAATGTTACAAAATACAGGTACATACCAGTTTTCGTTTGCAATCTTTCCAATATATTTTGGAAAGGAAAAAGTGTCTATGTTTGTATTTACATGCGGGGTCGTTCTGTTTCTCGACAAAATTTCATGGTCAAAACCTAATATTATTTTATTGTTTACGTCAATTTATTATCATTTTGATTTAACAGAGAAGAAAACACAAGTCTTGTTTTAAAATTGCTTGTAAACAATCATGCCCTCTTAATTGTACATGCAGTCGCTTTCTGCAAGGTCCAGATATTTTTAAAACTTCCAGATTGGTTGCGAATGCGATTATTTCTTATGGTATTTTCTTGACGTGAAAGACAACAATAAAGAATAAAATGTCTACTTTCCTGTAATATGATTATTGTTTGTTATTGTTATTATTACTATTGTTATTACTCATATTTTTATTTATGCATTTCTCAACAGCTGGCTATGTTGGTGAGTTGATCTAGGTGGCATTCAAATTTTTTTTTGGTTTTCGAGGAAAATTCTAGAAACGCAGCAATTTTCAACTCTTAATTTCATGAAACAAATTGTCGAAAACATTTTATTTCTTAAATTGTTCAATTCGCACTTAAACTACTCTTTGTGATAACAATATCCAAACGAAATTACATTATGCTTCTAAACTTTAAATTGAATAAGAGCCTAACTGTTATTTAATAGGAGAATGGATGCCAAATTTGTGAGTTGGTTGCCCCAGTCCAAATATGCATGTGAGAAAAGTAAAACGTTATGATTTTATATCATTGGAATGTACGTTTTTATTATGTGTAATTAACGCAGACTGATAATGACAGAGGTTTTGAGGCGACGGTGGTGGTTTTAGTTGGTAAAAACCCGGCGTGCCGAAGTGCTAATCGGTACCTTTTGAAGATTTCCACCTCCCAACGTTGAAAACAATAAAAAAGATGAACTCTCACATCCCCCCTCGAAATATTTTTCTGTTCACAGTGCAAAAAGTGTCCAGGAAGTGTCTATGCCCATTCCTCCCATACAAAAAGGACGTCCGAAAGAATTTCCACGAACCACTGTTTCGTATGGGCCTAGACACAAAAAAAAAACTTATAACTTGATTGTATATTATATTATTATATTTTGCACGACCTACTCAATAAATTATATTTTTTAAACTTACAAATATTTGTCTTTTCACATTATTTAACACAACATCTTTTGACGTGCGTCCGAGTCTATAGCTATATGCTACACGATCCTACATGATTTTTGGCTCTTCTCTAAATGACGCTCCATTTCAGATCCTACCAATTAATTCATCTTGGCAAAGAAATTGACACCAATTTCCCGTATATCAAAAGTACAATTGTTTCCATCTGTCACTTATCAACTGTCATTTTTCTCTTCGTACTACATTTTCCACTCTCAATTTCCCCTCGGTTGTTTTTACGTCACACACGCTCAACACATGCACAAACACTCTTCTAATTTTGACCCCTAAGTTTGACGATATCGGGCGGATAGCAACAGCACTTCTTTTATACTCCACTAAAGTTATAAACTTCTTTTCACTAGAAAGAAGTTATACTCAGAAAGGATGACATGACAATATGTATGCGAGGAGGACCTACCAGCATTCCGAAGATTGCCACATGTTTGGCGCAGTTCAAAAGAACAGGCGGCCGATATTTCTACTAATCGTAATTGCCGAAATTTAAGGCAACTTGTAATCTGCCGAACTTTCCAAGGCAGACTTTGCTTAAATGTTCCTTTCAAACACTTTGCCGATATGAAGGCAAGGGTTGCTGATAAAAACAAACAACTTCGTCTGGCTATGGAACAATTCTGTCCAGTGCTAGACTCGTTCCTTCCTTTCATTTACCAATTTTTCTGTACATTGAATTTGCTTATTCTATAAAATTCTTACTCTAGTTTTAAATCTTCTTGCCATAACCAATCGAACGCGTTTCAAATAGGTTCCCACGGAATTCGTTGCTTGCAATATTGCTTGCTCTGCAATGACCCAAATGTACATTTGCTTACTCTGGGCTCAATGCTCTACGCGGGTTCGAGAATGTGCTTATTAGAGAGCTTACTGAAATTTTTATAGGACATCACAAAAGTTTGAGTAGGACGTCACAAAGGCTCGTTTGGGACATAGTTGTGTATTGGCTAGCTCCAGGTTTGGAACTGGGAATACACTACACCCTTTTCCCTTAGAAGAGTATTTGTTTGCAAATACGACTGATTGGTTGTGGTATTTTGTTTTACAACTATGCTTATTGTTACGTGACTCTGATGATTAGAAATAATCACGTATTAAGTATAGAGTGTACAATAATTTTACAATGATTGAGTGAATTTTTTATATAATTTAAGTCTATTATTATGTATCCATTTACATTTGTCTTTTATCTCTAATAGGGTTGTAAAAGATTTGCATTTAAATGATAGTTCGTCGCAGTAGATGCCTTCTCGGTGTAGGACGCCGAACGCCGGATCTTGTATTCCTCAAGTGTGATCCGGGATTTAGCGCTGTATAGGAATAGCGCACTTTTAGTGAGGGAACAGGGTTAAATTGAAGTACCTACCGGCAAGTTAATTGCCACATATCTGGCGCAGGATTCAAGATCCAAGCTAGCCGATATTTTTATTCTGTTTTACTTTTAGCGACTGCTTACGCTTTAATTGTAGCGCTTCTAAAGCCAAGTTACGGCTCGAGCGTATTGCCAAACTACGGCAATAGTAGATAATTAAAAACGAGTCAAAAGTAAGACTATGACTATATTTCTTTTGTACACTTTCCTTTTATACACTTTTTACAACTTAACATATAATCCCTACTCTAATATTTTATTCTACTTAATACATAATCCCTACTCTAAAACTGGAAGAATTGAATATGGTAAATTCATTCTACCAATCAAAATATCGATCAGCACTTTTCCATATGACCCAATTTAAAAATGCAACACTCATAATAGTCCATGAGTGAAATGTAACACTCATAATAGTCCATGAGTAATATGCAACACTCATAATAGTCCATGAGTAATGACTACTCAGGTTTCGTACTTTGTGTGTACATTACACATGCCAATGCTAGGCGCCGCTTCGTCTAGAGCGATCGCAATGGGTTAGTATAAACATTCGTTCATATGTCTATTTTTAGTGACAACATGAATTGACTTTCGTGTGAGTGTAATGCGAAACGAGTATGCAAAGTGAGCATTACAAAGTGATCGTAAGTTATGCATTTGTATATTCTACGATTGCTCATTGATTATTAATTTGTGGGTTTAGTTTATAGTAAAATGCTGATTGATTGTGTAGATATGTGTAGATCCACTACACCCTTAACCTTTTGAGGTGAGAGTTTGGGTACAAACTCGAGACTTATTTTAGGTATTTTTACATGTCTTATATTATATTTTTATTCATTGTTATTCCCCTTTTTTTTTTTTTTTTTTTTTTTGAAAATCTTAAGTCTATTATTGTGTATCCATTTTTTCTTATTATCTATTTCCAATAGTGTATTTACATTATTTTTACTTAGTACTTTAAATGGACCTTTATACGGTTTCTCATGTTTTCTTCTGTTCTCTACTTTTAATAAAACAAGATCGTCTATTTCTATGTTTAATGGTTTTGAATAACATTCTTTATTTGTTCTAATCATTTTAGCTTTTTCAATTAAGTCCTTTGCTTTTGTTAGAGACATTTTTAATCTAATTTTTAATTCATTTCTGTAATTCTCTAAATTGTATATTTCTTCTGAATCGCTTAAAATGTCATTTGGTAAATAGGATAGTTTGCCGAATACTAGTTCGTAAGGTGTATAATTTGTGTCAATGTGTGGAGTTGTATTGTATGAAAATGTATAGAAAGGTATCCATTCGTCCCAGTTGTTGTTATCAACGAAGGACAGTAAGTATTCGTTTAATACGCGGTGGTTCCTTTCTATTACACCTAACGACTCATGATGGTAAGGGGTTGAAAATATTTGTTTTATATGTAGTAACTCGCATACTTCTTTCATTAGACTGTTTGTAAATTCTGTCCCTAAGTCCGTTTTTAGAATCTTGAAATGACCGTATAATAAGATAAATTTATTTACTATAGCTTTTGCTACTGTGGTAGCATCCTTAGTCTCTATGGGTATGGCAGTTATAAATTTCGTTAATTCGCACTGAATAGTGAGAATGTATCTGTAGTTGTTGGAAATTCTCAACGGGCCAACAATGTCTGCGCTTACGATCTCGAAGCTAGTAGATGGAGTCTCGGTTTTTATCATTTTCTCTTTGGTGTGCTTAGTTATTTTATTCATTTTGCACTTTTCACATTGGTTTATATGTTTTTTGACCATTTTCTTCATATCCTTCCAACAGTATCTCTGTTTCAATTTTAGCAATGTTTTATGTACTCCTATGTGTCCTCCATGTGGCGAATTGTGGTACTCAATAATTAATTCATTTTGCCTTTTGACGTCTTGAATTCTTATGGGCGGTCTGTATATTAATATTTTTAACTTATAAATTTCTTCTCGTTGCAACGCATTAAATAATTTCTTGAATTCATTTCTCGGTACGTACCTGAATATATCATCATTAGAGGATAAAGATAGTGCATTTATGCTATTGTTCTTTGAATATATTAACAACTTCTTCATGACAGAAACTAATTTCGTGTATGAATTATCGTTGTTGTTATCATGAACTTTCAGCTTATCGTTGAAGGAAACTGGTTTCTCAACAACTTTATCACTGTAGCGCACTACTATAAAATCTTTCTCTTTAGTTATAGATATATCATCTCTCTTGTATTTCTTGCTAGCTAGCATATAAAATTTCAGTTTCATCGCCCCTTTAGTATCTGACAAAGAAGTGCAATCAAACGCATGGAGGTGATCAATCTCTTCGTTTTGGTTGCCACTTTGCTTGTCGATTTCTGTATTTTTATTTTCACTTTGTACCTTTTTCGTTTTACTTCTTGTTATCGCCAATAATTTTTTGCTAATATTTTCATCGTTTGTCGGAGGTATCATGGATTTTAGCATTTCAGTGTTCATTTGTATTCTTGACAGCGCATCCGCATTTGTATTTATATTACCCTTTTTGTATATGATCTCGAAATCGTAGTCCGATAAATCTAGACGTATTCTAGTAAGTTTTGAAGATGGATTTTTATGTGTAAACAATGATACCAAAGGTCTGTGGTCTGATACGACTATAAACTTCCGATCTGTCTACGTCTATGGGTATTATCGCTTCTGTTCTTGCGGGAATAGTTATGTGTGCCATGTTAGCTTTTGTAGTGTACATTGGTAACACTATATCTCTGTCTTGTGTACTGAAGGATATGGTATACGTTTCGTAGTCAATTTTGCACATATACTTGATTAGCATGTCTCGTCCTATAATGCCATCAGTTTCGATAGGGAATTTCTCATCTACCGCATGAAATGTATTTGATATAATAATATCTTCAATGTTGAATTTTAGTTTGATAGTTCCGAGTGACATTGTAGTTTCGTTTGTTATGCCCGTGAGTTTGCACCTGTTTTGTGCTTGTATATCATATGAACTTAAATTATTACTTTTGTATATGGAGATGTCGGCTCCAGTATCTATTAATAGTTGTAGATATCTATGTTCATTTTTGTTAAATATTTTTATATAGTTTGTGCTCATACCCGTTATTCTGTATACCTTATTCTCTAGAGTGTATTTATTACTGTTTTTTGTTTCGGCTTCAAAAACTATGCTTCTTCCGGGAGGTTGCCTAATTCCTCTCGGGAACTTGTCACGTTTCCCTGGTTGTTTATCAATTTTACCCTTCTAGTGTTGTATCTGTTATTATTGTTATTATATCTTCCTGTATTATTATCAAATTTATTTCTATTAAAATTTCTGGTAGGATTAGAATTCCTATCATTGTATCTATTATATGTCCTATAGGAGTTATTATTAAAATTATTGCGTGGGTGATTGGAACTTCCACGATTGTCATTTCTATTATAGTAACCATTGTGGTTATTATGTCTTCTGGCATTAAAATTATTGTACTTGTTATTTTTATTTACGTACATAATTGTTGAAGGTTGAGATTCATTGTTCTCAATTTCAGTGGCCAATGTGATAGCTTCACTGAAAGTCTGTGGTCGTGCTGCGAACACAGTGTCCCTAATTTGATCGTTTAGACCATTCTTGAATATAGTAAGAGCATATGTGTCGTTTATGCTCTGTATTGCTTGTCTAGCAGCTTGGTTTACATCTGCACCTAACGTGCCAATTTGTAATTGGTTTAAATCACTTATTAAAGATAATATTTTGTCTTTGTATGCCGTTATGGGCATGCGTTTCTGGGTTATGCCTGCGAGCTGTGTATGTATTTGGGGTACCGTTTTATTATTTTTGTACCTGAGTCGTAGCTCTGTTTCTAAATTATTGATACTAGTAATTGATGAAATGTTTATTGCTGTTCTCACATTTGTGTTGAGTTTAATGTGTAGAACTAGATTCAGCAACTCTATTTTACCTTCTGCCGATAATTTTTTTTCTATTAATTTGATTATAGTTAAAAATGTCTCTAGTTCAGCGAACTTCCCATCAAATGTGGGTATAATCTTGATTGCACTTTCTATGTTAAATTCTGCCATCTCTGTGTAGATGATATTGTCTTCAATTTTTACCAATATGTTTGCAGCGTTCAGCCGTTGTATCAGGTTTGTAATTAGGTTTCTACAAACTGATGAAAATGTCGATTTTAGTTCTATCTCATTGCCTTCCTTAATGTCGTTAAAAAGGTTTTTACCTACAGTTTCTGCATCGATTGCGTATTCTAATTTCTCTTTAAGAGTTTTGACCGTATAGGTCTTTGTTTTCTTTAAATTTATTAAATTATTTTGTAATTCAGACAATATCTGTTTTATCTTCTCCACCGACATCTGTGAGGACAATTAGAATTTCTTTCAGCTATACATTGTTTCGTCCTAATCCGATATTCCTATCTACTATCTTCCTTGCATACCTTTTTTGACTATTATTATAAAGATATAGGCACGCCATTATTATTAAGAAAACAATTGTTGTACTTATTGTTTGTTTGTATTCAATAAAAATATTAGCCTGAGTACTGCAATTATTTCCCATAGTTTAAAGTAGTTAATATTTATATGATACAATTTAATTATTTATACAATTTTTTTTTTTTTTCTTTAAGTTTGTGTAGCCGCTCCGTAAATTGCCTCCTTTGTTCCTTGGCCGAAATATGTATTAGCCTGTGAAGTATAGCTTTTTCACGCCTTTCTTTGTATCTGCGTCCTCCACGTTGTCGACGTTTTATTTTATTTATACGTGGCTCATCTATTCCACTTCGTTTCACGAAGTCCTCTATTTTCCTTGGACGTGGACCAGGTAGCGATGATGGCTTATATGGTGGAGCTCGTAGATTTGGACTAAGCTCATACTCCTCGTGTAAGGTTGCCGCTGGTGTTTTTTGTGCTCGTATCAGACATCTTTCAAATGCCTTGTGGAACTCTTCATCTGTTGTTATATTGGCTATTTCACCGTCTTCAAGGTCTTCCGTATACTGTGGTATATCATCCTTCAGATGTTCGAAGTTTACTGGATCGTCGGTTGCAGGATCGTCGGTTGCAGGATCGTCGGTTGCAGGATCGCCATGTAAAAGATTTGCATTTAAATGATAGTTCGTCGCAGTAGATGCCTTCTCGGTGTAGGACGCCGAACGCCGGATCTTGTATTCCTCAAGTGTGATCCGGGATTTAGCGCTGTATAGGAATAGCGCACTTTTAGTGAGGGAACAGGGTTAAATTGAAGTACCTACCGGCAAGTTAATTGCCACATATCTGGCGCAGGATTCAAGATCCAAGCTAGCCGATATTTTTATTCTGTTTTACTTTTAGCGACTGCTTACGCTTTAATTGTAGCGCTTCTAAAGCCAAGTTACGGCTCGAGCGTATTGCCAAACTACGGCAATAGTAGATAATTAAAAACGAGTCAAAAGTAAGACTATGACTATATTTCTTTTGTACACTTTCCTTTTATACACTTTTTACAACTTAACATATAATCCCTACTCTAATATTTTATTCTACTTAATACATAATCCCTACTCTAAAACTGGAAGAATTGAATATGGTAAATTCATTCTACCAATCAAAATATCGATCAGCACTTTTCCATATGACCCAATTTAAAAATGCAACACTCATAATAGTCCATGAGTGAAATGTAACACTCATAATAGTCCATGAGTAATATGCAACACTCATAATAGTCCATGAGTAATGACTACTCAGGTTTCGTACTTTGTGTGTACATTACACATGCCAATGCTAGGCGCCGCTTCGTCTAGAGCGATCGCAATGGGTTAGTATAAACATTCGTTCATATGTCTATTTTTAGTGACAACATGAATTGACTTTCGTGTGAGTGTAATGCGAAACGAGTATGCAAAGTGAGCATTACAAAGTGATCGTAAGTTATGCATTTGTATATTCTACGATTGCTCATTGATTATTAATTTGTGGGTTTAGTTTATAGTAAAATGCTGATTGATTGTGTAGATATGTGTAGATCCACTACAGGGTATTTACATTGTTTGTGTTTATTACTTTATATGGTCCCTTATACGGTTTCTGGTTTTTCTTTCTGTTTTCTACTGTTATCAGTACTAGATCACCAATGTTTAAATGAAGAGGTTTTGTATATGCTGTTTTATTGCTCCTAGCTAATTTTGTTTTCTGTATTAATTCTCTGGCTTTTGATGCAGATATTTTTAATCTTAGTTTCAACTCATTCGCGTAATTTTCAATATCATAGATTCTTTCTGTGTTTTCTAAAGTGTCGTTTGGCAAATAAGAAAGTTTTCCGAAAACTAGTTCGTATGGTGTGTAGTTAGTGTCCACGTGTGGGGTTGTATTATACGAGAATGTATAATATGGTATCCATTCGTCCCAGTTATTGTCATCAACGATTGCTAACAGATATTCATTGAGGACACGGTGGTTTTTTTCTACAACACCTAACGTCTCGTGGTGATAAGGAGTTGAAAAGATTTGTTTTATTTGTAACAGTTCGCAAATGTTCTTTAGGAGATTATCAGTAAATTCTGTCCCTAAATCGGTTTTTAAAATTTTGAAATGACGGTATTGTAGTATAAAATTGTTTACTAAGGCCTTTGCTACTGTCTTAGCTTGCTTACTTTCTAAGGGTATAGCCGTGATATATTTCGTTAATTCGCATTGTACAATTAATATATATCGAAAATTGTTTGAAAGTCTTAATGGACCTACGATGTTAGCGCTTACTATTTCAAAACTAGTAGAGGGTGTATCGGTTTTTATCATTCTTTCCTTTGTGTGCCTTGTGATTTTGTTATATTTGCATTTGTCACATTGTTTAATGTAGTGTTTTATCATTCTATTCATGTCCCTCCAACAGTATCTTTGTTTCAATTTTAAAAGTGTTTTACGGATTCCTGTATGTCCTCCGTGTGGCGATTCGTGGAATTCTTTTATAAGTTCATTTTTTTAGTGATGTCATTAATTCTTTTGGGGGGTTTATATATCATAATTTTTAACTGGATATCCATTTTTCGTTGCAACGTATTGAATAATTTCTCAAATTCTTCTTTGGGTACGTACCTGAATATTATATCTTCCATAGATAGAGCTAGCTCGTTTATATTATGATTCTGCGAATAATTCAGTAACTTCTTCACTACAGAAACTAGTTTCGTGTTTGAATTATCGTTACAATTATTGCGAGATTTCACACTTTGCTTGTCGCTGGCGGAAACGTATTTCTCGTGAGCTTTATCGATAAAGTGGACCATTAAATTATCTTTCTCCTTTGAGATTATTATACTTTCTTTATCGTTGCGCAACTTATTAAATTTTAGTTTTAATGCCCCTGTTATATCGGATAGTGAAGTACAATCGAACGCATAGAGGTGATCAATCTCCCGTTTTCTTTTGTCGCTTTCGTTATCGATTTTTGAGCTTGTTTTATCACTTCGTTGTTTTGTCGCCATGCTTCTTGTTATCGCCATAAGTTTCTTGCTGATACTTTCGTCATTAGTTGGGGGTATCATTGATTTTAGTTTTTTTGAGTCTATTTGTATCCTTGATAATGCATCGGCATTTGTGTTGATATTACCCTTTTTATACACAATTTCAAAATCATATTCCGATAAATCTAATCTGATTCTTGTCAACTTCGAGGATGGGTTTTTGTGTGTGAACAACGATACTAAAGGTCTATGGTCTGATACTACTGTAAACTTTCGTCCATACAAATATGGTCTGAAAAAGTTTATTCCCCAGTGTACCGCCAAAAGTTCCTTTTCAATGATTGGTTTGTTCAGTTCATGTTTGTTCAACGATTTACTCGCGTATGAGATTGGTAAATCAGAACCGATCTCTTGTTGTGACAGAATCGCACCTAGTGCAAAATTTGATGCGTCAGTGGTCAAAATGAAATGTTTTTCAAAATCTGGATACTGTAGTATCGGTGGTGACATCAATTTTTGTTTTAGTAGATCGTATGCTTTTTGCTGTTCTTCTTCCCATGATTTTTTCTTCAATAAAGAGTTCAAACTCTTTGCCGTTTCTGCAAAATTTGGGATGAAGCGTCGGTAATAGTTACAAAAAGCTACGAATCTCCTCACGTCATCCGTATTTTTAGGAATGGGATAATTCTTTATTACTTCGTGTTTAGCAGGGTCTGTTCGTATACCGTCTGTTGTAATTAGGTGTCCTAAATAGACTACTTCCGGTTTTAAAAATTTGCATTTATTCGCATTCAGTTTGAGGTTGTATCTGCGTAGTCTTTGTAACACTTTAGATAAATTCTCGTTATGGTGTTTGATGCTGCATCCAAAGACCATAATGTCATCGACATATAAAAAAGCTGAATGACTTAAACCAGTTAGTGCAATGGTAAGCATTCTTTGAAAACTGTTTGAGGATATTTTAAGTCCAAAAGGTAGCCTTTTAAACTGATAGTGTCCGTTACTAGTGGAAAATGCTGTCAAAGGTCTGGAGTCTTTTTCTAGTTCAATTTGGTGGAAGGAACTCGTCATATCTAAGGTGGAGAAGTATTTTGCTCTATCTAGTTGTCGAGTACATCTTCCAACCTTGTCAATGGGAATTTGTCATTGACTAACTTGTCGTTCAACTTTCTGAAGTAAACAACAAGTCTCCATTTCTTTGTATCGTCAGAACTTTTCTTTGGTTCAACTAGCAATGGTGAGTTGTATGGGCTTATTGAAGGTTCAACAATGTCGTTATCCTCCAATTCATGGACTTGTTTTTGTATTTCCTCGTTCTGAGTGTGAGGTAACCGATAATTTTTTATGTATACTGGTGCATCGTCAGTGGTATTGAGCCTTTGCTTGTAAAAGTTATTCTTACTTAGTTGTTCCGTTTCAAGGTAAAAAACATCTTGATATTGTTTAATAATATCTAGCAAGCTCGTGTTTGCTTGTTCATCTACGCTATTTGTGTTTATAACGTCCATTAATCGGTTCAAACGTTTGTTGTCGAATGTTTGTTTAGTTTTCAAAATGTTATAGTTTTTCAAAGGTTCTAGTTCTAACTCGAAGTTTTTGAGTGTTATATTGTGTTCACTAGTGTTTAACACTTTAACGTGGCATACACCTCTTGCCGGGATAATGCAGTTCCCTTAAAATACTCCGTTTTGGATTTTCTTGTTTAAAATGACGCTGTCTTCGGATCTGTTAATTTCTATTGGAATCATGGCTTCAGTTCTTGCCGGGATGCCAGTTTGTGCCATGTTGATTTTTCTGGTGTACATGAGTATTGTAATATCTCTGTCAAGGATGCAAAAGGTAATAGTATATGACTCGAAATCTATTTTGCACATATATTCACTGAGTATATCTCTTCCTAATATACCATCAGTTTCAATTGGAAAGTCCTCATCTACTATGTGGAAAATGTTAGTTATCATCTCGTTTTCGATGATAAATTGTTGCTTGGTAGTTCCTAGAGACATTGTTGTTTCGTCTGTTATGCCCGTAAGTTTGCATTTATTTTCGGGTTGTAGATCGATATTTTTGTGAAATAAACTATTATTCTTGAGTATCGAGATATCTGCACCTGTGTCTACTAGTAATTTCATGTATCTTTTTTCATTATTGTTATATATTTTTACATAATTAGTGCTAATACCCGTTATTCTATATATTCTGTTAGTTATATTAGATTTAGGTTTTACAATATTTTAGGCCAAGTTCTCTATTCTTCGTCCGGGAGGCTGCCGATTTCCTCTCGGGCGGTTGTCAAGTTTCCCTGATCTGATATTATGCGGATTCTTCTATTATTATCTCTATTATTGTAGAAATTTCTACTATTGTTGTTTATATTGTTTACATATCTGTTATTGTTGAAATTTCTATCTGTGTGCGAGTTTCTAGCACCGTTGAAATTTCTGCTGTTGAAATTTCGGTTATTGGGTGGTCTACCATTATTAAAATTTCATCTAAAAAAATTCATATTATTCTGAATACTATCGCGTGGTCTTCGTTGAAAGTTTTGAGTAGCATATCTAGTTCTATTATTATTATTGTTTGGGTATTTGTTGTTGAAATTTCTGTTATTTCTGTTAATGTAGAATATATTATTTTGTTGAGTTTCCGTGCTTTCTACTTCTATGGCTAGAGAGATTGCTTCACTCAGATTTTTAGGTCTTGCTGCGAATATCGTTTCCCTTATCTGGTCGTTCAGACCGTTTTTGAACACTGTTAAAGCGTATGTATCATTCACGCTGTGTATTGCTTGTTTTGCAGCCTGTATTGGGTTTGGACCTAGTTCATTTATTTGTAGTTGGTTTAGCTCATTAACCAAATTTAGTATTTTGTCTTTATATGTGGAAATAGGTACCCGTTTTTGTGTAATGGTTGATAATTGTGTGTGGATTTGAGGGACTGTTTTTGGGTTTTTATATTTTAGTTCGTTTTCGAAATTTTCTAAATCTGTTACATTTGATGTGTTTAATGATGTTCTTACATTAGGGTTAAGTTTCACATGTAAGATGAAATCTAGCAATTCGGTTTTTCCTTCCTGCGTTAGTTTTTTGCCAATGAGTTTTACTACATATAAAAATGTCTCGAGCTCAGAGAATTTACCGTCAAAACTTGGTATAGTTTTAATAGCTGTTTCAATGTTAAATTCCGCCACTGTAGTGTAGGTAATATCCTCATTTATTTTTACAAAAATATTTTCGGCGTTCAGCCGTTTGATTAGACCTGAAATCAGTGCCTTACTAATGTTTGAGATTAATGATTTGAGTTCTATTTCTGTGCCTTCTTTGAGTTTGCTAAAAATATCTAGAAATTCATTTTCAATTTTAATTTTTCTTTGAGTGCTTTTACCGTGTAGGTCTTTGTTTTCTTTAGATTCGATAAGGTCGTTTGTAGTTCGACTAATAACTCTTTCAATCTGTTTGTAGGCATCTGAGAAGATTTTTGTGTTCAATTTTCTAAACATTATTCCTGCCTAAGACAATGTTCCTATCTACTATTTTTCTAGCATACTGTTTTTGTCTGTTGTTATATACGTATAAGAATGTCAAGATGACTAAAAAGAAAACCGTAGTACTTATTGTTTGTTTATATTCAATGAATATATTTGAGTTTCTGCTACAATTATTGCCCATTTTTATTTACGATTTACTTCTATTATTTCTATATAATTTTTACCCTTTATTTTTTTTATATTCAATTTTATTTTATACTATTTGTGTTTATAACTATCTAACCTATTGGTGAATTTAATTTTACATTCTCCTGTCGAGATGTGAGTTAATCGATGTAAAATCGCGTTTTCGCGCCTTTGATTGTAGGCTTTGCCTCCTCGTCGTCGTCGCTTCAACTTGGTAATTTTCGGTGGTTCTGCTCTCGGCTTCCTTATAAATTCCGCAATATTCCTGGGTCGTGGTCCGGGTAGTGGTGTTGGATCGTACTTGGGTGCCTGGGATATTGGCATAGGCATGTACTCCTCGTGTTTATGCTGCTTTGATTCGTAGTATTTTGCGTCTTGCATCAAGTATCTTTCGAATGCTCGATTGAACTCCTCGTCTGTACCAATTTCATTTATCTCGCCTTCTTCTATGTCGTCTAGTGGGCCGGAACGTGCAGAATCGTGGGTCGCAGGATCGTGGGTTGCAGGACCGCCAAGTAATGTATGTAACGTATGTAAAGTATGTGATGAGATTATTGTTGTCTCATCGTGCATCTAAAGTTATAAACTTCTTCTCACTAGAAAGAAGTTATACTCAGAAAGGATGACAATATGTATGCGAGGAGGACCTACCAGCATTCCGAAGATTGCCACATGTTTGGCGCAGTTCAAAAGAACAGGCGGCCGATATTTCTACTAATCGTAATTGCCGAAATTTAAGGCAACTTGTAATCTGCCGAACTTTCCAAGGCAGACTTTGCTTAAATGTTCCTTTCAAACACTTTGCCGATATGAAGGCAAGGGTTGCTGATAAAAACAAACAACTTCGTCTGGCTATGGAACAATTCTGTCCAGTGCTAGACTCGTTCCTTCCTTTCATTTACCAATTTTTCTGTACATTGAATTTGCTTATTCTATAAAATTCTTACTCTAGTTTTAAATCTTCTTGCCATAACCAATCGAACGCGTTTCAAATAGGTTCCCACGGAATTCGTTGCTTGCAATATTGCTTGCTCTGCAATGACCCAAATGTACATTTGCTTACTCTGGGCTCAGTGCTCTACGCGGGTTCGAGAATGTGCTTATTAGAGAACTTACTGAAATTTTTATAGGACATCACAAAAATTTGAGTAGGACGTCACAAAAGCTCGTTTGAGACATAGTTGTGTATTGGCTAGCTCCAGGTTTGGAACTGGGAATACACTACAAAGTGTTATTTCAGGTGTGATAGGGCCATTGATTAAAAAATATGCAAAAAAATGTAGTCTTAATAAAATGATTCTATTATCCCTGGAAGTATATGAACGCTTAGAGGAGACAGTTGAGAGCGCTAGTACACAGACGCTATTTGACAAAACCATGAATAAGATACTGAACAATAAGCGCCAAAATGATGAAGCAAAATGGTATCAGCACCGGAGTGTGCTAATACAAGTTTTAAATGCAAGACGAAGAAAAAATCAATTGTTTCACGAAAGCTGAAAATCTTTCATAGAAAGATCACTTGGATAGGCAAAAATATAAGAATTTGCGTGAAATCAGTACACAGACGAGGTTTCTATTTAAAAACGTAATACCCACACAAACTTCGCCTTCACGACCGGAAGAGATATTTGAGTCGGAAAACGAAATAACACCAGCAAAACAAGCTTGCCAGCTACTTTTAAGATACGATTATCAGCAAGTGGAATAGCAAAAAGTCTTAAACCTGCTTCCAAAATAAGCAAAAGTGTAACTGATTTATTTGAAGGAACCAGAAAGGACTATAAGATAATAACTGGCGTTGATGATATAACGCAGTATACAATTCCAGTGGATATGACTGTGGATGAACTGGATGACGTTTTGACTGATTAAGATGCAATAGATGATAGAGGTTCTGTGGCGTCAGATTTCGATGAAGTAGGTCGAAAGTCTGGTAAGCAATCTAAATTAAGACCCTCTCGTCTAACACATGATCAAAATTACATTCCCATAAGAAAGTCTGCTCGGCAAAGTGAACGGTTAAGATTGAAGACCGAGCCTAGTTCCAGAGTTAGAAACCTGAATTGGAACAGAATTTAAAAATTCCCATAAACATAATTAATGACGAGTTCTACGTATGTCTCTTTAGCAACAGTTCCCTAGGCATGTTCTCTGACAATACGTTATTATCTTTCGAAAATATATTACCGAGTGTGTGTAAGTTTACCGGCAATTGGTATGTTGAAATAACAGAAATCGCTCTACCAACACGTTAAAAACGATAAAAGCAATAGGAGAAAAGTATTTATAAGGTGACCTGCCCTGATTGCTCTAAAACGTACATAGGACAAACGAAGCGACTAGTGGGGGTACGACTCCAGGAGCATCTAAGGGAGGCTGAACTGGTGCGAGAGGGGCGAAAACAACCAACAGGATTGAAGTCAGCGATCGCGAAACACATCATTGAGAGCCACCATGAGATATCGAAGGAGCATATAGAAGTGGTCAAGGAAGTCTCCAAGCCATCAAAATTGTACCCTTGCGAAAGCCTTTTTATCAACAAGGAACCAGTGGCGAACAGAGTAATCACCGATATAGGCAACTGCCTTTCATCATTATTTAAACTTAGGCTTAAGTATATCCCTTAAATGTATCCACTTATGTTAGGTATATAAAAGGGATCACAGACTTTGTCATTCAGTAACGATACAACACTGAGGAAGGTAGCAAGTAGCTATTGAAACATATGTTTGTATAAAAATAAAATATCCACTTCAAAGGAAGTTATCGTTGTTGTTTTTAACAGTTTTATCAATTAATGAAATATTTTGTTATTAAGGCATTATAGAGCTATTGTTGAATTATATTGTTATTATTGATTTATATTGTTATTAACGAATTATATTGTAGGAAGTAGAGGTTTGAATTACATGGTAAGGAGAAGAAGTTGAATTATATAAATGTAGAGGAGATATAGGATGTAAGGATATTAGATTAGATAACTAAGAAGGTAGTAAGTTTGTTATGGAGAGTGTTCCTGACAACGTCACAGACCCTTCAGATAAGTTGCCAGCAATGACGGCAATAAACAACGATCACCCAATCGCTGCAACAGATCCAAACACAGGCTCCTCCCGGTCTACGATACTCCCAATGGAGTCCCCTATGCGCCAGTGATACCTCACAACTATTGGCACTGGCAATTCATCATGGTTAACGACTGCCACGAGTATTTCACCAGACAGGCAGCAGTCACAGCATCTCCCTCGCATCGAGACACCGTCTGACCAAACCAGTTCCCACAGCTTTTGGAAGCTGCGATGAGGTCAGCTACCCAGCTGAGTGGGCATTGACCGCCAACGCGGAGAAAGCGGGATTGGGTTTTTGGATAAACAAGATTGCGGGAGCAGCTGACGGGACTTTTTTACGTCGATCGCTTGTGCGAAGCTGCGTTGGGTTTTGGACGTCGGTCTTGGGTTGTGTGCGAAGCTGCGTTGGTTCTTTACGTGAGTGTTTGGTTGAGTGCGAAGTTGCGGTTTTCTTTGACGTCGATCTTGTGGTTCGGTGAGAAGTTCGAGGACGAGCAACTCCAACCAACCCAACCCCCACGACATCGACCAGGACAAGAAAGGAAGAGGAGTGAAATTTAAAGAGACGAGCAGAGAGCGAGTCAGGAAGCAGTCGACGAAGTTGTATAAGGAAAAACACAAAATTGTAAGTCGATTTAGGTATAGGTAGGGCGAGTCAGGTTGTTTATAGGAATATAGTGCATTGAAGTTAAATAAGATTTTGTGTGAATCAAATTTGACTTGGCTCGGCGAAGTGGCAGAGTGAACAATCGCGTCGGTTCCTCGCTTTCGACCTTTTTTCGTGCGGAAAATCCCTATTCGATTGGTGGTTTGGTCATCGAGGATCCTATTCCGGTTTCAGGGTTCGCGGACAGGGCAGTCCTGGCGCAGAAACGGGTGGCGCCCTTTTCTTTAAAACATATTTCCCACACCCCTCTTCGCGGGTGAAGCCGGGTGGGGTTGCCCAAACTATGGCCAGCGTCGGCTGCGGTGTAGTAGCAACGTTGCGAAAAATCGAGCCGTAACAATCTATATCCCACATCGCTAAAGAGTCTGACACTGAAATATTACCCAATGAGTGGGTTAAAACTAATTTTCATATCATTATTAACAGGCAAAAGAGCCGATGGTTCAAATGCTATAACTTCTGTTCCAAAAGAAGTAGATAAAACCGATTATAATGCTGGCTTATTCATCGACGCTTTCCTAAAGACACTCGTTGAGAAACGCGACCCCGAATCGATCGATGCAACAATAAAAGAGTCGTTTGATAAATCAATAATGCTGGACAGTATAAGTCAGCTGGAAAAATCATTGTATGTATTTGAAAAAAGAATACATCGTGAAACACTCTTCAAAGCTTTTGATGATTGTGAAGAAAACAATTTGATAAATGTTGATACGGATATATTAAACATAGAATAACAGGAAGCAAAATGGTAAGAAACCTACGAGCAATCCCGCTGGGAAGTTGTGATAGCGTTTTTAAATTCGATCATGTGGAGTACTGTCCACTTGAGAAAACTTTTATTGAAAGTATCTCAATCAAAACAACAGTCCACCACGGCAAGCTTGTCAACTTTGAACCTAGTTTTACTCCAACTTTCATCATGCTTCATTTCAAAAGAAGGTAGAAATCTATGAATTCACACTACGCACGTTACTACCTTGGCCAGAATGGTGGTAAATTATTAGACATTTGAAGAATTGTATCGTTCTCCAAATGTGTACCAGAGAGGACGGGGTGTTGGTAGTTTTCAGTGGATTGGTACGATATCTTCAGCCATTATTTCTGCAAGGGACAAAAGCTATAGGCAAACAAATTATCGAAACAGGAAAGTTCATTTTTAAAGAGGCCGGAAACAGCCCATTGAATCTGCAGTATACGAATTAGCCCAAAAAGATATAACTAAAATTGTTGATAAAATGCCCTTACACAAGTAAGCAGCTGAAATCAGTGCCAGACCGTAAAAAAGGGAGAAAAGTGAGAAAGTTATCATCGAGCAGAACTAAGAAAACTTTAAAAGATGACGTCAATTAAGAAAGCGTGCATTGGATATATTTGACAAGTAGATAATACCATCACGATGCAGAAAGAATATAAGAAGTCTGAATTAGGTATTTTTGCCTCACCATTGATTCGAAACAGTATTCTAAAACCTGATGAGGTTGATTACAAACCCATTGCATCACTGAACCACTCTTTGTTGGAATTTGTCTCACTCGGACATGAAGATACATATCGTAACTTTTCCAGCATTTACTTACGACTCAAGGTGCAACTGATAAAACTAAAGAATGGTAAAGAAGAACTTGTCACTGGGAAGGAGAAACTTAAGTAAGCTGATAGGACTGATGTTTTAGCTGACCATTGGTGTGGCTACCAACCTCATGCATTCACTTTTTAGACAATGCACTGTACAATTAAATGGCAAGAAAATAGCTCAGACAGACAACAGTTACCACTATCGTGCCTATATTGGAGATTTACTGGACTATGGTAAAGACGCTGCATCAACTCATCTCGAATCAGCCAGTTGGTATCTAGATCAGAATGAGATGGATATGTTGGAAGACTCAAGACCTGGCGGTCGTCCTACTGAGTTCAATGAAAAAGGTCTGCAATGGTGGAAAAGAGTAACGTCGTTGAACTGATGGTCACAATTCACAGCGATCTGTTAGATCAAGATAAACTCTTAATGAATGGAGTGGACTTCCGTTTAACACTTTCATCGGAAAAACCAGAATTTTATTTGTACTCGAAAGACGATGACTTTAATCCATGCGTAAAGACTCTAGAACCGAAATTGTTCATGAAGCATATTACGGTCAATTCCAGAATATTAAAGCACATGAAGCTGTACTACAGCGATCGAATGCAGTATACCCGTACAAGCGGATGGAAGTGAAAAGCTATATACTACCTACCAACATCTATACTCTATCTCTTGATAACGTAGTCATCGGGCAATTACCGATCCTGCTTTTTTTGATGACTCCTACACCGGAAAGCGCACAAAGAATCTATTTAAGCATAAAAATATTATCAACTTTAGTCTATCAGTAAATGGTGTTCAAGTACCAAACCTTCCTCTAGAGTTTGATTATTCGCACGAGAAACCAGTAAGCATTAGAGGCTATCTTTCTCTGTTCAAGGAATCAATTATTTTGATAAAGGTCATCAGATATCCAAGAAATTCTTTGACGATGACTGTTTTCTCTTAGCAGATTTAACAGTGGGCAGCTCATCCGATTCGGGATGCGCTAGTTTGTTATATCACGGTGTGGTAAGCCCCAAAGAGCTTAAATAGCTTATTCTTTCTTTGCATTCGATCTGATTTCTACTATCTCCACTATCCTCACCTAGAACTTTTATATTTATTTTCGAGGCTATTTCACTGATTCTTATTATCTTTTATCCCAGCCGTGTATAAGTATATAAGATTGTAAACCTCCGCGGGAACATCAATGTTTTCTTCGAGAATCTATGAAGACAACACGGTAAGTATTTCACTTTAACGCTTAAGGGGTTATATCCACTTTTAAGTCCGAAAGAACATGTTTTTTATGAATTTTTAGTGGAGAGGCTTTTTATTAAATAAATACATAGAATAAATGTAAATATAGCGAATTTAATGTTTTTTAAGAATTCGCGATGCATTACAAAAAATATTCGGTTCTGTTGTTCCTGTAGTAGATCTCCTAGAGGACCTCCACAAAAAGGTGTCAGGCGGTGAGGAAGATATCTCTGATCGAAATTATCGAAAATAAAAAAAACCAAAAGATTTATTTTTAGGATAGATGAATACAGGTAATGAACGATGGAATAATCAAAATTTTGATTGTTGACAAAATGGCGGCTTCCCAAAGAAAAAAATGTCTTTTTAAAGAAAATTTACAGTTTAAAGGGGCTTAAAAATCGAAATTATTGTCAGAAACTTCATTGCTTCGATTATTACCTGATAAAAGTATCTGAAAAGATTGTGTGAAAATTTCAAGCCGATCGGCTAAGCCGTTTTGGTGAAATTTTCCTCACCGACTTTGAAAACACCGTTTCGAGAAAAACGCGTTTAAAATTTTGGGAACCAATTTTTTCCCAAATTACATCGGGGCAGTTCACTTTAAACTGACGAAATGTACTTACTTTATACCTAAAATTTGTAAATATAGCTTCCAGGTATAAAATAAACCTTTTATACTTTTATTCCAAGAATAAAAACATTATGAAAAGCATAGGCAAGGGCATAGGGGTAATGAGAAGTAGTAGCTATCCCGGTTTACGCTTCGCCTACTTTCAAACGCTCGGAGACGTCTTTACAAATACGCTAATTTCTCTGAAACTATTTGCCGGATCAATGTGAAATTTTCGGACGATATTCTCAAATATATGTAAATTCAAAATATGGAAAAAAAGAAATTCGATTTTTTTCAAAATTACAAGTGGATATAACCCCTTAAATCAAAAGGCAGAAATATGACCTCCCAACTAATCATACCACACATTTTTTACTGAGTATTTTTTTCCTTTACAAGAATTGGTATTACTTTTTTCAAAATACATTCGAGCTTCTAGTTTCGGCTATAGGTGGAGATGGCGACACAAAGGTTCCTACTAGCTCCTGAGAGGTCGGGAAGGAGCACCGCATAAAGTTTTTTCGCATCGTTAAAACAAAGTATGGAGTTATGCTAACGGTTCATCTGGACGGAGGTGTTTTTTGCTTTCTGTCATCCATATTTTTGGACAAAATAAAAACCCAGTGCCAAGTGGACAAACTGAACAATGCTACCGATCAACATCTTGTGTTTGATGGCATGGATGAATCACGTGGAGGATTTCATAAGTTACGCTTTGTAAAGAAAAAATGAAAATGTATGTTGTACTTTTAAAGAATCAATAAAAAAAATCTTCTACAGCTTTTTTTTCGTTTTTTCCTAATTGTTGATCCTCACGAGGCTTTAATGACAAAAATACATCAGGAGACATATTTCACTACATTCGTAGATTAGCAAACAACGTGGATGTTCAAACAGATATTGCATTTCACACACAACAGCCCATCAATGTGCCTTTGCCTTTCATTCATTTACTCATCATCATCTCAAGCATTTTCGAGCCAGCACAAAAATGCCTCAAGGTACGCAATTGCGTAGCGGGTCCACGGCAGTATCTCAAGCCAAATTGTATCTACACGATAGGATGTCACCACGGCAACTTAGAGTAGAGCGTCTCGAGCAAAAGCCATCGGTCTTTTCCTTTCTTTCATCTTCCCATCAGTGTCGCATCATCTCAAGCATTTTCAAGCCAGCTCAAAAATATTCATGAGCCAGCCAAGACAGCCACCACGACCCCTTAACTAAACCGTCTCAAGCGAAATTCATCAAACTGCATCTACACGCTCTGAAGACCCGAAACCCGTCCGACATGTGTTATTGCAATTAACAGACAAACAGATCTCCCCATCAATCTGTCTTCTCCTTCATTCATCTGCCCACATGCAGTTATAGAGCAGCATCTCAAGCCAAATTCATACAGCCACGACAAAGCGTCTCAAGCGAAATTCATTCAAGACCCTGTAATATTACTGCACTGTCACTTCCGTTGCATATATTCCTCTAGGCTGATGTGAGGTATATCTCTAGAATACAAACTTTAAATTGTTGTGGGCTCGATAATCTCAAGGGATACGTACAGGCAGTGAGTCTGCCACATATTTGGCGGAGAAACACAGTCTCAGGCGGCCGATATGTCTACTTGTGTAATTTTAAATTGCCGAGAACAGAGACAATTTATTTTCTGCCGAACTAGAAAGGCAGTCTTTGCTCAGTTAACCAGAACCATGAACTTTCCCGCTGGTAGACAATGTCGCTAAATAAAACAGCAACCTTAGTTTCTTGATCGTGGATTAATGAGTTTGAGCCTAAGCCCAACTCGTTCTTTTATCAAAATTTTCTTAAACTAATGCATAATATATCCCTACTCTAAATAACTAAATTATTAACCAGAACCAATCACGCGTGCCGTGTTTTGGTTCTCACGGTACAGTATTTCCACCATATTCCCTACTATTTAGTTGCAATTATAACCTAAATTTACTGCACTCGAATGTATATGATTAGCAAAGGGCATTAGTCCGTACCCAGACGACATTAATTGGATCAGTATTTAAAACACTTGACCATCTCTTCAAGTATGAATGAGTCATCGAGGTGGGTCGTGTCTGAGTTCAAAGCTAATTACCGATCGCTCATATGTCGAGAACAGGGGTACTCTAAGAGTTTATCGAAAAGTAGGAAATGCATGTAAGAAATGTATGTTTGATTGGTGGCTATGATGTTGTATGGTTTGTATATCTACTACAACTCGAAGCCCCTTAGCCCTTTAAGGCAAAAGTCATCATTTTATCGCCCTCCGATCACACAGACGTCGACTCAAAACAAACCGACAACCAGTTTTTGATTTTTATACTATGATTACCATGTGGTTTTTCCAAGAAACTCTTTTACGCTACGATTGCCATGTGGTTTTTTCCACGATACTTTCATTCAAAACCATTCATTTTTGATACTGCTAGAACTATATTCATCTCTTTTCAAACACAAACCTCGGACTATTCACCTCACTCACGAAACCCCTTATCAAATCCCCTCTACCCGTATTCAAACCAGCTGTCAGCCAACCAGCGCTCTCAAAAACCCAGCTCACGATCCATCGCATAGCACACACGCTCACACAGCCGGCCTAGCTGAAAACCAGATCTCCATATAAAAAGCTATCGATCCACTAATATACTTTCGTATCGGTCAGCTCGCCGAGGTAACACACTTTAACCCTCCGTCAGGCGGAATGTGTGAACTCTCAAGTTCGGGCGCAATGTGCCTATCCAGCACAGGTTCAAAATTGATAATAACCATTATAATTTAAATAACAGACAAACAGTAAGCAACATTTTCTGGGTTGTTCAAAGAGTTATACATACCAAAAGTTGTTTAAAAAAATGTATTTGGTATAAAATTGGTTTAAAAAAATGTTGAAAAATGTATGATGAACAATTAAATACAAGAAGAAATACTAGAAAATATGTAAATATGCAATTAGCTTGTCAGATCAAATGTTGTATAACTGTACGTGATGAAGGGCAATGGGTAAATTGAGAGGGAGGTTATATAGAGCAGGTAAAAATAAACAGCTACTAGAAAGCATTGCCTGTATGCCTCATTGAGAATGGAGGGGAGGGAGAAATGCCTTGGATGTGCTTGTTAGATCGGTCGCGCCCGACCGAGGATTAAGCATGTGTAGGTGCACATGTTTTCCCTCACTAACGACGAACTATTTTCTATGAAAGTGTGTGTCTTATAATTCAGATTATCTTGGAGTGACTCAATTTTGGACAGCTGCAATTTGTCGCCCACCGTAACCTCGTTTAGCTTACGGTAGTCGATGACGATTCGGAACTTGTTATTTCCAAAGAGACTGCTTTTATTTAGGACGACGATAAGAGGACTGGAATATCTATTATGTATATAAATTGCTTTTTCTTATTATTCCCTGCTCTTCCATTTCCGCTATTTGACTTCTAGCCTGCTCTTCATGTCTGTGAGGGTACCTATACAGCTTTGAATTAATTTGAGAATCTGCGCTAGTTCGCATTTCATGTTGAATATTTGGAGTGCCCGTTAATCTATCTCCTTCTTAGTAAAATGTATTCTTGAAATTGTGTTCTTCATGATTCAGGTGATCTTATTTTAACTTTTCCATGTAGTCATTTTCAATTCTTTCCGATGTGCAATTTTTTTTCAATTTATATTGACTCTAATAGACTATTGACGAATTTAAGAATCACTCCGTTAATTCTTATTGTTTTTCCTTCCATATCTATGAGAACACTCAATGTGTTGAGAAGATTAACTCCTATGATGAATTGATACTTCCTTACGAAAAAGGGCTTGACTTTCCACCTAACTCTAGCACCTAAAGACAATTTTTGTTTTTCTGGAGCGGGATAGTGAACTTTATGTTTAATAAAATCTCTTCCCATGATTGTTGCGAAAGACAATAGATGAATCTTAATTTTCCAATAGACATCTATGTGTTCATTAATTATAGAAAATGAAGATCCGATGTCTAATTACGTGCTTTATCTTGATTTGTTGGGAGTGATTTCTATTACAGTGTAGACTTCCGGTTTGCAGCTTGGCTTCAACACCTTATGATGGCTCGCAGATCCGGAGCGACCGTTGACAGCATTGAACGGAGGCATGATGACAGATGTCAAAGAGAACGTATTAGAATATATGAGGTTAAGTTAGTCGGTTAGTCGCAGTCATGGAGATCAGTCGCACTTAAGTCAGTCAGTCGAAGCTGGAGAAGCTAGTCGTAGCCGTAAAAGTTAGTAGCAGTTAAGTAGTAGGAAGAAGAAGATTAGGAAAAGTTAACTAGTGAATAAAAGAGGAAAAATAGAAAAGCCGAAGCCTACAACTCAGATGTCGGGTACGCACAAATACGCCGCCAACAGACACTCCCGCCGCCGACTAGTCTGCCGATCAGCCCGAAAATGGCAAAATGAACAACGAGGCAGGATACAGCGGAGATGCCGAAAGACAGTGATGCCCTTGGAGATGCCGCGGAAACTTCTGTCATCGACGCCCCAAAGAAGAGGACTCGGATAACAGTATTCCTGCTAGTGCTGTCCAACTAAGTCGTGAGATACAAGCCGCAAACAAGGAAATATAACTCCTTGAAAAAAGAGGCAAATATTGGAACTAATCAGGGCAATCAAGGAATTAGACTTAAGCCACCAATGTTTGCAGCCCGACCTATGCCACCGATGTCTACCAGTAGCCCCGACGAGCAACCCCGAAGTTACAATTGTTCGCGAATATGGCACTACCAGTCACAGTGTCCCGATGAAAAGAGACCCCCTGGATCGTGCTTCAAGTATTGAAATACACCAGTACAGGAAGTGCCCGAATCCACCACGTCCAGCCTAGATTCCGATGAAAATGAAGACTCGATGCCACCGATTGAAACACTGGTTGACCCCCAAGGAAAAAGCGTGACGAGCCGAAGCATAAGCAACACTGTCTGGAACTATAAGAAACTTTGTACCGTTATCTAGAACCATTGTATAAAAACCTATGTCCCGCTGTCTAGAACTATAAGAACATATGTCCCGCTGTCTAGATCATAGTATAAAGAATACATAGCACTGACACTTCAGCCAAATTCTCGCATATCTGTTATACAACCAAAGTGGCCAGGCTGTGCCTACGTGTGGGTAAATGCATATCCGTGTACCCTAGCATGAGTAACAGAGTAAGCGAATTGACAGTGGCGGCTCGTGGGAGTTAAGTATGGTGGGGCTACTGGTACCAACTTTTCTATCACCAATATAAGTTCTTATGTGAGTTTCCACTCCACCCAAGAGGTACCACATGTGGACCTAGTATATGCAACCATATCCAAAAATATACGTCGATTTGAACTTGTTTCTCTATCGTCGTGACAACGCAAGCCTAAATTATGATTGCCGCAAAATTTTAAAATGTCTATTAATCTACTTAGAACATGTCGATTTTTTCACAGCTTCGTTGCTCATGCCTGCTCAAAAGTATTATCCAGACCATGCCAAGACTAAACGTTGTCGAAGCACTGAACGGGCTGCATATGATTAGCCCGTCCGCGATGTATACACATGTTTTTTCAAACACGCACACTCCCGCCGCTTCAGCATAGAATTCACGCAACCATTCAAATCGAAATACTCTTTTTCAGGGCAGATCCCATGTAGCCCCTTCCTCATAGTAAAGGTGGAAAATTGTCAAAGAGAATATAAGTTTGAATTTACTCTCAGTTTTTACTCGGTGCAGGCAGAACGAAGCGAGTCGAAGAGAAAACAAATTGTTCTACAGTGCGTGGCAAGAAGGCTATGTGAAAGTAAATTACAGCATGGGCGAAAAAATGCTACATTATATTTTGAAATGAAATTAAATTATGAAAACTATATTGAAATCTATAATGATATTTTATTATAAATATAGGCTCATCAATAAGTGGTGGGGCTGAGCCCCACTAGCCCCAAAGGTAGAGCCACCACGGCAAATTGCATGTGAATGGTTCGTGCACGAAAGACAGAGATGCACATGGAAGCTAGTTTCGTTAATTCGTTAAATGGCATCTGTCAGCGTGAAATGTCATTGTGTATTTGAAAGTTCGCGAACGGAATATTGCGTGTAATACGACTTTAGATTTTTTGAATGAAAACCGAAACAAATAATAGTGACAAGTGCGGAACAGAAATACATTCGCAATATTCGTGCAACGGTGCGCCACTAAGGAACGTGTTATAATTGGAAAAGCGTTTTATGGCTACGACTTCGAACAGTGTGAAAAAGGAGCGGAGCTGTACGAAAAGGAAATAGAGTTCATTCTTCGGTGGTCTTTTTATTAAGGAATATAGAGAAACGAAGAAGGCATTGCATTTCCTTGGAACTGCAACACAGAATCAGTGGAAACTCTTTGCTAGTGAACGTCTGCGGGTATCAATAGTTGGGTGAAATTCTAGTGAAACACTCTGCGGTAACTTCAAGTTTGACCGGTTTTCGCGTTCGTTTGCCAATTCTCAGCTCAGAGTGACGGATAAAGCGCGTAAGAAATCAAAAAATTTGCAGCTCAGCGAATTTTAGTGAAGAAAGGAAATGCAGTTTTAACTTTGAACTTTGAAAAAGTGAATAAAGCGTAAAATTGACGATTTCGCAGTTTGGTTGATCTGTTAAAACCCCTTATTTTTTTTCTAAATGCTCACATACAAAATTTTTCAATAAAATTTATTGCTATTTTAAATTGCAATACCGCGTATTTTCGTTGTTTTTGTTGATCGAGCAGCCTTAAATGCTTCGATCAATTGCGTATTCACATCGGGTATTCGCCGCATTCGTTGATTTCACGCAGAGTGGCGTTAAGTCAGCTGATTTTGCCATGTACACGTAAACGGTTGACTTTTATAAAAAGGCGAGCTCGTCTCTTTATATATGCACAACCTGGCCTGGCGAAATTTGAATATGAATTTTAACCTACTCTTTCGCGCGTGAGCTTGGAAACGAAAGCCAGAGCACTCTTTCTGATGGAAGGGAAATTTTGGCATGTTTTGCCTCAAGTCTGTTTTAACAGCTCAGAGTGTCAGTGCTTTATATTCTTTATGCTATGGGCTAGATGACAACTGTGTCAGTGTTGTCAATGGTCCCCGGAATGGTGGAGGTCGACTATGTGTAAGATCGGCCGAGCTGTAGACTTTCACGTTCACGTAGACACCTTATGATATCTGTTAGAATATATGAGGTTAAGTTAGTCGGTTAGTCGCAGTCATGCTGATCAATCGCACTTAAGTCGGTCGTGAAGTCACTCATTCAAAGTCGGAGAAGCTAAACGTAGTCGTAGGAGCTAGTAGCAGTTAGTTAGTAGGAAGAAGAAGATTAGAAAAAGTAAATTAGTGAATAAAAGAGGAAGAATAGGAAAACCGAAGCCTACAATAGATAGAATGTCCGAGGTCAGTTTTGAAAAAAACTCGTTTTCCTCATGACCGAAACTTATTTTTTGTATGATTTTTGGCTGGATTCCTTTAATACTGGTGTTGAGAATTTTCCTTACAATCTTGGTTGAAATATTTATTAATTCTCTGATTGTAACTAAAATTTCCGTTATGATTTGAATTGAAATTTTCAAAATTATGTTGATTGTTTCTTTGGATATTTACTATTTACATTGGTTCGAATCTGTTTCGATCCGAAATCCATCTCGTTTTTGCTGATGCAGGTTGTTAAGTTCAACTATTTGCGCTCGGATTGTGGAAACTTTGACTTCGATTTGGTGCTTCTCCTTCATTAGATCCCATAAACAAACCAGAATTGTTATAAAAACGTCTTCGATTCTGTGGATCAGTGGATGGTTCACATAATACTGTGTACTGTCTTTAAATTTCCATTTGGATGGTAGTTAGTATAAAATAATTCTGTCTTCTTGGATAGTCTGATGATGTCGTACTAGTCCGTCGTGGTTTGAGTAAAATTGAAGATATTTGGAAAAGAATTTGTTTTCATGGTACTGTTTTTATGTTTTCTAAATTTTGGTCTGATGCATTCATCCTTGAGTCATCCTTCAGTCATAATTTGAATTATATCATCTATTTTATACATGTCTAAAATTTTATCAAATAATACGCATTGGGTTATATTTTCACCTGCTTGGGCAAGAATTGAATTCACATTACTGAAATCTACATATATATATATATATATACTGTATGCCGATGATAAAGGGCCCATTCATCTTTCCCACATTAACCCTTTATACCACCGTGTGACAATACCGTAACATACCGAATAATTCTTTATAAATTCCAAACCATACATTTTATTCCACTTTAAGTCACTGTAACACGACGGTAGCCCACCACTCTATGGATTATTCATGCAGTTCTTGTGAACTGTATGGAGTTACGTGTATCAAAATTCATGCGAAATTCACCTTGCGCCACTTTGTGGCATTTGTTCGTAGGTGAAGTTGATAAAATACGCAAAAAATACAAACACGACACAAAATTTGTGAAAAGTGTGGCGTTGCATTATACTACAAGAAACTAAACAATTGTTTTAAAGTGTTCCCTACATCATGGAGGAACATTTTAAGGCAGTGTGACACATCTGTCACACACGCTTTTTGTGCATTTTTCTCATTTCTTAGTAAAAAAAATTCAAACCTAAAAAATACGTGTATTTTTATTTATTAAAACCTACCACAAAACAAACTATTTGATAAAAGATATGCAGTTGAGGTATAAAGGGTTAAATTTTTTGCAATTCTATTGAAAGTTCACTTACAGTATTACTTACAGTATTGATGGCTTCACATATGGTTTGTACCACAACCTTAAGGTTGCTTTAATTTTTTCTCATTTGTCTGGCTCCGAGATGTTCATAATAACGTCCTTTGCTTCACCAAGTATCTTCTCGACAAATATGTTGCGTGTCGCGATTCTCTTCATTTCTAGACCGTTGATGTTACCAAGAGAATTAGTAGAGTATCATGCTGCTAATGAACGTGTTAATTGAAATTTCTCCCTTGTTGGTAAAACTGTTCATGTTCCAGATCTCACAATCCTTTTCTATATATCTGCTTATTGGTTTTCCAACTTACTGAGTCATTGTCTGAGTTCTATGCTGATTTTGCTTCGACCAGACGGAGTCGGGTTTCCTGGAATATGCGTTATTGCGCAGACTTAAAATGCACGTGTTGATATGGTCTTACGTGACTAGCGTGTCGTAAGTAGTGTCCGACCGAAGGCCAATTTTTGGCCGAAGCCGAAGCAGAAGCCGATTATCCGGCGCTTGTCACAATCTTCGGCCGAAGCCGAAGCCGATGCCGAATGTTCAATCATACTTACAAATCTCAAAATTCTAACTGAAAAACATTCAAAGCAATAAAAATACTGTACTATTATTTTGTTTCAAGCTTTTTAGTATTGACAAAAATTTAAACACACTTATAAATAAATCGTACCTTACCAAAAATAATAAACATAGCTTAATTCAGAGCTACTCCTTTGATCAATCAAATATATTTTTTGTTACTTCACCACCTTATCGACACTGCCATCTTGGTTTATCATAAACTTATAGTGCTCAAAATTGAAAGTTGAAAAGTCTAATGTTATACGCTAAAAACGAAACGAAAGCTTATCAACATTTTCGCCATGTAAATTAGCCCTTCTATCTTCATAGATTTGACCTGCAGCGCACACAAGCGAATTTTTAACACACTTACATCTTCTGAATCTTCATCATTCGGACCAAGTTTTGAATTAAGCATGGCAATCAATGGTATGATCAAAGATACTGATGCAGAATCTCTAGAAATATCAATAGTTGCTTGATAAAAGCATTTTAAAACGTTTATGCAATTGCTAATTTGTATCCACTCTTCTGCAGTTGAAACTTCAATTCCACCGCGTTCTACCATATACAGATTTACTGCAATTTCTGGTTCTTTTAGCCTCTCCAACATGAAATAAGTGCTATTCCACCGAGTTTCGACGTCTTGTATCAATGCATGTTTAGACAAGTTACATGTTTCTCGAAAATTGTTAAGATGTCCAACAGCTTGTTCGCTTTTCTTAAAGTGCCCTACAATTTTGCGACACATTTTCACTATCACCGTTATGGCAGTTTCTTTGAAAATTACACCATGGATCACAAGCTGTAGAGTATGAGCCACACAACCAATAGAAACAAAGTTTCCATAACGCATGGTCGCGTTCATATTGGAAGCGTTATCACGAATTCCCACATGGATTTTATCTTTGATATTATATTCGGTAACAGTTTCAGTAATTTTTTCCGCAATATAATGCCCGGTATGGTCTTCGTTCATGACGCTATCCACTAGAATTACTTTTTCCCTTCTGGAACCTACAATGAAGTGTGCCGTGAAATTCAAAAGTGAGCATGTTTTTGTGGCATTACTCCATATATCTGTGGAGAAACTGATCCATTCAGCCTTTTATAAAAGCAGTATGACTTTTGCTTTTACTTGTTCGTAAGTAGCTGGCATCAAAGGCGTTCTAAAGTATTTCTCGGACTTTTGTCTGTACCTTATTGGACTCTCAGGACCAGTAAAATTAAGTCTGCGAAATGCTTCCCCTTGAACGAGATTATATGGAAGCATGTCTACGATTATAAAGTCCATAATGCATTTATCGATGCGTAAAGATGCCGGATGATTATCAGACCATATTGAACACATTTTTTTCAATGATACTTGGCAAAGTAATTTGTTTACTTTCCTTTTTAGCATCTTGGACAGCGTTCATGGTATCAGACTTTTTGAATTTAAGCAATTGTTTGTATTTAGTACTGACTCCATAAAACACTGCCCATTCAATTTTGTGAATTTTTCGCAAATGGTTCTTTATGTTTGTAATCGTCTGCATTTTTGGCAGTGAGCTACCGAGAGATAGTAACTTACTGCATATTTTGCAAACTGCTTCGGTCACACCTTCGGCTAATTTTGGCCGAAGCAGAATGTGTGACCGAAAGTGCTGTTTGTGGCCGAAGGTGGCCGAAGCCGATGCCGAAGCCGAAGCTTCGGTCGGACACTAGTCGTAAGTACTTATAATACTACTGACACACTACAGCTCGCAGCTCATTATCATCTCAATCTGGTTGATAATGATCCTGCGGTAAGTAAGCAAAAGCTATGCTTTCAGAAGTTTAACGAAGAAAAGACCCATCTGCTTTTTGTGGGTAATTCGATTTGTCAATTCAGAAGCTGACAGCAATTCTCAACAAATAAGGAAAACGTCACACAAGCTGTCACATTAAGTAAAGGAATAGCATCCACGGTTTTGAATGGTAAGTACAATATTATTTTATAAAATATGAAAGAATCTACGCCTAATGAACGCTGGCACATGGACATAAAGCTGAATGTCCAGCATATCCGAGTACTTTGGTGTAAAGCTGAAATTTCCGGAATCTGAAATGCCGCGTGGCATATCCGAAAATTCAGCCTTACCAGTTTATTATGAGGCGAGTGCAACTCATGGCAGACAACTCGCAATGCGTCCAATTTTATCACCTTCCAGATAGTCCAGCAGCAGTTTGGGACCACTGACCAAAGTGGAAGCGTTAACGAGGAAACGAGGTTGTAAGTGGTAAGTAAAACATAACGCCGTGAAAAACATAAGAATCTACGCGCAATAAATGTCGGCGCATAGAAAAACGGCGAATGTGCAGCATACTCATGTACGTCGTTGTAAAGCTGAAATTTCCGGAGCCTAAAATGCCGTACGGCATATCCAAAAATTTAGTTTTATCAGTTCATTATGAACGGAGACAAATGCAAACTAATGGCAGATAGAACACATGATATGATGTGGGATTTTTAACCACTTCCATTCACGCCATTGTCCGGAATGATGTCTTTTAACATCCTTCAACGGAACATGCGGAATTGGAGTAGTATTGAATGCATGTAATATAATATAATTTGTTTATACAATTCAGTAGGGCACGCAAACGACGAATAAGACGACAAAAGAATGAGCTTGTCATCGAAGGTCGTCGCGTCGCTCTTGAATTTGTGGAGATCGTTTGCGCTGCAACTACGAAGAGTGCGCAAAAGCGCTCACATATATATGGAGTCTGCTTTTGCAATGTCCAGGTGCACTGAGCGAAGGAGATTTTAACTATAATCCATAATCTCACACCGACTTATCAGTACGAATAGTTTCCCCAGTAGCGAAAATTGGTTATTGGATGTAAATGATATTTTCTTTCTGGGTTAGCGACTCCACGGCCGCCTACAAAAACGGGAAGTGCTGGGTGAAATTATGAGGCATTTTGTTAAAGGCACCTGAATTATATGAACAAGATTTTGAGGCAACGTGGCAAAGGTTGCAAAAATCGGAAGAGCAAGAACAAAAACTCGCAACGAAATACTGCACATTTTAAAAACACAATAAATTTCCTCCTTCAAAATAAAAATGTTAATGTCAATACCTGTATTATTCTGATTGTTTGCACCGTTTACAACTTCCCGCTGTGTTGACTGTTCAAAGTATCGTCAATTTCTTGCTGTTCAATATGCCTCCGTTTCCAAAATCCATCTGTGGTTGATCACATCATTGTGGTTGCTTACGAAGTTGTGAAGGAGGCAATTTGCCATGAAAATTTTCTTATTGTTTTCAACTTTGACCTCTTACCCTGTGCCAACTTTGCGAAATCTGGCCTTTACATGGCCAAAAGCATTTTCAACTACACCTTTCGCAGATGACAACTTCTTGTTTTATTGTTGCTGATTGAGCGACAAATTTTTATGGCACGCAAAGGGCTGCATGAGTGTTATCCTTTTTATACTTGCCGAAACACAGCATGGTGTTCTTGCATTCGTCACAGGGCATAAAGACTATACGAATAACAATCTCGAGTCTACTCTGTGCCCCCGACAAGAATGTACGTTAAGCGTTATCTACAATAATATTAGATGAATAGTGATTGCATTTTAAAGGATCCCAAGGTATTTCGTATTCTGTGGATTACTGCCCACTGCAAGCAGAACTGATGAATACTGCCCTTTAAAGTTATAATAAAATCACACTTCTGCCTTTGGTGGTGTTACCTCAATGTAACAACCATCTATAGTTTTAATTGGCCAGGTATTGTATATATTTTGAGATGCAGTGAATCAATTGCTCCATACCATGCGGAAATCTAAGTTCATTAATACTTTTAATGCAGGTGCTGATTGTTTGTTCATTGAGATTATCCAAGAAACTGAGCTACTCCATCTTCGCCACACTCGCCAAATAGTAACGCAGATATCCGTGCCGATTTTTCTTCCGTTTTACGCTCGACTCCGAAAAGTTTGCCGATACTGCGGTATTTCGCTGACGATCCAAAAGCGTACAATGTAATTCTTTCCTCAAGGGAAATCTCTTTTCGAAATCGTGTGTCCGATTCTCGTAAGCATTCCAGCTTTTCACATAATATTGCAAATGTGTATCTGCTCAGTCGGACGTTCTCCTTGAACTTTGTGTTACTCATATGACTTATACCAATTTCCCAGAAATATTGCGTTGAATCTTATATCAATAATACCAAGAGCATATAACAAGCAAATGTTTTGCGTTATTTTGTAGCGGAGCAGAATATTCGTTGAACATCCTTGGGAAAGATGTTTTTTGCGTTGCTTCCTTTGATGTTTTTCATCGGAAAACTTGCGTTAGCTGAGTTCATCGTGAGTCAAACAACCTCCTAGATGATTCATGACATCACATTTGAGTGTCACAGAAACTTTGGTAGCAAGAAAACAAACTTGCCAGGCAGCTAGTGGAATACATGTTTTACTTAAAATGACCGCAGGCATCACATACTTTTTGTTGGCAGACATAATAAGAATCAACGTGCAAAGAACCTTGTTCTTGAGGACGTTTAATTAATATCCTCCCTTCAGCAATTTATATATATTTCGCATCCATCCGTCATGTTGTTACGTTCGCCACGCAACGTGGTCGACCCACAACCCATAAGGGCAGAATGGGGGTCTGCCCTGTCCCTGGAGACCCCAAACCACCGTGCGGGTAGACACTGTCTTGTTAAAAATTGATAATGTCACGTTCGCCACTTCAAGCAATGAAGCTAATTAATGAATTATAGTGCAGATTATTGAATTTTATTATTATTACTGAATTAAATTGTTATTAATTAATTATATTGTAGGGTGTAAGTCAATCTAGGTAGTAGTTGAGTTGTATAAATGTAGAGGAGATGAAGGATGTAAGGATATTAGATTAGATAGCAAAGTAGGTAATAAGTTTTGTTTATGGGGAGTGGTCCTGACCGTGCGCGCGAAAGCTGCGTAATTACCAACAGCTAAATGCATGTCAACAGTCTGCCAACGATCGATTGTTCACATGATGATCGGTTGATTTTTTATATCCAAATATCGATGGAAGTGCATGATATTTGTAAACCTCATATACCCTATTTCGCTGTTTATTACCAATGAAAGTATTCCATATAAATTTTCCAATTGAATATATGAACACAGAAACTTCTAAAATAAATTATGGCACGAAAGTATTGCTAAACGCAGATCAATGGCAATTGCATCCTTCATGCAAACGAAGGTAAAAAAAATATTCACCATTTGAATAGACTACACATAACTTACTATAATTTTGAGAGAAATAAAAAACAAATCATGTACGCGCACTTACTTTCCAATCCAACATGCCGTGGAATCTTGAATTTATTCGGTAGGAATTCGGCATGCTGAGAGGCAGGAGCTGATCGGTATCTATTCAAAGATTTTTACCTTTCAACGTTAAAAAAAGGACGGACGCATTCACAAAAATGTTCGCTTTAGTCTTTTTTTACTTCGACTTCATATTTTTCTTACACCAGTCAACCATTTATCGTATGCGTTTATCGCTTCCTACCATGTGATCGACACTTCGCAACTATAGATAGATATACGACGAAATGTAAATAGTATGCCCTCAAAATGCTATTTAAACAATTCTAGGGTACTAAGAGTACATTTCGGTCTGACACCACACACTAAATCACTGATAATTTGAATTACGATTAGCCATTAGTATATATTTGGATCGAGCATGCATAATTACCACGTGCCACGTGTTCCATTACTCAGTGCCATGCACTCTTGATAATTTATGCCATGTCATCGACTTCATCGCTGGACAAGTGGGATGGGATCGTTTACGGATATTTATGACCCCATAAATTTGAACCGTGAAAACGATGACTATCCATGGGAATGATGACGATTGATTTGTTTAGAAATTAATAATTTATTTTGGTGACACACGATGCGATGCTGGAGCCTATGCATGATTGTATAAATTAATTTCACGGTTATCGATTTATTTTTAAAAAAAATTATTTATTTCAATTGTACAACTCTACAGTTCATTTTAGACTGACTTAACGACTAGCTCTTAAGTCCTAGGAAAGGTCGGTCTGTTGATCTTCCCACGTGAGTGCGGCATCAGCAAGTTGGCGAAAATAGGTTGGCGGAAATTATCCAGACGGTGTCAGGTGGAATGGTGCAATTCAAGTAAATTCAGGTGCGCGTGTTAGGCTGTAATCCGATTATGCGCGTTTTGAGAGACTCGTCGTTAACTCTTCCCCCTTTAAGTTGAATGTCCCCATTCAACTAAAATAAAGGTAAATTGTAGAGACTTCTAGCGTTAGATATTGCAGGGAAGCTTGGAGGCTCTTCGCTCTGGATCACAGATGTTAAGGTAGGTTGTCCTGTTTCAAGGGTTACATGCGTGGTTGCCGTTCTCCTGGGCCATACAGGCAATTTGACCAGGATCAAAACAATGAAAATTATTGCAAATAGGCTATAATTCGTCCATTTGGTAATTTTATTTTCCTCCTTGATGAGATTGAGTTTCCTGGTGTTGTTCAGATGAATCTCCTTCATCAGCTCTAGAGATAGTATCTCCTCGATGTCTTTTTCGCCAGAACTTCGTTGTAATATTGGAGGTAGAACCTGAATGCTTTCCGTTTCTTCCGCTCGGAGCTTAAAGTTGTTGATGGTGACCGTTGTATTCCTGAATTTTATTAAGTAAGTTCCTTGTAGATGTTGCGTTGTACCGTTTTCGCCCACTTCGCCTTTGTCGCTGTTTTCTCCATATCAGTTGATTTAAGCGGAATTTGGTGGAACCCACTCTTCAGGTCAATGACCGTGAAATATTGATTACCCCGTAAATTGACTAATATTTCATTGATCTCTGGTATAGGGTATCGATCGGGAACAGTTATCGCGTTTAATTTTCGGAAATCGACCACAAGTCTATATTTCTGTAACCCGGAAGCGTCTGCTTTTTTGGGAACGACCCAAATAGGCGCATTGTATGGTGACTTTGATCGCCTTATTATGCCGTCTTTTAATAGCTTACTGATCTCCTCTTCCACATAGGGTTTAAGAGCAGCAGGGTACGGGTACGGCCTAACATATACCGGGTCATCGTTGATGGTACGTATTTCACCTATTACCCTTGAAGTGTATGTGAGTCTCTCCTCTGGCTCTGAAAAGAGTGTTCTATGTCTATCTAAGACTTCTATCAACTTATTAGTTTGGTTTTTGCTCAGATGGTTAGTTCGTATCTCGATACTATTGACTGCTTGGGCTACAAGTTGCTTAAGTGCAACATTCATCTGGTTTCCAATAACCATGCAATTTTTAGCTGTGTAAATGACGGCATCCATTTCCTTCAAACTATCATTACCTATTATACCATGGAATGATTTAAGGTTCGGAAGAATGTAGAATTTCAGATCGGGGACTGTTGGACCGAAAACGTTCGCTATTGTGTGGTGCGTGATTTTTATACCCCCGCCTACCGAATTTGCTGTAAATGGACGTTTATTGGGTATCTTCATCGGTGCATACTTGGATTGGATATAGTTCTTATTTGATCCAGTATCCACTAATATTTTCAAAATTTCGCCGCTCTCCGTTGGACATTCGAAATAAGGCAACGAAGAGCTCAAAAGCCTAAATAATGAAGCTCCTGGGTGTCTGTGTCTTCACTAACTGGATCCGCAGATAATTGATCAATCTGTTGCTCTTCCGTTCCCATATATTCCACAAAAGACTGATCGAATTGCTCCTCTTCGTTAACCATTTCCTGGTTATACTCGTCGATGTCCTGTTGCTCGCTATCAGTAACCGTGTGAAAGGTTCTCTGCTGCTTATTTTGGATCTGTGGTTGCGACCCCTGCGGTCTCTTGGGTGCAAAGAAAGGTCTAGGTAGAGGTCTGTTTTGATAATTAACCATTTGGGAGCGTATAGATCGATCTACATCCATTGGTTCGGGTATGGGGGATGGTTTTGGTGGCAAATTGAACTGAGCTGGCCGAGAATTAAATCCTTGGTCTGGGAACGCCGCATGGCGGTGTTGTAACCCGTTGAGCTGAAAAGAATTGTGGCCGAAATAATTTGGGTTTGTTTGCAAAGATCTCTGGAAATTTTGAAGAGGAGTGTGCCTCGGTGGCTGTTGAGGTTGGCGCATGAGTTCGGGGTAAAAAGTGTATCTCGGTACTGGTACCGGGGTTTGCTGAAATCTCGTTTTGGGTGGAATAGGCGGTGGTGCGTTGCCCTGTAACCTCCGTACTGTCTGGTTTGTGTTATTCGCATATTGCGTCCGATAGTTTACGTTTTCCAGCTTCAAACATAACTGCAGTGCTTGCGGTAGGTCTATCGGCTCTCTCATGCTCAACAGTTTGGGTAAATCGCCCTTAAATCCTCTAATGAACGTATCTAATGCTTTGTCACTATAAGTGCGGATTAGCACCTCTCTTGCTTCGTTCCCCATTTCCAGACTTGAAATTTTGTTAAGTATCAATGAAAGATGGTGATACACTGCCTGGTAGAATTCTTGCACAGTATTGATACCCTGTACCAAACTCGTTAGTTGGTATTCTAATGTACCCATGTCCCTCTTATCGGCGTAGTGTAACGTCAGGCAACGGGATATCCGTTCCCAATTCAGTGGAGTATTATATGACTCCAATGCAGCATCTGCTGGGCCTACTATCTTGTTTCGAATCACGTTTAGGATCCCATAATACTTCGGAGTCCCTCTTAAATGTTCGTAGATAGAAAGTATTCTTTCTACGCTTTTCCTCCATGAACCAAATTCCCCTGGTTGGCCGGAGAATTCCCGGAGGCTTTTGACTACGTCGGGTACTCTATCTAGATCTGACAAATTTGCCCTCTGGTCTAATTCAATGCCCTGATCGACTTCTAGATGGAGGTCGACATTTGGGTTCAGGATTTGTCGCACCAGACGAGGACATTCCCTCTGCAGGATTGCTGCCACGAGGGCGTCTATCTGATTAACGTGATTATTAGGGAGATTCGATGCTCCGGGAGTATTATTCACGGGATTAGGGTTTTGCTGTTCATCATTGACCGCCAATCTCGGTGGCCTCAGTAAGTTTTCATTCCGAGCCATTTCTATCCGGGAAAAGGTTCGGGATTTTTTTAGGTTCAAAAAGGGGATGTCACACGACTTCTTTTCGGAATGTTCAAACTCAATAAAATCACCTGATATTTAGAATGTACCGAATCAAAGTGTATATATGAAAATATCTCGAAATAACTATGAATTTGGAAATGGGTCGCAGTTGTACTCACGTGGATCCTTTACTTAATCTTTCGTACAGTGATTCTAACTTACTAAATTCACAAATCACAATTGATTTTTTTTTGTATTACTCACTACACTTTCTATCCACTAATTCGATATTTTTTCCTCGTAAATTCAACTTTATATTTTCAACTACTTATTTTCTCTTACACTATAAGCACTAAGATTAGCATCGCGAAGCGGCTGTTGAATCTGCTTGTCCAACTCCTGTTCCTCCGGTTCCGATTTTCCTTCGCCGGCTACTGGGGGGCCTCTTTTCTTCGCGATTTTATTTGAACCGCGTTCTCTAATTCGCCGGGTCGATAACTTTCGTAATATTCTACTTTCGTCCGACTTCCAACCGTTATTACTTTCGTCGCTGGTCGAAACTTTCGTATAATTTTACTTTCGTCCCGACTTTCGACTTTCGTTTCGGTTTAGAGCGATTTATCAACGCGGTCCCTGTTCGGGTGCCAATTAATTTCACGGTTATCGATTTATTTTAAAAAAAAATTATTTATTTCAATTGTACAACTCTACAGTTCATTTTAGACTGACTTAACGACTAGCTCTTAAGTCCTAGGAAAGATCGGTCTGTTGATCTTCCCACGTGAGTGCGGCATCAGCAAGTTGGCGAAAATAGGTTGGCGGAAATTATCCAGACGGTGTCAGGTGGAATGGTGCAATTCAAGTAAATTCAGGTGCGCGTGTTAGGCTGTAATCCGATTATGCGCGTTTTGAGAGACTCGTCATTAACTTACATATTTTAATATTTTACATACAGAAATATCCTTTCCTTTGCTATTAGAAAAAAATTTACATCGATTTAAGGATAAAAGATATGTTTATCAAGGAATAAAATTAGAATATTCGACAAGTGTTTTACTCCTAGATACTCTTCTGTTATATTCAGTAGAAGGAGTAACAGTTGGCAAAAGAAATATTGACATTTCCCTTGCCATCAGGGCTAGCGCTTGTCATTATTTCGTTTGACTAACTCTCATTTGTATGAAACAAAAAGGATTTCCAATCGAAATATATTAAATCAAAGCGGATGCCAAAGCCCGGTGAAAGAAATAGATTTGCAGGGCCAATTATTATAATGGAAAAAATTTTCATTACTCACATGAAAGTTAACAAATTAGAACTTGTAATAATAAAAAATATAGATAGAATGAAAAGCGACTGTTCGACTTGGAAGGCGGTTTAATACTAACTTTCGATCATGTAATTATTTTGCCAGTTCATTCTTAAATCTAATTGAAAAGTAAACAAAATATCGTGGGAAAGACAAGGTTTGGTATTTCAAATGTTAGAAGGTTGCAGAGGATGCATTTTATGGAAAGATAAGAAAAGTAAACAAAATATTGTGGGAAAGACAAAGTTCGGTATTTCACATGTGAGGAGTTTGCAGAGGATACATTTTATGGAATGATAAGGAAAAGTAAACTATTGCTTATTTATGGCTGTTGGTGATGGCGGTGTTAACTCCTCCCTCTCCGAATGTCTGCGTCCCGCACGACTTTGCTAATCAAAATGGTCCAGATGCTATGCTTGACTGGATGCTGATTGAATTTGGATCTGATTTGGCTTTAGGCTTTGTATGTCGAGATTTTGGAGATTTTCAGCAGCTGTTTGCCGTATGATGCGTAAACTTGTTTGCCTGCTTCTGATTCTTGTTACTATAACGATAACTACTATTAGTATTAACACTGATATTAAACATATGTATGTTATATAGGCGTATTTGTAGCCTTGCACTAGATCCTGCAATTGTTTCCTGTTGGTAAGATGCAACCTGTGAAGGTATCCAAGGTTTAGCTTGAGGTTCTTCTCAAACGGCAACTTCTGAAGAATATGGGGATGGATTTGATGCGTGGAAATCTCGTGACTTGTATATTCGTTGTCCTTTATTCTGACTGGTTCATTGCAATACTGCACAATAGAGCTTCCCTTCTGTCGTCTCGATGTATTTTAATCGTTGAGTTGGTCGCCTGGGTGAGGGATTATTTTATTGTTGAATATTTTTAATGTAAGCCTTGTGGATTCGTCTTCCACTCTGAGTCGCTACAGTTACTTTATTTTCTTTTGCAACTATTTCTTTTTTATAAATCGGCTTATTTTTGCTTTGAATTTGTTTAACAGCTGTGTAAATGACATCACCAGGCTTGTATGTTTTTGGTTTTTTTTTGGCATTTTCGCGTTTGAGTTTCCGCTTCTGATTTTTCTTAATTTGCTCTGCTAGATCTATATTTATTTTGTTCCAAAAATCTAACAAATTTTAATAGTTTATTCTTTGCACTCTTCCAAAGAATATGTCATTCGGTTTTTTCATTGTAACTGTGTGAATGGTGTTATTGTACCGATCTACTGCTATATTTATTATTTCTTTGAGTGAAAAATCTAAATATTCTTCTTGAAGACATCTAACGATTTCAATGATAGTAGAATGTACTCTTTCTACGGTTCCGTTGACTTCACTTCTTTGGCTGGGAGTTAAGTATAATTTGATTCCCAATGACTTGATATAATTGACAAAGATCGGGCCCACGAGGCTTCTTTCATTATCGATGATAAGTATTTTTGGCACGGCAAAGAAGTGTAAGACTTTGATGATCTTATCCCTCAGGTGGAGCACAGATTTATCTTTTATATGGAAAAGTTTAGTATATTTAGAGAATTTGTCGATGCAAGATATATATTTTTTCTTTTTTACTTCGACTATGTCCATGTGTAAGATTTCAGATGGATACGAGGGAACAGGAGTCTCTTGTATTTCGGGCTTGTGAAGATGTCTATCATATTTGATTTTATTGCAGACATCGCATGATTTTACCCACTTTTTACCTGCATCGTCATGTGAGGAAAGCAATAGTTTTCTAATATCTGATTTTTATTCTCCTCATAATTTCGGTGAGCTCTTTTGTGTTCGGTTTCTATGATGCGTAGTACATTCTCTGGGTTGGAAATTGTTGAGACTGGTCATCGCATTTAATGCGCTCCACAACCAGTTAGTCAACCATTGTGACGTGAGCACGGTTGAATGCAATTAGCATAAAATAAAGTTTATTTTCGTTCCACAAAATAAAGACCTCTTTCTGCTCGAAACCACTCATATGCCTTAACAGGTTATGGGCCCAGGCAACGTAGCCATTGTGAAAGTAGTTTTGCTGGGAAGGAATAAGTGTGAAAATATCGCGATCGTGAAAACGTGGGAAGTAAAAGTGTTCGAGCTTGTGACTCAAGGCGGCCATCTTCGCGTGCGAGCAAGGCACGCAGGCGCGACATCAGTGGACAAATAAACAGTAATAACGGGACGCGGGATCAAAGCCAGTTGATTCTCTGGGATTGAAGAAGAGCGAATTAGCGAGAATTTACGTCAACAAGTTTCGTGTCGTATCGCGCGAGTTACGGCTACACCATAGCCGTCCACCATACACTTATGTGTACTATTTCTTATGTCTTATAGACTAAACAAATTCCAATTTTGTCCAAAACTAAATGATAAGGGATTCAAGTGCAATAGTTAACGTAGACTAAACAGAATCCAATTTTCCCACGTTTCAGCGTGAGAACCCTTTTCAGAATATAAATACGCAATTAGAAGTTAAAACGAGGAGTTCAATTTTGTAAGCGCAAGCGAAAGCATCGGTTAGAATTTAAATAAATGATTTTGAATTTGAAAGAAAGTCGTGTTTCATTGTAGTTTTTGAAAAGAATAACGTAGATCCTTTAACTGGCGCAGTCGACTTAAGGGCGGAAGGCGTACGTTCGTAAAAGTCAAATTCTAAATCGGAGTTATCGACGGGTTATCGATAGCGCGAAATAACGCGTTTCGAAATAGAAAATTGACGGAAAAGGTGTCGTGTGTGTGAAAATACAGCAGCGAGGGAATATCACTGTAAAGTGCCGACCCATACAGCGACGAAGGAAAATCGTCTAGAAGGAAGACAGAACAACGTGGAAATAATTGCAGAAAATTTAATATACATGTAAGTCGGCAATTTTTTCCATATATTGTATATGTTTTCCACCAAACTTAAGCCTTCCTCCTCCAAACCGTACTCTATACCCCCAAAGCGTAGGCGTGCAGACTCCGAAAATTTAGTATTTGTAAGAAATAATAAACTTAATAATAATAGTGACGCAGTGCCAAATAATACAAAGCGATCATTTAGCCTTTCAAATATTTCAAAAATATTTAAACCAAATAAAATTAAAGTTAGTTCGACAGAAACCGATTCGTTCGCGGAGAAAAATAGAAGTGAAAGTGACTTATATAGCTATAAATTGATAAGTGATTTATCTATTAACAATATGACTACCACTGCCAATCCGGCTAGCATCGATATGTTCACGGCTCTCCGAGTGCCTGACGCATTAAAAGATCTTCCTCGCTTTGAAGGAAATGCCAGATTACTATTTGATTTCATCGATAACGTCAACGAAATTCTTGAGTTGATAAGACCCACGAGTGGTACTCCCTATGGGCAGCTTCTAATGAGAGCAATCCAAAATAAAATTGTAGGACCCGCCAACGAAGTGCTTAACATGTATGGCACCACATTAAATTGGGATCACATTAAGGAAAAACTTATTTTACATTATGCAGACAAGAGGAATGAAACTTCCCTCATAAAAGACCTGCACGGCCTTAAACAGAGAAACCGATCAACGGAAGAATTTTATAGTGAAGTGATCGAAATTCTATCCAGCATGAATAATCACGCCAACATCCATGAAACAGATTTAAACGTTATTGCGGCAAAAAGGAAATTATTTTCTGAAATATTTTTGAACGCGTTTCTTTCCGGGCTAAACGAACCTCTTGGTTCCATGATACGAGCAATGAAACCGGTAACACTTGCTGTTGCTTATTCATATTGTGTCCAAGAACTAAACATAAATTATACGAAAGTGGAAAACAAAAGAAATGTAAATGCTCTGAACGTCAAAACACCACAAATCGTTCCACAAAATAATAATCAAACCAATTTTAGGGCATTCAATATCTTTAGGCTACAACCACAAAGCTTTCGTCCCCCATTCCAACATCAATCTTCTGTTCAACGGCCTTTTCTGCATCAACCCTTTGTGCAACACCAATCTGTTCCACATTTTTCACCGTTCCAGCAAAATCGCCCCCAAATGAATTCTTACCAACAACGACAGCCACAAACAAACGTATTTGTCCTCCCGCGTTTAAACCAGTTTATTGATCATAGCATCCAAAGATTTGGTTCAAACCAGGCAAATAACCAGACAGGATTAAAACCGGAGCTCATGGATACCAGCACAGCAATGTCAAGGACCACAAAACCCCAGACGAGGCCTTTCTACAACAATTTTGGCAACAGAGCGCTTCTTAATGTCGACGAATCCAACTCTTATACTAATATGGAGGGAAACCTTACGAATTATCCTTACGTGCTAGACCAATACGACCCATACAATTGTACAAATAATAGTGAATATCCCTTTTACCGTAACGAGCCAGATAACTATCCTTTATACGATTACAACAGTCAACCACAAGAACACGAGGCAGAAGATTTTGTAGCAGAACCTGTAATAGACAAACCAATCGGATACCTAGACGTTAATAAGCACGGATTTATCCTGCCATATATTAACATTTCTTCCCCATTTGGTCGTCCATTGAATTTCTAATAGATACTGGAGCTTCATCTTCTTTTATCAATCCCGAATTCGTAAGTCCCTCTGACATAAAAAAAATTAAACCCACCTTTATCACAACTGTCTTAGCTAAACATAAAATAGAACAAGAAATTGATCTCCCCAACTTCATTGAATTTAATCAACCGGGAGAAACACGATTTCTAGTTTTCCGATTCCACGGGTATTTTGATGGACTTCTAGGCATAGATGCACTAAGTACCCTTGGAGCAAAAGTCGATCTTGGCAACAATGTCCTTGTTACCAACAGAGCAGCCTTAGCTTTAAACTTCAAACCAAATTTCACATCTGCAAAATACACTATTTCAGGGAAAAGTAAATCCATTGTTAAATTACCAGTTGACATTGAAAATGGTGAAATTTATGTCAAGTCTGTGTACATCACGCCTAATATTACTATTTCGGAAGGAATATACGCAGCGAAAGATTGGTTTGCCTTAATCGAAGTCCTAAATCATTCACCTTCAGATGGAACACTCTTTGTTGAACAACCTCTAAAAGTTCAAGAGCTCATCTCTCACTATCATCAGCTTCACAATTACGACATAACATACGACGACGGTCATCCACTTCCTCCATCACTAAAAGACATCTCCGAAATTCTTCGAACGTCCCATTTAAACGACGAAGAACGAAAACAGCTCCTTCAAATATGCCACGAATACGACGACATCTTCTTCCGAGAAGGACAAAACCTTAGTTTTACAAATCAAATTAAACATCATATTAAAACTATGGATGACGCGCCTATATACACAAAATTTTATAGATACCCTTTCGTTCATAAGGATGAAGTTCGTAGGCAAATAACTGACCTGCTCAACCAAGGTATATTCCGCCCAAGCTACTCACCATGGAGCTCCCCAGTGTGGATAGTTCCAAAGAAGTTGGATGCCAACGGAAGATGGAAATGGAGATTAGTTATCGACTATCGAAAACTAAACGAAAAAACGATAACTGATAGATACCCATTTCCGAATATCAATGACATCCTTGACAAACTTGGCAAGTCAATGTACTATTCTACACTTGACCTGGCGAGCGGATTTCATCAAATTGAGATGAATCCCAAGGACGTTAGCAAAACCGCTTTTACGGTCGAAGGTGGACATTACGAATATGTGCGGATGCCATTCGGCCTTAAAAACGCACCGTCCACGTTCCAAAGGGTTATGGACAATGTTCTTAAAGAGCTTCAAGGAAAAATTTGCTTAGTCTATCTGGACGATATAATCGTGTTCTCTACTTCCCTCCAAGAACATCTAGAAAATCTGAAAATAGTATTCCAAAGGTTAAGACAAGCAAACCTCAAAGTCCAATTGGACAAATCCGAATTTATGTGGAAAAAAATTTCATTTCTAGGTCACATCGTGACTACTAAAGGAGTAAAGCCTAATCCAGACAAGGTCCAGGCGATCAGGGATTTCCCTGTACCCAAAACTCAGAAAGAAATTAAATCTTTCCTTGGACTACTTGGGTATTACCGCAAACTCATTCGAGATTTTGCAAAACTTACCAAGCCAATGACTGAGTGCTTGAAGAAGGGAAGAACAATTGATCTGAACGATCGCTACGTCCAATGTTTCAATAGCTGCAAGGAGTTATTAATGAATGACCCTATCCTCCTTGACGGATTCGCCTTGACGTGGTAAGGGGGCTTGCGTGACTCACCTAGGCTGGAGTAAAATCTGGCTTGGTCGAGTCCAGACTAAACGAATCCAAACTGATGTCATGTCGAGTTTAAACGTTAAATTACCCCAGGAGGGTCTGGTGCCTTCGGCACCTAAATCCCTCACTGCTACACCAGCAGTCTGCCCCTCGGATTCTGGGGAGGGCAAAAAATCGACGCACGTGGAATTACTCAGTGGTTCCATGGAAAACTTGGTACTCGGAGAACCAGAAAAAACTCCATACCCGGAGGAGCTCACCCTTGGCGGGCCCTCAGCTGCGAGTTCACCGGCAACGGAGGGCTTAGCAGCGACGGGGAATTACTTGAAAAAGAGGAACAGGAGTGGCGCGGAGAAAAAGAGGAGGGCGAAAAAAAGGGCTCAGCAGAGGCGAGAGGTTCCCTCAGGGACTGACACTCAGACCGGGACCTCTTTGAACCCAACTCCCTCCGTGACCCCTGCAGCTCCTCGACCAAAGTCACCGGAATCGGGCCCAAGCAATGCTAGAGGCTCGAAAAAAAGACAACGCTCCGGTGAGGAAGAGGTATCCAGGATGTCCGCCAATCCTAAGGTTAAACGACCGAGGGGAGGGGACAAACTGAAGACCCTACAAAAGAAACCCTTTGCGAGCGTGGCTCGGAGCAATCTGGGCTTCGTACTGGCAGCGGAAGGCATGGCTCGGGGCTACTCTGGTGAACAACTAGAGCTGCTCAAGGGCCGTATCTCCAAAGCCGTCGCAGAGGAGATAGACAGAGGCACGCCGTTGAAATTTGACTCGGTGGGGACCCTTAGAAATCAACTGAGGATCGTCCCTGCAGATGCAAATACAACGGCCTGGTTGAAAGCCTTGGTGGAGGGAGACAGGCTAAGGGGAGCATGGGAGGGCGCTAGATTTTCCCTAGTGGAAGCATCTAGGCTTCCAGTGCTCCACAGGGCCACTTTTTTCGTCCCGGGCCCAGACCAAATCGCGGAGACTGTTCTCCGAAGGCTCTCCATTGTTCAGCCGGAGATAAAAACAGCCGACTGGGCCCTGTACGCACAGGTGCCCATGAAGGACTCCCGAAAGGGACTCCTCATGGTTGTTGGAATCCCGGACAAGGACAGGGAGTATATATCGGGAAAGGGAGGATGGCTCTACTTGGAGCTCAATAGGATTAGCGTGAGCTTTTCCAAAGGGCCCAAGGAACCAGGACCACAGGCTCCCAAGTAGCGGTTCCTTGTCAGCGTGAGTGTTATACTTGTTCTGTATTGTGTTGTGTTGTCTTGGGGTTGACCTGGGGATGTAGCATGGAAACATGATGGGTCTTCAGGTCACACAAATCAACATGCAGCATAGTAAGGCGGCTAGCTCTCTAATAGCTAGACGCTGTAACGAAAGCTGCAACAAACCCCCCGGAGGCAGCAATGTCTCCGGTTTTGCACCTGCTCTACCCATATTTCTAATACAAGAACCATGGGTGGCAGGAGGACGAATCCGCGGTATAGGGACCAACTCTCAAATGGATCTCTTGGCAGCGGATTGTGAAAAACCCAGAACCTGTGTTTGGCTCCCAAGGACTCTTAACGGGCTCTTGGTACAGGAATTCTGCGACCGAGACTTAACCGTAGTACGAGTAAGTACAACGGTGATGGGGAGTAGACGAGAAGCTCTTCTGGGATCGGCCTATCTCCCCTACGAAGATCAAATTCCGTCAGCAAACCTCACAAGACTGATGCAATATGTTAAAAAACACAACCTAAATCTGATCTTAGGTTGTAATGCAAACGCTCACCACGATTGCTGGGGGAGCTCGGACACCAACTCGAGAGGCGAAAGCCTACTAGAGTTCTTAGCCAGTTCCGGGCTCACCATAGCGAACCGTGGGGCGGAACCAACTTTCGTCACATCCAGGAGGCAGGCAGTCATAGACATAACAATTGTCTCTGACGCAGTCACTCACTGGGTTAAGGACTGGAAAGTTTCGAAAGAAGTGACGCTATCTGATCACAGGTACATAACTTTCAACATCGATGCTAATCCAATAGGTGGGCCAAAATGGTTGAGAAACCCCAGGAACACAAATTGGGCGGCCTTTAGACAAGACGTGCAATGCAAATTACAGCAACCAGAGAAAATCCGAGAACCTGAGCAGCTCGAAGAAGCTGTCAGGAACTTAGTCGAGGTATTGAGGGCCTCTTTTGAGGCCCACTGCCCACTAAAAAGGACTACACTGGGAAACACCCCATGGTGGACACCAAGACTAGCCAGGCTTAAGAAAAACGCTAATAAGGCGTTCAACCGGGCCTGTAAAGCTCGAAGTGAAATCACCTGGGAGGCGTACAAGCAATCCAAAAGAGACTAACACAAGGCTCTTGCGGAGGCGAAAAGGAACTCATGGAAGAAATTCTGTGAAGAAATAAACTCATGCCGGGAGACCGCCAGAGTTAAGAAGATCTTCACAAGGGGACCGAGCAATAACCCCGGGCTCCTTAAGGACGAAAACGGGAAGTTCACCACCACAAGTGAAGAGACGTTAAACCTCTTGCTTAAAACGCACTTCCCCGGTAGCATAACTCCCTCCGGAGGAAACACCGTTCATCCGAACGTACCGTCTCAAACGGATTGGAATCAAGCCGCCGAGGTGGTGACTGTAGAGAGGCTCCAATGGGCAATTGGAACTTTCGACAGCTACAAAGCACCTGGCGAGGATGGAATTTATCCCATCCTGCTGAAGGAGGGAATGGCTTCCATCACCAACCATCTGTGCAATATATACAGGGCCAGTTTGGCCCTAAAATATATACCAGAATTATGGAGGAGGGTAAGGGTGGTATTCATACCAAAGATTGGGAGAACCACTTACCAGATAGCGAAAATCTATCGACCCATAAGCCTCACATCTTTCGTGCTGAAAACACTGGAACGACTGGTGGACGTCCACGTGAAAAACACAGCACTAATAGAGAGGCCCTTGCATCCGGGACAGCATGCCTATAGAAAGGGAAAGTCTACGGAGACGGCTCTGCATGAGCTCGTTCACGGGATCGAGCGGGGCCTTAACGACGGACTCTTCTCTTTGGGAGCTTTCCTAGACATCGAAGGTGCATTTGACAACTCCCCATTTGGTGGAATGACATCTGCAGCAGAGAGACATGGGATAAGCGGCACGATAACGGGCTGGCTGACCGCTCTCCTCGCTGAACGAAAAATAACAGCGTCACTGGGGGACACCAGTATAACAGTAGCCCCAACAAAAGGGTGCCCACAAGGAGGCGTACTTTCCCCTCTCCTGTGGTGTTTACAAATGAACTCATTAGTGACAGAACTTAACCAACAAGGCTTTCTTGCCATCGGCTATGCCGATGACCTGGTCATATTATGCAAAGGCAAGTTTGCCGGCACAGTGTGTGACAGGATGAAAGAAGGACTTAAAATCACGCACCAATGGTGTAGAAGAAACGGGCTGGCGGTAAACCCAGCCAAGACAGAACTCACCATGTTCACCAGGAAGAGAGTGTGGGATGCATACACGCTACCTACTTTAGATGGCGTGGAGCTCCAACTCTCAAAAAAAGTCAAGTACCTGGGCGTAACCCTAGACACGAAACTCACCTGGAAAGAGCATGTTGATGAAAAAACAAGAAAAGCCAAAAACATTTTCTGGGCATTTAGAGGCTCCATGGGTAAAACCTGGGGACTCTCACCTCGAAATGTGATATGGCTATACAAAGCCTGCATAAGACCGGTCATACACTATGGAAGCATAGTGTGGTGGAAACGGTCAGACCTAGATACTACAAAAAGTCAGCTAGGCTCGGTGCAGCGACTAGCACTAGTGAGTGCTACTGGAGCGGTGCGAACCACTCCCATGGAAGCACTCAACGTGATCATGGACATGCTGCCACTGGACTTATTAGTGAAGCAACATGCCGCAAAGACGATGGCACGCCTAAGGAGAACCGGGATGGTGAAAGACGGCGGCTGGACTGAGGGACACCTCAAACTTTTAAAGAGTTTAAAAGTGGACTCACTCCTTGATCTGCCCAACGATTACATAATCCCAAGGCTCTTCTTTGGAAAAAATTTCACAACGAGTTTGACTGATAGGAATGATTGGACTAAGTTCGGTCACCTTTCTCACAGGCCCGCTGATATCATAGTGTACACAGACGGATCAGTGATGAGCGTCGGGGCTGGGGCGGGAATATATATACGCCCTGGACCACATGAGGCTCAAATATCGATACCTCTGGGTACAAAAACAACCATCTTTCAAGCTGAAGTCCACGCCATAGCCAAAGCCGCGGACCTCTTACAAGACAGAAGAATACAAAACAAACAGATAAAAATCTGTTCAGACAATCAGGCCGCTATCAAGGCCCTGGGCTCCCACAATGTGAAAACTTCAATTGTGGAGTGTGCCCAGAACAGCTTCAAAAAGCTGAGCCAGAGAAACAGGGTCTCAGTTACCTGGGTCCCAGCACATGTGGACATTATAGGTAATGAAGAGGCAGACAAACTGGCTAAGAAGGGAGCAGAGATCACACCGGTTGGTCCTGAGCCTTTTCTGCCAACGAACATAAATCTAATCTCAAAAAAGATCAATGAGACACTCAGGGAAGAACATCAAAGACGATGGCTCAACCTACCAACCTGCAGACAGACAAAGCTCTTTCTGCCAAACCTACGACCTGAAGTCGCAAAATACTGTCTGAAACTAAATAGAGTCAGACTGAAAAAACTCACAGAAGTGATTACAGGCCACGGACGCCTGAGAAGTCACCAAGCTCTTCTGCAAATAGTGGACGATGCATGGTGCACTAGATGTGAGGAGGACGAGGAAACAGCGGCACATTATGTGGGCTACTGTCCCGCGTTCTCCAGACACAGATATAGAGCCCTTGGCATGCCTCAAATAGGAGACAAGGAGTTCCATACCTTAGCCTTGGACGACCTGATGAGGTTCGTCATCTCATCCGGAAGATTCAAGACATAAGCATTAACTCCAGAAAGGAAAAATATGAGGATAGTACAATCGACCAGCAGGTCCCAGTGCTAGGGCTGCAATGCCCACCTCCATGTCATGACGACGACGACGACGACGACGACGAATTACCCTATCCTACAACATCCAAATTTTAGCAAAAACTTCGTCTTAACAACCGATGCGAGTACCTTCGCAATTGGCGCAGTATTATCACAAGGCCCAATCGGCAGTGATAAACCAGTTTGCTTCGCCAGTAGAACATTGACTGACACAGAGGTTAATTATTCTACCATCGAGAAGGAGTTCCTAGCCATTGTATGGGCTACTAAATATATCAGGCCATACTTGTTTGGCAGGAAATTTAAGATTGTTACAGATCACAAACCCTTGACTTGGATGATGAATTTAAAAGACCCTAACTCCAGACTCATTAGATGGAAACGAATACATCCGTTCCAAACGTATCCACTCAGAGTACCGGTGGTACAACAATTCATTCCGCAGATGAAAATTTGAACACCGGTATCCCCATTTCAGAAAGACTACTGAACGAATTTTCACTACAGTTTATTTTAGAGAATTCTGACAGAAAACCAGAAACAGTCTTGGCAGTACCCTTCCGTAATAAACAAGGTCACACAATCAGAAACACGCAATTCTCTGAAGATAGTTTAATCGATATATTTAAGAAATACTTTACGCCCAATCGTTTAATAGCAGTTCATGCCAATGACCAGACTTTCAATATTATTCAAAAAGTATATTCCGATCACTTCTCGCAATCAAAGAGGTATAAAATAATCCGTTGTGTAGAGATTCTACAAGATGTTACTGACTCCGACGAGCAAGAAACTCTTATAAATGATTATCACGCAAAGAATAATCACCGAGGAATAAATGAGACCCTTTCACATCTCAAAAGAAGCTATTACTTCCCTTTTCTCAAAAACAAAATAACGCAAGTTATTAACAATTGCGATACATGCCAAACTATGAAGTACGATAGAAATCCTCAGAAGCCTAGGTATCAAATTCCAGAAACTCCTGAGAAACCACTTGATACACTTCATGTCGATATTTACACAGTAAATAAAAGATATATTCTTACAATATTTGATAAATTTTCTAAATTTGCAGCAGCCTATACGTTGAACAATCGCAATAGTATTTCAATAATCAAATCGCTCAAGCATTACATTAGCCTGGACGGCATACCCAAATCCGTTTACACGCTAGTTTCAGATCAAGGAACTGAGTTTACTTCAACACTATTTAAGGATTTCTGTAGGCAATTCGATATCAAGCACTGCATTACATCCTATCAGCAGACAAGTAGTAACGGACCCGTAGAAAGACTACATTCCACATTGACTGAAATATACAGAATCATACATGACAAACATCGCGATAAAGATCACGAAGACATACTAAACGAAACAATAATCACTTACAACAACGCCATTCACTCTTCCACAAACTATACCCCCTACGAAGTTTTCTATGGTAAAACATACAAATTTAACAATAATTTGCAACAAAGTAACGTACATGAATATTTAGAAAAACTAAAGGAATTTCAGACAAAGTTATTTCCACACATAAAATCACATTTAGAGAAACAAGTAATGAAAAGAACAGAAAAACTTAATCTTAACCGAGAGGATCCTGAATGTAATAAGGAAGGATCAATTATTTTCAGAAGGGAGTGTAGAAGAAATAAAATAGCACGAAGATTTACAAAACATAAAGTTAAGAAAAACAATTTTATCACAGTTATAACAGATAAAGATCAGAAACTACATAAATCTAAAATCAAAAGAAAACGTAAATTTCAAGCTAATCCGGTTAGGACAAGGACAGAAGATGGACATACAAGACCTGACCAACAGACAAGGACTTCTACCGATGAGACTTGGCGACGCTAAATTAATTGAATCTTACAACAATCTACTTCATATTGTACAACTAGAAAAATACCGACGAAACATCGAACAAATAAATGAGGCACTCACAACTTTAAGAAATATACGGACATAAAAGATTCCTTGGACATAAGTAGGACGACTTTGCAGGAGGCTGATAATAAGTTAATCTCTCTGATGCCAAAGAAGAGAGCGAAACGTGGTCTTATCAATGGTTTCGCAACAGTTATTAAAAGTATAACAAGCAACCTAGGCGTTAACGATGCGATCGAAATCAATAAAAAAAAATCAGCAAAATCTTACAAAACGAAAACAATCTTAATTTAGAAGTAAATCAACAATCCAGAACTAAGGCAATTGATCGAAAAATTTGAAAATATAACCAATCACATTATTGACAAAAAAAAGAGCATAACAAATTATATTATATTTCAAAATCAGATTAGGAACGATGGCACATTTGTAAAATATTTACAATTTTTGGCACAGAAAAAATATAATAAGCGATGCTTGCGAGACTTAACGTAATTTCTAAACTAATTCACAGTCCAAACGAGCTGACAGAATTATACGCTATCTTTACAAAACAAGCTATTGAAATTATATCTAATGAGAATATTTATGAACTTTTGGACATACAAGCCTATACGAATGGGTCAAACATCATTTTTAATATGCGAATTCCCATTTATTCAAAAGATTATTATTCCTTTTTCCACTTAAAACAAAGACCATCCTAACTACCCATCAATAAAACAAAGACCATCCTAACCAAACCCTACCTGTTGATGAATCCCGAAAACATATACAGCTTCGACGAAAAATGCCGCAATATAGAGAAAATCTTCTACTGCCCTCAAAAAAAAAACTTGGCGAAAACCGCCGATTTCACCTGCATCGAATTCATGTCGAACCAACTGGAGTACTGTGAACTATACGACCGAGAATACAACATGGAGATCTTTCAACCCGAGCCTAACCACCTACTGTTGATCAACATCCCAGAATCTACAATGCTCACAACTTGCGGTCCAAAGAAAATCAAGGTCAAAGGCAGCATATTGGTCCACTTCATCGATTGTGACATATCAATCAATGATGTCACATATAGTAGCAGCAGCTCTACTCACTGGGACGAAATTAAAATAACCGATTCGAAGAATATCTACGTCGAATTCAAAAAACTAATAATCCTGTCATCGAAATTACCAGAAGCTGAGGACATCGAGAATATCCCATATTAGCCGAACTATCGTAGCACCTGGCAGCGAACACCCGAAAATAGAGTTCACCTGGCCGACGCTCCCAACCAAGGGGGGAGGAGTTACGGCTACACCATAGCCGTCCACCATACACGTATGTGTACTCTCTCTTATGTCTTATAGACTAAACAAATTCCAATTTTGTCCAAAATTAAATGATAACGGATTCAAGTGCAATAGTTAACGTAGACTAAACAGAATCCAATTTTCACACGTTTCGGCGTGAGAACCCTTTTCAGAATATAAATACGCAATTAGAAGTTAAAACGAGGAGATCAATTTTGTAAGCGCAAGCGAAAGCATCGGTTAGAATTTAAATAAATGATTCTGAATTTGAAAGAAAGTCGTGTTTCATTGTAGTTTTTGATTAGAATAACGTAGATCCTTTAACTCGCGCGTAAGAATACGCGCAGTGTTCGTATTTTTTTTGGGCTTCAGTGTGCAAGTGATCAGAGTCTCGTTGGTACAAAAAAATGTCGGCTGACGCGTTGGTACGATCGGTCAAGCGGTTCGACGGGAGAAACTTCCAAGCGTGGAAATTTCAAATATCGGCAGTGCTGATGGCGAACGAAATATTTGACGTGGTCGACGGTACAAGAACGATGCCAGTGAACCAGGATGGTGAAAATGCCGCAAAAACGAAATTGTGGATAAAAGATAATGCCAAAGCGACGGCGATCATCGCGTCTGCTATGGAAGACGAACAAGTTGTGAGTGGGCTAGTGTGTGGTACCGCTAAAGAAATGTGGGACAAGATTATCGCAGTGCACGAACAGAAATCGGCATCGAACGTCGGCGCGTTAACACAAAGGTTATATACCTATATGATGGGTCCTACAGACACGGCCGTGCAGCACGTGAGTACGGTATAAAACATGGCGCGACAGTTGATAGATCTCGGCGAAAGAATTTCCGACGCAGCAGTGATTGCGAAAATAATGTCGAGTTTAACGTCGAAGTTCAACGTTTTCAGAACAGCGTGGGATAGCGTGAACCCGGCGCGTCAGACAGTCGCGTATTTGTTAGAAAGACTAATAAGGGAAGATTCAAACAATAGTGAGGGTGGTGACACAACGAGTGCGTTAGCGGTTACTAAGCATAGTAGTTCGAAATACGGTGCGCGTTCAAAGGACAAAGACAAGAAAAAGAAAAAGTTGAAAAAGAATATCGAGTGTTTTCGGTGCCAGGAAATGGGACACTACGCGAGTCAGTGCTAGAAGCAGAAAAATGATGGCAACAGAAACGACAAGAATCAAGGTCAGTCGAGCCGCGGTTGCGTGTTCGTAGTTCAGTCGCAGAAAGAAAGCGCGAGAGCATTAGTAGTGGGCGAACGAAAACATCAGCCGACAGCCGAGCAGTATAAGCAGTTGCGGGACGCAGATAAAGTGGATGTCTGGATTATCGACAGCGGAGCGTTGGAGCACGTCACATCTCGTCGCGACTGGATTGAGGAGCTACGGCCGGTAATAGGGGAAACTGTCATGTTGGGTGATGACGGTGTATGTGATGTGGTAGGCGTCGGGAGAGTCCGTATCGAGAAACTCGTCAATGGAGAATGGGAAAGCGGTATCATCGAGAATGTCCTAATCGTACCTTGTGTTACACGAAACCTATTTTCCGTCAGTGCCTGCACGAACAAAGGATTCAAAGTAGAATTCGAAAAAGGAATAGTAGAAATAAAGCGAGGCGGTAAAGTTGAGGCACCTGGAACCAAACAGAACAACGTGTTGTGCAGAATGTATTTCCGAAGACCGAAGCAGAATCGAGAAGTCAACGTAACAGCCCTGGACTTTAAAATGTGGCACGAGCGACTCGGCCATATACACAAGCGGGCACTCATCGAGTTGTTCAATCGAAAGCTTGTGGAGGGGGTAACCCTGAAGAACACGGAAGACTTCTTCTGCGAAGCTTGCCAGTATGGCAAAGTACATAAACTTCCATTCCAGAGAGAGGTCAAGAAGACGGCGGGCAATCCCGGAGAGATCATCCACAGCGACGTGTGAGGACCAATTTCGATGCAGTCGTTAGGAGGAGCAAAGTACTATGTGCTCTTCAAGGACGACGCGACAAATTATCGAGTCGTATATTTCATTCATCACAAGTCGGACGTTTTTAAGAAATTCAAGGAGTTCGAGCGCCTTGTAAACAATAAATTTGGGCGCACAATGAAAACGTTACGAACGGACAACGGTACCGAGTACTGCAACCAGAAGATGAGCGAATACATGAAGAAGAGAGGAATAACTCTGGAGACCACAGAACCATATACTCCGGAACAGAACGGGAAGTCGGAGCGAGACAATAGCACAATAGTGGAAGCAGCGAGAACGATGCTACAAGCGAGAAAGCTGCCAGCATATCTTTGGGCGGAAGCAACTGCTACAGCGGTTTACACGCTTAACAGGACCGGGCAGTCAAGGAAGAGCGGAAGTTGTACGCCGTACGAATTGTGGACGAGGAAGAAGCCTGATCTTTGCCACATGAGAATCTTTGGCTCCGACGCCTATGGATACGTGCCGAAACAGAAGCTCACAAAATTCGATCCTCGAGCGAAAAAGTTGATCTTCGTGGGATACGACAGCGAGTCATCGAATTACAGGTGCTATGATCATGTTACAAAAGTTGTGACTATTTCGAGGCATGTAGCGTTCAATGAACGAGAGAGCGAGGTGGAATCGGAGGTACCAGTGTCCGAGGTCGAACTCACACTACCGATGCAGAGCGAAATCAATAAAGATGCATTCCAAGATGCAGAAGACGATACCGAGGCTATCGTCATAAACGCAGGAGTCGACTTTGTAGACGCCGACAACGCGGCAACTGGACAAGTAACGAACAGGGTTGAAAACGTTCGACAGCAACAAGAGCAAGAAACTTCGGCACCGATGGTGCTGCGCGATCGAGCGACGATCAGCCAACCAAAGAGATATGGGCTGTATCTCGTGGAACACATTATTCCAACGACATATCAAGAAGCTGTATCAGGTCCAGAGGCTACTCAATGGGCGGAAGCCATCGAGGATGAGCTCGATGCACATCATAAGAACGGGACTTGGGAGATAGTGTCAAAAATCCCAGGTGAAAAAAACATAGATTCCAAGTGGGTCTTCAAAGTTCTTCGTGACACGAAAGGAATCGTGGTCAGATTCAAGGCACGATTATGCGCCAGAGGATTCATGCAGCGAGAAGGTGTGGACTATTCGGAGACTTTCTCACCGGTTGTGAGGTACGACTCCCTTCGAGTACTCCTAGCGATCATCACTGAAGAAAATCTCGAAGCAGTACAGTTTGATGTTCGAACTGCTTTTCTCCATGGACTTCTGGACGAGAATGTTAGGATGAAAATACCAACAGGACTTGAAGTCAACGAAGATCGAGAGAATGTGGTGTGTCTTCTCAAGAAGGCATTGTATGGACTCAAAGAGTCACCGCGATGCTGGAATGTGAAAATCGTGAGTGTTCTAAAACGTTTCAATCTAATTGAAACAAATTTGGACAAATGTGTGTATGTCGGCATCTACGACGATGTTAAAGTGTATCTCGCGCTATTCGTTGACGACGGGATAATTGCAGCTAAGTCTGCTGATGTAATCGAGAAAATTGTCGGCAAGTTAAGCAAAGAATTTGAGATAACTATCGGTGATCGCAGTACCTTCGTCGGTATGCAAATAAGTCGAGATAGTGAGTCAAGGTCGATGTTTGTACATCAAGAGGCCTACGCGAAGAAAATTATCAAGAGATTCGGAATGAGTCGAGCAAAAGGGGTTTCCGTACCGGCGGATCCTCATACTATTTTGTATCCGGCAGAGTCAGAAGAGACAGAAAGGCAAGTAGTGCCATATCGCGAGGCAGTAGGATCACTGATGTTTCTTGCCGTAGTAACACGTCCAGATATTGCATACGCGGTGAATTCGGTCAGCAAATTTCTGAACAATCATAACGATAGTCATTGGCGAGCAGTGAACGCATCATTGGATATCTGATAGAGACAACAAATATGGGAATTGAATTCCGAGCATCGGAGTCGGGTGTCAAAATTGTGGGATACTCAGACGCAGATTGCCACCAGAAGGTCGACGACAGGTTACGCGTTTTGTATGTCAAACGGAATTGTAACTTGGTCATCTCAGCGACAAAAACTCGTGTCAATGAGTACGACGGAATCGGAATACATAGCAGCGTCTACAGCGACGAAAGAGGCCGTGTGGCTTCGCGCATTGTTATGCGAACTTGGGGTTTTGTCAGATAAACCGATGAAACTGTAGGTCGACAACCAAAGCGCAATTCGTTTAATTCATAATCCAAAATTTCATAATCGCACGAAACATTGACGTGAAATTTCACTATATACGCGAGAAAGTCGAGAATGGTGAAATAAATGTAACCTTTGTGCCTACCGAAGCCCAGTTGGCGGATATATTCACCAAAGCGTCTCCAAAGCGCAGATTTGTCGAATTACGCACCAAGCTGGGAATGTGCATAAAACGCTCCGACGGCGGAAGTGTTGAGACTGGTCATCGCATTAAATGCGCTTCATAACCAGTTACTCATAAGCCAACCACTGTGACGTGAGCACGGTTGAATGCAATTAGCATAAAATAAAGTTTATTTTCGTTCCACAAAATAAAGACCTCTTTCCTCTCGAAACCACTCATATGCCTTAACAGAAATATCCTCGACTATCCTTTGAGTAAGTCTGATCTTGAATTTATTGAAATGTTGTTGATATATATCTTGCAATACTTGGATATTTCGTTCAGAAATCTTTATACCATTAATGATGTTTGGATTTAATTTTTCTTTAAGGATTTTTAAAAGGCCTTCTTTGGTTATTCGACCCAGTTTGACGAAATGCCGATGATAACCTGGATGGGGCTGTTCAAATGCAATAATATCTTTCCCTTCAGAAATAATTATTTGATTCTTAAAGGTGTTTATTGGGGCCTCACAAGACGGTATCAGATCAGTACTATGCTCTTTGGCGCTATGAACTGTACAAGAAGATGTTGTTAGAATATTTGTGTCCGTTTTTAGTCTGGACAGTGCATCAGCCACATGATTGGTTTTTCCAGGTTTGTATATAAGTTCACAGTTGTACTTCTCAATTCGAGCCTTCCATCTTTTAAGCTTCGCATTATTATTTCTGTTGCTAAGGCTGAAGGTTAGGGGCGGATGGTCTGTGAGAATTTTAATTTTTTTCGCACCATAGAGATAATTTCTCAAATTGTCTAAGGACCAAACTATCGCTAACATTTCTCGTTCGTTGGTAGCGTAATTTTCCTCGGTTTTGTTGAGGGACCTCGATATATAGGTGATGGGCTTATCCTTTCCTATTTCTCCTTGTGAGAGTACGGCTCCAATTGCATTTTCAGAAGCGTCTGTGGTCAGTACGAAGGGCTTAGAGAAATCTGGAAATATGAGGATTTCTAGGGAAGTTAAAAGCTCCTTTAAGCTATTAAATGCTTTCAATTCTTTTTCATCCATTTTGATTTGTTTCTTCTTTAACTGAATGGACTTGATTTGTCCATTCTCTCCTCTGTTAAGATTTGTAAGTGGCTTAGCAATCTTGGCAAAGTCTTGGATAAATCTCCGCTAATATGAAGCCATGCCTACGAAGCTTTTCAAATCCTTGAGATTCTCTGGAGGCTTGATCCTATTGATCGCATTTACCTTCCTCTCATCAGGTTTGATGCCTTTATCTGTTATGAGGAAGCCTAGGAATTCAGTTTCCATTTTAAGAAACTGTGTTTTGTCTAGGTTGACACGGAGATTAGCTTAAGCAAGTTTTTCGAATACCCTTGCTATACTCTGTATGTGCTCAGTTTTGGTACTTCCAAATATTATAATGTCGTCAATGTAAACATAGCAAATCTTTCCAATGTATTCCTTGAGGACATCGTCTATAGCACGCTGAAATATTGCTGGGGCTTTTTTTTAGGTCAAATGGAAGTCGAGTGAACTCATACTTTCCATTCATAGTAGAGAAAGCGGTTTTGGGTATATCTTCCTTTTTCATCTTAATCTGATGAAACCCTGATGTGAGGTCTATGGTAGTAAAAAAATTTGAATTTCTCAAACTGGAAATGGTGCTAGAGATGTCTGGTATGGGGTAGGTGTCAGAAATTGTGACTGAATTAAGTTTTTTGTAATCAATTACCATGCTATACTTTCTTTCGCCAGAAGCGTCTAATTTTTTATCAACTATCCATATGGGAGAGTTGTAAGGACTTTTGGATGGCCTTATGACTCCATCCCTTAAAAGTTGATTTATTTGTGCTTCGACTTCTTCCCTCATATTGGCAGGATATGGATAGGATTTCGCATAAATCGGTTCATCTGTAATCGTTTTAATTTCCTCTTAGATATGAGTATTAACTGTCTGGCGTGTATCTATAGATCCAAACAGATTCTTGTATTTGAAAATGATTTCTTGAAGTTTTTGCCATGTTTCTGGGGCAAGATGTTCATCTCTTATTAAGGTACTATTAACCTCAGTCGAAACTTTCTCTCTAAGAGGTATAAAAATATTTGGTTTTATCCTTAGAATATTATTTGTTCGGTCGATAATAGCTTCCAGTTCCTTCAAAGTATCATCTCCGATAATTTCATCGAAAGATTTCAAGCCAGGTAAAACAAAGAAGGTGACCTGTGTATCATTTCCAATACTTGAAAAAAATCTTCCCATGACTTTCTCGTTGATTTTAATTTTCCCCCAGCTGATTCTATTGTAAATGGTTGATCAGTTGACACTTTTTTCCTAGCAAACTCTGGTCTTATAAAATTTTTATAAGCTCCAGTATCGATCAGAAATTTTTGCATCTTACCATACCTTATTTTGTATTCTAGGTATGGTATGCTATAGAGGCTAGATTGGTAAAATTTAGTTCCTCTTCGAACATTTCGCACTGGTCGTTGTCAATTGGATCGTATGCACGTGATTCGAGGAGAATTTCTTCTTCTGGGTCTTCTTTTGTTTGCAATGTATTAACTCGCTGTTGTTTTCGTGAATATGTGCCTGAGTTATTATCAGGATGGATATCTTTTGCATGGATAGTAGCCATCAGGTCGGTTTATATAATTAATACGGTGAGTCTGTATGGAACGATCGATATCCATTGGCTGTGGAGGTTTTGGTGCATGAGGCCTTGAGGGAGGACTCGGGCGCTGTTGATGCTGTATGTCGTATGCTTCATTGTTTTGTGCTATCAACAGCGTCCTTGGCAAAAACCTGGGTGCTGGCCTTGGTGCAGTTCTGGCAATTGGCTGCTTATATGAAGGCGAGAAAATTTGATTCGTCGGTGATGTTACCGAATTAACAGAATGTGAATGTTTAACAGAAGTATTTCTGTAATTCAGGTTTTGCATCTCTAAACAGGATGAATACGCTTCGGGTAAAGTTTTGAATCATGATCATCTTGGTGAGATCTCCATTTAACCCTCTGATGAAAACGTCAAGTGCTCTATTGCGATGTCTTTCAATGGGAACATTACTAGTTTCATCTGTATAGCTTTCTGTGTTTATTTTATTCACGATAAGGGAAAATTGATGGTTTATATTAGCATAAAACTCATCGATACTATTATTTCCTTGGCACATAAAATTAAGTTGATGTTCTAATGTGCGGATATCTCTTTTGTCCGCGTAATGTAGAGATAAACATTTTTTGACGGCACCCCAATTTTCGCCAAAAATTTTGTATGATATAAGAGCAGAGTCTGCAGGTCCTCTAGTTTTTTGTCGTATGCATTGCAGAATCGCCCTGTATATAGGTTTGTCCTTGAAAACCTTGTAATCTTCAAGTATTGTTTCGACAGTATGCACCCAAGAGATATAGTGTGTAGGATTACCATCAAAAACTTGCAATTCTTTCACACAATCTGGAAGTTTGCAAATGTCCTTTAAATTTTCGGCAGTCTCTGGACGTCTAAGCGGATTACCAGCCACGTTTTGAGGTTGGCTGATTTGAATTTCTTCAATTTTTTTAAACCTCAGATCCATTTTCTTCGAAAATTCTATCTGAGCATTTATGGCCCCTGTAAGTTGGGTGATAGCTTCTTTCAGCGCTTCCATTTTTAGAAATTGATAAACGCTTCGCTTAGTTGCACTTTCGTGTAAAACAATTTTTGAAGTAATAAGTCTATCACTTTTTTATGACCCTTGTTCCGCGGTTTTTGTAAATCAATTTGTTCTTTGCAAGGGAAGTAGTTTCACTTACATAAGATGCGAGACTATCAAATCGGTCTCGGAGCAACACCAGTATCCTTTTGAAGCCGGTAGGGATTGTTCAAGTCCTTTTCCTTCAGTCAATTTTTCACTTCGGAATCACGATGGTCACTGTCACTATTTTGAGTCCACGGAACAGGCCGTATTCGTTCTTTTTGGCACTCTTTGTTGAAGAGTTGAAGAGTCCTACTAAGGTACGTCACTTGTCACACGCATAATTTTGGGTTTTGTTGTTGAGAATGGGTTCGCGACTTTCACGTTTCCCCGAAACTTACTTTCGATCGACAACTAACCACAATTGCGACAGTTTCCGAATGTGATATTATATTTTTTATTAATTTTTTGATAGCAGATCCTGAACCAGCCTCAGCGCAGAATTTAAGCAAACTTTTGGCTTAACTTTTTGAACTGCTTTTTTATATTAACCTTTTCACGCTTGACCCCGAAGTCGGCCAACTTCTAGCTTCCATAAAGCTAGGATTTAAGCAGCACTACGTGGAGGCTTGGAATAGGGCCTGGCTGCTCGAAGAAAGCTGTAACACAATCAGGCAAACTTGGCACGCACTGTGCTCCAAACGCACTAAGCGGCTCCTCAATATAAGCCGCGAAACCCTGAGTTCCTTCGTTTTCGTACTGACGGCACATTGTCTGCAAACACGCAGAAAGATTGGGTGTCCCTTTCAATGATTTCTGCCGAAGTTGCAGATCAGAGAATGCAGAGGAAACAATCCAACACTTTTTGTGCGAATGCCAAACACTGTCCAGGAAGCGCATTCAAACCTTGGGCACGCCTTTCGTAGACAACCTCACGGAAGTAGCTAATCTGGAAATTGGCTGCATTGCTGGCTTAATTCGAGAATCTGGATGGTTCTCGTCATCCCGCAGGTTCTAGTGCCACCCTTAAATTCTGTGGTATCACAATGGGCCTCTCGTGGCCTAAGTGAGCTACCTTTGGATAAAAAGGGGCTGCCACTACAACTAACCAACCAACCGAAGGGTCCATGCTCGGGCGCCAGTTAACAAGTTAGAACTTGTAATAAAAAATATATATAATGAAAAGCGACTGTTCGACTTGGAAGGCGGTTTAATACTAACTTTCGATCATATAATTATTTTGCCAGTTCATTCTTAAATCTAATTGAAAAGTAAACAAAATATCGTGGGAAAGACAAGGTTCGGTATTTCACATGTTAGGAGGTTGCAGAGGATGCATTTTATGGAAAGATAAGGAAAAGTACACAAAATATTGTAAGAAAGACAAAGTTCGGTATTTCACATGTGAGGAGTTTGCAGAGGATACATTGTATGGAATGATAAGGAAAAGTAAACTTGTGCTTATTTATGGCTGTTGGTGATGGCGGTGTTAACTTGAATTATTATCAAACGTCCAAACGCTTCGCTCTATTGTTCCGCATAGCAACATAGTAATTAGCTCTCCACTCCTTTGCTTGTACACCGAGCAGGCAATCTGCAACCTCCTTTCGCTTTGCCGCCTTTTCCGTTTTACATGCTCACACTGTTCCTATCACAGTACAAAATATGTTATGAACAAACTAACATTCTCGTTGTTCTCCATTTCGATGCCGTGTATCAATTGCTCCATACCATGCGGAAATCTAAGTTCATTAATACTTTTAATGCAGGTGCTGATTGTTTGTTCATTGAGATTATCCAAGAAACTGAGCTACTCCATCTTCGCCACACTCGCCAAATAGTAACGCAAATATCCATGCCGATTTTTCTTCCGTTTTACGCTCGACTCCGAAAAGTTTGCCGATACTGCGGTATTCCGCTGACGATCCAAAAGCGTACAATGTAATTCTTTCCTCAAGGGAAATCTCTTTTCGAAATCGTGTGTTCGATTCTCGTAAGCATTCCAGCTTTTCACATAATATTGCAAATGTGTATCTGCTCAGTTGGACGTTCTCCTTGAACTTTGTGTTACTCATATGACCTATACCGATTTCCCAGAAATATTGCGTTGAATCTTATATCAATAATACCAAGAGCATATAACAAGCAAATGTTTTGCGTTATTTTGTAGCGGAGCAGAATATTCGTTGAACATCCTTGGGAAAGATGTTTTTTGCGTTGCTTCCTTTGATGTTTTTCATCGGAAAGCTTGCGTTAGCTGAGTTCATCGTGAGTCAAACAACCTCCTAGATGTTATTTGGATGCAGCTACATTCATGACATCACATTTGAGTGTCACAGAAACTTTGGCAGCAAGAAAAAAAACTTGCCAGGCTAGTGGAATACATGTTTTACTTCAAATGACTTCAGGCATCACATACTTTTTGTTGGCAGACATAATAAGAATTGTGGCGGACCTATCCACCACCATTTCGCGGCATCCCGTGGCGGCGGTATCCACAGCACCTCCGACGAACTAGAGTGCCCAAAACTGCTGACCATCGTTCACGGCGGAAACTGCTGATGGCATCCGTCACCTCCACTTGACGACGTGCAACGTTGCATACGCGCCGTCGCCAATTGCTGATAACGCGCCGCATCCATGGCGGCAGAAGTGCCCGCCGGCCGTATGCTGCGTCAGCAAGTGTGGCATATATAGCTAGACGGATGCCAGCATTCGCCCCCCAGTCAATCAGCGACGTGACCATCGCGTACTTATCCGTATTATATTTTTACTTTTTTCGATTGCAATAAAGGCTATTATTTTGGACTCGCTCGTGTTTTTGTTCCTGGCAAAAAACAGTTTTCCACAGAATCAACGTGGAAAGTACCTTGTTCTTGAGGACGCGGTCGACTTTGTGTTAGTCCCGGCGGCGCGTGTACACACGGGGCATCCGGGGTCGAGAAGCGTCCAAAATGATGGGGCATTCGATCTCGGATCCTAGGGTTTAAGCGTGAAGTCGGGGTGGTGACAGCCCTCATACCAGAGATTTAAAGCTGTCAACCGAACTGCAAACCACTTGACCTGCTGTCTCGTAATGAGCTACGCCAGGAGCCAATTCGATAGCAAAAACAGTGCCTAATAAAGATAACAGTAGCAATAAAACTTATCAAACTTCTTTAATATATAAAACTCATTAATAGGTACTATCAGTACATACTAAATGTTTCTCTACGTAATGTGTCTTACTGTGATAATGGAAAAAAAGCTCAGGTACTACACAGTAGTGGCCGAAATTCATTCGGGGTTTGATATTTTTCCAAACTCAATCAAACATTTTTCCGTTTTTATTATTGCAGTTTCTAAATATCCTGTAATATGCTATTATGAACAGGACAGTTGATGTTTCAAACCAATCTTCACACGCAAATAGAGATAAGAGCCAACAAGATCAGAAAACAAAGCCAATTTTTTTAAAAACAGGTGTGCAAACTAGATCCTTATTACCTTATAAATCTCACATCTCCGGTTAATAGTCCCTTGTCGCTAAAAGGAGCTATTTACACCAAGGACGAAACCCACATCTAGTAACAAAAGCATATATCGTAATGATACGTTGATATGGAGGTAATATGACCATGTACAGCAATCGTAGTTTCGCAAGTTAAAAGTTTCAACTTTCAACCATTATCCATTATTAGGGCTTCACCACGAATGAACTGAAAGCAATGATGTATGAACTTTTGGTCAAGCCAAACTTTGAATTTATCTCTTGTAACAATTCTAGCATAAAATCTACCTCGAGACGAAAAGTTTGAACTTGAAACTTCAAAGGCACTGTTATATGCCGACATTTTATTGTGGCGGCCAAAAAATTCGGTCTTGGTACTAGCTACCAGCGCTACTTGGTCAAATGCTACTACTTCTGCATCTTCTAACTTCTTTTCAAGAATAATTGAAAGTTTTGTAATTGTGGTTCTTAACTAATAGAACACTGGAAAGTGTAGACAATCAATACAAAGACAAAAACGATGATGGTTTAAGTTTTCGGTCTTAATAGAAAGTTTTTAAAAAGAAGGATTTAACGGAACTCAAGTAGGATTAAATTTTATTTTCAGATGGTGAAATGCGAAAACATCGTTAATTTATAGTAACAATTGAATACAAACGGAAACGTTTGTTATAAGTGGCATTTGTGATTGTGAAGACACTTTGAAGTGAATATTTATTGGATGCGCTGATCAGTTGCATCAAAAACAGCTTAACATTTCAATTACCAATTAATTGAATCAAACAACCTTAATGAGAATCCAAGATGATCACTTTCCAATTTTGGACCAAAGGACCTTTTATCCATAACTTATTTTACTTTCAAGATTTCAAAAAAAAACAGCACCCTCTATTCATCTGTGTTTACCTTTGTTGCAGTAAAACTTTGGATAAGTTTTGAGCGGAATGTAAGCTGTGTAGATAGAGAACCACCAAAAATGACAATTTACAATTTTGAAATATCATCCTCAGGCTGAACAGCCATGAATTGAGCCTCTTAACGTAATCGTACATTTTTGGATATATCTAGATAAGTATCAAAAATTATAATACTAATGATAATCCACTAAATATCTAAATTGATACGAATTCATTGCAGTAAGTTAAATGAGTTAATATTATTCGTATCATCTTATAGAGCATCTATTAATTACGTTAGGCTTTTGTTGGGAGGTGGTGTAATTGAATCCATCCGCAGACGCTTGAAAGCCAAAATGTTTGAAGCAAAAATTTTGGTTTATATGCCAACTGAACTCCATTTTGTCGCGTGATGACCATTTTTTGTAGTTTTGCCCAAAATTTCTATAAGTACTGTGTAGATAATATGTACTATTTCGCCATTTTACCTCATTTATTTTCCTTAACTATTCATACCTATTTCTTATGTCACAGTCGATCTTAAAGCAAGTTATATGCAGGAAAAAATCGATGTCTGATTATATATTAGATATATGGAAATCTTACGTGAAAGAAATAAGAAGTAACTAAAATCTTATGAAAACTTACAAGAGCAGATGGAGGTACACAGTAAAAAATTGTATAAATTTTCTGTACGTAAATAATGGAGGCTCTCTTATTCGATATATGTAAATATGAATTATTTATTATTTTTGTATGTTATTTTGTAAAAGTGTAAGAAAAGAATGGTATTTTTTGGGATGATAATTCTTTAAAAGATCTCATTTTACAAAGCATAGACTACCAGAAGTGCAAATTAGATAGAACAAATAAGTTATAAGAAAAGAATTTAATTTCCTTGCAAAATTTTGATTATATTAAAAAACAGCTGCATTGAATTTGCTGCCCACACCCTACCCACACGGTTGATAGACTTTAAATATTAATTGTTAATTATTTTGAAATGAATATGTAATGCGATAATTAAAGACTTTGATTTTTCATTTGCTTAAAACTAGTTCAAGTATCTGACTTTTATAAGTATTGATTGCCAAAAATGCAATTCAGATTAAAAGCATTTTTTTTTTAAATGAATACAGTTTTTTCAAACTAAAATTTGAACTGGCTGGTCCACTTTTATTGAAAAATGGTCAGAACCACATAAATACTTGTTTGCTTTGACTGATACCAAAACATCATCAATATAAATATGTTTTTTTTTTGCTTTTATGTGAATATGATTTGCAATCATAAAAAACTTTTTGGTCTAAAGAGAACTTCTGAACTTCCAAAGCAATGATTATTGCATAGGCAAATCTGATTGAAAATATATTAGAATCAGAAATGAAGAATGGATGTACTAAAACTATTTAAAATCTGCTCAACACATGCAAATGTTAAAAAGCTTGACATCACCATAACGCCATTAAAGTAAGCGAAATAAACTACTTACAAACAAAGGGATTTTGTTCCAGGAACACTTGAAATATACTCTATAGATCTTCAAACGTTGAAAATTTCAATTTGAATTTTCACACCGATTTCAAGAACTTCCCGTGTACTGAAAAGTTGATTAATTTACACTAAAAAGCAATTTGGTAAAGCATTTTCTATTTTATCGACATTCATTCATTGAAGTCACTTTCAATAACATACTCTCTAACGAAAAACATTCTACTATTGTTGCGAAAACAATCAAATTTTCCTAGACTGAGATGTTTAAATAATGTATCAAACTAAAGATTTCCTGATACTACTTATTTTTCAATACATTATAATTTACCTACAGTAAGTAAAATTTCACGCACTTTCAAAGAAACAAAAATTACAGTGATAAAAAGCAATTATCTTATTACATTCAGGATTTAAAAGCAAGCTTTGATTGAAAATTCGGATATCTTGAATGGTTAGCAATTCTGTATATTGAAATGTGGTTTTTATTTTTTTAAGAGTCATAATCAAAGAGAGCAATAAGAACAGTTGACATGTTCACTCTTTAGGCATGAATGAGTTCAATTTCAACTCACAGATGCACAATTTTTAGCACACGTGAAAAAATTAAATTAGAATGTAAATCTCTACCTCGGTCACTATTTTAGAATTTGTCTGTGCGCCTGCCATTATTCAAAAACGTAGAAGTTAGATGTGAGGGCGACTATGACGAATTTGAATATTTCACGAGTCTGCTGTGTCATAATTCTTGATAAAATTAGCCCACATTTCGATTTTTTGTCCATTGAAGTTAAAATTGAACTTTTCAAACTTTATCTTTTGTTTTTTCAAATGAAGTAAATACAAAAAGAAACAAAAACCACAGACAGTCGACAATGCAACTCAAAGACGAGCAATTTCAAGACTAAAATTATGAAGATATTTTAAAAAAACAGACAGAAATAAAGCATCTTTACCGAGGGATAATAATTACCCGATGAACAAAAATCAAATGTTCCTTTAAATTCGTGTTATAGACAGACCACTCATGGAACAACGCTGAAATTCCAAGAAGGGCTCACCGGGGTAGTGGGTAAGGCCCCGGTGATTGCAATAACTGCAATCCTTCTGAACCTGTTCAGCAGGTTTGCATTGGATGTTTTCGCAAAAGCTGGCCACCAAAACACCTGAAGGATTGGTTCCACTATCGCCGTATAAAGCCATGATACAGTTTTAGGATTTCAGTCCCCAATAGCTCTTTTGCAGCAGTAGATTGCTGATCTTTCTGCTATGTTTGTGTTCCACACGAGTTTGGAGTCCAGAATTAGACCCAAATATTTGACCTGAAGAGATGGGTTGAGATTTATCTCATCAAGTTTAGGTGGTGTTATGTGTCACCAAAAGTTTCTCGAAATAGTCACGTTTTGCCCATTCCGAATTCCTAAGATAAATGCCCGACCTACAAGTCCAATTATTAAAAACTATTTAAACTACAACCCAAATCTAATTTCTCTAATTTCCAAACTCCTAAGAATATTGCTCGATCCTCAAACCCAATTTGGAATATAACACTTCCAAAAATGCCGAACGAAACAGAGTCCGTCGCCGACCCATAACCGTAAATCACTCGCATGATCGTGTCCAATTTCGTAAAGAATATTTTCTAGTGCACATTAAACTCAACCAATTCCCACAGGACCAAACAAAGTAAGAAGGGATAAAAATCAAGATCTGAGAATGAAATGGTCACTGTCGATTCTGTCGTCCGGTAGTCAAAACCAAATCGTCATCTTAAATCGCGTCGTCACTTTATATCCTATTGTCGCATTAAAATACTTTATATATTAATTCTTATTGCCTTATTGCCGTATTAATATATATATATATTAATTTAATCTGTATGTTATTGTAAAATATTTGTGTACAAAAGAAATAGAAATTTATCAAAGAAAAAGTGTATTATTGAAAGCGGTAGTGAAAGCCCATAACAGTGGAACAAATCGTGGAATTTTGTATCTTCTTGTGAAGAGCACAGCTTCCATTTTCTGCGCACTAATCCTAGGACCGCACTTTTTGCTCCACTTGTTAAGAACACCTAGGACACAGTTTAGCCTTTCAGATAGGGTCTTAACGAATTTACTCAATATTGCTATTGGAACATCATCGGCATACGACTTCGCAGTCAGTCGTTTCTATTGTTGACATAGAAAAAATGATCCATGAGAACGGACAACGTCTCGGAGCTGGATTTCGTCCAGACTCCATTTGCGTCTTTAACAGACCCTAAAAATAAGGGGGAGCTCGTCATGACTTTCCACAGACGACTGACATCCTTCAAGTTTTCTAATTCTGCACAGAAACTTCTTCAGTAGGTGCATTTAGCCTTTAGGATAGAACATTTGAACTCCTTCAGTTTTAGTTTCTAAGACCAGTCATTGGATTCTTTAGCTCGATTGAAGGACTTCCCACATTCCTTCTGCAGTTTCGCAATTTCACTGTTCCACCATGAGGGATTATACTTCCCCCTAGGATTTGTTGGACTACATGCAGATCTTGCTGCTTCATTGAAAGCCGATGTAAGGGTCCCAACGGTTTCTTCGGGACCGCATATGTCTTCAATCATTTGAGGTCGAACTTCAAGCGCAGACCCGAATACTGTTTGGTATTTGACCCAATCCATCCTTTTGTACCCAAATTGGTTTGAGCTGCCTTTATTCTGCTATGGAAACGGTGTCCTGGTCACTGAAATCAAGCAAGGTTTAAAACTTCAAGCCTTTTATGATTATGCAAGCTCTCGGTTTACCTTTTGTATTGAGGGATACTGTTTTGTATCCCTTCATGTTGAGCCCGCAAACCCAGTTTCCTACAACCCAAGGTTCCTGGGCCAGTATTAGGTCCTCTCCTTTTTGGGCCAGATTGAGGAGCAGTGCGACGGATGCCGCCATAGAGTGATGGAGTTTTATCTGAAGAAACCTCAGCATCACGATACAGGGTTGTGTCCGCCTCCTCGTCAGATAAGGACATCTCCTCTTCGCCCAGGTCGAGGGATTCGAGGAAGTCCCCAGCCAACTCCGTAGTGGAGGTGGTGCTTCTTCCATCGTCGGAGAGAAGATCTGACTCAGAGAGGTCCACGGTTGGGTCTACTGTTGCTTCCACAGTCACCTCACTCCCACTCTCCTTACTCGGTTCCCGTACTGCCTTCCAAGTACGGCCCTTGCGATATACTCGCAGGGTGGTAGCAGAAAAGCCGTAGCTAATCACCCCGCCCTTCAACTCAAATGGTGGTAGCGACTCGTTAAAGATTATGAGGGCCTCTCGCTGTCTATTGCTGGGCTTGCTTACCTTGGCTACCTTCCAGTTGCCCATCGGAAGGTCAGCATTGCTGAGCTTGATAAGCTCAACAATTTCCTCCGGTGTGGACGGCTCCGCCGGTATCCATGCCCTGGATCGAGGCCGATCCGGGATGTCTTCCCTGGAGACAGCATCTAGCTTTGCTCCAGGCCAGACTTCTCCCAATCTACTGAGAGCCTGCTTGTATAGATTCGCTGAACGTTGATCCGTGCAAGCTATCAGTTTAATGTGACCCTGGTACCAACCAGCGTCACGACAACTTGGCGGAGGGCCTGGGTTTGCCTCTAGTATGGGTTTGTACACCCGAAGAAGAGCGATTTCTACCATCTTCCAGTTTGACTGTAAGATGGTTCCGTCATCCCATACCAGGCTGTCCTTGGCCGCTTCGCTGAAAATCCTGCGTTTAACAGGGTTGGACGTGACCAATGTCGCTGTTTTGGTGTTCGACAGTTGAGCACTCTGCTTTTTTTTATATAAGTTTCCACTTGCTTTGAAATGGAGGCTTTGTGAGCCTGTACTGTGGTGGTTACCCATTCAAGGGAGAGTTTTTCCTTCTGGGAAAGACCATCGGAAGGTAGATCTTTCAGCCTTAACTTTGAAGGCAAATATTCTGTACCTGAAAGCCGTTATAAAGGGTTTTTGCCGCTTTTAAACACCTGTAGTTAAAACAGTGCCAGCAACAATGCGGGCCGGCGTGTTCGCCGTTGCCTCAGTGTTACCACTAGCGCTAGTAGACTTACCTGACAAGGTGATTGCCCCTGGCATAGCTGCCTTGGTGCATACACCCCTCGAAGAAGTGGGAGAAGGCTGTTTGTCGTCCGATTGGACATCACGGTCTTCTCCCCTACAGAAGGACGCGTCATCTTCTTCCACTTCCCGTCCAGGCTGAGTGGATTGTCCTTACTACTTTATAGACTCATTGCAATTGTTATGTTGTTCCCCTAAGGTCCTATGGTTATCTATGACAGTGGTAATTTAGATGATTTGTCTATGGAATCTTAGCATAGATGATTTTATAATGTCATACCTGCGAAACCGAGTACTCAAAAATTCTATGTATACAGATTTGTTGAATTGTTAGCTTTCAGCTACTCAATAACTACCCCATCTGTACTTATGATCAACCAAGAGTTGTAAAGGAAACCTTGGCTAGGAGGACTTTTGATCTAAAGCGATCACGTTTGAAGGCAAACAAACGGATATTTGCTTATCATTTCGTTGTCTAGGAGATGGCTCAGGTCGTTGTCAATTACCAGTATTGTATTCGAAGAAAGATTATTTTCTCCTACATATTTGCGAGCCTGTTTGGCAAATAATACGTGAAACTAAGATTAAAATGCATTTGTAGTTCGGTATTCAACTGGCAAATCAACCGCGGTCTTAGCTTTGAGATTGAATATTATTATTAGTCACTTCCCGGTACTCAGAAAAACTGATGGTATTTTTTGTCCAAAATGTTCATCGTCTGTACTGAGCTTTCATATTATTGCAGTTGAAGAAACATAAAGCTTATTAATATACACTGACGAGCAGCTGGTTAGGTACACCCAAATATTTTGAGTTTCCTAGAAGTCGGGGAGGTATAGCAAAACAAATCGATAATGGTTTTATTGCCTATGGAAATCCCAATCATAAAATGCAATTTCTAGAATAATCGCACAGAGGAGCATTTACCTGGATGCATTTATCTAAGATTGTGCATATAAAAGCGGAACAACTGATTAGGTACGTTATTCTATTTTGGACTGCCTACAGTGAGTGTGTTATTATTTTTCTGTGAGAATTTGTTTTGATAAAGCTAACATAACATCTAAAAAAATGGGAATAAGAAATCAGTTGATCCTGTAGGAAATGGGAAAATAAAGGCCTTGAAGAGGGAAGGATATTCCGGAAGGCAAATAGCAGAGAAAATCGGTCGTAGCGCCAACGCAGTGTGCCGTTTTCTCCAGGATCCGGAAAATTACGTCAAAAATTACTAAGAGATTAAAACTGCAATCACAGAGAGAACGGCGCCAAATTTTGAGGATAGCGTCAAATTCTACGCTAAGTGCACGGAAAATTGGTGAACAAGCAGGAACTTCTGCAAGTGTCTGGACAGTATGAAGGATGATAAAACAAACCTAACTATAAAACGGCTCCGTTTGAATAAAAAACCAGCGTTAACGCAAAGACATCAACAAGCACGGTTGCAGTTTGCTGAGACCATATCAGCTGGGATGAAGAGTGGGATAAGGTAATCTTTCTCGATGAAAAAAGATTCTGTTTGGATGGCCAATATGAGACCTGATGGCTTCTCATATTATTTCCATGATATTCAGAAGGCGACAAAATATTTCTCCCGCCACCACAGCAGAACAGGTTCAATTATGATATGGGGAGCCATATCCTATATGGGGCCTGTGGAGATCAGAATTTTAAAAGAAAGACAGACCGCAACGTGCGTAGATCTACTATGATCAGTAGCCGCCGATTTTGAAGAAATCTTCGGAATCATGGATTGGATTTTTCAACAAGATCTGGCGCCCATTCATACTGCTCATTGTGTTAAAGGCTGGGGCAAAAGACATCACAGTTTTGGATTGGCCATCACTTTCGCCCGACCTCAACATCATAGAAAATCTCAGGGGATGGTTGTCCAGGAAAATTTATGATGATGACAAGCAATATGAGAATGTGGCAATGCTAGAAGAAGTAATGAAAGAACCTTGGGCTAATATTCTTCCGCGTATTTATAAAAATTTGTATGAATCTATAAAAAATAGATTATTTGAAGTCATTAGGAATAATGGTGCAGTTACCCATTATTGATTAATAAAATGAACTGCCGCAATATACATATTTAATTTACTTAGTTCACTGTGCGAAATTCCACGAAATTTTACATTTTTCAGCAATGTACCTAATAAGTTGCTCCGCTTTTATATGCACAATCTTAGATAAATGCATCCAGGTAAATGCTCATGTGTGTGATTATTTTAGAAATTGCATTTTATGATTGGAATTTCGATAGGCAATAAAACCATTATCGATATGTTTTGCTATACCTCTCCGACTTCTAGGAAACTCAAAATATTTGAGTGTACCTAACCAGTTGCTCGTCAGTGTATGTAATTTATTTGAATTTGATTTTTAGAATAAACAAAAAGCCCCGTAAAATTCTTATTGCCGCATCGTAGCATATTTTACATTGCCTTCATTCAGAAAATATTAACTGTTTAAGTTTAAGAAAAAAGGAATAGTTTTAATAATTTTCGAAAAAACGGGAAAGCTTTTGGTGTTCGACACTAATTTTTCAAACCACTAAAAGTTTATTACGAGCGATTGCACTAGGCATTTCACGTTAGCACTGAACTAAGTAAAATGTATATTAAAAATCGATACATTAACATAATTAATCAAAAAAATCGGCAAACTCAAAAACAATCAAACCAATTTATATGTGGTTAATTTACTCCTACCGTACAAGAGATAGTAATTAACCCTTCATACCTCCGTGTGACATTACTGTAACATACCGAATAATTCCTTATAAATTCCAAACCATACATTTTATTCCATTTTAAGTCACTGTAACACGACGGTAACCCACCACTCTATGGATTATTCATGCAGTTCTTGTGAACTGTATGGCGTTACGTGTATCAAAATTCGTGCGAAATTCACCTTGCGTCACTTTGTGGCATTTGTTCGTGGATGAAGTTGATAAAATACGAAAAAAAATACAAAAACGATACAAAATTTGTGAAAATTGTGGCGTTGCATTATACTACAATAAACTTAACAATTGTTTTAAAGCGTTCCCTACATCTTAGAGGAACAGTTTAAGGCAGTGTGACACATCTGTCACGCACGCTTTTTGTGCTTTTTTCTCATTTTTTAGTAAAAAAAATTCAAAACTAAAAAATACGTGTATTTTTATTAATTAAAACCTACCACAAAACAAACTATTTGTTAAAATATATGCAGTTGAGGTATAAAGGGTTAATGTTTCCATTAAGCTTTAATGCATATGAATTGACTGTTTCAGTTCGCTTCTCCTAAAATTGTTTTCGATTTTTTTCCAAGGATTTCTGCATTAAAAAACATTGATTACTATATTGTTTAATTCGAAGTAAACGTTTTTGGTGGAGCTAAAAATTTTATTTTTAAAAATCTAATTTCAATATTTTGGAAATGCAATTACATTACACCACAAATACAAATGTTATATAAAAATGTAATTATGAACTTTTCTTTTTCAAGTTTTGCGCCAACGCTGTAAATTAATGAATGATTGAATTTGTACGTCAACAGCTGCTTCAGTAAGCAGTTCGCCTCTTTTGATTACGAATATGGTTTGCTAAGCAGCAGGCAAAGATGAATCCGATAATCTGTTGAAATATAAAAGTGATTTGTTTTGATGAAATTTGTCAATTTTATGAAAGAAAGAACTATGAATTGTTCAACGAAATTAACCGAGATATCAGTAAATTGCACACAAATTAACTTCAAATTTGAACAATTTTTTTACCTGATTTGATAAATTACATAAATTAATTCGGGTGTTATACATATGCTATTTAAACTTGCGTTTCTTTACTACCTTAGTTAAAAATGTTGTACAGCCAGAATACAACCATCGACAACTTATTCACGCAATAAGAAAGTTTTTATACATTGAAACTTGGAATTAATGGAAAGTTATACAGCCCAATACACATATTTTATCTAAGAAAACATTAGGCTACCATTTATTAGGCTTAAAAAAATTATAACTGAATGATGGAAACCTAAAAAACAGTTTCGTTCGTGTACATTAAAATAGCATATCACCAATGTTCTGCTGTCTAGGTTTCCAGAGAATATTAGAGAACAAACAATTACAGAAGTGTGTGAACCGTCATTGAATGAGTAAATATTTTTGATTAGATAAGACTTTTTTACACGACCAATGACTAATAATGCTATATGTATATATTACTATGCATAGCAAAAAAATATATCATTTAGCTCATTTTTAAAAAAAACGATTCAAAATTGTTTACTTATTAAATTTAAATAATGCAAGAAAACATTAAATATCATTCAATTGAATCCTTCATTTAAAAAATAAATAAATAATATGCTAACTTTATTGATGTTCACCGCATATTTTGCAAATATTGCAGGAACATTTTCCACACACATATTTTCTGCATTTGAAACAAATTTTTGTAGTTTCGTTTTCTTTGCAAAAGCCTATTTGGCACCTTTTTCGCATTTACATACGAGAATCCAAGCTTGAATTTGTTGATGTTTTTTGTATGATTTTTCTTTTTTCCTGTTGCTCATGTTGAAAGTCTTTGCCAAGTTTTTCGGCTGATTGGAATAAGAATTGCTGTCTCGAATTTTTTTCGCCGGTTATTTCTCTGTATAAAACCCATGAGTGGATTCCAGCTAGATTAAGAATATTGAAAAAACCTGCGCAGGCCATTTTTGCGATTTAGATTTCACGGAGTATTTTCTTGCCATTTGATCTACACCATATTTAGTACTATTGTAAAATCTAATCATTTCAGGTATACGCTTACTGTTTTTTTCTCGATACTTATAGATTTATGATTTGAGCTTAGTAAATGGTATGAGAACAATAACTCGACTTGTATAGTTTTTATGAGTAGCGCGGCATACCATATTTTGCCTCTTGCTTGGCGAATTTCGGTAGTTCTCTTTTATTACCGCGGATAGTTCCAACAACTATTTTATAAGTTTTCGCAGGGCACCTCCCCTAGATCTTTCCGCAAAACCCTCGAGAGATGGTTTGTTAACTTTGCTTTTAATTACTTTCTATGCGATTAGAGCTTGCCAGGTACTGAATAATATCACTATTAGATACGCTAGACATAGTTTGGTAATAAACTCTCAAGATGTTTAATATAACGAGACCGAAAAATTTATCGTTTAATATATCGAGTGTGAAAAACCAAATACTACCAGCAATAGTAAGAATGCCTAAATAATGGTACACATGGTACATGGTACAATTTCTAATTTGAATATTTTAATTCGCCGAATTTAAATGATTTAATTAATTAATTTTTTCATTGTCGGTGGGACCACCTCTGCCTGCATGAAATGTTGTTTACTGGCTACTGGAGATCGGCATCGCAGTTGTTATATAAAATACATATTAATATAAGGATGTGTACTCGTGCTAGTTTATATGAATATTACATAATTATAGAATTTTAAATAAAATTAAATTTTTGATTTACCTCAACTATGGCGATTCCAATTCCAACGTATCCAATGATGTCGATGTTTTTGTGAATAAATTTTTGTAATGCTTCGTCGCATCCAATTGAATACGCTTCAGCAATCGTACATGTTGGCAACATTATTTCTGTTCTGCAACAAGACGCTGGTAGCGTTAAGCCAGCCCAATCCAACGGTGAGGTTCTACCACAGCATTGCAGCTTTATTTATACAAATATTTATTATAAATATTTATATATATATATATATATATATATATATATATACATGAAACGAAGGCACAAAAACCACACACACCCCTCACATACACATATATTTGTATATATATATGCATATATATGTATATATACATACATACATACATATATATGCATATATACATACCAATATATACACACATATATATGCACACACACACACATCTATATATATATATATATATACAGGGTGTCCCGTAATGACCGCACACGGACATTACCACACAATTTCTCATGCCATTTCCAACAAAAAATGTTTTGTAATATTTTGTCGAAATCTTAACCCTTTAGCTGCTACAGTCATTTTCATTTTTCTTAAAAATTGCTTGACTTGCGTTACTGAAAACACCATATCTCAAAAACTACGTCGGCTAAACAGTCAAAAAAAACTTTTCAACATAGTAAATACTTCATTTTATTATTACAAATAAGTTTTATATGAATCACATTAACATTGGAATTGGTATAGCCCTTTAAAGTTAGATTTTTGTTTTTTTTTATGAAATTTTTTTTATTCTAACCACTTTATCTCAAATTTTTACATGCACAATGTTTTGTCCTGTCACATAAAAAAATTTCATATTCTCTGATGACCAATTCCCGTTAACAATATTTTGTCGTAAATTTTCAATTTCGAATAGTTACAGTAGTTTGAATGTAGCAAGGCAGGGTTTTTTCTGCATCGAAATTTCACCTTTTACATTAACTAACGGGTAAAAAATTTTCACGCTTCGCTCGACAGGTAAAAAGTTATACTTTTTATTAGGTACATTTATGTCTATGTACAATGTCTAATACCTAAGCTATTTTTGTGTGGCCTACGTAGGATTATAGTGATCCTGGATAGAATTTAATTGCATTTTAATGACCTCTTAATTATCATTTTGCTCACAAGGGGTTAATGGGAACCCGATTAAATTACCGCTTTAAAAGTTTAAGATTTTCAGGCATAAATCAATAATCGTTGCGTATAAATGCGCTGACAGGATTGATTTTATGCGTCTGCTGATTCATTCTTTCATTAGCAGCACAAGAAATTAACTTTTCATAGCAAAATGTATTCTGCTAGTGAATACTTTGAAATGGTTTGAGTCATTGGGGTATGCGAAAATAATAGTGACAGAGCAAATGCTGAATATAGGCGAAGGTATCCGAATCGAAGACATCCCCATCCAAACGTATTCCGAAGGGGAGAGATCCGTAGGCGAGAGACAGAACATCTGACGCTAAGTCGTCAAAACAGTCGAAGCGGCCGGCCATCGTGAACACATGCCAGCATCGACGAAAGTATGATCAGTATGCTATATGTTGTAGCAAATTTAATTTACAGTATAAGGCAAATAAGTCGACAATTCGCTCTTGCAAGGACGACAGTGGAAAGAATCCTTTAAAGGTCACATCTACATCCTTTTCATTTCATTTCAAAGTATTCACTAGCAGAATACATTTTGTTATGAAAAGCTAATTTCTTGTGCTGCTAATGAAAGAATGAATCAGCATACGCATAAAATTAACCCTGTCAGCGCATTTATACGCAACGATTATTAATTTATGCCTGAAAATGTTAAACTTTTAAAGCGGTAATTTAATCGGGTTCCCATTAACCCCTTGTGAGCAAAATGATAATTAAGAGGTCATTAAAATGCAATTAAATTCTATCCAGGATCACTATAATCCTACGTAGGCCACACAAAAATAGCTTAGGTATTAGACATTGTACATAGACATAAATGTACCTAATAAAAAGTATAACTTTTTACCTGTCGAGCGAAGCGTGAAAATTTTTTACCCGTTAGTTAATGTAAAAGGTGAAATTTCGATGCAGAAAAAACCCAGCCTTGCTACATTCAAACTACTGTAACTATTCGAAATTGAAAATTTACGACAAAATATTGTTAACGGGAATTGGTCATCAGAGAATATGAAATTTTTTTATGTGACAGGACAAAACATTGTGCATGTAAAAATTTAAGATAAAGTGATTAGAATAAAAAAAAATTCATAAAAAAAAAATCTAACTTTAAAGGGCTATACCAATTCCAATGTTAATGTGATTCATATAAAACTTATTTGTAATAATAAAATGAAGTATTTACTATGTTGAGAAGTTTTTTTTTGACTGTTTAGCCGACGTAATTTTTGAGATATGGTGTTTTCAGTAACGGAAATCAAGCAATTTTTAAGAAAAATGAAAATGACTGTAGCAGCTAAAGGGTTAAGATTTCGACAAAATGTTACAAAACATTTTTTGTTGGAAATTGCATGAGAAATTGTGTGGTAATGTCCGTGTGCGGTCATTACGGGACACCCTATATATATATATATATATATATATATATGTATATACGCATATACATATATATATATATATATATATATGGAAAAAACATTTGCAACCGAAGTCAGAAACAAACTTTTTTCTTCATAACTTTCTTTATTGTGAATTGATCTTAACAGTTTTTTAACAGAATAATTTCCCGTAAACCAAAATATTTTAACAAATAGTAATTAAAAATGTCGAGTGAGTCACACTTTTAGTTGGAAAAAACATTTGCAACTTTTATTTTAAACGTTTCATTTTTTAAATATTTACTTGAATGACCATGATTTTTGATGACTTGTGCACATCTTCTGGGCATTGATGAAATCAAGTTATCGATGATGAATATTGGAATTTTTTCCCACTCTTCCTTAACGGCTGTGTGAAGGTCCAATTTCTTCGTGAAATTTTGCTTACGTAGATTAAATTTTACAATCTCCCAAAGATTCTCAATTGGATTGAGATCTGGGGATTGTGCTGGCTAATCCAAAACCCTGATTCCATTATTCCTAATCAAACTCTTCACCAATTTCAAAGTGTGTTGAGGATCGTTGTCATGTTGGAACGACCACAATAAAGGCATGTGCTCATCAGCATACGGCAGCATCGTTTCCTCTAAAATTCATCTCTTTTGGTAATTTTTATAGGCCCCCCTCCTTTGTGATTTGTCTCTACCTTTCCACTTTTAACTATTCTACAAACTGTGCACTTTAATAAATTGTACTTTTTGCAAATGTCTTTTTGTGATAATCCACTTAGATTCTCGTTACTTTTATATCTTGCAAAGAATAACTAACTTATCACGTAGAATATTGACTTTATTCCAACAATGATCTGTGACAATACCAAACTATATATAGATAAAACGAATTAGATCGACCAACGCGTCTGACGTTCGTGCTTATAGCAAAATGAAAAAAATACGAAAGGGACACTTAGTTGTAAATCTGATACGCCGTTATAGTCAGAGGTTGCAAATGTTTTTTCCAACTAAAAGTGTGACTCACTTGACATTTTTCTGACAGCTGAACTACTATTTGTTATAATATTTTGGTTTACTATATTACGGGAAATTATTCTGTTAAAAAACTGTTAAGATCAATTCACAATAAAGAAAGTTATGAAGAAAAAAGTTTGTTTCTGACTTCGGTTGCAAATGTTTTTTCTAGCACTGTATATATATTAACGAAATTTATATGTACTTACTGCTGCTTGAAGTCCTTTAAATGCTGAAGCGTCTTGACCAGCAGTGCCCCAAAGCTTATTAACTGCTTTAGTAACGAGTTCTTCTTGATTGGCTCGGGCAATAAATACATAGACAACCAATGCGACGTCTATTACAATTAAAACAAAAAGCGCAACAGCATACTGTAAATTAGAAAACAAAATTGAATTTAATAACTCAAATGAAAATATTTCCATCCACATCCATTGAAACATCTATAACTCGAATTTCAAGACAAACAAAACAGAAGAAGCTTTATATATTTATATATATTTATATATATATATATATATATATATATATATATATATATATATATATATATATATATATACAGAAATCAAGTGCTCTACAATTTTAATTTATTTTTCTGAATGAAAATGCACCGATAGATTTACATGAAATTTTCGCTACATGAGATATCTGTCATTTGAGTTGAGTAAATGATCAAGGAAAGTAAATTTTAAAAGTGAGTAAATAATGAATTCCAAGAGAATACCATTAAGTGTTCGGAAAATTATAGTTCAGCTTTGGCAAACAGGAATTTCATATGCTAAAATTGGTGTATTAGTTAAACAATCAAAATATACTGTCAGGAACGTTGTATTAGCCTATAAAAAAATAAAATCATTCGAAATAAAACCTCGATCAGGAAGGACAAAAATGAGAGAAATGGACTGTGAAAGATATTAAAAAATATCCAAGATTAAGTGAATGAAGTTGAAAAACACTTCAGAAAAGAAGTGTCTGCTCAGACGGTACGAAATATTATAAAAAAGTCGGGCTTTAAAGGCAAGGTTTGCCGACGAAAACCGGACATTAGCGCAAAAAATGTGATGCTTAGATTACGTTTCGCGAGAGAGTGCGTAAAAAATCTAAGTCCTTCTGGAAAAGGGTTATTTTTGTTGACGAAACAAAAATTAAAATGTTTGGATCTGATGGAAGGCGGTATGTTTGGATAAAACCAAATACGAGTTCAATTTCAAGCATACCAGTGTCAGAGTAAAATACGGCGGTGGGAACATTATTGTATGGGGTCCTATAGAGGCTTCTGGACCTGGATACTTAGAAATTATAAATGGCAGGATGGATCAACATTACTATCTAAATATCCTCAAAAGGAATATTAGACAAAGTGCTGAAAAGATGGGGATTTTAAACTCTTTTGGCCTGTACCAGGATAACGATCGCAAGCATACCTCAGAGTAATGCCGATTTTGGGCTATTCATAACTGCCCAAAACTGATTATAACACCTGCTCAGTCCCCAGATTTAAACCCCATAGTGCATCTATGGTACCACTTAAAAAATAAATTTGGAATTTGTAAAGTAAAAAATAAAAACGAACTAAAAACAGCCATTATTGAAGAATGGGAAAATATTTCACCAGCCAGGAAGTCATAAGAATGCGAGGAAAGTCCACAAAATATTAATAATAAGTTTCTAAAATTTAAAGGAAATAAATGTACAACAAATCAAATAACTTCAGATAAACTATATCGTGCCTTAACTTTTTTGGGTCGTTTCTCGATAGTACACAAGCATTTTTTTATTATGTTTAAAAATTGTGTTTTTACTGAAATATATCTTCCCAGCTCCTCATATACTGTGAAAGAACACCATTCTCAATAAAAAAAAATCCACTAAAACTTACGCCTTTTCTCGCTGGGTACAACGTGCCTTAACTTTTTTTTATCCACTTTTATATACAGTCAACTTCGGCTATAACGCACCGGTTTATAGCTAACCCTCGCATATAACAAACCAACTTAACAGGTCCCATCTAATTTTCACTATTTTCCTTAGAAATAGTACTGGTTATAATGAGCTCGGCTATAACGAACATTCGTATATAGTGAACGAAATGTTCGCACAATTGGGCGATCATTATCGGATATAACGAACTTCTAGTCAAATAATTAGGGGAATACCCACATATCAATAATTCAGCGCTAGTAATTTGGGATTTCCCATTATGCATAGTTGGACCAGATTTCAGATGGCTATTGGTAATTTTCGCATTCCTAAATTAATTTGGCAGCCCGCAGTTGATACCGCCGTCGTGTTAGTGTTATTTCATCGCGATCGCCTGTTTTTTTTACAGTGGTACCAAATACATACATAGTATGAGTGATAAGGGAAAGGTATTTTCCCTAAAAGAAAAAGATAACATAATCCGCGAAATTCGAAGTGGAAAAAAACAAAGCGATATGTATCGTGAGAAAAATATAAGCAAGTCGACAATTGCGACAATGTGGCAAAAGGACGGGTTGCTTCTTGCCTTTGAACGTGTGAATGGTGGGACAAAAAAAAATGCGTAAATCGTTGCATCATGATGTGGATAAATTACTCCTAAAATGGTTTACACAACAAAGATTGTGTAATGTAACAATTACTGGGGCTGTCTTAAGGGGCTGTCTTAAGGGCCTGTCTGCAGTGAAGGCTGGATTGGTAGGTGGAAGACACGCCATAATGTTTGTAGCAGCAAAATTGTTGGTGAATCCAGATCCGTAGATACAAATGTTGTAAACAATTGGATAAGTACTGTTTGGCCTACAATTAAAGAGAGGTTTGGCGATGATGGCATTTTTAACGCTGACGAAGCCGGTATTTTCTATAAGTTGACTCCCGATAAAACTTTAAAATTTAAAGGCGAACAGTGCTAAAGTGGCAAATTGGCGAAGGAAAGGGTTACTGTTTTAGTGTGTGCCAACATGTCCGGCACGGAAAAACGAAAACTACTCGTTATCGGGAAGTCACAAAGGCTCCGGTGTTTCAAAAACATTAAAAGGATGCCTGTTGATTATTGTGCTAATAATCGAGCTTAGGTGACATCCACAATTTTCATCAATTATGTACGCGAATTGGACCAAGAGCTAACGTAGAAAAAACGAAAAATCGCACTAATAGTTGATAAGTGTCCTGCGCATCCAAAAATTGGGCAGCTGAATTCCTTAAAGCTGGTGTCTATGCCACCGAACACCAGTTCAAAATTACAACCCATGGATCAGGGTGTCATTCGTTCGTTGAAAAGTCATTATCGAAGCGCACTTTTGTTGAACATTGTTCAAAGCATTGATGCTGGTACACGCCTTAATGTCACATTACTTGATGCGATCAATCTTTTGCACAAATCTTGGCACAAAGTATCTACTGAAACAATAAAATGCATTTAAACATGCAGGACTATTGGCAACCAACAGTAACGATCCATTTGATGAGGAAGATTTGTTACCACTCAATGAATGGCTATTAGGAAATATTCAAAGCAGCAATACATATGAACAATCTCAAGATTTCCATGTCCCATTGGATTACCTCACTGCGGATGAGTCTTTTAACCTCGACATTTTTAACGGATGACGAGTTAGTTGCTGATATTCAAGCCATGGAAAATATTGAAAGCTCTGATAGTGAAACTGAGAACTAATTAACTGAAGGTCCAGTTGCAACCACTACATCAATAGTGCAAAAATTAACAGAAGTTCGTCGAATTTTCCAGTCTCATGGTGTACCATAAAATATTTTGAATAATAGAAATTGAAGCTTATACAGACACGCTGAAAATTCAAGAGCTTCAAACAAAAATAAGAGACTATTTTAAGTAACGAATTTACGTATTCATGGACATTTGATATTATATTTCTAATTAATTGGAAATTGAGTTTGCATTTTGGTATTATCTTGCAGTACATACATACACTTAGCAGAAAAAGTCTGCGTACACAAACTAAAATTTTGTTCCCTTCATAAAAAATCAAGAAATAAATAAATTTTTTAATGAACATGTATTTTTCATTGAAACAATAATTCATTTTATCAGTATTAACATTAAGTGTGTTGCTATAAGCTTATTATAAAAACTATAAAAATTAAAAAACAAAAGAAGGAAAGCTTTATGATGACGAAAAAGTCTGCGTACAAAAATATTTACTTGATTGCAAATTGATGTCAAAACTTATTTAATCTTAATTAATAGCTGGTAGGATATCCACTTCTTTTTATAACCTCCATAAGTCGTTTTTGCATTGAATTAACAAGTTTAGCAGTCTCATCTTTGCTGAATTTCTCCCATTCTTCGGCGATAACTTCTTTCAAATTTTGCTTGGAAGTTATGGTGTATTCCCGGATTTTCCGCTCCAACAAATCCCACAAATGTTCGATGGGATTTAAGTCGGGGGATTGTGGAGGCGTTTTAAGCTGATTGGGCACATTATAAAGCAGCCAGAGTTTAACTACTTCCGCCGTATGTTTGGGGTCGTTGTCCTGCTGGAATAAAAAATTATTCTGGAGTCCCAATTTTTCGGCACTTTTCTTCAAATTGCGCTTTAAAACGTTCATATAGTCTATTTCATTCATTATAGACTCAATGAACACCATTCTGCCCACTCCATTGCAAGCCATACACCCCCACACCATAACTCCACCACCACCATGCTTGACAGTTGGGTATAAATTCTCATTGTTGAAAGCTGTTCCCGGCTTTCGCCAAACAATTTTCCGCCCTTTGATGCCAAAAATGCAGAACTTGCTTTCGTCCGAAAAAATCATCTGTTTCCAAAACGCTGGCGGCTTTTTCACGTATTCCTTTGCAAATGCCAGTCGCCTAATTCTGTTCACTCTGGATACAAGTGGCTTCTCGCGTGCAACACGGCCGTGGTAGTCATATTTTTTCAATATTTTGCAAACAGTATCGACGCAAACATGTTTGTGAAACTTTTGCGCAATATCATTTCGCAGTGTCGATGCAGTTACACGAGGATTAGCTTTCACAGATTGGATAATACTGCGTGTTTCTCTTGTTGATAGCTTTGGTGGCCGTCCTGATTTGGGCTTTGATGCTAATACTCCTGTTTCTTTGTAGTTGTTAACAACTCTTTGGATGGAGGAATGTGTTCTTTCGACGATTTGGCCTATTTCGCGATATGTTTTCCTTTTTCGCCATAGGTCAACTATTATTTTTCGCTCGCTGGTATTAATCTCGCTTCTTTTGGTTGCCATGATGAAACTAACAACTTTTAAGACGCGACACCACCTTGTCAGCACGCTTGCTTGAACACAATGCGCTGTTGAAACTTCAAAGTAGTAAACAAAGCAAAGGTTTGGTGTCAAAACATCGGGATATCCCCTTTTTATATTTTGTACGCAGACTTTTTCTGCCATACTCAGCGTTCATTTTTCAGAAATTTAATTTTTATAATTATTGGGTTAAACTTATATTCATGAAGTGTATCTATCAAGATAGGGAAAACAATATTGTATAAATAAAAAATAGATATAAATAAAAAAAAACTTTTGTATTTGGTTTTTCATAAAAAAAGAAATTTTTTACTTCATGTACGCAGACTTTTTCTGCTAAGTGTACATATATATTTTGTTCGTTAATGAAAATATTATTTTGCTTTAAATAAACTTACGGAAAAAATGTTTCTTGGTTTTTAGTTATTTGGATATAACGAACTTCGGTTATAACGAACCAATTCTCACGGTCCCTAGAGGTTCGTTATAACCGAGGTTGACTGTATATAGTGGGACCCGGTTATAACGTACCTCGAGGGGACCACACCATGCAGAACGGTATACCGATAGTACGTTATAACTCGCATATAAAAAAGGTCTATCTGTTTAGGTATAAGTATTATTTTTATTAAAGAATAGAGTATCTATAATTTCATGATATAAAAGAGTACAATTCTAAGTCAAATACTTCATTCTCTCTATCAGCGTTATATACATTCCGCAAGGTGGATTAAACTTCTCCTGTTAATTTTTTAGCTATTCTCTCGTTTGGCTCATGAAATCGGTTATCTTGAACTGCCTTTTTGTTATTTGCAGGTTTTGATTTTGCAGATATGTGTCTATAATTTTTTTTAAATATACGGTCTTCTGTGCGCTCGTTTTTTTCCCAAAAATCTGGCCACCATTTGAATTGATTCTAATACATCCCCAATGGCGATGCTTTCCTGCTCGGTGGCTTCGTCGTCTGTGTCGCTTTGGTGGCTTGATTCTGCTGATTGTACTTTCTTTGCTATCTCAATATCTGTAGGAATTTCTGTCGGCACAATTTGAGAATCAATGTTTTCAAACAAATCAAGGTCTTGAAGGTCCATATTGGTAGCTCTATAATTTTCGAAAAACCAAGAGCTTAATGGGCGCTCGTCTTCTTCTTCGGCTTGAACATTTTTTATCTATCCATTCCGTCAAAGGAATATCATTTTAATCATCTGGTGAGCCAGTTATAAGCCCCGCATGCCGCAAACAATTTTTAATAGTTGTTGATACTTGTTGCCAGGATTTTGCTAACATTTTAGAGTAATATAGCATATTTATTTCGATAGCTAGAGAGCCCTTAGCTGCGTCTATGTATTTTATCAGAGCCAATCTAAAAAACATTTCGCAGATGAAATCTATTGTGCTTGAAGTTTCCCTATTGAACATTACCTTCGGTAGTAGGATTTGAGACACTTTATCACGCCTTAATCCTTCGGTTGCAAAATTGAAGTGCAGTTAGGAGGATAAAACTTCAAGTCAATATAGCTGAGATTTAGAACATTTGAGTGAGCGGCACAGTTGTCTACAATAAGGAAAATCTTGCTTTTTTGTATACTCAGCTGCCTGTCCCAGGATTGCAACTCATTGGTGAAAATGTCTGACGTCATTCAAGCCCGATTAAATTTGCCAATAACGGGCATTTTTCTTTTTTCGGTTCCAGATAAATTTGCACAAATTAACACGGTAATTCTTTCTTTGAAGTGCTTCCCACACACACTTTTCACCACGAAATTTAAGGGTCTTGTTAGGCAACATTTTTTTAAAAATAGCCCGTCTCGTCTGCGTTGTAAATGTCATCTTTATAGCCTTGTCTAATCAGAGGCCACTCATCACGAATCCAATCCATAGCGGCAACTGAGTTTGCATCTGCTGCTTCTACATGAATTCGTCTAAATTCAATACTATGACGGTTTTTAAATCTTTGAAGCTAACCTGCAGAGCACTTGATTTCTGTATCATTATTAAGTCGGGCGAATTGTTTGGCTTTCTGCCGCAAAATATCTCCTCAAATCGGATTACGGAGGTTTCTTTATAGTGTAAACCACTTTATTCAATTTGAGTCAACATCCTGCTGTATGGGATTCCTAATCTTTTTTTGCTACTGCTACTCACAATCTTAATTTTATTTCGGTTTCGCCAAATTGTTGAAACTGTTGTCTTTTTTAAGCACTTCGAATCACATATAGCCGATTGGTTTTTTTTCGCTTTCAATTTCTCGAATAATTTCTAGTTTTTCTTCAATCGTAATCGATTTGCGTGTTTTCCGCTCCATTTTTATGTTTCACACTATCGCAAGTCGATACCGATCTGAAAATTTCTAAAACTGGCGAAAAATTTATAATGGGATTTCCGAAAACTATTTTTATACATAATCACTTTAACGACGATACGTGGCGACTTCTTATCCTGCTACGTGTGGTAATATCTGCCACGTTTGGTAATATCTGTCACGTGTGGTAATGTCTGCCACATGTGGAATAATCTGTCATCATCATTTTTCTGCTTGCGATACCAGAATTGAACCAAACAACCAGCTACCTGGACTCATCCTTAACACTATACCAATCGTAAACAATTACGCATGCAATTAGCACTAGCAAGAGTATTTCGTATCTACTTTTCAATACATACATACTTTTGTTTAGGCAAGTGCTAAATATATGCACTCATTTGCGGTTGGCCCCTTCAGTTTATTTCCCACTCATTGCTCTTTATGCAAAAGGAATGATTCATAAGATAAATGTTCATCTAGTTCAAAACACTATACAGAACACGTGCAATTGTTGTCAACCCTATGTTCTATCGCAGACATCTGTTCAATGGGTTTTTATGCTTTTTTCGAAATATTTTGTACGTTTCCGTAAAGCGTACGGAACTAAAGTGTTATGGAAAAAGGTACGTTATATCCAATATGTACGTTATAAAAGTGAATGTTATATTCGTTCAAAAATACAAGAACATCTGTTATTTGTGCATGGGGATTGAGAAAATGTACTTTCTAACCGAAAGTACGTTATAAAAGTGCACTTTATAAGCGGGTTGCACTGTATATACTAAAGATGTACAATTTCATTACTTTTATGTAACGAATGATTACTGATTACTTTGACTTATGTATTCAGCATTTCGTACTTGGTTGCAGAATGCGAACTTGCATTGATTACTTAAATGGAATTTCATGGACGAATTGACAGACTACTATTGTCGAAACATGCGAAATGAAACTGTTTGCAACACAATTCTCGACTTGACCGTCAGTAGGGAACTAAACATTCCCAAAAACCCCGCTTAAAAGTCTGCATCCCACAGTCATATCATCATCATGTTATCATAACCGAATGATGTGAGTGAGAACAACAATATGAAACTTCAGTTTGCGCGGATTCGGATTCGATTCCTACTAGTCAATAATAAAACGTATGAATGAGTGAGTAGTAATACCGAATATATTTCAAAATGAGTAGTAAAACTTTCTACTCGTTTCAAGTAACAACTACAAAATACTAAATGATTACCTTTTACACATGAGTGTCGAATACATTTTGAAATGAGTCTTCGATACCCTTTGAGGCATCGACGCCGTCAGCCTGGAACACTTTTCTTGTTAGGTGTGATTGCATTCTTCTTGTTAAGCTTTGAGTAGGGAGAGTTTGTTTGATATCGAGTGGCGCCGTATATTTTTCTTTAAAATGAACCACAAATGTTCCATCGGATTGTGATCTGCTGATTGTGGGGGCCAGTCCAGTAGCTTGATGCCATTTTCGGCCATCTAAGTTCTTTTAAGCGCCGATTTGTGACATGTAGCGTTACCCTGATGAAATTTCACATCTTCAAAATTTGTATCGCTAGTGTCTTTATTTGCGAGCGCACTGCAAGCGAATCTTCTTCGGGAGCCATGACTTTTTCCTTGCCTTGCATTTTCTAGGGCCAGCTTCAGGAGTCTCCTTCCCACCGTACACGCAGCCACTGGCTTTAATTTTGCCTCTGATAAAATTGCAGCGAACACTGCAGAGGTTCAAGGAATTATCGATACTCGCGTTCAGTAATTATTCTTTTTCAGCCTGTTGTTGATCTATTCTGGTACTCACCAGTCTCCTTGAAGCGATTCAATGTATATTGCACATCACAGCGCGAGCACTTCACTTGCCGGGCTATTTTCGCTTGCGACATTTTGTTGCGCTAAAACTTTAATTCTATATCGCCTTTCTGCTCAAAGTTCAAATTTTTTAGACCTTTTTGATGGAAAATGGATCGTCTTTCCAAATACGGCAGCAGTTTAGAATATTGGTGTAGATGTTTCCACTTGAAATTTTTTTTAGTTTCAGGAACTTAATCCATTTTCAAACCCACCTAATATCAAGCGTACCGTGGACCGCTCGGCTGATGGCAAGAAGTTTCGCAAAGCGTAAACTCTATGCCTATATTTCTATTGGCGTTTTCCAAAAAGAAGAACTGTCGAATTGACTAGACCGGGGGATAATTAAAACTCGCCTAGCTATGGCTTGTACAACTCCCTCAGTCAGAATGCCGTCTCTTTATTTTCACTTGTCCTTAAATACAGTATTTACATATTGCTTATGCTATTCTTAAAATAATTTTCCCATGCTCGACTTCAATACATTATTCAATATGATCGACATATTGACACTTTTACGACCTGACCTCTTAAAATTCTTTCGCACGTTCCAAAATACCGTACAAGAATTTCATACCTCAAATGCAAGCTTCTCATGTGTCTTAATTGAGTACATCAGTCGACTCGGTTTGACTTGTGCCAGAATGGGTCTAATTTCAAAACAGTAGTGCTTGCAACATGAGACTTTGAGTTCGTACTCATGCTTCTTGTTTATTTGCGTTTGCTTTTTAATGTCGAGGTGATTTAATGTAATGTGAGAATGTTAATGACTCGATTTGTATTCCTATGCAATATCGTTCAATGAATGAATGGATATTGCATAGCTGAATTATTTGATTTGCGTTTGTGATGCAATATCATTACAGAATACTTGTAAAACACTATATATTGAAATCACTTAACACCCAAAAGACAAGAAACAAGTGTTGCACCAGAAAACATTCTTTGCATTCCAATCTGTTGTTGTCAGCTTTCGGGTGAGCCTGCTCCCGATGCAATCATAAAACAATAACATCAACATTCCTTCAGGATTCGATATAGTGCACAATACTTAGGGTGCCTAACACATATGCACATGGTTGTATATACATATATATTTACGCACACACACACGCATCCATCGTTAACCAAACTAGTATGACCACTAGACGTCAAAAATTTCACTGTAGCAAATATTGATGCAGGAACTTCATAAACATCGAAACCCCGGTTGAAATTGATCACATCTTCATGAAAATCATTGCATAAAAGAAATGAGATATGGTCGACATTTCTTCAGATTCACCGAATAAAGTGTTCAAAATTATATTTAATTATGAACTTGCCTAAATTGCTTAGTAATTAATTAATAACAAACACGGAATACCAATAAATTTCTTTTGTTTGGATAAATATCGGGTCATACAAAATGATCCGTTACATCCGTTCGTTTGTTATAAATAACGTATAAATATTTCAGTAAGTGACGCCGAATAATATGCGCAAACGAAAGGAGGTGAAGGTAGATAAAAATCAAACAAAAACAGATAATTTGCATACTTCGCAAAAGCAAACAAAAGTGAAAAGATCCGGTGAAGTCCAAGTTACCAGCATTAGCTGAACATTATCCAGTGCGTAACAAATGATTTTGGCAATATTTTTCAAGAAAGTGTTATTCGAGTTATTTTTATTTAAACATGCGACCTATAACGTCCACACGAGCAACTCTCCAGTAATATCTATGTAAATATTAAAAATAAAATTAATAATGAAAATAATATTATAATAACTCATTGCAGTAATCGTCCATTAATGACAGTCTGACTGATTCCTTATGCGGAGTGATTGGAACGGGGGTGTCACAAAGTTGTGGCTATTTAACATTGACGCTTGGAAAAACGGGCGAAATCGAGATTTAAGGGTTTCAATTTTTGTTCCCATTCTGACTGAACTAAATTTTGTCGCGTGATGTGGTCGCATCCAAAATTTCCATAAATGCTGCATAGACATCGCATTTGTACTATTTCATCATTTTACCTTAGAAAATTTAATAACCATTTCTTATTTTGCAGTTAATCCTAAAACATGTTTTATGCAATAAGAATTCGATGTTTGATTGCATTTAAAAACTATAAAATATTACGTAAGATTGAAAAAGAAGTAACTAAAATCTTATAAACTCATACAATGAATTAACTCAAAATTTTCACAAATGGTCTTTACGTGATTAATGGACCTTATCCCTTAGACAATTATTTTATATTTTTATTATTATTTCACTGATTTTCGTTTTAGAAAAATTTCATTTAAGGTTTTTATTAAATTGAAAAAATCTCAGCTGAATTTATCGAAAATTGCATCAAATCATACAAATCACAACACGCATTGATAGACATCACAACAGCGTAGTGTAAGTGTGAAATTTAAATCAGGTATTATTATTAGTATCGATTACTTATTTATTATAAATATAATAGTCGATGTTTTGCATTCATCACAAAAGTATGCTTTTTTGTTTAATAAGAACTCTTAAAAACATCTGATTTTAAAATGTTGATTCGTGTTCAAATTTGATAAAAAAAAATTAGTTTTTATTAGAATAAAAAAAGGTGGCTCATTCATTATCTATTATACAAATATTAATACAATTGACACCGCAACAACACCTTTAGAACAAGAGAAATTAGGTAAAAAAAATTTTATATTTTTTTTGTATTATGAAAAAAACTAAATATGCTTTTGATATGACCTGCTCATAGCATATGACTTTAAAGCATTGATTGCGAAAAAAATGACCATGCACTCACACACGTGCATATATAGGGTGTTTTGCACTTGATGGTATTAAATGGCACCAACGAAACAATTTATAGGAGGGGATGGGAAAATTGAAGACGTTCCGCGATATAAAGGGAGATACCCCGCTCCGCAACCACGACTAGGCCCGTGTAAACTCTATCTTTTTTGTTTTTTTATATGCATAATTTTAGGAACGAAGGCGCTGGATTTGGAGAGTTCTAAAAAAGAGAGGATACACCCCTGCCATTTTAGGCCTATTCAGGAGTTGCTTCCCATTGATTACGCGAAAAGAGTTGAGGGCTGCGAGTGGATTATCGAACGGGATCGAACAGACTCTATCTTCGTTAGTAATATTTTAAGGACTGACAAATCACATTTTTGAAGGAATGATATCAACAAACAGGACTACTGGCATATGTGGGCTGAATCTACTTCCACACAGTGAAGCTTTAGTAGAAACATGTGGGCAGGCGCGTTGGGCTAGTTGTACCATTCCGTTTGCCCGGTTGGTTAAATTCTGCCGAATATTCAAGTTTTTGACAAACAAATTGCCAATTTTACTAGACGATGTGAGTATACACGATGAAAATCCAAGCAACAAGGTGAATTGGTCGAAATGCCACCTAAATCTTCAAACCTGACTATTCTCGATTGTAGTCTTGGATAGGTCATACATAATGTGTTTGCACGGCTAAACTTCGTTGGTTCATACCCGAGGTTGAACGTATGTGAGGCAAACGAGGCGAAAGTCTCTTTGCCACCGGACTTTGTCGCGATCTTCTGTTCTCAAAAAAAAATATTTCGTTTCAAAGCAACGTAATTTAATTACACTGTTTCACAACGATATTTTGCTTAATCAATGCATCCAAGGAATAAGTATCATAGTTTGTTTTATTATTTTTTTAAATGAATGTATTGTTCAATGTTAAATTACAGACTGAAAGAAACTTCTCAGGAACATGAAAATTCTCACAACATGGTTATGGTTTATCGAGTCTACATGCAATGTGATATTAAAATGAATTATGAAAATATTTCCTGAGGGTGTTGACCCATTTGTTTATTTATATTAAATGAGAAAAGGTAAATTCCACTTTACTTACCGTCATTGACATACAATATGATTCTCGAATCGCACCACAGCATCCAAAGAATGCAATGATGAAAATCAAACTTCCCAGTACAATGAATCCAATAGGAATTTGTTGTGCTCCAAGTTCTTGAACAAATTCTTTGAAACTACTTACGTGAGTTATAAATATACTTCCCAAGATGATGAAGACAATGCCGCATAACTGAAATTTTCAAAAAAAAAACACCTAGTGTTAATTAAGTGGAAGTGTAAATGATACTATGAATAATGCGATTTCAACACTCGTAACTTAAGACCAGATAACAAATGGCTGAATTTTTCGTAGCTCATTTCTTAGTGTAGTTTCTTGTTGAAATCTATTTTTAGAAACGCAACAAGGCAACGGAAAGTAGATGAGTGAAGGTTTAATTTTCTCCAGTACTTATCCAACAAGGAGTCATGGAACGTGCAACACCGCGTGTTTGTTTTTAAGACTTTTTTCAGAATCAGTCGTATATTAAAACTATCCGTGCGTTTCGAAAACATTTTCAGTTGAATCAGAGTTCTGATACCTTCGCAAAACACTGTAAAAGCATGGATGGAGAATTTCGATAAAACTGGTTCTGTGAATAAAATCAAGCCTCCGGTCATGACCGGGCTATCCGTACGCCTGAAAACAACGAGCGAGTTCGAACAGCACTTGTGAACAGTCTTTCGCGTTCGGATAAGAAACACGACACTGCTCTTTGACTTTCTCGCCGTTCTTTTCATGAAATTGTGAAGAATGAGTTGTCATTTCATCCGCATAGAAGACTGCTCACGCAGCAGCTGAAACCTACGGACGATGGATTTCGTTTAATATTTGCGAACATGATGATCGAAATGTTAAACAGCGGCGAACTTGAACACAAGAGTGCTTGATGATGAGCGACAAAGCTCACTTCCAACTTGATGGTAATGTGCACAAGCAGAATATTCGTTGCTATTTCGAGTCGCATCTCTTACAAATTGTTAAGAAGCCCCACCTTTCGTTGCGTGTAACAGTTTGGTGCGCTTGGTGAGTGGGGGATTATCGGACCCTTCTTCTTTGACGTTTTATTTATACCGGAATTAAAATGCAAACATCACCTCAGCCGCACTTGGTTTCAGCAAGATGGCTTCACTTGTCATACCGCTCGAGGAAGCTTGGCGTTGTTGCAAAAAACATTGGTAATCGGAAAAAATGCTTTTCATTACCCGCCGAAATCACCAGATATACCAAGCTGTGACTTTTATCTTTAGGGCTACTTAAAGTCAACCAAGGACCTTGGACGAGTTGAAGCATAATATTCGCCGTGAAATCGCCGAAAATTCCAGAGAAACTTTGCAAGAAGTGTCATAGATTTTGTGAATAAACTAAAAAAAAGTTGTGTTACCAATGACAGGCATCATTAATCAATCTTGTGTGTAAAAAATAAATGATTCTTAACCTTCTCTCTTATACTTTCTGTGGCTATTTACACTTGCTACAAACTTTTGACTTCTTCTGCCTCACTTTTGTATGTTTTCTCAGAAAAGGACCGTTATTTCAAAAACTTAAGAAGCAAAATAAAAGAACTTACTTGTGTCGAATACGTAAAAAATCCTTAATAAATACTTGAAACAAAATCTGGAAAATACTTGTTTGTTTTTTGATTTTTTACAGTTATAAACTGATTGACAGGAGGTGAACGCAGAATTTTCTGGCAAGTGTATTTGTGTTTCTGAAGTTCGAAAAATTTCAATAATAAAGTTGACAGGTTCCTTTCCTCAGCCCTGTATATTCAAACTACATTTGTAATACTTAAAAGCGAAGCGCACATTGTAATCTTAGCAGTAAACTTCCTTAGTTCCATAGATTTAACATCAATGAATTTATGCTATCACATTAAGTCAGATGATGAAACGTGGTAGTTTTATCATAGCAAAAATAATGGGGGTTAAGATTATTATAGGGGTAACGCTTTGGAGACACGTTTTGCACCCGGTTCCCAAAATGTGTCTCCAAAGCGTTACCCCTATTTATATTACATTTACGGTAAAAATGACATTCATCAATTATTTTACATTTTTTTTATTTATTTGTATTTTTTGGCCCAAAAAACATCCTTTATTTTTTTTAATTTTGTTGAGTTCCAAACATGTCCAAAAATTACTTCCCAGATCAATTTGACGGTTTCATATGATCTCTAAAAATAGGCAAAATAACCATTTTTTAGTGGGGGAACCCCCATAACTTCTCATGGAGGCGTGACCGCCGCGAACTTTTTATGCCATAGTAGTAGGGAACCCCTCTTTCGATCCTCTACTCCCACCTTTTTTGGGGGTGGGAGCCATAATCTTAACCTTAACCAAATAATGTTATGACCTATGCTATAGTTCATTTTTTCCCAATGTTTATAAAAATGTTGTTCATATTAAATGTGAATCTTGAGAAAACCGAATTATTTGTCAAATTTCGATCCAGTCAATGAAACTACAAACCGGAAGAATATTTATCAAATATGATTTACAGAAGGGTTTTCAATAAACCCATTCGCTGCGACTAGCGATGTTAATCACACGCCACAAAACGTTAACTACGCACGATGGGTGGCTATGGTCAACCACAACATAACGCCTTTTATGTACGAAGAAGTGATTCGCCACATTTGTGCTTGGTTTGGATATATTTTTTTTTGCTATATGAATGCCCCAACGACATTTTTAAGAACCCGAACCCTAAAGAACGTGCGTCCTCGCAAGTTCTACATATGGTACATGTGGCGCGACGCTTCGTTATACGGAACGGTTGTAGGACGAGGGCCGCCTTAGTGAAAGGGTTAATGAGGAATAGAAATAGATCTTCAGAGTTTGCACCTGAAACAGTACTACCTAAATGATTCATATATTTACTTTGAAATCGTGCATTATTCAATGACATCACTTTTCAAAAAGCTTAATTGCATCTAAGGCCATTCTGAGTCATATAGATGAGATCACCAGTGATTCATTCGAATGCCATTCCATCTAAACTAATTTTTAGTTTCATTAACTTACCGCACATAAGAGATTAAACAGAAATAGCAAGTATTTCACAAGTGACATTCCACAATTCATCTTGACTAATAATTGTTCACTTCGACAACTAAACTTAATACCAATTTCTTTTCCACAAGACACAAGACACAAGTCAACAGGTTATTCGCCTTTGAAGAATGAAGCATCGGAATGGCAGCAGCTATGAAAAGAAAACAATTACCGTGTTTATATGAGCGCTTGCATAAAATTTGACGTATACTTCATGTTGCATATAAGCTCCACCGAAGAGATTCGGACCGATTTTCAAGTTTTGTCAAATCGAACTGAAATATACTTACAGTCTGTCAAGAATAAGTTCACACACAGGAAAAAAATTCAATTTTTGATCTTTCTAATTATAAAATACTACTTTTTATATATAGAAATGAATTTTTCCCCCTTAATTATAGTTATTTACATTAGTTTCAACCGATATATACAAAAAAGTACAACAACAAAGAACGAAAAGAACAACGAAAACAATTATTACAATTCTTGAAGTGTCAAGAAACTCTTTACACAATTGTTTTTGTTTGCACTGTTGCAACGATGCGGTAAATTTACCGTAATCTTTAGTCTGTATTGTAAAGTTTTATTAATTTGATCATGTGTGGTGTTCGAAAAGTTTTGGGGACAGCTTATTTTGTCTGTGTCCTTTCACTAACGAAGCGGTCGAACCGCAGATAATGTGGCATGGATAACATGTCTCTCGGTCGATATTTACTAAATGTAGATTATTAAACACAAAGGTTTACTGTTTTGCGTGAGAGGATTGCAGAGATGCCTCGACCTCGCTACTATGGCGCAGCGTCGCGTAATTATTACTTCGCGTGTCTAGGTCAGGAAAGCAAATCCTTTTCGATCTATATTTCCATTCTTATTTATACAATTTTATCAACTACCAATATGCTTACATCCTAAGTTAATTTATTACCTAATGACTAAGTGCCCAATGCATATTCTTATTACAAACAGTTCGATGATCTTTTTGCCCATGCAGCAACATAGGTCATGGAATTTCATTATGTACACTGCACATCCATAAATCGAACGGTGTACCCACTTGACCCATGACGTGATGCATTTTCACACATTAGCTTGGTCAAGTGTTTAGTCGATTCCAATCATAAATCGCTCACACTAATCGATGACATGGGGAAACCTCTTCCTTGGCATAGGTTGTGTGCATGATCAATGAGTGTAGCGGCAAAACACACAACATGTGTGCATCGATTTATGCAAGTGCACTTGTTTACGATTGAATGCTTTATGACCTACTTTCTTATGTGGGCTAAATTATCTTACACTAGGTGACAATGAATGTGTCATATTACATACAAGATTATGATACACTACACATGAGTTGGTGGTTAACTTTTGGCTAGAACGCATAATTAATTGAAATACTGTGTTTCAAAATGCCAGGCAAAAGATTATCCTTTGAATTGGTTCAGATGATACACTATAATCACCAATTAGGTAAAAGTGCGCAAGAACTGTCGGAAATGTTTTGTGCAGCATGAAAGACAGTCTATAACGTTATAAATCGTGCTGAAAATGAGGATAGATTAGAGCGTGGAGAAAGCCCAAAATCAAAATTATCTAGACGTATAGAGCGCCTTTTAATAAGGAAACTTGATAAAAACCCTTGGATTTTGACCAGAATACGTGCTAGGAAACTTAAGGAAATGTGTGATGTTGCTGTTGCCCTTGAAACAGTAGGACAGTGCATTTTACGAAATAAGTTCTCATCAAGAGCTGCACGAAAGAAACCATTGTTTTCTACACTAAACATCGAAAAATGTTTTTCCTTCGCTATGATGCACCTTTTTCAACCCTTTGACTTTTGGGACGATGTCATATTCTGCGATGAGACGAAAATGATGTTGTACTACAATGATGGACCAACTAGAGTGTGGCGCAAGCCTTTAACATCGTTGGAAAATCCAAATATCATTCCAACTGTAAAATTTGGTAAGTTATCCGTTATGATTTGAGGGTGCATCTCAAGCAGAAGAGTAGGAGACTTGACATCATCAACCATGGACACTCAACAATATTTGCATATCTTTAAAAGATATTTGACAAGCAATGCGCAGATATTCAGGTTTATGTATAACAACAAACCAAATTTTAAGTTTTACCAGGACAACGATCCCAAATATAAGGCACACATGGTGCAAATGTGGCTCTTATATAACTGCGGAAAAGTGATGGATACGCCATCCCAGAGTCCTGACTTAAATCTCGTCGAGAATTTATGGGATACAAGTCGCTAAGAGGCAACCCAAAAACTGAACTGCCTTAAAAACTGCGATTCTCGAAGAATGGCAAAAAATACCAACCACGTATGACTTCCAAAAGTTGATTCATTCAATGAAAAATCGGTTGCAGTGCGTGGTGGATGCCAAAAGTGGCCATACCAGATATTAAATATACCAAATAAATCTTAAATTTCCTGTAAAATATGTAAATATTAAATACAATAATAATTTGTGTAGAATTTCTTGACACTTCCAGAATTGTAATAATTATTTCGTTGTACTTTTCGTTCTTTTTTTGCATTGAAGTTGTACTTATTTTGTATATATCGGTTGTGAATAATGATAATAATTATAATTAAGAAACAAATCATTTACATAAATAAAAAATAATAGTTTATAATTAGAAAGATCAAAAATTGATTTTTTTTCTATGTGTAAACTCATTCTTGACAAAGTTAATTCAAAAAAAGCTTTTTGGTGCTTTTTAAATAAGTGTCTTGCGTCTTTATTTTTCAAATTCCAATAACAAAAAGAACTAAGTCTAAAGTGCGCTTATGCTATTTATTTCCTAAATGCGCTGACTGCACGTCTGGTCAATTTACTCTGGTCATGTGTGTAAAAATGCGCATTGCACGATGTCAATTTCCTTGGTGATGTGCTACACATCATTTATTTGGATGGAGTCTTTCCAAAAATGTAAAACATGTGTTCCGTTCAAGATATGCGTTTGATTCAGCTGTCACAGTTCACCCTAAAAATTACTTAAGTACATTATGTTGGCAGTTTTTACCTCTACAATGGGCTTGGTGGGATACTGAAATTCACAGGAGGCAATATTTACGTCAACTTCATGTTCTGAAAGAAGTGGATAGAATCAATAATATTACCAGTTTATTCACGGATGCTTTTCTTAAAAAACCCGCTGAGAAACGAGATCCCGGATTAATCGCTCCAACTATAAAGGACGCGTTGTAACCAGTATAAACCAATTAGAAAAATCATTGTCTGAATTGGAGTAAAGAATGCATCGTGCCACAACATTCAACGCTGTTGAAGAATGTGAAAAATCGATTTAATGAACATTTACTCATATAATTCAACCACGAATTATAGGAAATAAACTGATAAGAAATTTACGAACAATCCTGCGTAGATTCGAACATGTGGAGTATTTTCCAATGGAGAAAACCCTTATTGAAAGTATCTCTATCAAGATTACAGACTATCACGACGAGTTAGTCAACTGATTCTAGCTTTACACCAACATACATCAAACGAATGTAAGTATCCATAAATATTCGCTCGTTGCAAATATTAGCATAGTTTTGATACAAAATTGAACACAGATCTGCACTAATGAGATGAATGCATACTACGCACGCTATTATATTGTCAAATGTGGGAGTAAATTATCTGATATTGGTGAATTGTTTCAATCACCGCTTGTGTACCAATGAGAAAGAGGTGTTTGTAATTTTTCAGTGGGCTGATAGGGGGTACCTTGAACCATAATATTTGTTTGGAGCAAAATATAAAGGGAACGATGCCGTTAATACAGGAAAGTCAATTTTTCAAGAAATTGGGAAATCAACCAAATCTTAAAGGAACATGGAAAATCAGCAGCGCATGAATTGACACCAGAAGATATAAACAAAATATTTGATAAAATGGAAGGTAAAGACAGGCGATAAGTTTTAAAACAGCTAACAATTTTGCAAGTTATCTGATGAAATCTGCAGCTTAACATAAAAAACAACATAAGGCGAGAAAACCATCAACCGGAATTAAGAAAACTATAAAAAAGACGTTCATTACGCAAACATGTGTTGGATATATTTGGCAAGTTATTAACATGGCTCCATTGTCTAAACTGTAATTCAGAGTAACATTTTAAAAAACGAAGAGGCTGTCTAGAAACCCATTGCATGACAGGACAATTCTTTGGTACTGAAGTTTTTTCGCTGGATCTTGAAAACAAACACAGTAATTTTTCCAGCATTTACCTTCGACTCAAGATGTAGCTGATTAAAATGGAAAATGACAAAGGAGAACTTCTCGCAGGAGAAGAGATATTAGGAGATCTGACGGGTCTGATAACGCAGCTGATCCCATTGGTTTAACTAAAAATCTCATGCACTCACTTTTTAAACAATGCACTGTACAATCAAATGGTAACAAAATAGTTAAGACAGGCAACAATTACCAGTATTGTGCTTATATTAAAAATTTACTGAATTATGAGAAAGACGCAGCAACTCATTAAGAATTAATTGGCTGGCATAAATATTAAATTGAGATGAAATTAATTGACCTGTCAGTGGTCTTAACGTGTTGAATGATGAACTATCTGCAATGTTGGAAAAGAGCAGCTTGGTTGAGTTGAAAAATTCAGAGCGATTTGCTAAATCAAGATGTCCTATCTATGAAAGGAGTGGACTCGCATTTGACATTATCATTTTAAAAACCGGAGTTTGATTTGCTCTCGAAAAAATGACTTCAATCCTTGCTTAAACATTCTCGAAGCTACAACGTCCATGAGGCATGTTACCGTCAATTGCAGTATATTGTAAGCACATGAAACTGTACTTAAACGATCGAACACTGTGTACCAGTACAAGCAGGTTAAATCGGAAATCTATACGGTGCCTACAATCACACTTACACTATCCCTTTATAGACCAGGACGCATCTGTTTTCAATTGACCATTGACCATTGCGGGAAAATTTGTGGAATAACTTGTATAATAATAATTGACTTATGCTCCCTCTCAAAAAAGTCGACAACATTAAAAAAAATCGAAATGTTTAAATTAAAAAAAAACGTTTTTTCCCCTACTTTTCTCATTCCTAACTTTAAAACGGTTCATTTTAGGTCAAACTTGAGGGCATTAAAAGGTGCTTAGTAAAATTTTCCATAAGATAGGATTGGTTAAACATCTTAAAACATTAAACTCTTGCCGCAAAATTGCAATAAATATAAAAAAGGGAGAAAAGTGTCTTTTTGTATTTCATTTGTTTTACCACTTAAAATGCATTTAGGAACTTTATATTCCACCGAAAACATTTTTACAATATCATAAAATATCCAATAAATTTTCATCAAAATCAATTCAGTAGATTGCCCATAATAATTTTGCAATCTAAATTTATTTAAAAAAATCAAAAATTTCAAAAGCTTGCAAGTCAGAAATGTAAGCTTTTGAATTTTTTTTTACCTATAAAAAAGCACTTCGCCTATCAAATGCATTTGTAGGAGCAATGCTTCAATCAACAGAATCCGCAACCACCCAGTCCTGTTTTAGAGTTTATTACCAAGTTTAGCAAAAATTGCTGAGGCCGGCCTAATAATCCGTTTTGAACTTTGTAAAGTGCATTTGATAGGCGAAGTGCTCTTTTATATGTGAAAAAAATTAAATGAATTTAGATTGCACAATTATTATGGGCAATCTACGGAATCGATTTTGATGAAAATTTGCTTGCTATTTTATGATATTGTAATTTTTTTTACTTTGTAATCAGATATCGAACAAGATCTTCGATGATAGGTGTTTCATGCTAGCATTCGACTTAACAGCGACGGTTCAAACGAATTGTAGTGTAGTACGAGGGTGGGTCCATAAGTTTGTAGAAAAAGATGGAAAAACAATTTTTTGGGGTATTTTTTTGGTTCTCAACAGATTTTTTCCTTAGAGTAATACGATTTTTTAGTCACCTATCCGTTTTTGTAAGCCATCAAAAAAACGTGATATGAAAATCCTTCAAAATAGGCATCTGCTTGGGCAATGACCTCTTCGTTTGACCTGAACCTCTTTCCGTCAACCAATTTTTTTAAGTCTAGAGATAATAAAAAGTTACTGGGGCCAATCAGATGACTGTTGAAATAATTTGACTTTTAATTCCACAATTTTGGCCATTGAAACTGCACAGGTGTTCACTCGTGCATTTGCGTGATGAAATAAGATCTTTTTAATTTGAAATTAGGGAGTTTTCACTTGCATTTCTCCCTCAGATGACTCGTAATACCTACTCTTTAGTTATTGTTAATTTTTTACAAGTAATCTTTGTATATTTCTTGCCTGTGTGCTTTCGCTTTCTTTGGAGCTCATTCACCTTCAAAACCCACTGCTTTGATTGCTGTTTTGTCTATGGTGTGTGATAATGTTTCAATGTTTTGTCCACAGTTGTTTCGACACAAAAACTTCTCAGAATCACGACGAAAAGTGCCAAATTAGCCTCTGAGGCAACTACACGATTTCGTTTATTCTCCACTGAGAGCAAATGTGGCACGCATCTTGCCGAATTTTTTTTCAGACTCAATTTTTCGTGCAAAATTGAAAACACTGTAGCTTGCGATATACTTGTGGTCTCAAATATTTTGCGCACTTTGATTCGCCAATCCCTCAAAACCATTTCGTGGGTTTTATCAATAATTTCACGAGTAGTTACTCTCACAGGACGTCCTGAACGATGGTGATCTTTTGTTGATGGACGGTCGCGTTTAAATTCATTTACCCAAATGTAGATGGTTGGAAAAACAGGAACGGATTCACCATGAACTGTATCCAACTCAGCTTTGATTTTTTTCGGTGTAACACCTTTTAAATAGAAATGTTTTATCACCGCTCGGAACTCACTTTTCTCCATTGTTTTTAATAAACAAAAGTTGTAGAAATGGCGCTTACCGTAGAAAAAATCTTTTGTGATGCTTGGCACGTCAACTGGGAGTTTTAAAGCTTTATTGGCTCCCCTCGTAGTTTATTAAATCAAGTTGTGGTAAGGGTTGAGAGGAGATTCAGAGAGGCTTTGAAGAAAAGCGCCATTTGTATTGTAGACGAAATGTGTGTTGATATCAACAAGAATCGCAACGTATACACTAACTTCTTGAAGTACAAATACTACTAATATATGATATGCTAACAGTATCAGAATGAGTGTAAAACTGTTAATTAGACATGATCTATAAATATTGAATATTTCTCTGACGGGTATCTGACCTTCTTTTAACAAGCATCAGTAGCTGGTTTCACATCAATAAACAAGCGTTACTCGAAGAAAATCATGTATAAATATCAAACATCTTCGGCTTTAACCACAGATCAAACAGGTATATCCGGAAACTTAGAACTTAAATGGCTTGATGAAAAGCTGATCAAATCTCTATCTTAATTTTCAACAGGGTTCGTTAATGGTTAATTTACAAAAGAATTTTTCCAATGCTCCGTCATATCATATACAAAGGTTGTAAGCCTCAGGAACGTGTTTTCGAAAAAAAAACAGGAAAGGACGGAAAAAAATCAAAAATACATTAAGAAGAAAAATTATTATAAACAGACTTTTTGAAGGCGTGTGATCATTTATCCCGAAATGGGTGCTCATTGGGTGACGTCGAGTATATCGACTCATTTGACAACATCCATACAAATACTCTGAAAATTCCTTTGGGTAAAGGAGAAAGTATTTGTGAATAATAACCAGCTGATACAAAGGGCTACTCGACAACCTGGTAACAGCATTGCTGCGTCTTTCTTGATTGCAACTATAATAGAAGACACTTCAAAAAACTTGCTAATAATGACAAAATAGTTCATTTATACGGGAAAATTTTTTCTAATATTTTACAAAATGGTGGAGAGTCTTACAACCAGAACTGTAGATAAGAAGTTAGTAGTATAAAAGCAGCGTGAGGGATCCCCCCACTCATCACTAATTAGAAAAATGGTAATGAAACGAACTCAAGACACACTGGATCAAAAGGTACAGAAGAAGAAAAAGTGTTTTCCGCGAAACCAGTTTTTCATTCTCAGACAAAATTTTACTTCCCCATCCGCCAGCCTCTTGTTTAATTTTTAAGAAGGTGATGACATATTGGTAAACTAGCAACCTATTGTTGAAACCGAATCATATTTAGTGCAGTTATATTTCCAAACTTCAAATACCTGTCTAGTTTTTCACCCATTTTTAACAGCTAGTGCAACTTCGGGAGTAATTCACGTACCGGTGAATAGATTTTCTTCATTTTCGTGCTTATATTCGGTGAAGTTATTGAACTCGGCAGAGTTTTTACGAAGCGTAGAATACAGTTTCTTATTATTATTCAAAAGTAGAACTGGAAGGTATACTAGTGTTACGTTCGCCACGCAACGTAGGCGATCCCAAATCCTCAAGGGCGAAATATGGGACTTCCCTGTCTTTGAGATCCCAAACCACCGTGCGGGTAAACGCTGTTTTGTTAAAAATAAATAATGCTACGTTCGCCACTTCACGCAATCAAGCTAATCAATGAAATGTTTTGTTATTATTGGATTATATTATTATTAATGAATTAAATGCTTATCAATGAATTATATTGTAGGAAGTAGAGATTTGAATTATATAAATATAGAGATGTAGGTATGTTAAGGATATTGGAGTAAATAGATAAGTAGGTAGTAAGGTTTTGATGGAGTGTTCATGCCCATGCGCGCGAGACGATCACCCAATCGCGCAGTGGACGGCGGCTTCCGCGAGTTTTTCGCCGGACAGGCGGCAATCGGAAATCCCTTCGCATCGAGACACAACGTCTGACCCCTGACGAAACCAGTTGAAAAGCTTTTGAAAGCTGCTGGGGTCAACCAGCTGAGTGGTCGTCGACATACGACACGGAAAACGGGACTCGGCTTGGCTTAAATAGGATTGCGGGAGCAGCTGACGAGGCTTTTTGACGCCGATCGCTGGTGAAAGCGGGTGGATCTTTTCTCTGGGTTGTGCGAACTGGTGGACGGCGCGTTGCTGGATCTTTGATTCTGTGGGAAAAATCGCGGAAGCTGGGAGGAAATCTTACGCGTTGTGGAAGGAGGAAAGAAGACGACGGTCAGCAAGCGGCGCACGTGCGGAAAGTAGCAGGTGAAACCGGAGCCGCAGCATTAGGATAAGAAGGAACAAAATTGTGAATAGACAATAAGTAGAGGTAGGAAATTTAGCCAGGTCTTTGAAAGAAAATAAATTGTGATTGAATTTGATTTAAATTGGTGATTTTGTGAAGTGGCGAGGCGGAAATCGCCTTCCTGGCTTTGTGTTCTTTGTGCTCCCCTTTTCGGTCGGTGGTTTTGGGTCACCTTGAATCCGATTCCCGTTTCGGGATTCACGGACAGGGCAGTCCCGGCGCGGAAACGGGTGGCGCCCTTTCTTTTTTTAAATTACATATTCCCACACCCCTCTTCGCGGGTGAAGCCGGGTGGGATTGCCCGAACCGTGGTTAGGATCGGCTACGGTAGAGTGGAGAACGTTACGCAAAATTATAGACGGAACACTAGCTTACACTGGAATGTGTATACTGGTTGTACTGATAAAACCAGCATTTAATTTAACCGTGCATGGAACGGACATCCGTCACAGAAGAAATGATATCATTACGCAAAATTTCAAAGTGGCTGATAGGGCAGGGAGAATATTCATTGATGTTTGGGTAGAGGTTGCTAAAATTTAAATACCGCATAATTTCCTTCTCATGATATAATTTAAACAATATAAAATATATGTAAAAGTTCCGTATTTCCCCTCCCCGGATACGGTTTGATATAACACAGAAACATCTTCGGAAGAGTTTTCGAACCAAATTGACAGTAATATTCGTTACAAGTATGATCTTTACAACGTTTTTTTATATCGAAAACAATAAATTTAGAGCAAACTTTACATATTTTAAACGTTTCGTATATTTTTAATCTTCAAATTTATTCTGTATGTGATTTGCAAAGCACACATCACCTCCGAAGCAACGTATGTAGTCATTGCATTTTTAAATTTAATTAACAAATTGGCAAGCCGGATACCTGTATGTATTTCAGAATATACATCTCATCGGACATTTGTGTCTTTTCCGGTTTAAAATATTATCTCAGCATACATAATCTTCATTGAAAAATCTTGCAACTGACGTGATAACGTAATAATCAGATTCGTCATTATACTTATCACTACAATAGGACTCTTCTATGAAATCTTTAGTAGACCATTAATAATGACAGAAAATATACGTTCTAAAATCGTCAACATTCTTGAAAAACAATGAATTCACATATTTACTATTATACTATTATTTATTAGTCCAAAACAATATACCATGATATACATTTTTTACAATATCAATGTAAACTACAACTCAAGATTGTTTTTTCAGTCATGATCTTAATGCTTGTCCATCATTTCTACGTGAGACATTTCATTGGTTGTAAGAAAAATTTAAAAGCGTATGGTAATTTAATATCCACCAATGAATCACATATACTGGTAGCATATTTACGAATGACGAAATGCATGTGCTAACTGTTTTTTTTTGTTGGTCGGCAGTATGCATCAATCTCGCACAAAAGAAACCTCAAAGCTGTTTCATTTGTCATCACTATACAAATTCACCGCAACTGGTTATTTATCATTGGGTTGTTCAGATTATAACGTTTATACTGCGGTAATTTGTGTTGCTCTAACAAAATTGTAGTGGACCCCATCGCTATAGGACATTTAGTTTTGCCAAATTTATCTTAAGTTCAACTATCTTTGTGAGAAGGTAACCGAAAAATCGCTTCTTCTGTAATGTGTGCATAATCTACTTTCATAGGTGTAACTGAATGAAATCTAGATTTAATTCTCACTATTTTTTTATTTATTTTATTTATTTTTCTTCTGAATTTCTTCTATTGTTTTGCCGATATTAGCTTGAATTGCCAGCATGAAAGCTATTATAATTTTGTTTGTATCGAACTAAGATACTATTGCTCGTTTGTAAATAATTCTTCGGTATTGTCCAAAACCCGAATTCTTAACAAGCGCACTAATTTTATTATTTGGAGCTCGTTCAAAGTTTCTGGCGATATTTTCGTTTAAACTTTTGTCTCTATTATGAAATAGGTTGTTTATATTTTGACTGTATACGCTTTGTCTGTTTTGTAGTTTAATTCGTTCTGTCTCTTTCAGAAGAAAAAAGATTCTCATATTATTATACTCGCTAAGTGTTGATCAATACCATCAAATCAAGTTATAGATTCTTTTGATTTGTATAGAAACTCTTCAAACTCATATTTGGTATTAAAATTGTCTAATGAATTTTTTAATTGATAATAATAGTCATTTACTTTATGATAATTTTTATTTTTGATCGCCTGATAGTGTAATCGATGATAAAATTTCCTTATGCCTTCCTATACCAGTTCACACTTTATTCTTCCCAACTTTGGTTGGCTTCAGGTGTCCTTCTGGTTTGTAACGCTGGTTTTTGTTCTTTACATATCGGTTGAGCACATAAGCCTGTATAATTGGGTTTTCCCGAAACATTGATGAATAAAGATGAGACAAGATAATAAAATTCTAACGGAATGTTGATGAATGCAAGCAAATGTTTTGTCAATACGAAATTAGTGCAGTTTGCACGCAGTAAGTAAATGAAATCGTATGAATGAATTGTAGGTACTAGCTTAGGAAACAAACTTTACGAAATTAATATTATCATGCTGACCAGTCTACATTCACCGGTAAATCATTTCATTAGCTTAATGATGGTACTGGCGGAGGTATTGGGGGTGATTTTTAAGGTGACGTCACTGATGTAGATTGAGCTTTCAATGACTACCATCAGGTACTGGTCAAGCGGGGCCGAACATCCGTTTTTGATGCAGCGCACCCAAAAAGTCCGATTGAAGTGACTATGGCGGATATGGTTAGCAAAATTTATGATGGCGTGTTAGCAGATTCCGGTTCATCTCAACTTAATGCAAACAAAATAATTTACACGAAAAATTAGGAATGAGAAAGCTGTCAGCGAGATGGGTGCCGTAAATACTCACAGTGGACCAAAAACAGAATCGCATGATAACTTTGAATCACTGTATAGAAATGTTCAAGTGACACTCCAAAGAGCTTCTATGGCGTTTGGTACTTATCAACGAAACATGGATCTATACACGTCAGTAATGAAAGAATATTCAACATGGGGGACTTCACCCGGCAAAAAGTGCCAAAAAGGGTTGCGTCGGCTGCAAAGGTCATAGCCACCGTTTTTGGGATTCACGAGGCATCACCTTCAAAGACTATTTGGAGAAAGAAACCACAATCACGGGTCAGTCCTATGTTGATTTATTGGACAGATTTGATGCTGAATTGAAGAAACATGGTCTCATGTGGCAAAGAAAAAGTGCTATTTTCCATGACGACGCACCAGCTCACTAATCTGTAATCGAAGCAAAATTGGTCGAATTACACTACGAATTGCTGCCTCATCTAGCTTACTCTCCAGATAAACCTAATGTGATTTATTTTCGTTCCCAAGCATGAGAAAATGGCTTTGCAAGAAGCGATTCACGTCAAATAAATACGTCATCACCGCAGTAGAGGCTTGTTTGCGTAGTTCCACCGATAATAATTTTGGATAGCTTAAAAAGTTGGAATATAACTGGACTAAATGTATCCAGCTGAAAGCAAAGTCAACAAATGCATTTTCTTGCCTACCACGGGTATTTATCATACAGCCATCGTAAGTTCGCAAATACTCTATTGCTAGAATTTTATGATAGGATAATAGACCAGGGCGGATCCGTAGAAAAACGACTAAATTTGGTCGTTGAGAGGGGACACGCTGATTTTTGCAGGAAAAGTTGGGGAATAACTCGTATAACAATAATTGATTTATGCTCCTTCTCAAAAAAGTCGGGAACATTAAACAAAAAATCGAAATGTTTAAAAATTGGAAAAAAATCGTGTTTTTTCTGCTTGTTTCACTCCTAACTTGAAAACGGTTCATTTTAGGTCAACTTTGAGTGACAATAAAAGTTGCGTAATTTTTGCTAAACTTGGTAATAAACTCTAAAATTGTGCTTAGCGCATGCGCATTCAGTCGTAGGAGCCATGCACCCATCAACAAAATCCGCAGCCGCTCAGCACAATTTTGCAGTTTTAGCAAAAATTACTGAGACCGCCATATTTATCCGATTTAAAACTTGTAAAGTGTATGTGATAGGTGAAGTGCTCTTTTACATGTGAAAAAATTTCAAACTTTTATAAGTTTAAGTTGCTGACTTGCAAGCTTTCAATTTTTTTGATTTTTTTAAAATAAATTTAGATTGCACAATTATTATGGGAAATCTACTGAATCGATTTTGATGAAAATTTGTTAGATGTTTTATGATGTTGTAAAAATTTTTCAAGCAAAATATAAAGGTCTCAAATGCATTTTAAGTGGCAAAAAAAATTAAATAAAAAAAGGCCTTTTTCCCCCTGTTTTTTTTTTTATATTTATTGGAATATGCGACAAGAGTTGAATGTTTGAGGATTTTTAACTAACCTTATCTTATAGAAAATTTTATTACGCAACTTTTATTGTCACACAACTTTGACCTTAAATGAACCGTTTTAAAGTTAAGAGTGAAACAAGCAGAAAAAACACGAATTTTTTTCAAATTTTCAAACATTTCGATTTTTTGTTTAATGTTCCCGACTTTTTTGAAAATGAGCATAAATCAATTATTGTTATACGAGTTATTCCCCAATTTTTCCTGCAAAAATCAGCGTGCCCCTCCGCAACGTCCATCTGAAAACAGATCCGCCCTGGTCTATAAGGTAATGAACACTCGATTAAGCCATACATTTTTTTGGCCACATATTATTTTCAGCCAATTTTGTTTATATTGGTGATTTCCATTCATTTTGTTTATGGAGGTTCATGGTTGCTTATTTATTTTCTTTTGATTTCTGTTGTTTCGTTATTTTAAAAATTACTTTTTTTTAGTTTTCATGTATGTTGCCACCCTTCACTATGCTGATATTATATATTGCTATTTCAAGAAATGATCATTCTTAATGCTTTTGAATTAAAAATGTACTGAAGGGAATCATTGTGAGTTTCTCTGAAACACTTAAAGCAAGTAAACGAGCCGCCCCGATTGTGGTAAGCATTTTTGAGGCTTAGGGCACTTAAGCACTTGCAATTACGCAAGGGCCAGCCAAATGCAAGGCTGGCTTCTGCGACTGGATAGCTTCGCTGAAACTCGTCTTCCTGGCGGAAGTGGCACTGCAACCCGACAGTTTGTTTGCCCGTGCGGTATGTTACTTTTTTTGATGTCGTTTGTAGTTCCAGGACTAAAGTCGTTTTGTTCTGTTGTTAAAGTAGTTTTGATTTTTGGATCGCAAGGGTAGGCTTTGTTCGGGGTCGTTAGGTTTTTTGGGATGTACGCAAAAATTGGTAAGTAGAGTAAAGTAGCAGGTATTGCCTCAAAGAGATATTGGTTATTTTTGAACTGTTTGATTTCGTCGTAATTTTGTAATCGAGCAATTAGATTGATGAATCTTGTGAAATAAGAATCGAGGCCAAAGGTAGAGAAATGTTCTCACAAGATCACGTGCTGAACTGAACTAGTTCGTCAAACGTGATCACACCTTTGGCTTGGCAGAAGCCTAACCCGATTTAGATTGCACGAGAGAATCCTTCATTGCATCGTTCTCGGGATTGGACATCCATGAGTAGGGATGGTATGCTCTTTCACAGTCTGTGATTTTTTCACTGTGATTAAAAAATAGCAGTCGCATGGTGCGATTTGAAATCAAAAAGAGCTGCAATATTAAAGACCAGAGTCAGCTTCAGTCGCAGGAAGGCATGATGCTTGACTGTCGCTGCCCCTAATTTTTTACAGTCGCTGCTCGTTCGTGTTTTCTGCTCATTGCTTTGTCGTCTGCTCTGTATTTAGAAGAACTTGCAGGAAATTCAACAATACAAAACTGAAAGAGTGTGGTTCTTCAAGATGAAATCAGCATTGTATGATGTGACACATGCGATATTGGCTGCTACAGTGGCGGACATAACTATAAGTTCATTCACAAAATTGCACTTAAAATGTGGATGCAAGTTTGAATGCTTTTATATTTTGTGCGTACTGTAAAATACATTTCCAAGAAATACTGTTATGTCATAACCTTGATTTCTTCTGCTTATAATTTACTCAGTCAGAACATTTCATGCATTTCAAGCGGACATTTTTATATGTTCAGTAAATTAGAAAGTTATGTTTGTGAAATTTGGAGGATTTAACTGGAAATTTTTGAAGTAAGTGAATTAATTGCGCTGAGAGGAACTCGTTTTTTTACATAAATTAAAATTACCGTTTTCCATAGAAAAATGCCACGAGGAATGGTATTATCGATGGAGGAAAGGGCAAAAATTGATGCCAACAAAGAAAACTGTTTCTCCAAGCGGGAAATTGCAAGAAGGCTTAATAGATCTGTATGTGTAACTAATAGTTATATAAAATTGAAAGAAAGGTACAACGCTTCGAAACGAACAGGCAGAAAACCTACCATAAGTGAACGTCAAAAACGGCTAATACGGCAGAAAGCCATAAACAAAAGTATGAATGCGTCTCAAGTTCGAGCAGACTTAGACTTGCCTGTAACGGTGCGGCACGTAAGAAGAATCCTGAGTAGCAGCGACAATTTAATATAGACAAATAAGAAGCCTAAACCACAATTAAAGGAGAGACATAAAAGTGCAAGATTACTGTTTGCGGAAATCTACATGTCTTACAAAGATGAGTGGAAAACGGTTCTTTTCAGTGATGAAAAGATGTTTAATTTAGACGGGCCGGATGGATTTCAACACTTCAGCTTTCTTTGGCCGCAATATCCACAAGAATGAATTCGAAAAAGTATGTTGAACTTCTTGAAGACTTGCTTATTGATCACGCAGAGTCAATTGTTGGACCAGATTTTGTCTTTCAACTTATCCCGAGAGACAAAAGCTTGGTTCAACTCAAAGGATATACCAGTTTTAGAATGGCCAGCTTGTAGTCCTGACTTGAACCCCATAGAGAATCTATGGGGAATAATATCGAGAAGAGTATATGAAAATGGAAAGCAATTTTCGAACACAAGAGAGCTAAGGAAGCAAATAATAAGAGCGTGGGTCGAAATACCAGTTACAATATTACAAACCTTGGTGAATTCAATGCCAAAACGTGTATTTGAAGTAATTAAATCCAAAGGAAGCCACACGAAGTATTAACCTTATCATTTTATTAATAAATATGTGCCCCATTTCTGGTGAACTTATAATTAAATCTCCTAATTTAAGAGAAAAAAAATTGAATTTTAATTTTTTAAATTTTGTTTACGGTTGAAATAATTTAATTTCATTTTAATTTTGTTACATATATTATTAAGTTTTTCTTGACATCTGTTCGTAATAAATATAATGAATTAGATGTGAATTTTATTTGAATTTTTTTGTGAACTTATAATTATGTCCTCCACTGTATGTCTCGTGGCAAACAAAATAATTTTATGCTCATCAACTGAGAGACATACACTGCTTACCATTGCTCGCTTATGCTAAGAGTGTGCTCATCGCGTAGCTTCTGTTTGCTAGATTTGAATATGAGATATGATATAAGAGCATATTCAAATCACTGCGATTGAAGAGCTGCTCTTTATCACAGTTATTGAAAAAGAGCAATCGCAGTCCACCACTGTGATTAGAAAGTAGCAGAGTCTGCCATCTCTATCCATGAGATCATGGTATATGGGCCATATCATAAAGAGTACATAGCACTGACACTTCAGCCAATTCAACCCGACAGTTTGTTTGCCCGTGCGGTATGTTACTTTTTTTGATGTCGTTTGTAGTTCCAGGACTAAAGTCGTTTTGTTCTGTTGTTAAAGTAGTTTTGATTTTTGGATCGCAAGGGTAGGCTTTGTTCGGGGTCGTTAGGTTTTTTGGGATGTACGCAAAAATTGGTAAGTAGAGTAAAGTAGCAGGTATAGCCTCAAAGAGATATTGGTTATTTTTGAACTGTTTGATTTCGTCGTAATTTTGTAATCGAGCAATTAGATTGATGAATCTTGTGAAATAAGAATCGAGGCCAAAAGTAGAGATATGTTCTCACAAGATCACGCGCTGAACTGAACTAGTTCGTCAAACGCGATCACACCTTTGGCTTGGCAGAAGCCTAACCCGATTTAGATTGCACGAGAGAATCCTTCATTGCATCGTTCTCGGGATTGGACATCCATGAGTAGGGATGGTATGCTCTTTCACAGTCTGTGATTTTTTCACTGTGATTAAAAAATAGCAGTCGCATGGTGCGATTTGAAATCAAAAAGAGCTGCAATATTAAAGACCAGAGTTAGCTTCAGTCGCAGGAAGGCATGATGCTTGACTGTCGCTGCCCCTAATTTTTTACAGTCGCTGCTCGTTCGTGTTTTCTGCTCATTGCTTTGTCGTCTGCTCTGTATTTAGAAGAACTTGCAGGAAATTCAACAATACAAAACTGAAAGAGTGTGGTTCTTCAAGATGAAATCAGCATTGTATGATGTGACACATGCGATATTGGCTGCTACAGTGGCGGACATAACTATAAGTTCATTCACAAAATTGCACTTAAAATGTGGATGCAAGTTTGAATGCTTTTATATTTTGTGCGTACTGTAAAATACATTTCCAAGAAATACTGTTATGTCATAACCTTGATTTCTTCTGCTTATAATTTACTCAGTCAGAACATTTCATGCATTTCAAGCGGACATTTTTATATGTTCAGTAAATTAGAAAGTTATGTTTGTGAAATTTGGAGGATTTAACTGGAAATTTTTGAAGTAAGTGAATTAATTGCGCTGAGAGGAACTCGTTTTTTTACATAAATTAAAATTACCGTTTTCCATAGAAAAATGCCACAAGGAATGGTATTATCGATGGAGGAAAGGGCAAAAATTGATGCCAACAAAGAAAACTGTTTCTCCAAGCGGGAAATTGCAAGATGGCTTAATAGATCTGTATGTGTAACTAATAATTATATAAAATTGAAAGAAAGGTACAACGCTTCGAGACGAACAGGCAGAAAACCTACCATAAGTGAACGTCAAAAACGGCTAATACGGCAGAAAGCCATAAACAAAAGTATGAATGCGTCTCAAGTTCGAGCAGACTTAGACTTGCCTGTAACGGTGCGGCACGTAAGAAGAATCCTGAGTAGCAGCGACAATTTAATATAGACAAATAAGAAGCCTAAACCACAATTAAAGGAGAGACATAAAAGTGCAAGATTACTGTTTGCGGAAATCTACATGTCTTACAAAGATGAGTGGAAAACGGTTCTTTTCAGTGATGAAAAGATGTTTAATTTAGACGGGCCGGATGGATTTCAACACTTCAGCTTTCTTTGGCCGCAATATCCACAAGAATGAATTCGAAAAAGTATGTTGAACTTCTTGAAGACTTGCTTATTGATCACGCAGAGTCAATTGTTGGACCAGATTTTGTCTTTCAACAAGACAATGCTGCCATACATGTATCCCGAGAGACAAAAGCTTGGTTCAACTCAAAGGATATACCAGTTTTAGAATGGCCAGCTTATAGTCCTGACTTGAACCCCATAGAGAATCTATGGGGAATAATATCGAGAAGAGTATATGAAAATGGAAAGCAATTTTCGAACACAAGAGAGCTAAGGAAGCAAATAATAAGAGCGTGGGTCGAAATACCAGTTACAATATTACAAACCTTGGTGAATTCAATGCCAAAACGTGTATTTGAAGTAATTAAATCCAAAGGAAGCCACACGAAGTATTAACCTTATCATTTTATTAATAAATATGTGCCCCATTTCTGGTGAACTTATAATTAAATCTCCTAATTTAAGAGAAAAAAAAATTGAATTTTAATTTTTTAAATTTTGTTTACGGTTGAAATAATTTAATTTCATTTTAATTTTGTTACATATATTATTAAGTTTTTCTTGACATCTGTTCGTAATAAATATAATGAATTAGATGTGAATTTTATTTGAATTTTTTTGTGAACTTATAATTATGTCCTCCACTGTATGTCTCGTGGCAAACAAAATAATTTTATGCTCATCAACTGAGAGACATACACTGCTCACCATTGCTCGCTTATGCTAAGAGTGTGCTCATCGCGTAGCTTCTGTTTGCTAGATTTGAATATGAGATATGATATAAGAGCATATTCAAATCACTGCGATTGTAGAGCTGCTCTTTATCACAGTTATTGAAAAAGAGCAATCGCAGTCCACCACTGTGATTAGAAAGTAGCAGAGTCTGCCATCTCTATCCATGAGATCATGGTATATGGGCCATATCATAAAGAGTACATAGCACTGACACTTCAGCCAATTTCTCACATATCTGTTATACAACCAAAGTGGCCAGGTTATGCCTAAGTATATGTGAATGCATATCCGTGTACCCTAGCATGAGTAACAGAGTAAGGAAATTGCATGTGAATGGATCGTGCACGAAAGACAGAGATGCACATAGAAGCTAGTTTCGTTAATTCGTTAAATTGCAACTTTCAGCGAGAAATGTCAGTGTGTATTTGACAATTCGCTAGCGGAATATCGCGTGTAATCAGATTTTAGATTTTTTGAATGAAAATCGAAACAAATAATGATGGCAAGTGCGGAAGAGAAAGACGTTCGCAATATTTGTGCATCGATGCGCCACTAAGCAGCTTGCTATAATCGGAAAAGTGTTTTATGGCTACGACTTCGAACAGCGTGAAAAAGTGGCGGAACTGTTCGAAAAGGAAAAATGTGATCTAAGTGTGATCCTTGAGAAACATTCGACTAACTTCCCAGTGGGGCGAATAAAAAGGCCATAATTTGTTTTTATTAATAATTATTATTATTAATAATTACTGTTATTAATAATTACTTTTATTAATAATTACTATTCTAAATTATTATAATTACTTTAATTTTTTTATCTAGCCGTAAAAGCTGGTCGTCCTCTACTAAAGTCTCAACATCCTCGCCCTTCTCGTCATTCTCCTTGTCCTCCTCCTTCTCCTTCTGTTGCTCCAGCTCGTCCTCCATGTTTGCCCCGCATCCACAACCATCATTCGTTATTAAGAATGTTTGATCGTTCCTGAATAGTTATAATTGACTTTGTATTTACAATATCAAATTACAACAAATAATATTCGATTCGAACAATATTAAATTATTTATAACAATATCAAATTATTAAATGCATAAGCGTCACTACTCCCATTTTCCTCAACCTGACAATATTGTAAGTTTGGAATTCTATAAAATTATCTTGATATTTTATAAATAACATTTTTTACAACTTTGATCAAAATTTTGCTAAAACGCACAATAATTATAATATTACTATGAAGGTTTTTGGGATCTGCACGAATTAATAGTGGGTTTCAACAATTTCAAAATTAATTAATTTTTTATCTTTATTTCAGCTTTTTTCATTCTCAATAAAAAACGGCTTAACCGATTTTGCGGAAAAGTCATTCAGTTTTAAGTTATGTAATTACGCGTCGTATGAAACCAGTCCCACGTCAATGCAAACTTTGATTCTTAAGATAATCGAGACGAAAAATAATTCCGAACGCACTTACGTACATACACACACGCAGACATCTATCTTGAAATGATGGCTTTAGATTTTAGAGATCTTAAAACGTGTAGATATGCCAAAACTGGGAAGTTCATAAAGTTCCTTCTTCGGTGGTCTATTTATTTAGGAATATAGAGCAACGAAGAAGGCATTGCATTTCCATGGAACTGCTACACAGAATCAGTGAAAACTCCTTGCTAGTGAACTTGTGCAGGTATCAATAGTTGGGTGAAATTATAGTGAAACACTCTGCGGTAACTTCAAGTTTGACCGGTTTTCACGTTCGTTTTCCAATTCTCAGCTCAGAGTGACGGATAAAGCGCGTAAGAAATCAAAAAACTTGCAGCTCAGCGAATTTTAGTGAAGAAAGGAAATGCAGTTTCATCTTTGAACTTTGAAAAAGTAAATAAAGCGTAAAATTGACGATTTCGCAGTTTAGTTGATCTGCTAAAACCCCTTATTTTTTTCTAAATGCTCACATACAAAAATTTTCAATTTCAATTGATTGCTATTTTAAATTGCAATACCACGTATTTTCGTTGTTTTTGTTGATCGAGCAGCCCTAAATGCTTCGATCAATTTCGTATTTACATCGGGTATTCACCGCATTCGTTAATTTCACGCACACTGGCGTTAAGTCAGCTGGTTTAGGCATGCATACGTGCACGGTTAACTTTTATAAAATGGCGAGCTCGCCTCTCTACTTATGCACAAACTGGCCAGGAGAAATTTGAATATGAATTTCAACCTACTCTTTCGCGCGAGTTAGTCCAGCTGACCCCAATAGCCTTGATTCAGCTGACCTCAACGACGAAACCATCAGCACATCCGCCACACGCATGGATCTTGCCGATCGAGCCTACCAAGTCAACATTTCAACACACGCCGGAAGCAATCACCTGTAAAGGTGCAACTTAATTTAGTATGTGCATTCAGTCAGCACTTTTCCAAATTTATAAAAGTTAGTGAAATTGATATTGAAACCAATTGTAATTTTTCGAGCGCGAATAAACACGCTTATTCACCTAAATATTTTTTTTAATCTCCTCTCGGTGTAACGACGTAACTCGCGCAAGCTTGGAAAAGAAAGTCAGAGAGCTCTTTCTGATGGAGGGGTAATTTTGACATGTTTTGTCTCAAGCCTGTTTTGACAGCTCAGAGCGTCAGTGCTGTATATTCCTTTTGCTATGATATAGACAAATAAGTTGTCTCTAGAGATGCTGCGATGACGTAGTGTCTTGGAACAGGAAACTAACAGGAACGAAACGAACTGAATAAACGCCTATACGTGTGTGGTATCAATAGAGCGCTGTTCATAAGTGTCAAGGGTGCATAAGTGTCAAACGGCTTTCATTGACAGGTCTTAACAAAAAGAAAGCAAAACGCGTATTCATCGAAATTTAGTGGTTTTCTACAAATCCTGACCTTGTTTCGAAGTACTATGTGACAAAAACAAGTGATAACCTCGGGTGTAGCACCCCGAAGAAAACGTTGTTGATAAATTTACGAGAAAGTTAGTGAAATTCAAGAATTTGCGATATTAAGTGCAAAATTCATGGTTGTGAAAATACATAACATTTTCGAGATAAAGGAGTGCATTTTCGTAATTAAGTGCAGTAAATATACACGTTGTTATCTGTTTAAAAGATTGAGTGCTTTTAAAAGCTGTTTTAATTGAAAATTTAATACTTTTATGTGCACTGAAATATCCAATACAAAGAATGACATTTCCCAAAATTGTGTACAATTTACAATCAGTGGCGTTTCAGAAATGAATGAGACGAAATGAATTTTATCAATTATTTATTTTAAATTCGATGTTGGTAACAGCCATAGTTCTGCCAAAGCCAGTCCCAAGCCCGGTTATAAAAGGAAGAGGGTGGCTTTAAAGTTTAACAAATTAAGTAGAGTTTTCCCAGCTTTTACTGTTAATATTAAATATTGAGTGGTTTACTGCAATATTGACGGGATTTTTAAAGTTTAACATTAACCATAGAAAATCATCTTATAAAAAGTCTCGAACACATATGATTTTAATTTTTTTTGCTGTATTTAAAACTAAAATTATTAATGTTACATGTGTTTGAGTACTCATCCGATATGTTCAGTATCTAAACGTTAAGTGTGTGGGCTGTAGCCTAACATGCATAATTGATTTCGGTTTCTATTTGATATTCATGCAAACTCTTTTCATTGGAGGTCTAAAATTGCCGTAATATATTCTTGAATAATGTTTCGATTTGTAAAATTTTTGAAATCTTGCGCCAAAATTTCGGTCCCTCAAATTTTCGATGTCGTCTGCCAATGACAACCAACCACTACATGAAGGTGTCACAAACACATAATGAAACTGCTACCACAAATTATGTTGATGTTCATAGTTACCTCTTTTCGATTTACTAATGGGTTTACGTTTGTGTCTATTTACCAATGAAGAAAGACTAGAGGAAGCGGTGTTCAACAAAATTATTGAGACAAAATACTTAAGTGTAGTTGTACTCACCAACACAGCTGGAACAGTCAAATGCGTAGAACGAGTTTTTTTCGGGTGGAGGGAGATTTGAATATTCTTTTGAATCATTTAGCAGAGATATATTTTATGTGCTGTTTACCTTCGTTGAAACATATGTATAATATTTCATTAAACCTTGATACTGGGATGAGGTACTTTACCCAATGTTTGAGAGGTTAAAAATATTTTTAATTTGATACTAATTTTTGCATACTTAATAACTTTATGTCCAAGCTGAATTTTGCAGTGAATGTTTTACGATATTTGTTTCTATGGTGCCATTGATAGCTACGAGTGGGTTTACAAAAATAAAAGAAAGGACATTGGGTTCACAATTCTGATATTGTGAATGATGTGTAAAATAATACCGAAAATCATCAAAGAGAAGTAAAAAGTAAATAAAAATACTATTGAACCCCCTCCTCCTTCCTTTATGTCTATAGTTGTGTAACGCAATGCGATTTTGTTGATTATTCATCATCAAGTTTGATGCGTCTATGCTCATGAAAAATTTAAAAAGTTATATTTTGTTATGCCATGATATATTTCTCGTTGCTGTTATTTTTTTATTTACCAGGCGTATTTTCAAACTATCCGGAAAATCTAAGTAAAATCTGGTAATTTGAATTTTTGAATTTATCAAAATCACATTGCATACACTGAACTCAAGACTGAAGTTCACGGGCTTGGGACCGGCTTCGGCGGAGTTACGGTTTAGCTGACTTAAATCAGGTATATTGGTTTTAAATGAAAGTTCAAAGGTGGTTCAATTATAATTATTATAAGGGCTTACATTCCCTTAAAATGAATATATTTTGTTAGTTGCTGGCGTACAGACATTGCCTCAGACTCTTTTTTGGCAATGTAGAAAAATCTTGTTTGAAGATATTTTTCTATGATTAGCTTAATAAGCAACCTATAGTGGAGAGTGTTAACCATATGTGCCGAATGATCATCGAACAGATCTTTTCCAATACAATAAGTTTGCACGGCTAGTGATATCTGATCAAATCGTTTTTTTCCTAAAACGTTCCTTGAAAAATGAACTGTTGTGCGAAGTTCTTTTTTTGTTTGCCGGCAAATCAGAACACTGCTGCTTGATGGTACTTTAAGTAATCCTCTACTTTTATAATTGATAAGAGACCGATGAGAAATGTCTCCTTGTAATGCTGAAATACATTCATCGCATTGTAAAACTTTGCACAGTTTAAAAACGACAAAGCCAGAAATGTACTCTATAACATAATCTGCATATTGAGACAGTCGTGACGGATTCGCAACATAGTCATGATCCCTTAAAAACTCACTGTCAAGATTAGAAATATCTGGGATCTCTGATTGCTCAATTAGGTGGGTTTTCGCAATAGTATGATTTATTTCAAACAAAGGGTTACACCTGTCTGCATTCAGGATAGCTATTTGTTCCAGCGGAAGGCAATTTCCTATTCCTCCATCCCGTAACTCACAACGAAACAGAAGCCTTTTATAACGGGCTTGTGAATTGTCGCACTGTTGGGTTATTATTATAGCCAAGCCCTGCCCGAATTGAGGAAAAAAATAGCTCAATATGGTCTGATTAAATTTGTACATGGGGATGAGCCTTAACAAATTTGTTTTTATGAATCTTTCGTACAAAATATCAATATTACGAAGATCAGTAACAAGACCTAAGAAGCCAACTTTCCTCGTTGACTTTATTACATATATCCTCATAGAATGAATCTGTAAGAAATTTCATGTGCTTCTGTAAAAGTTATTTTTAGTGAAAAATTATAATTTTTCTAAGAAGCCGAAGAAATCTATAAAACGAAAAAATGAAACATGTTCAAATGTTCAATTTATGATACTTACCGTCTGAAGCTTTATTGCTGGTACGGCTCCATCAAACAGCAATGCTCTCTGACCTTGGGCAATCAGATCCTTGCTACGAAAGTGCTCAGAACAAACAACTGTGTTCGAATTAACTGCCATGTCTTCTCGTCCGATAGCACACATCCACATCGTCTTAGCCATTTCATTTTTTGAAACCTGAAAATTTTCGCACATTAATAAACAGTTCATTTTATCAAACAATTTGTAGAAGAAAACATGTGCCCCTTTCATTACACTCCGCCCTTGGAACCAAGATGCAACTGAAACATGGCGGACAAATTGGTGTAAACAAAATATTTTTCATTGGAGAAAATTTCAATTTTGAATGGAAAAGTGACATATTTAGCGTTTTGTTTGCTCCATCAACACTGACCGATGAAATGACAATCCTATTCGCCGGCGCCGGGTATCATTGCTGCAATTAATCACTGAACACTGAACACTTATCAAAATTTGATGCACCTTGTATATTGCACTAGTTTTTCCACACTTTTCCACTCACAGTCACTGAACAATAGTTTGCAAACAAATCTAAATTGTTTTTTAGTTATCAAATACTTATTTTACCGCACAAATAAGCAATTTCACTTTTTCCCGCGTTCAATTGACAGTCCAAGTTGCAACTGCACGACAAAAAGAACAAGAGTGCCACAAAAAGACAAAAACCAAACTTCCTCACTCTCATATATTCACGTACACGGATACTTTGCTTCCTCTACTCTTTCTTCTATGCTATTTACCATTGAACAGGGAACTAATAGGAACGGTGACAAGGCTGTGTCGCCTAAGGTACGAGAGAGATGACTATTTTACTCATCTTTTTTTTATCAAAACATATGTTTTGTTTATAAATGGCAAATTCTTTCACGTCAACGGCCGAAATTGTTTGAAAGTTCGTGCGCGATTGATAATTTATGGTGATTTGCAGATGTGATGAGTTTGAAAAGTTACAACTTGTGTAGTACTATCCTTTATCAATAGACGTGTTGTGAGTTTGAGTTATCAGTGACAAAAGCGAAAAAAAAACTAAAATGAAGTGCATCGTAAGGTATTGTCGAAATCGAAATGCCCTGTCGGCATTTCATTTCACCGGTATGTAAACATTTCTTGAGAAAAGTGTCCTCTTAATAGTTCTCGTGACGAATATATATAAAAATTTCACAGAAAATCCCTGCAGAAAAATGTTGTTTATTGTTTTGTTTATGAATGTCATTTTTCACCTCTTAGTCATTGTGCCACTCAGTAACGGTTCAGAAGATAAATTTGAGTGCGTTCAATACATACAATTTTCTTTATTCATACATGATCATTAAACGTGCTAATGAATTTGATGTATTTATCCTAAACAACTGCAATTATAGGAAACGACTTAATTATAAAAAACATTTTGACAAGCAGCACCAGCACCTTAAATCCGCCTAAGCCGGTCCCAAGCACGGTTGCAAAAAGGATGAGGGAGGTGAAATATATATATATATATATAAATATATATATATATATATATATTGTAAGTTACGGCAGCAGCCTCACCTTTCCGTAACATAACGTACTTACGTTATACTTATTTCAATATTTCACCTTCTAAATTACTAGAACAACGCTTTGCCCTATCGTAAATACATCGTGACTTTGTCACAATACATTTCCCTATTGATGCTGCTAAAGCATCACAATTAAGATATTACATCACATGCATCATTTGTCGTGCACATGTTTATGTTTTCGCGACCCACTGCGAGCATTTTTTGTTTATCCTAATGTGTGGCGATCCCTCGCCTAAATTTCAATATGAAGACCACACGCAACAATGTATTGAAATTCCACATATGGAAAAGATTCAAACATGGTATTGTTTGTCACTCTGCATTTGAGAAATTTATACTAAGTATTTTTTTGTTAAGATAAGAAATACTATAAGTAGTATTGTAATAGGTAGAAATGTTGCCATTTTTCAAGACAGAAGTCCGAAGTGGACGTTTGAGGCAACGAAATAAAACGATATACGATTTTATTTTTCGCTTTATCATTTTCGTTTTCCCGTTCTATTTTAAGTTGGCTTGTCCGCGAAATACGCGGAAAAGACCACAACTGGCGCAGTCGGTTAACAACCTACATTTTTCGTGATTCACGAGTAAATACAAGTCATAGCATTTTGAAATGGAGTTTTAACATTCACAAAAGTGTTTGAAGAAAAAAAAACACAAAACACACAAACTATATCACTTCTCACCAGCAAGGATCCCGCTCCATCATTCGAGTCGAGGATCATAGACTCACCAGCAACCGAGCAAGTATCCCGCTCCATCATTCGAGTCGAGGATCACAGACTCAACAACGAAATTAGTTCATCATCCTAGGAGACCCAGTTACCGGTCTCTAATTATTCATCGTGTGAAATCACCGCTTCTTTTATTTCATCGTGGAAAACAGCTTTCTTACATCGAGGGAACAAAACCCCCATTTTCATCACCGTAGGAGTCTATTTTATCGGTCCCAGCATTCGTCGTGGAGAAAAAAGCTTTCTTACATCGAGGGAACAAAACCCCAATTTTCATCACCGTTATCGTGAGTAAACCAAGTTACATCTATTTTAGTATCTTTATATATATACATATATTATTTTATTTCGTGGGGAACCACAATTCATCGTTGATAAATACCCTTTTGCAAGGTGGTGCCAAATTAAACAAGTTCTATATGAGAACTTTGGTGTTTCTGAGCCATACCAGGCATTAATTAACGACATGAATCGTATCAAATTTGATACTAATGTTGATAAAGTTTACCGTGAAACCAATATTGTTTTAAACAAACTAAACACGAAGTATTCACAAGACCCCCAAAAAGACTTGTTTCAACATTTCCAGCCACACTTTAACGAAATTTTTGCGCTTTCAAGATTTAAAGCTTGTATTCCGGAATACAAATCAATATTAATTGAAATGCGACAGTGTGGTACGTTACACAGTGCATACTCTATACTGAAACAAGCACACAAGCAACAGCTTCGTGACAGTAATTCGCCTCACGACACTCAATCTGGTTACAAAAACCAGCACAATAATACTAATTTCAACTCAAAGTTTTTTTCCAAGTTTTAATCAATCACGCAACACTAATAATTCGCGAAATTTTAATAATAATCGTTTTGGCTATCAAAATAACCCAAATTTTAGATCTCGATATGAGAATAATTCTGTAAATAGACCAAATAATAATAATCATTATTCTCAGCGGGAACCACAACGCCCTTTCAATAATTCTAATAGGCAATATCAACCTCATTATCAAGGTAATCAAACATATCATAATACTTATCAACGACATGATCCACGTTCACGCATTGTTGAAGCTACTGATGCTGAAAATTTTCAAGTATCAGCCTCGGATCGCCCCCAAACAGTAGAAAACCCTGCCCATGGGAGTTACCAATAATTCCCATTACAATCAATAATAAAACACTTCGTTGTTTAATAGATTCTGGTTGTAATACTTCACTTTTAAATAAAAATATATTTCTCGAATCGCATACACTCGACAACCGTATAAGGTTGAGTAGCCTGCATTCAAGGGAAATAATAGAAAAAGGTATTCGGACCAATTTCCCGGAAGAATTTAACCTACCTTCTTCAAACATTGAATGGAAATTGACAAATTTACCAAACCCCAAATTGGACGCTATTCTAGGACAAAATGTGTTAGTCCCTACTAAATCAATAATTAATATTAACGACGGTTCTATTACAATTAATGGTAACAAAGTTCCTTTTATAACAGAAGACCAAGACCCAAAAATGGTTTCGAAAAGTCTTTGTCTTTCTCTTGATCGAATTTCCCCCACAGTTGGAGGCTCAAATACACTCCAAAACATCAAAACCTCTCATTTAAATGATGAAGAAAAATGTAATTTATACCAATTGCTTCATCAATTTAAAAATTTATTCTACCACGAAGGGGATATACTTACCTCGACAAATGTTGTAACCCACAACAAAAAACTTACCTCAGATAAACTTATATTTACTAAAATATATAGGTTACCACAAATCCACCAAAAAGAAGTGGAAAGGCAAATAGCCGAAATGTTGGAAAATAATATAATCCAACCTTCGAACTCTCCCTATAATGCACCATTGTGGATTGCACCTAAAAAGGTAGACAACTCCGGGCAAACAAAGTGGAGACTCGTTACAGATTATCGTAAACGTAATGATATTACGATTAGTGATAAATTTCCCATACCTTATTAGGTATATTTAGAAGATTTATTTGATAAACTGGGAAAATCTAATTATTTTTCCACAATCGATCTTGCGAAAGGATTCCACCAAATTCTAGTTAAACCAAGTGATCGAGCAAAGACAGCTTTCTCGACACATAACGGACACTACGAATATTTGCGAATGCCTTTCGGTCTTAAAAATGCCCCCGCGACATTCCAAAGAATGATAAACTCAGTTCTGAAGGAATACATAAATAAAATTTGCGTAGTCTACCTTGACGATGTATTGATTTTCAGCACTTCATTAGAAGAGCATATGGACTCACTTCGTAAAATTTTCAGAAAGCTCAGAGAGTTTAATCTAAAAATTCAACCGGATAAATGTAACTTTCTCACTCACCAAACAGAGTTTTTGGGTCATATTTTAACACAGGACGGAATCAAGCCGAATCCTGATAAACTTAATAAAATACAGAATATTTCGATCTCCAAAACCGTTAAATAAGAACAGAACGTTCATCCGAGACTATTCTGCACTAACAGTCCCTATGACAAAGTTTTTGAAAAAAGGCGCTAAAATTAATGTAAATAATTTCGAATATATTGAAGCTTTCGCTAAATTAAAACTTCTGCTTACTACTCCACCTGTCTTAAGTTACCCAGACTTCTCAAATGAATTCACGTTGACAACGGATGCTTCTCAATATGCGTTAGGCGCAGTGCTTTCTCAAAATAACCATCCTTTAGCTTATGCTTCGCGAACGTTAAATTCGCACGAAATCAATTACTCTGCAATCGAGAAAGAACTACTCGCGATAGTTTGGGCTACAAAAAGTTTCAGACCTTATCTATACGGTCGTCATTTTAATCTGGAAACAGATTATCGCCCTCTCGTTTGGCTTAATTCTTTGAACGAACCAAACCAAAAGCTAATCCGCTGGAAATTGCGACTTAACGAGTTTGATTTCAATATCAAATACATCAAGGGTAAAAATAATGGAGTTGCCGATTTCTTGTCCCGTATGGACAAAAATTTCATGGGTGATAATGATGTACATGTAAACGAGGAGTCTCATTTACAGGAAAATCCAATATGCCGGAGCATAACCCGAAATATAGCTGACCAAACTTTACAGGAAATTTTAGACATTTGCAACGAGCAAAATACTGAGCTCCTCGAGGTAATCAACATTCCAAGTACTTCCCAATCCAAACAAGTGCAAAGAAACTATACCTGTCTCCCCTCGGAAGCAAACGGTACAGGTACTATCCATTCAGAATCACAAAACCAAAATACCTCGATTCCAATGAAGGATGATTACATCAATAAATTCAAATTTCAAATTATACTCTCCGAACAAAATTTTCCCAAGCCTATTAACAAAACACGCATCCAAATTCGCGAAGAAGAATTACTTCTTCACGAATATGTACAAAATTTAATAGATAAATTGCCTCCTAATAAAAGCATAGCCATTTATTCCGATCTGAACGATCATTGTTTTAACAAACTTCAGCTAAAGCTCCACGAAGTCTTCGATAGCTCCTATAAATTTATAAAAGTGTCCCGTATTCTGAAAGACCTCCAGTCAGAGGAGGAAGCGATTTACCAAATCCACATGTATCATACAAAAGAAATAGGACACGGCGGAATAGACAAAACATTTAAAGGAATCTCACAACATATTTACTATCCTGATTTAAAAACTTTGGTGACACGCTACATCAATAATTGCGAGCCATGCAATACAGCAAAACACTCGACTTCTCCAAAAAAACCAAAATTCAAAATTACGGAAACGCCCGAAGATATAAACCAAATTTTTCATATAGACGTTTTTTCATCGATCGCCTAAAAGTGGCTACATGTATCGATAAATTTTCCAAATATGCAGCTTGCCTTATTTTAACAGATCAATCTACCCCTTCATTGAAAGAAGCAGTATTATTTTTTCTACCAAATCTAGGTAAACCAAATTTGATCTTTGCCGACAACAAATTTAATAACTTTTTCATAAAAGAACTGTGTAATGACCATGGCATACAAATACACTTTACCAAACCCTATTCACACACGGTTAACAGTGATGTCGAACGTCTCCATCAAACAATTGCTTCAAAGTATCTAACAACCTCTTCCAGAGATTCGCCTAAATCACGCCTTTATACTTCCCTGTACTTCTATAATCGCCAAATACACTCATCTATTGATACAGAACCTTTCAAAGCACATCATGGCCTTTCAGATAAATCTAAAATTATAAACATAATGAAATTAAATAAAGAGAGATCAATTAATAAGCAAAATAAAACACGCGCAGCTAAACATTTGGCTAAATATACTAAACATAATCTCGATAACATAGCACATGTCAATATTAAACGCCCGAAACGTTTTGTAATCTCAGATGTCAACTCACCCGAAACTTCTACAAGGAATCCTTTTATTCCAAAAATCACTGTTAGTTTCGAGCGACACCCAAGTTGAAAATTTAGAATCAGAAAATGGAGTTATTCTAATTAACAAACAACGAATACATCTTATCGCGGATCATTATCACATTTTTCACAAAATTAATTTAGCCGATTATCAACATTCTTTGTCAACGCTTGCAAAAATCACTGTCCAAACTTCTGATAGTAAAACAAACCCCATTATCCAATACTTTCCTGATCTTAAACTCGAGTTAGACGATCTCGAAACCAAAATAAAACTTAAAAAGAAAATAGATAATCATAAATTCCCAAATGCACATGTAATGCGCAATTTGATTCTTTCAATTTTAATCAATCTAAACGGTTCAAAAGGGGACTAGTTAACCCCGTCGGACATCTTTATAAGTGGCCTTTTGGAATTATGGATAGTGATGATAGAAGATAAATTCTAGAACATTTGCAAGTCATTGATCAAAGTAATGATAAAATCAGTAATCAACTAAATAAACAAATAATTGCTAACGAAATGTTTGAAAGAAATTTTGGAAATTATAAAAAAAAATCAAACTTTAACTTTAAAAGACCAATTTAAAAATTATTCATTCTGGACCCTAGTGAGCTTTTCTGAAGTAGCTAGAAACTGTGACTCGAACAGCAATTTGTTCACATACAGTGAAATTACGCAACTTATGAACGATCTTCTAACAAATCTCAAAAAGTGCAACAACAAGGAACAGCAGTTCAGGGTGATAGCTGAACTTACAATTAAGTATATTTATGATACCAAATAATCAGTATATACGCATTGTCATGTGGAACGTACAAAGTATCTGTGCACTTCACAAACGAATTGAATTTTTCTCTTTTATTAAGGACAAAAAATTTGATATTGCCATTCTTACGGAAACATGGCTAGGAGAAACTAACAAATTGTACGATAGCAAATATTCAATATATCGAACCGATCAAAAAGACCGTAAAGGTGGTGGTGTAGCAATAGCTGTTCGAAAAAGCCTATCCCACACACAAATATCTCCTCTCAAAACCAAAATCATTGAAAACTGTTGCATCGAAATCAAATGCATCAGTCAAACATTTCGCATAATTGGAACCTACTTCGCAGGAGGAAACTGCCGCCAAGACATCGAAAATAAATTTACACATGATTTAAATATTTTTAACAGGCTTAGTGGAAAATTTATAGTGGCTGGTGACCTAAATTGTAGACAAACGGATTGGAACTGACTTAGTAACAATCATTGGGGTAATTTATTACGCAACAAACTTTCAAATAGCCAGTACAATATCGTGTTCAGTACTAGCCCTACTTACTACCCCAATAGATCCAAAGGAAATCCTTCCACAATAGATATCATTCTAACAAATTGTCCTCCGTATATATCCCACCCTATTGTCCATCAACCTGTCGTCAGATCATAGGCCAGTATCTTTCGAAATTTTTGATCAAGGTAACATAGCACTGCGCACACCAAAGTTTACCTTCCACAAAGCTAATTGGGATAAATTTCAATATTTAACCGGTCGGCTAACTAAACTTAATCAATCTTTTGAAGAGCTAAAAACAGAACAGGCATCGACAGCCATGTAAAAAATTTGAATATGATATTGTGGGAAGCTGCAGAATCAGCAGTTCCTAAAACTGCGATCAATCCTTTTTGTTCGAATATGACACTCCCCAGAGACATAAAAGCGCTTATTAACGTTAAAAATCAACTCCTTAGATCCTGGCAGAGAACAAGGTGCAACAAATATAAAAAAGCCTTGAATGCCATAGGTAAAGACATTAAAACTAAAATATTTGAACTCCGTAATAAAGTGTGGGAAAGAAAGTTTGCAAATTTAGAAAATGGAAGCAAAAGCTTCTGGAGAGCAAGTAATTCTAAAAAAGAGAAGAAACTTTCTACCCCCTATTAAGGACAATGGTTTTTTGCACGTCACAGACAACGACAAAAGCGAAGCTTTCGGCAGATACATGCACCAAACTCACTTGACCACTGCCAACTTCGGAGATAACAACACTGAACTTAGTGTCTCATCTTCAGTAAACGTTCTAAAAACCCAGCCTTGCTCTCGAATCCCATTTCTGACAGTTAAAAGTCTAAACGAAATCATTAAATCACTTAGACCAAACAAATCTCCTGGCCCAGATAACATCCACAATAGCATGCTTAAAAACATGCACAAGAAAGCTGTTATCTACCTCTGTAAGATACTAAATGCTTGTTTAGGCCTTCGATAAGCTCTTTGGGTAAAATCTTCGAACGGATTTTGAAAAATCATATCGAAGAATTTATAACTATAAATAATGTCCTCAAAAATGAGCAATTTGGGTTCCGAAGAAAACACAGCGCAATTCACCAAGTTTTGCGTATTAAAAATCTGGTTCAAAGCAATTTCCAAGCTAGAAAATCAACTGGAATGTTAACCCTAGATATAGAAAAAGCATTTGACAGTGTCTGGCACGATGGCTTAATTCATAAAATGTATATGAGCCTTTTTGCAGACGACACTGCATTACTTTGCTTCTCGGTAGACCCCACATTCATTCAAACAAACCTTGAACATGGATTTATTCAACTCGCAACCTATTTTGAAAAGTGGAAGATAAAAATAAACCCAACAAAAACCGAGGCTCTATTCTTCACACGGAACCGTAAACCTGACCTGCTCCCGCAATCTCCACTAAATCTAAAAGACTATGTTGTGCACTGGAATAAGGAATCTATAAAATATTTAGGCATTCACTTGGATAGGAAACTAATATTCAAAATAAATATTGAACATTCATTCAAAAAATGTGACGCGTTAATAAAAATACTATATCCATTAATCAATAGACGATCTTTCTTCTCTATCAAAAACAAAATATTAATTTACAAGTCTATGTTTCAGCCAATACTACTTTATGGAGCCGTAGTGTGGAGGAGTTCCGCAATATTCAATATTAAAAAAATTCAAGTTAAAGAAAATAAACTTCTAAAAATGATGCTAGCCCTTCCATTCTATTATCCCACTAATGATCTTCACGAAATTACAAAAGTCCCTTTAATTGCAAATAATATCATTACTATCTCTGATCGATTCTTGAACACATGCGTTTCTTCTGACAATGCACTAATACGCATACTAAAGCTATAATTTATACACTTGGTGAAACTTTCTAAAAAAAACAAACCATTCTCCGTAAGAATGCCACAGCACGTAATACAGCATTATTGGCATAATGTCTCGTTCTATACTTGATCGAATCGAAATCGAACAAAATTTTAGGCTTTTACGAATTGCAAGAACTGTCAATTTAAATAGTTGCTAGAAACTACTATAACATATTGTATATTATATTAAATATTCCTTTATTTTACGATAAGCCTGTATATACCTACTATTTACGTACAATAGCTCTGAAAAATTATACTAAAATTAACTTACCTAATCAGGTAGTTGTTAAGTTCAATGACAAATATTTTGCCGAAAATAAATATATTAAGCATTCAAAGAATCCAATAAATTGTGATACCTCATGTAAATTTTTGAAAACAAACAATAATACACTTATAGAGGTAATTGAATCCGGATTGATATTCGCCAATAATTTTAACGACAAAATAGATATATCATAACTGTAACGAAAAACACTTCAAACATTTTGAGAATTTTGTCATAAATTTTAATAATTGTACAGTTAAATTGCTCGATAAAGTGTACACAAATAAAGTAGTAGGATTTTCACATAAACTTATATTGTCACCTCTTATCGCTTTAAATTTTACATAAGACGAAGTCACTTTCCAGGATATTAAATTCAAACATGGCGAAAAGCTGAAAGAAATTAAACTTATAGAATTTAAGCACAAACAGAACACAATCATTTCCTCCATTTCAACTGTAACTTGTAATATGTATTGTAATAATATTGTGTATTTATATATAACTTAAATGCAGACGTAAAATAATAAATATTAACGTAAATTAACCTGTTCGAAAGCCCGCGAATAAATTCGATAAATTAGAAGAGAAAAGGTTTAAATACGGGAAACAGAAAAACGAGATTATTATTGAATCGGGAGCTTCAATGTAACGGAGGGGGAGTTACGGCAGCAGCTTCACCTTTCCGTAACATAACGTATTTACGTTATACTTATTTCAATATTTCACCTTCTAAATTACTAGAACAACGCTTTGCCCTATCGTAAATACATCGTGACTATGTCACAATACATTTCCCTATTGATGCTGCTAAAGCATCACAATTAAGATATTACATCACATGCATCATTTGTTGTGCACATGTTTATGTTTTCGCGACCCGCTGCGAGTATTTTTTGTTTATCCTAATGTGTGGCGATCCCTCGCCTAAATTTCAATATGAGGACCACACACAACAATGTATTGAAATTCCACATATGGAAAAGATTCAAACATGGTATTGTTTGTCACTCTGCATTTGAGAAATTTATACTAAGTATTTTTTTGTTAAGATAAGAAATACTATAAGTAGTATTGTAATAGGTAGAAATTTTGCCATTTTTCAAGACAGAAGTCCGAAGTGGACGTTCGAGGCAACGAAATAAAACGATATACGATTTTATTTTTCGTTTTATCATTCTCGTTTTCCCGTTCTATTTAAAGTTGGCTTGTCCGCGAAATACACGGAAAAGACCACAACTTGTAGTGACCCAACCGAAATCCTTGCTTGATGATTAGACTATCCCTTGTTCTTTGAATCAAACCTGGGATTTCTCCTTGCCTCGGTACTAGAGGTGCGAAATATAGTTCCGGAGGCGGAACGGACATGGAATCGTTCTTTTCGTAGTCGGAACTAGTTCCAGACAACATGTCCGAGGAACTACAATATTTCCGACAATTCAAAAGGAGCTACAAAATAAAATGAATACTAATGCATATTAGGCATAGATAAAAGTAAAGTCATTAAGAATGGTGGCATTGGTGTGTTTTTAAAGTTTATTTCTTAAAAATCTATTAAATTCTTAAAACTAGGTATAGGTAAGTATAATTCATAAAACTAAGTATTTGTACTTATGAAAAGAAGTTGAGACATTTTCTTTGAAGAAAGTCTTGTTCGTCTTTCATTTTGAATAAGTCCTGCCTTCGAAAAAATTCGTTCACATGGAACTGACGTTGCAACTACATTTAAACGTTTTAATGCATATTCGTAGAGAATAGGATAAAAGCATTTTCTTTGGCTCCACCAAATAAGTGGGTCATCCTTTCTAGTGATGAGTGGTTCCTCAATATATTTTTGCAGTTCTACAACACCAGCCGGTTTCGAAATTCCAGGAGCTATGCGGGTGATTTCAGCATCAAATTCATCCCATATTGATGAACTTGCAAATTCAGGTGTAGTCGATACGTTAATGTCAGAAGAAATAGTAGGCACTGCAATATATGAAGCTTGTACTGTATTGCGAAGTTTGAACTTTAAGTTTTCTATTGCCATCTTGAAATTAGCTTGCTCACGAAAACCTTTGGCTTTGAATCTTGGATCCAATATTGTGCATTCAGCATAGATCTGATTTTTTTCAATATTATGAAAACGCTTGAATATTTGATCATGTAATGCCTCCAATAATTTGCGAACTAGAGGATTTTGCATTGCTGTTTCAATTTCAATCAATTTTTGGCTGATGCAGTTTCGTAAGAGTCGACAATAAACTATGACTTTAGACAGACTTACGTATTTTTCAGCTGATATTTCTTCGGTTATGTCATAGAAGACTTTCAATATTGGTACTACCTCTTCTATCACTTTCCAATCTTCTTCAAATAATGATAGCTCGTTTTTAATTAACGCCAGTGTAGCAATAATTGCATTTTTTAGCTTTAACACTCGCTCTAGCATAACATATGTTGAATTCCATCTCGTTGGCACGTCTTGCTTGAGCTTCAATATTGGAATGCACATTTGTTTCTGTATTTCTTCTAGTTTGTAGAGGCCTTGCGAACTTTTTTTGAAAAACTCAACAATACGTTTCACTTTTTGCACAATTGGTAAAATTTTGTTGAGTGAATTTTGAACTACCAAATTTAGCAAGTGTGCAAAACAACCTATAGATTGCCAACCTCCTAATTGTACTGCCGAGAGAATATTCGCTGCTTTATCTGTTACGATGACTTCTACCTTATTTTCAATGTTCCAATTCTTTATTTCACACTTCAAAAAGTTGCACAAATTGATGCTTGTATGACTTCCATCGTATTCCAGGCAACCTAGCAAATTGGACACTAATATCACTTTCTCAGTATCAATATAATGTGCCGTTATAGCAATAAAACTTCTGTTATTGATAGATGTCCAGGCATCCGTTGTCAAGCAAACTGATGAGGCAAGTGATATATTAACTCTTACTTGTTGCAAAGTTTTCTCATAAATTTGAGGCAAAAGCACTTCCGAAACTGTTTTTCTGGTGGGCAAGCAATAGGATGGACACAAAAGCGTGACAAATTTTTTAAATTTAATGTCTTCTACTAGCCTCAGTGGATGATATTCCTTGGCAATCATTAAAACAAGTTGTTCATCTATCGTTGCTTTCCTTTTTGAATTCAAAGGTCTAGATTGGTGTGCGAATGCATCAAGGCTTTGTTGCACAAAAGACTTTGGTGGTAAAACAACCTCACTTGGAGTTATTTGGTCACTGTTGATTGTTGAACTCTGAAAAGATGTTGATGGTTGCCGCTCAACTGGACCCAATGAAATAGTTGGATGTTTTCTTTTCAAATGTCTGCTTAGATTTCCCAGGCTTCCACAAGTGAAAGCTATGCACTGCGAACAATACTGACATTTAGCTTTTTTGGGCTCAACTTCAGAAAAATGATCCCAAAGACTGCTTGTTTTCCTACGTAGTGCCATTCCGACAAGCTGCTTCTCTTAAAAAAACGTGGCCCTTTTTCAAAGCAAAATATTTTGAAAATATGTATTTAAAGGGTGCACTATTCTTTTCTTACCTGATGTTTCTATTAATATTAATATATGTAAATCCAACACTATAAAATAATTATATTGTCGGAATTTTGTACAGAGTTTAACTTGTATTGTACACAATACTGATCCTTTTGAGATCAAGAACTATAATAAAGACCGCCCAATAAACACTTTGAATACAACTAGCTTTTCTCAATGGCGTGTGAAACAGTAGTTTTTAATACCACAAACAACAAACAGATGAAATACCTACTCGTGAGTTGGGAGTTTCAAAAACGAAATATAAGATAAGAATGCATACATAATATTCATTCTCATTCCATATACACACAATGTATGTAAGTATGTACATACATACTGCACCAAGCATATCAATCTCCACGCTCAATCGTTATCAAACATTTGCGCATCGCACGGAACTGTGTGCTCTTGAATACATGTATGGACTTCGGACTTGATAGTTCCATTCAAATGTGATAGTATGCAAACAACTCCAGGTCCAAAAGTTCCACAGGCGTCTCCGGATTAAAATTGAGATAGCTCCATATAAACATTATCCGACACCGGGACCGGACTAGGTTGGGTTTGGCTGTGCTGTATGCGCTAGTTCTAAATATATTCGGACATGTTACATGTCACTTTTCGGAACTATGTCATATAGTTCCAGCAGTGGACATGTCTCCGCGAACTATGTGTGTCCGGAACGACCCAACTCTACTCGGTACCGACATGGGTAAATAGCAATAAAGAAAAAGGATAACCCGTCGGGACTAGCCATAAAAACGCATGTGTTTACCAATTGTGTAAAAGTGCGTAGCAATTTACACTTAGCAAGAGACTACTGATAACAAAATGCACGTGGGTAAATGGTATGTTGTGACTAGTTATGTGTGTAAGTATATGTAACGGCTAGTCTCCGGACGGTTTCCCGATATAGAGGTGGCAGATTAGTCCTTGGTTGTACGTAAGGCGAGGCAGGGAGTTGTTCCGCGACGGACTCTGATTCGAGCGTGATTTTCTGTGTTCTCAAACAAGATCATAACAATATAGTATAAGTTTGTGTGTGTGCAAATAAATATTTATATGAATATGATAAAAGGTTGCGTGACTGTTATATATTTTCAGCTTATTTGAGACCTATTCAATTAAACCTCTCCAAATTCATAATTGGTTTTCAAATTGTCATTACGCATTCCGACAGTAGATGCTTCGTCGGCCTGGGATGGTACGCATCATTTGACTTACAGCTATGCTCAATTCGACATACGTTCCGTCGAAGTGTGAAACGTTTCGTTAGAGCTTACGTCGAAGTTGCTATCTTCGTTAAGCTTGAGTTTCTCGGGTGCGGACCCGAGGAACTTTAGCTGACGTGCTGAAAGTGAGGTTAGTGTTCACTCGAAGTGAGAAGAAAGTCAGTTTTAAATATGAAGGACTGTGAACTGTGACTTAGCAAATTTTATGAATTCGGTGGATTAATGAATGAGGTGAGTGAAGATTTCTACATATGCGGAACAATCAACTTTTCGAATTAAATTTTTTGAATTGCAACGGCAGCTGTCACCGATGACAACTCATTTCATATCCAAGACACCCGTCATATCAAAGACACTTTATGCGCTATTATAGTTGAACTTATGTTTGATCAAGTTTTGACCATATTTTGACAGCTACTTAGCCTACCGTAAGTCAATTTAACGAGCTCGACGTCCGGGCTCGGACGTCAATTGTAGTCAGACCTATTGTCTACGTACTTTGTCATATAGTGAGCAAGAAACACTGATGTTCTATCCGCGTTGAAAGTCTCGTAGGCGTATACAATTATCCCCGGGTTAAGTGCATCGTATTTTGAAACTTATATTAGGTGCTATAAACAATATTCCTGCAAACGAAAAGTTTTACCTTCAATTATTTCATTTTATGTCGAGGCTGGGAATTTCTATTTGACATTCAAACAAATGCTTTCAAATTCAATTGTATTATCGCAATTCTGGATACATAAATAATACTCGGAGTCGCAATTGCTTTACTATTTTCTGTTAAAATTTCGATTCTTCAATTTTTTACACATAAAAGTGAAAGTATAATTTATTAGAAAGTGCTACGAAAAATTACGTTGTTATAGTTACCTCTATTGTGTATAATTTTTTTTAGCTCATTATCAATAGAATTGGAACAGGGAATTGAAAATGAAAGGTATTTTGGCGTAGGCACGAACATAGTCAATAAAACAGTTTTAGTGCCAACCCAAAATATTGGGTTTTTCTAGTTTTCGCACTCTCACAGCAGAAAAAAATGTTACGGCTTTAGTTACATAATCTGAGGAGGATTTACAGTTGATAATGCAACCTTCACTTGATTTTTTACATCCCACTTTATTTTACCCTTTATTGTAGCAGCCATGGCTATAATTCATCTTTTGTTTCTTCATCAAACAGGATCACCCCTAGGGCTAAATTCTAACATCGATAAAATCCCATTTCGCCTCTATTTTACCTATAAGGATATTGTTGGATTTATTGTCATAATAGCAGCATTGACTATATTAGCTTCAACCAATTCATATCTCTTAGAAGATCCAGATAATTTTATTCCTGCGAATCCATTAGTAACTAAAGTTTATATTCAACCTTAATGATACTTTTTATTCGCAAAAGCTATTTTACGATCAATCCCTAATAAATTAAGAGGAGTAGTAATGGCCTTACTAATATTTATTGCTATTTTCATAATTTTACCATTTTATCATTTAAGAAAATTTCGGGGGACTCAATTCCATTAAACCAAATTTTATTCTGAGCTATAGTTAAAACACTCATTTTGTTGTCATAAATTGGAGCCCATACATATATACATACATACATAAGATCACTTTCAAAATGTCCCAGTAGGACCAGTAATGCTTACTGCATCGATTCCGTAATCATTCTTCGGAAGCTAATACGGATCGTTTTCGCAATACCGCATCGATTACTTTAACATGGCGATGTCATTGGCAGGATCCGTGCTAGCTCCATTTCGCATTACCAGGAAGCGATGCTGGAATCAATGCCTCAGAATGTGTTCCGTAATGCTTACTTGGTAATCGGTTCTGGAAGGCATCCATTCCACACAATATGTTACCATCGATTCATTTTTGCATTACTGGGTAATGTATAGAAATTTTCATTCTCTCAATGATTACTTTTCAGATTCCCTATGCATTCTTTTGGAATCAATTCCATTTTCCGACATAAGCATCGATGAAATCATGCATTACCAAAGAATTGATTCCAAAAAGTCCGACTGGGGTGGTACGCTGTAGAAGGTGAACCCATGAAATACAACACAAACTGGTAGAACCAAAGTCAATGAAAGCAATGCATTGGCCGAAATTTTTCTTGAATATGCCTTCAAAAAAAAAACACCAAGCTGGATCGCATTATTGTTAATCATGTGCACCAAACAGGAATTGGTGCAATGCGCAGCGAAGTTTGTTGTTACATGGAACTACAAGCAAAGTTCTGCGTGAAAATGATTCGGTGTTGAATTTACTATTTTCTTATATTGTTATTGCTTATATCGTCAGCGTCAATGCAGGAACTTGTAAATGCAAAAAAAGTTTTTTTACAGGAGGCAATAAAAATCTTCTCAAAAGAAATGCAAACATTATAACACTACTTTTTCCGTTTTGGGTAATTAGTTTTTTCGCCATGATAAAGATGACAATTTTAACAGCAAAATCACATTATTTAATTTAATAATGCACTTACAAAGAAATGCACTAACGAAACAAACAGAAGTTATGTAGATACAAAGTAATGTATTAGAAAGAAATGAAACTAAATTTAATTAAAGTATTTTATTAGTAGTTAAACTGAATTGGCAACAATTTCTCAGTATTCTTAGGTTAACTTAATAATTAAGATGTGGTAGAAACTCATAAAAAGACCAACAGTCCCTGTGGATTACATTTTTGATCTTCTGCAAATCTTTATATTTCCTCTCAGTAATGGATAAAGGAGCAGAATGTAATTTTGGGAACTCAGTCTAAGCCAGGCTTATATTTGTGGGCCTAGGTGGTAATAGTTGATATTGTTTATCATATTGCAGTTTGAAATATATGCTTTCACAGTTATATTTAATGGGTTTAAGCTCAACTACCATGGCATCTCCAACATCTGTTCCATGGCGTATTTACGTATACTTTAACAAAGGTTTGTATCCATAATTACGAAAGAAATCAAAATTTTGCAACGAAAACACTATACGGGTTCGTTTTTCTTGCTTCTTGAGAAAACTGGTAATAATCACTAGGCAAACAGACGTAGCGACTAAACCGCACTCCATTTGAGAATATCCTATATATAATTTCAATATTATATTTTTCAGCTAGGCTTAAAAGTGCATTGGATATTGTAACATTTCTGTTCTGAGCTGTACAACCGTCTGAGTATATTATAACTGCACGATTATCATCTTTTTCAAGAAAATTAGTCTCCAAGTAATGAATGAAAAAAGAAACGAATGTTGATGCTGAGCTATCAAACCAGTTACATGTAGCTTCATTTGTAGCAAGATTATAAATGGTAAAATTATGGTTACATAGCTTAGTCCGATAATATAGTGCATTGGATTTTGTCATTGGAGATAGCTTGGACATCCAATGTTAAAACATGACATTTACCCTCCAAAGCACTCACTTCATCCTTAGTTTTTTCGTCTCTTACTTTCTTCTTTTCCTTTAGATAGATAGCGTACACATTTTCCAGCAAATGTCCACTAGTGTAGGCTAAACACTTGTCACATTGGTCCTTGCGAGACCTGGACAATGACACGTTCATTTCTGAAAGTACGTTTCTCATTCTGTTGACTGATAGTGCATCTATCCCTTCATTTTTACAGGTGGACTTATAAACGTTGCACGATGATTGATAAGTTGTAAAAGTCTGTTCCAAGTATAATTTCTGTGTTGATTTTCGACAATAATGACTCGGTAATTTGTTAACACGATTAACAAATTTCTTTAGAAACTCGAGCCGATTGGTGTTCTTGTTTGCTGGAGGCCACAGCTGTGGAATTTCGCTCTTTAATACCGTGCTGCCTTTTTGCCGACGACTCTGCAGCTCACCACTGACCCAGTCCAGTTATGTTTAAATACATGGTTTTACAAACAACCAATAAATTATTTAATATTTGTAGATGGTAAACTAAAAACTACCGTCAGTGATTTTAGGTTTAGCTTCACGGGTGAACACGGTGTTAAAAACGAAAACTTTCCTCTGATGCCAGTTCATTTTATTCCAAATAAAAGCCATTTCTCTAATTAGAACGAATTTTAAACAGTCATAATATTATATTTCGTAAATACTATAAAATTCAAAAAATTAAAGTTTAACTTTTTTCACTAACGAACTATTTCAATCTGCAGATACAAGGTACTGCACTAGTATCTGTCAGTTGGCACTTAGAAGGTGCTAGATTATACTGTTTTACTGACAAACCATGCTTGCCAGCTAGTTTTTTTCATCACTAGATGGAAGGCTACTTCCTCTAATAAAATTTACCAAAAAAAAAAAACACTTTCACCAAAAATTATAGTTACAAGGTCATGCATTGACGCCGACAATATGTAAAAATTAATATTGTGGCTTGTAGGTCTTATAATGAAAACCATTAAATATTATTGCTTCTGTAAATATCGCAATTAGGATATAGACAAGAAAGTAGCAAATAAAGTGTAGATCAAAATAAATTGTGCAACGGAATAGTTCAAATTTATGAAATCACTTCCTCAAAGCAACGGCATGATTTTGGTGGATCTTCCATTCGGAATCCGTTCGTTTCCGGTTTCATCACCCACAACTCGATGAACTAGCTAGTGTCAGAAAGTACTACCCGAGACCACCACTATGTGGTCGAAGTTTTTTCATTCTTCACGCGATGCATAACCTCGTACGTTGTTGGTCAAATGGGACTCAAAATGGCGAGACCTTTGACTGGTGGTCATCAGGCTGATAAATGTCCTCCCGTTTTTTCGTAAGTTTCCACGCGTGTTTAAACTATTGAAAATTTCGCTCCCAAAACCATCGCATTAAAAATAAGAATAAAATTAATTTGTAATAGGGCTACAAAAAAATAGGGAAGAATTTATCTCGAATATATAGAAATTACATATAAAAAACAACGAAAAAAATGAAGATTGTTGCTAGTGCTCTGTGAAATGTATGACGTTATATAATTTATTCATTTAGATTTCATTTTGCAGACTAATATAGTTCAATTACAAGACAAAAACAAAAAGTCAAAAGAAAAAAAATACATAACAGAGCAGGAGAAATTAATAAAGATGCAGTTTGAATTCTGTTTAATAGTTTGGACTGAGCGAGGAAACGGACCAAGTTGCAGAATGTTGTTATTTTGAAGGAACCGCAACATCGGTAAATGTTAGTTAGTCTTGATTCTAGTATATGGAACTGTAAATATGTTATCAGATCTAGCAGGGCGTTCTGAAATGCGATAATCTAACCAGGGAGGTTATAGTTTAATTGACGGCGGTGAAGCCGAAACAGAAAACACTCATCCAAGAGGAGTCTGCGCGATTTCAAAGTAGTAAGGTAAAGCAAAGAAAGTATCTTAGCGTATGGCATGTATGTAATTGAAAAATTTAAAGATAAAGAAACGACTGAATTTGTACTTTACTGATTCAATCACAGAGTCTAAATATTGATAGTGTGGTGTTCATACTTACGAAGAATATTTAAAGGTAGATCTAACGAGGCGAGTGTAAAGGTTGACGGTGGAAGAAATGTTGGCAACCAATTGAGAATGTCTTAATATGAGAACACGGAGACAAAAGAGACACGTGCGGATATTGCTAAAATGTGAGGTTTAAATTTACGTTTCGGGTCGAAAATCTTTTATTTGAAAAAAAGCCGCAAGATCATGCAATGTGTTCAATATGATCAATTGGACTGAGCTTGGAAGACAAGGGCAATTTCTGACATTTATGGACATAAGCACGGGAGGAAGGTAATTTATGTAAAGTATGAAAAGAAGAGGGCGTAGGTGGTAGGATGGGAGAGAGAAGAATGTGCTTCACATAGACTCACATGGCATGATTGAGAACTGATATCGGACTCAAATCAGGAGAGTTATGGTCCAAACAGGCCAAAGTGAGCAAGCTTCTGAAGAAGAACATTAAGGTTGATACTGTCAAATGGCTGATTTCAGTTTTTACTACATAAACTTGGAAACGATTGTAGAAAACCTTTGCGAAAGTTTGAGAAAGTTCATGGAGCTTCGTGTTTGTTGAACGGTTTGGAAGGAACCCATGTTGGAATGGGGCCAGCCTACAATAAAGAGCTTGAAACGGAATGGGACGATAATTAAAAGCATTGGAGAATCCAGACTTGAGAGCAGGGAAAATTTTAGATAGCTATCATAAATTGGAAAAGAGATCGGAGGATAACCTAGCGTAAAAAATAAAAGATTGGAAAATCCGTGGTGAGGATGATAAGGATTTGAGGAATATTTTAGGAAGCTCGTCTGGACCAGGGCCTACACTTCATTAGAAAGAATCAATCAATGTTTGGATTTAAGTTTGATTTGAAATAAAATTGATAATAGGTGAAGAATGAAATGCAATATTCATATTATTTGAGAGAGTGGAGGCAGGATAGATTGACGAACAAAACTGAGCACATATTTCACAGATTTGCCTACCGCCCCAGAAAACAATGTTAGAAATACTGATCGAAGACTTGAGCGAACTGACATGAGATGAAAAAGGCTTTGTGCAGACAATTTTCGATATTAGCAAAGCATTTATGCAAAGCTCATTCAATTTTCACTTAAGCCGAAACACGATGTTTAGAAAAGGCAGTACATTTTTTCGGAGGTCTGATAGATTTGTAGAGCAAATAAGATCGGTCTTTTAATGTGCAGATCGTTAAGACATTACGGGTCAGAAAGCCAGAAAGGATCAGTAACCGTGTTACAACAGTGGTAGGAATTGATACGAGGGATAAAGTCGTAGATAAGAGAGTGAAATTTAAAGAGAAAACCTCCACAGCCAAAACTATGAAAATAAAAAGCTCAGTTAGTTCTCCGATTTAAATTATTCCGAAAAAGCAATGTTATTAATTTTTCAAAAATTTAATCAAAGTTTCTGCGCATATTCTGAGCTTTGAGCAAACATAAGGATATTTCAAGCAGTCGATGTGGATGATGAGGATCCAAAGGAAAAGGAGACGAGCAGTGGTTAAAAATAGGTTATCAGCAATAATATGTTATTCGATAAGATAAGAACAGAAAATCAACCGTTCAGGCAAAAGGCATGATCAAATTGAGAAAAACCAGACACAGAGAAAATTGGAAAGAAGTTTCGATGATCGATTAGACGAGAAAATTTCAATATCAGAGAAAAATGAGCCAATCATTGGAGGAAAGAGTGAAATCACTGCAGATGATAACACGAAACGACTGCCTAAGGGAGAGGCAAAACTAAGGTTTTAGATAAAAAGAAAGCTTCATAGAGCTCAGATGGAGAGTTAAAAAGGAAATAGCTAGAGGGTATATACAATGAAGTAGAAAGGTCAGCGAATACTTTGGCGCAAACATATTTAACCGAGAGAAGAGGGTGGAAGTCATCAAAATATTTAGTGCACTCATTTTTTCAATAAATTGAAAAGAATGCAACAGATTTGGATTTTTTTCTTAAATATAAATTTTCATTTGAACAGCAATTAATGCTTATAAAATTCAAATACTCTAAACAGTTTTTTCAAAAATTCCGTAAAAGTTTTTCTCATGATAACAAACCAAATTCAATAAGATACAGAAAAACTTTTAATACTCACCGAAAGGGTTAATACGAATAATATGACCTGTTTCATCTTATTCGTATGGTATTGTCATGTCAATCAACGATTCATATTTGCATGATTTGAGCATGATTTCAATAATTCATATATTGTCGCTTTTTATTTTAATAGAAAAACTGTAATTTGCTTAACTGTTCATTCAAATTTGCATTTGCTTAGAAATGCAAGCTGTTTTGAAAGTTTCTTATGAAACAAAAAAACATAGTTTTTCATGAATGCAGAACATAATCATACAAAAACAACAAACCATTGATATTTTTAACGAATGATGGTTGATAAGAATAATAATACATAATTTCACTTTGTCCAATAACGTGCTTGTGCTATCGGTTGATACGTATAATCATTCCTACGATTTACTTGAGTTTGCAATAAATTCAAGCAATTTTTTTTATTTAATAAAAAATTGCGAAATCATTCAATAAATTTTTGTAAAAAAAATTGTTCTTTCTAATTTGCACTGCTGCCAATCATTGATTTTTGAAGTCAGATGTTTTTAGTTCCCAACAAATAACACACCATATTTTTTTATACGTTCAAAAAATATTCATACAAAAGCAGCAAATAATGAAAATGTATAACGAATAAAGAAGCGTCCATTAATTATATACGGAACATTTTTTAAATTTTGGAGTTCATTTAATGTGAGATTCCATAAGATTTAATTTACTTCTTCCTCATTCCAACGTAAGATTTTATATGTTTTACATATGAACAGATATTGAATTTACACTGCATTTAACTTGTAGACCAGGGCGGATCTGTAAAAAAACGACTACATTTGGCCGTTGAGATGGGGTACACTGACTTTTGTGGGACAAGTTGGGGAATAACTCATATAACAATAATTGACTTATGTTCCCTCTCAAAAAAGTCGGGAACATAAAAAAAATCAAAATGTTTAAAAAATTTAAAAATAAATTTTTTTTCATTCCTAACTTTAAAACGGTTCATTTTAGGTCAAAGTTGTGTGACAACAAAAGTTGCGTTATACAATTTTCTATGTGATAAGATTGGTTAAAGATCTTAAAACATTTAACCCCTGACGCAAAAGTGCAATACATATAAAAAAACAGGGAGAAAAAAGTCTTTTTTATGCAACTTTTTTCACCACTTAAAATGCACTTAGGACCTTCATATTTCGCCTTAACTCTAAAACTGTGCTACGCGGCTGCGCATTCAGTCGTAGGAGCCATGCTTCCGTCAACAGAATCCGAGTTCATTATCAAGTTTAACAAAAATTGCTGACGCCGCCCTAATAATCCGATTTGAATTTTGTAAAGTGCATGTGAGTGGTGAAGAGTTGTTTTATGTGTGAACAAAAGTCAAACTTCTATAAGATTAAGTTTCTGACTTGCAAGCTTCCAAAATTTTTGATTTTTTAAAAATAAATTTAGTTTGCACAATTATTATGGGCAATCTACTGAATCGATATTGATGAAAAATTTGTTTGCTATTTTATGATATTGTAAAAAATTTTTAGGCAAAATATGAAGGTCCTTAGTGCATTTTAAGTGACGAAAAAAGTTGAATAAAAAAGGCTTTTTTTCTCCCTGTTTTTTTAAATATGTATTGCACTTTTGCGTCAAGAGGTAAATGTTTTAGGATTTTTAACCAATCTTTTCTCATAGAAAATTTTATAACGCAACTTTTATTGACACACAACTTCGACCTAAAATGAACCGTTTTAAAGTTAGGAGAGAGTGAAGAAAAAAACATGTTTTTTTAATTTTTTTTTAAACATTTCGATTTTTTTATTGTTCTTTACTTTTCTGAGAGGAAGCATAAATCAATTATGTTATACGAGCTATTCTTCAACTTTTTCCGTAAAAATCAGTGTGCCCCTTTCATCGGCCAACTGAAAACAGATCTGCCCTGGTCTATTGTTGTTTTATGGTCAACTTCAAAATAAGAAGTGACTATCAGTGTTTCAAAAGTAAAATACAAATACAATGAAATCAATACGTTTTAAGTTAGATGCTTTAAAAAGTAGTAGTAGTTTTGTGCGGGTTATTTGTTTAATTTTTAAATTTTTGTAAAATTCCAATTACCCTTTCACCCATTTTTGTCATTTTTGATATTTTTTACCTAAAATTAAACAGCGATTATTTAATGCATATTAAAGGTTTATTCAAGATCAGCTGCAAATCAGAAATAATTGATAGTCTTTCTTATGATTTATAAAATAGTGAATTAATGAAGATTCAATATTTTGCCTCATCAATTGAAATTTCGGAAGCAACTATCCAAAACGGCCGTCACGCAACAAAGTCTAGTTTGGTTGGCGTAGAAGAAAAACTGCATACTTAGCCCTGAAATCCCAATTTCGCAAAATTTTTCGCTAGCACCGTTTTTTTTCTTTCAAGCGCCAATATGAAAATACCCAGTAGTGTAAAAAAGTCTTAGGCTTAGGGTTTAACGCAACTTTGCCTCTGATACAGTTGCAATATGATTGGATTTGATAATTTTCATGTGACAAATATTATACCATGATTTTTTAATGTAATGAATTTGTTAGAAAAAAGTGTTCAAATATGAATATGTCTGAATATGTCTGAAATACTAAAGCTTTTTGACAGTGTGAAAACTCTTAATTTTGAGTTTACCCATTTCAACCACAAATGTTCAAGCTGAAAGCAATTTGTTTGATTCGAGTGTGAAATCATTTGCAAAATACCATATCCCAAAATAATTTTTCGGTTTTGTCAATGATTTCAATTGAGTAAAAATATTCAATTTAACTTACTGAAATTAATAGCCAATTTTATGAGTATACTAGTCAAACAAATACGTTAATTTAAAATATAACCGAATTGATTACGTTTAGATTCGAGCTATTTCCATTATTGTTGGTTCTTTGGCCATTCTTCAAATTGCATAAACTAACGTTTCTAGGATTTTGGAGAATAACGTTATAAATACTTTTATGAAATTTCAACTCCGTGTAGAATTTGTAAATTGTTTGAAGCTAGTTTTTCTCGCAAACATACGGTTGCTTGATGGGGCTTTGATAAAAAAAAATACTTAAAAGTTTTTTTACTTTATGAAAGAAGTTCTGAAATCAAGCAAAGCAAAGCTCCGATAAAATCAATTTTATTGTCCTTTTTACTCTGCATAAAATCTGTACGACTTTAAATAAATATATGAAAACTGGAAACATGTTTAATTTCCCACGATATTATAATCCAAAACCACAAGCTATAAAATCAATCATCGGAAAAAGGCATCGCCAAAAGTTAACCCATTCAAAAATATTTTGCACCATGTCCACTACCTTGGTTGGTTGTAGTGGCAGCCCCCTATGTCAAAAGGCGGTTCACTTAGGCCAAGATTGGCCCATTGTGATGCCACATTTAGATAGGGTGCAGCACTAAAAACTGTTGGGTGACGAAAACCATTTAGACTCTCGTATGAAGCCGGCTACGCAATTAATATTTAAACTGGCTACTTCCATGAGGCTGTCCAGGAAAGGTGAACCTAAAGTTTTCATACGTTTCCTGGATAGTGGTGGGCATTCACACAGAAAGTGTAGGATCGTTTCTTCCTCCTCCTCCGATCTGCAGCTGCGGCAGAAATCGTGGAAAGGAGCACTCAGTCTTTCTGCGTGTCTGCCAATGAGACAATGCCCCGTCAGTACGGATACGATGAAACTTAATGTTTCACGGCTCGTATTGGAGAGCTGCTTGATGCGCTTTGAGCTTAGTGTGTTCCAAGTTTGCCTTGTTGTCCTGCAGGTTTCTTCCAGCAGCCAGCCCCTTTTGCAGCCTCTACATAATACTGCGTGAAACTTAGCTTGGCGGAGGCCAACGGATGGCCGACTTGGCGTGTTAGTGTATAATCCTGGAGTTCTGTGCCAGCTCTAGCTAGGGCATCAGATTCTACTTCCTTACGATATTCGTAGTGGACGGAGAAAACAAGCAAAACTACAGTTAAAAAATTATCTTAGCTACCATCTGGCTTCACTAACATCAAAAATATTATCATACTTAACATCAAGTTTGAGGTATGCTGCGAGATCTATGATGTTGACTGTTCAATCAACAAAACCGAAACATTTACGTTCTAAAATTGAACGACATATTTACTACAAAACCGAACGTAAAATAAATTTGAATTTATAACTTTTTTATAATTAACTTCAATTCTTTTATAGTTATCGGTCTTTTTCGTTTTACTCACTTCCCGACATTACAAGAATGTTTTTAATCATGAGCAGATGACAAGTTCCATACCACGCGGTTTCATAGAACGTGCTCGCCAAACGAAGACGCACTCAAATAATTTTACATGTCCACCACCAATACCGCAAACATGAAGAAAATATTAACAGTACACTCGTACGTTTATCATCAAACAGATATTCCATTTCATAGGTACTTTGCACGTAAACATACGGTTTTATATTTTACTAGTACAACACTCTTTCCAAATACAATACTTGAACTCTTCACTTCAAACACATCACCTTACATAAAAATCAGCTCCCGACCAACCAGCGCCTCCAAAAACCTTTTTCCAGCTTTCATGTTATATGCAGACACACTCACCCACCAGCATACAAGATGTTTCACGACCGCAAAACCTGTTCTCCGTATAAAAAATACCCGATTCGTTATTACACTTTCGACTTCTTTTAGCTTTCAGCACTATTACACTTTGGGAATGCCGTGGTATAGACTGTCCCTATCGGACGTAGTGCAACTTAGTATTAAAGAACATTTCTACTACGTAGAATTTTAAAATATCGATGAAATCACAGGGAGTTGAGGTCACAAGTCATTAAATTTTGCGGCTCTGTTAAAACAAACTTTAGACTTACAGCTACATTTCATTTAGCCGGCAACGAATTTATTTACCTTCCATCACTTTTTGGCGAGAAAATAAAGACTCAGAAGCAAATAGATGAGCTAAACCAGTAAATGAATCCAAAAATGGATGCATTGCACTAAAGATTGTAAAAACTGCTTCATCTTTTTTCCTGTTTTGTCTACACATTGATTCTATTTATTTTGATTTTAAACAGGAGTATTTCTCCAGGTTGCAGCTACGCAAGTGAAAAGGATGTTTGCGGTATATACGATGAACCATTCATGAAGCCAACAGCAACAAAATAATCTGGGATCTGGATTCAACATTATCAGATTTGTTATCACACTTACCATTACAATAGGACCCTGCTGCGAAATCTACAATCTTTACTGCACCATCAACAAAGACAGAAAATGTATTTTCGAAACGTCAACGTTCTTGATAAAATATTGCATCCACATATTTATTATAGTACTGTTATTTATTAGTCCATACCAATATACCTTGATGTAAATTTTTACAATAAAAATGGTATTTACTATTAACGACTTCTCTTTTATAGCTTGTTCACATCGCACCCGATTTCAACAAATCGGGAGATTTCGTGAAATCTAACCCAAAATCTACCAGATATTCTATGCTAAAATCAAAATCTAGTCGATCTCAAATCTCCTAGATTACAACAAAATCTACTCAAAATCTGATGGTTGCGTGTGTCACAACTGCAAGAAAATTTTTCACCACACTTTACCACACTCATTTGGATAACATATGACAAGCAGTGACAAGAATGACATATGACAAGCAGTGACAAGACATATGACAAGCAGTGACAAGAGATCCAAGATTGCAGAGTTTAACATATCAACCCTTCTTGCGGGTCATGACATTATTTGCTTAACTGAAACTTGGTTGAACGACTCAATTTCAAACGCAGAACTTGCAAAAGATTATGATCTATACCGCCGAGATCGCGATTTTTCTCTTCCTGGTAAAGCTGATGGGGGAGGTATTTTCATTGGTGTGTATAAATCGTTCCCCTCTTCCCTTTGTAGTCATTTTCGCCCTTCTTACCCCGTTGAATGTATTGTTGTGAAAGTGTCAACTTCTTCCTATTATAGCATATTGTCGGATCCGTCTTTATCCCATGTAACTCTCCTGTATCTGTTTTCGAAATCCTTTTAGATGAGATCTCTGCCTTTTATAGCTCGCTTAATCTCTTCTCAACTATTATCATCTGTGGTGACTTCAATTGTCCGTCAGTTGAATGGCCTTCAAGTCCGTCTACTATTGCCAAATCTTCTAATGCACTCTCTGTTCTCCTCTCCTCATTTCTTTCTCACTTTTCTCTATCTCAGTTTAACTCGTCACTAAATGTAAATGGCCGTTTACTGGACTTCATTTTAATTAATCTCCCATCTCATCTTGTGTCTGTGTCTGCGGCTGATTTACCTTATCTTCTTCCTTATCATCCTCCTCTTAATATACAGCTAACTTTACCTATCCAAAAGCTCCATAACTTTCGTGTTCCTCCAGTCTATAATTTCCGTAAAACGGACTTTCTCTCTTTATCCCTTGAATTATCTTCGATTGACTGGGCTGCACTTTTCTCCAATCTCACTTGTGATGAAGCTGTAGCCAAATTCTATTATGTCCTGTCAAACCTGATATCACAATTTACTCCTCTTCGTCGTTCATCTAAGAAATCTGACCCACCTTGTCTCACTCAATCGGTTCTTGATGCTATCAAGCGGAAAGACAGGGCTTGAAAACGAGTGAAAACATCTGACTCTTTTGAAGCGAAAACTGCTTTGCGAAGGCTTCGGTCTATTGGTAAACAGAACATACGCCAAGCTATTTGCGCCTATCACAGCTCTATTAAAAACTCTCTCCTCTCTAACCATTCTGGTCATATATCCTTAAGGTCCTTCTCATCTATCCCTAGCTGCATGCAATGGAATCATAAATGTGCTTCTTCGCCTGTGAACATAAATAATCACTTTGCCACCTACTTTTCATCTACGTTTTCTCCACATACGCCAAACATCTTCACTCCTGACAGAAGTGTTCAAATTCCTGCTATTTCGTCTATTATTGTCGATCCCCACCTTATTAAATCCGTTATTGATTCGTTAGACCTTAATGTTGGTCCAGGTCCTGATGGTATTCCTAATTTGTTTATCAAATCCTTATCCTCATTTCTGAGTATTTCTCTTTCCTTCATTTTTAATTTAAGCCTCTCTTCAGGTGTTTTTCCACAGTGCTGGAGAGTGGCCAACATATTACCCATCCTTAAGTCTGGTGATCCTTCAAGTGTTACGAACTATCGTCCCATATCACTCTTGTCCGCTTTCTCTAAAAATTTTGAGCGTATTGTCCACTTAAATTTATACATGGCCTTAGAACATGTTATTGTCCCGGAGCAGCACGGATTTCTTCCTAATCGTTCCAGTACCTCAAATCTGCTTGTCCTTTCAAACACTGTTGCTACTCCTCTTGATAATCATCTGCAAGTTGATAGCATTTATACCGATTTTTTGAAAGCTTTCGACACTGTTGATCACTTCATCCTGTGTCCCAAGCTTCTTCTGTGGGTGTATTCTTATCTCTCGTCAAGGTCTTGCCGAGTTTCTGTCTTAGGCACGCACTTTGTTCCCTTCCATCCCGAATCTGGTGTCCCGCAAAGGTTCATACTAGGCCCTCTTCTATTCACTCTGTACATAAATGACCTTCCTTCAATACTCAAATCTCCCTGTCTTTTTTATGCTGATGACCTCAAGATATTCCGTGTGATTCGGTCTCTTGAAGACTGCAAAGTTCTTCAAGATGATCTTATCTCACTGAGTTCCTGGTGTCAGGCTAATTTCCTTTCACTTAATATTGCCAAGTGTCATACAATGACTTTCACTCTTAAGACTTCTTCCATCTTCTTTGTGTATTTTATTGACTCTATTCCTTTGAATAGAGTTGATCGTGTGGAAGATCTTGGCGTCATCTTTGATCCTAAGCTAAAATTTTATGCGCACGTTCACAATATAGTTTCTAGAGCTTCAAAGCTGTCAGGATTTGTGTTAAGACATTCGCTTATTTTTACTAATCCCTATTCCGCTGTACAATTGTATGTGACTATCGTACGTACTATTTTAGAATATGCATCCAAAATTTGGTCTCCTTATTCTGTTTCCCTGATCAATCTTTTTGAATCTGTGCAGCGTAAATTTACCCGCTTTCTACTTTTCAAATTCAATATCCCTTATATTCCCTATGAAGAACGCCTTTATTTTTTTAACATTCAGTCTTTAGCGTCGCGACGGACATATCTTGATCAATGCTTACTGTTCAAGCTTTGTCATAACTATTTACAAGTTAATATTGACTATTTAGTTTCTCTGCGACAATGCTCTAGACCTTCCCGGTCTTCCGATATTTTTGTTTTGCCTTTCGCTCACAATGCTTTAAAAAGAATTCTTGAAAATGTTTTGTTTATGTAATTACTTTTCATGTTCTTCAGAATTTGCGTTTTTGTATTTATTTCTATTTCACATTTTGTAATTGAATTTCTTCTGTTAAATGTGCAAAGAATAAATAAATAAATAAAAAGTGTCAAACATATAGAATTTCATTCGCGCGGAAAACATATAGAATTATGTCAAATAAACGCAAATACAAAAACAAGATTAAGTGGCAGGACGACGCAGAAAAAATTCCTTTTGGCCCTTTGGGCCGAAAAATTGGATGGAATACGTGGCCACCGAAAAAACAGCCACGTATTTCACGAGATGAGAGTTGCGATGGAGGCGCAAAAATATAATTCCACTACGGATGAAATTAAAATTAAAATTCACAATCTATCAAGTAGACACAGGTAAGCGTAAGGTGGCCGATAATCGAGCTATTGGTTCGCAACCGAGATCAAAAGAAACGAAAATTTTTTTATAATGTTTCCTCCGCACCAATAAAAGTGAAGCAAAACTTGGTTTACCATTGCAGCATAATTGTTCAGGTTGAAGTTTTTGGTAAATTATGTTGTTACATTTCAGATTAGAAAAGAAAAAAATGGGGCCGTCCGGTGGTTCTCCATCTATATGGCCACGATACGATGCAGTCGACAAGCTGTTGGGTCGTTTTAAATATGTCGACCCAAGCATTGTCCAGGACAGCATAATGGAAGCTAATACGCATATCTATTGTTTTTCTTATTTTTATTTCATCTTCTCCATAACAGATTCACCTACTGAATTTCAATCCGTTTTAATGGGTAGTTCGACATCTACATCGTACGACTGCGATAATGAGACATCTCCTACGCCAATTTGTTCGGGCACGGTTTTTCTCGAAGCACCTTTACAAAAAAGAAAATTAAACTATCATCAACGAAGTGTGGCCGATGCAATGCAGAAGATGGCGAACAAAATGGATGAATTCATGTTGCAAATACCAAAAACGGATAGTTCCATTGTAGCCGCGCAAAACAGAAAAGTTGCCATAGAAGAGGAGAAATTTACTGTGCTAAAGCAAATCGCATCAGCAAGCTGCGAATTCCAGCAGACTATAATAAACTCTGTTTTTAATAAATAAGGAAAATTTACATTTAAGAGATTGTTTTGCGTTTCCTTGGAATGTACAGTCAGAAGGACTTTAAAATTGTTTGTAATGTTTTCGTTAGCAGTGCTTAGAATCAATTACAGCAGTTCCACTTACATATGAAGGTTGCAATTGTATTCCTGATATGCTGTGCATTCGTGTTGTGGTCGTCAATTATGTCGTTTCCTTGGGGCTGCTGTGTGCCTTCTCGAGTCTCGCAAGAGGACTGCGTTAACAGCCATTTTCTGTTGATTTTATCGTTGCTTTCATTTAAAAAATTGTGCAGCGCACTACACGCTTTTCTAATAATCGCTGCATTTTCAATTTTTTATCTTTCCCCTTTCCTATCCTCGTGAATCTCGCTTTCAAATGTCCGAAAGCATTCTCGACGACTCTGCGACTGGCTGACAAAGCTTAATTGAATGCTTTTTCTTCATGTCCGGCAGTTACAGAGTACGTGTATGGCTTCATCACATGTTGGGACAATCTGAACGCTGGATCTCCGATAATCATTGCAGGCACTTCCACTTCATTAATGGCCCGGGACATTTTATCCAATATGGACTTTTGATGCTCCTGCTTCAGCAGTGAGGCCTCATAGATAGAAGAGTCATTGCAGCGCCCAAGGCTCCCAACGTTTACATACATAAACCTGTAACTGGAGAAAATATACATTAAATTAAAGATTGAATTTTGAAAATTTATATACTTACCGATAGTTAACCATGACCAGAAGAACAGTGGAGTACCACCTTTTATAGTTGTAGTAGTCAACTGCGTCCGAAGCGGGTGGTTTAACATCTATATGGCATCCATCTATAACAAATCATTAGAATTTATTACGAAACACAGTTGTTTAACATCTTAGATGTACTTCTCACAAACACTCACCGATAGCTCCGAAGCATTGCGGGAAACCCAGTTTTTCGAAACCAGATATACTTTCCTGGATCCTTTCCTTTGTCAGTGGGTACGCGTTTAAATAATCCTTACGCAGGGTGTGCCACACTTCCTGGCAAAACTCTATAACAATCTCACACACTGTGGATCGGCCAAGGCCAAATAAATTTGCCACACTTCTGTACTCCATTGATGACCCAAGAGTATATACGCCAATTGCTACGTGTTTCTCCAGAGATATTGCATCTCTGAACGGTGTGTTGTTTCTCTGCGGATGTGATAGTATATCGCATAGTCTTTTAAAACAGCTGCGACACATCCGAAAGTTTTCTTTGAAAAACTCCTCTCCGTTCCCAGGAATATCTGCTTCCCAAAACGTGCTGCTTCTCGCCTGAAAATAAAAACATGAGTACCAGCCCTTTTTGCAAATGCTACTATCACTCACCAATTTCCATTGAGCTTTCGCAGCTCTACATATTTTACCGCTGTACATGGCCATAATCTTGCCGTGCAATCGAAGAACAGCGGCAATTTGCTGCTGTCTCCTTTTTTGGTAGCGGGCAAGATCTCCCACTTTACTGGCTATGAGTCTATCTAATAACTTCAAGCGCTCACTCAATACAATTTTATTCAACGAAACACCTTCCATTATTTTATCCATTTTAATATGCACAATTTATTCAATTTTGTCAAATTTACGAAACTGTCACTGCCAAATCTAGACGAGGCGATGTGAACACTTGACAAGATTTCGAAATCACAATGACCAAAATCTAGCGATATGAAGAAGCTTTTCGTCATCATCATCAAAATGCTTCCCTATCATATTTACGTGGGACATTTCACTGGTTTTAAGAAATATTCAAACGCGTATGGTAATCAGCTGGCAGCATATTTACGAGCGAGGAAATGCATGCGCTAATTGTTTTTATACGATGGCCGGTAGCATGTATCAATATCGCACGAAAGAAATCTTAAAGCTGTTGCATTTGTCATCACTATACAAAATCACAGCAACTGATTTTGGGAATGCCAACCAGCAACATTCAAACAAAACAAAATAAACACCTAGCACGGATCACTTGAAAAAGTTGTAAGCAAATTTTCGTATAGCCATTCATAAGTTAATTATCTATGGCACAAAATGATGCTGGTGACACATTGCTGCTAACATCAGTCGACAGATAACATGTCACTTCTCTATTCACATATCCCGGAAAAAACCTGGTCATGCATGAATCACCAAAAAAAACTGCTAGCGTGTGTAGGGCTGCCACCTTTCAAATAAAGTAGACCAGGAGATTTTAGAAATATTGTTTTTTTTACCAAAATAAAACACTTTATAGGTAAGTATAAACTTTTCATTTACTAATAGTAGTGTATTTCTTTGACATTTATATAACATAGAGCTAGGCTGACTTGGACCAGCGTGACATTTGAAACTATATTTTTTATTCTGGAAGGATTGTTTTAGCATCTTTTCTTGTGTAGGTTTTTTTCAAAAACTTCAAAAATTCTTGGCAATTTATATTGTAATTTACCTTTACTCTGCATTCTCTATGTCCACTGACAAGCAGTTTCGCTCATCTTCCCTCAAATTTCCCATTGAAGAGAAGATGTTATCAACGAAAGCATTGCTTATAGGGCTTGAAAAAATGTTCTAATTATTTTCGGCTGTGAAGGTTGTTACGGTCGCATTTCGCTGCGACCGAATAGTTTATAAATTTACCGAAAAAAAAGAAGTCCTGATTGACTTTGACTTGAGTCAAAAAGCCAATCAGGACTCTGGTCAAAAAGCCTGCAGGTCTAACCCAGACCACCCGCCAAACGTAAATAGCGCAAACACCACTCCACTGAGGCTCGTAGAGTAGTTTAAGAAATTGAAGTGAATAGAAATTTTAATTTAAGAATTGGATTATATAAACTCATCATTGAAGGCAAGAATGGTAGAATCAAGTAGAGATTAGGAACTAGTTCAATAGTGGTAAGTAAAAGATAAGTAGTTACTAGTTAAAGGAGAACTTCACCGAGCCATCCCTGAGGAAATCATCGACGTCAAGCATCGCAAGAAGTCGCGAAGAAAAACCATTACACAAACTCATCGTCAAACGTTTTCCTCCTTTTCTCTTTAATTATATCGATGACCTACCAATCAGCAATTATACGTAAACGCGGATGAAACGATTCTAGTTACCGGACACCACTCAAAACTTTGTATATCTTTCAATAATACATACCGTCTTCTTTGATGAATTGATCGACTAGACGAACACTTTACATCCACTGCCAACTCGGAATCCGTTGAGGATCAATTCAGTCGATTGCGTGACGGTGAAGACAGCAGGAAACGGATACGCCGGTCAAGAAAACTCCATCACCGAAGAAGATAAAACCAATGCTATCGAGAAAAGAAACGCAACGATCGTCGTGGCACCGCATCGTTACCAGCCAAACGGAAACGTCTATTGTCCACGGATCATATCCTTTCGCCGAGCACATCGCGTGGCGGCAGCACAAATCTGGTCACTTCGATGCTGAATCGTTCAGTCGTCCAAGCACCAAACGTACCCGAGATTGATTTGAATACGGCCGCCCCGAATCTGAAGACTCACGACAGAACCAATGTAAACAATAACAACAGACGCGAGCTGTCACTGGGAAATGTCGGAGTGACATCATTGGTGGCGAAAAAGCCAAGATGGCCGTTGCGCAGACAGCTGATTCCAATCCAGTAAGTCCCACACCAGTGGTTCCAAAACCAGAGTGGGAATTGGAATGGTTCCGCAAACGAGCTGGGCCGTTACGCGGATTTTTGATAAATAGAGCTGGGAACAAAGGAAGGGGGCTTTGTTTCTTGGATAGTAAAGCAGAAGAGGCTGGGCGATTGGACTGGGTGAACGTTCCGGATCGTGCGAAGGAGGAAAAAAAGGATAAAAACGAGGAGATACCACGAGTCCAGGGAGGAAAGTGAACGAGGGGATCGAGACAACAAGGACACCGGCTGAGGAACTTCCTGAACACCGCAGCAAAGGAAAACGCGCGTTGGAACGGCGGCCGCTGCATCTTCGCCAGGAGTGTTCGTGAGTAGATTAAGTAGTTTAAGTAGATTTAGTTTAAGTCTCTTTTATTTTTGATTAGAAGTGTAAAGCTCAGTGGAGTGTTTTCTTTCTTTCGCTTTCCTTTTTTTAATCGATATAAGTCGAATTTGTGCCGCATCTCCGTTCGGCGGTGAGGTCTGGCCTTACACGTGTTAGATTTGGTATTCAGTGTCGCGACCCACCCAAATCCCAGTCAGGGTTTAGGTCGCGGGGCGATTGTCGGCGCACGACTGGGTGGCACCCAAAAATATCAAAATTACCCCGCCCCTCTTCGCGGGCAAAGACGCCGGACACAATCGCTTCGGGGGTAAAAGTGCGCGTAACAATTGGCGCCCAACGTGGGGCCCATAACGGTGAAATTGCAAATCCAAATTTTATCGGGTGAGCAGCTTTCGAACGCCGGAACGTTCGACGAGTCAAGAGTGGTGTTAAGTGTCAAATTCCGAGTGCCGTGAGTGGGCAATTGCGGGAGTGTGGCATTGCGGGTGTGTGCACTTGCGGGTGTGACCGTGTCCAGTGTGGAAAACTGCAAAAGGGAGAAGTGCCGGACGAAGTGTTAGATTAGTGTGATATTATACTGTACTGGAAGTTGTTTCCCCCAACAATAAATATACAGACGGAATCCTCTGTGTCTTTTGCTTCCTTGTGTCTGTTTCTATTGGTGCAAATAAAGCGAGCTTGAGTAGGAGTATGGCCAAGACGGCTAAGTTTTTGGTGGATCGCCTTAGCAAGGACGAACTGGCGTATGAGCTGGCCATCCGCGACTTAAAAGAGGAAACGGTGGACAACATGAGGAAGGCGCTGCGGGCGGCCCTTCGAGTGGAGGAGTCCTTGGAGCACTCGTTATACACCAAGAAGTATCCGTTTACGTACGAGGAGGACGTGGCGGCGGTGTGGGCGAAAGTGGGCGAGGTGGAAACGTTGTCGGCTGCGTTCGAGGGTGATAAAAGGAGTAGAGACTTCCTGAAAATTCGGGCGAAGGTGGAGTTCGGGATGCGTCGGATCCACGTCATGGGCCAAGCCCCGGAGGAAGGCCAGGAGGCCGAGGCCTCGGACTACAACGATAGGCTCTGGGAGGAAATCCGGCACAGGACCCAAGGCCACGACGAGTCTATCGGCGTGTTCGTGTCGGCAATGGAGGGCCTCTTTCGGCGTTTGGCCAAACGCTGCGAGGAGAGTGAGAAATTGCGGGTGGTTCGGCGGAACATCTCCCCTTTTTATCAAACCCAGCTGAGCCTGATGGAGGTGTCCTCCATCTCCGAGCTGTTCTCCTTGGGCCGTAAGTTGGAGGCGACAAGGCTGTCGGTAGAGGCATACGCACCTCCGCCGAGCCGCCGAGCTCATCGGTTGCTGGAACCTGACCTGGCTTATGCTGACGCGATGGGAGACAGCCGTCTGGAAACAATTCGAGAAATCCCTCGCCGGCCACCTGTGCAGTGTTGGAATTGCAAGAGGGAGGGGCATACCTCTCGAGAATGCCAGGAGCCTCGGAGATGCTATGGCTGCGGGCGAGCTGGAACGTTCCGAGCAGCATGCCCAACGTGCAGTAATTCCGGTGCCACCCGAATGGGGGGGTACTCAGCGAGAACAGGAGAGGGGAACGGGGGAAGTCATGGAACGGTCCGAGGGCGACCGTCGGAAAACGATCGCCGTGCTCCTCAGCCGGCCGGAAGGGCTCGGGAACTTACTCAGTAGCCGAAAAAGGGCCAACACTGGGGTTTGCGCTGGGGCGCAGAGAGGGGGACAATCGTCCACACTTAGAGGTGGAGATTTTCGGCCAGCGGTTTATGGGACTGATGGATCCGGGGCCACAAATTCCGTAGTGGGGAAAGATGGGTGGCGGCTGCTAAAAAGGCGGGGTGTGGAGCTGTTGGCGACTGACCACCCCTCACTTCGGCTGGCGAACGACGCCAGAGTGAGGATCGAGGGCGCTGTATGGATCCCGGTGAGGGTAGGAGCAGTAACGCGATGGGTAAAGGCGTTAGTGGTGCCAGCGGTGCCCCATGCACTCATTCTGGGGGCCGATTGTCTGCGCGAGTTGGGGATCGTGCTGGATCTATCGAGAGGCAGCTGGGAATTCACGTCCCTACCGTCAGTGGCCACGTTGGAGACATTGAGAGGACGAACGAAACTGACCGCGGAGGAAGAGGGAAAATTGGAAAACCTCCTGGAGGAGCAGTTCGAACTGATGGGTGAAGGAGTGGGCTGCAGATCTGTGGTGGAGCACATCATTAAGACCACCTCACCACCCATCAAGCAGCGATACTATCCGGTGTCCCCAGCCGTTCAGAAGCAGATCAATGTGGAGTTGCAGGAGATGCTAGACCTGGTAGTGGTCGAACCATCCTCGAGCCCCTGGTCCTCCCCAATATTGCTGGTCAGGAAGAAAGATGGCAAGTTCCGTTTTTGCGTCGATTTCCGTAAACTCAACAAATTTTCGGAGAGGGACGCATATCCTCCGCCATATATCTCGGCTAAAATCCGCGTACTGGCAGGTCCCTATGGCGGCGGAATCCAAACCGCTCACCGCCTTCACGGTTCCGGGGAGGGGCCTCTTCCAATTCCGGAGGATGCCGTTCGGGCTCCAGAACGCTCCTGCGACCTGGCAACGGCTGATTGATCAGGTACTGGGGCCGCAACTCGAGCCATACGTTTTCGTGTACTTGGACGACCTAATCATTGTCACCCAGGATTTCGGCAAACATCTGGAAGTCCTCGGCGAGGTGTTCCAACGGCTGCGAAGGGCCGGACTACGGGTCTCTAGACAAAAATGCGAGTTCTGCCGGCCTCAGTTAAGGTACCTGGGCTACGTGGTCGACGAGGGCGGACTTCATGTGGACCCAGAAAAGGTGGACTGCCTGCTGAAGATCCCTCGGCCCTCCAACGTCAAGGGCATTCGACAATTTCTGGGTATGGTGTCGTGGTACCGGCGGTTTATTCCGGAGTTCGCTACTCTGGTAGCGCCTTTGACGGCGCTCCTAAAAAAGAACCGAAGATTCGAGTGGTCAGAGGACTGTGAGAATGCCTTTCAGTCAGCGAAAATACGTCTTACAACTGCTCCAATATTGACGTGCCCTGACTACTCCCTGCCCTTCATCGTGCAGACGGACGCCTCCGGGTTCGGATTGGGGGCAGTGCTGTCACAAACACACTCCGGGGGAGAGAAGGTAATATGCTTCCTCAGCCGGTCCCTCACTAGTGCTGAGCGAAAATACTCTACCACCGAAAAGGAGTGCTTGGCCGTCCTGTGGGCCATCGAGAAGCTGCGACCCTACATAGAGGGCACTCAATTCCAGGTGGTGACGGACCACCACTCCCTAGTCTGGCTACACAATCTCAAGGACCCAACCGGGCGACTCGCACGCTGGGCGGTCCGTCTGCAACAGTACGATTTTGAAATCGTACACCGGAAAGGCAAGGAACATCTGGTTCCAGACGCCTTATCGAGAGCCGTACCGGCGCTGAAGGCCAATGAGGCTGGGGAAAAGGACCATGGGTGGTACCAAGGGATGGTCCGAAACCTCCAACGCAGGCCCGACAAGTTCCCCAACTGGAAGCTGAATGAGGACGGGCTGTGGAGGCACCTGCCGGGGCGTTATCCAGCGTTGGACACGCGGGCTTGGAAGCGCGTGCTCCCGGAGGCCGATAGGAGCGAGGCACTAAACCAGTGTCACGAAGACCCTAAAGCGGGGCACATGGGGGTGAAGCGGACGCGGGATCGCGTGACGCAACGCTTTTATTGGGCGGGAATGCGGGGCGACGTCCAAAACTACGTCGCAAAGTGCAACGTATGCCAAGCGGTCAAAGTGGAGCGTCGGGCGCCCCGGGGACTGATGGCAACTCGGGCAGGGACGGTTGCACAACCCTGGGAGGTGGTCTGCATTGACCTTATCGGGCCCCTGCCGCGCTCGACCCGAGGGCACTGCTACATCCTCAGCGTGGTAGACTACTCGACCAAATTTGCGTTGGTATTCCCGCTCCGTTCGGCCAAGGGCCGCGAGATAGTAATCAGATTAGAAGAATCGGTCTTCATGGTGTTCGGAGTCCCCGCGAAGGTCGTCTGCGACAATGGAGTGCAGTTCCGCGCCAAACTCTTCGAGGACTCCATGCGAAAATTCAGTACCCGGGTGCAGTATACGGCATTGTATCACCCGCAGGCAAATCCCGCGGAGCGGGTGAACCAAAACATTAAGCGCATGCTGCGCTCTTACGTGACGGAAAATCACCGGAAGTGGGACGAGAGTCTCGCCCAGATAGGAGCTGCCCTGCGGACGTATACTCACGAGGCGATGGGCGTGACGCCCTACTTCTTGAACTTCGGGAGAGAGATGGTGGCCTTCCGCGGAGAACCACTGCCACCGACTGACGATACGGAAGACCTCGATCCTGGAAACCGAGCGGCGGCCGTCAATCGGGTGCGAGCCGAAGTGGCCGATCGCCTCGCTAAAGCCGGAGGGGCCGCGCAAGCGCGATACAACCTCAGGAGACGAGAAGAGTCCTTTTACGCGAACGACAGAGTGTGGAGGAGAAATTTTGTCCTCTCAGACGCGGCCAGATACTTCTCGGCTAAACTTGCGCCCGAATACATTGGCCCGTTCGTTGTCAAGGAGGAGGTATCGACGAACACCTACCGCCTAGTAGATGAGAAGGGCAAAGATGCTGGCACCTGGCATGCCAAAGACCTCAAGCCCTACATCAAGTAAAGGCAATTACGGAGAGGCTCATGCAACATACAACATTCAAGTGGGACAGACACGATAAGCTAAGAATATAAATTCAATACCGTATGAATCGATCCTTTGGAGTCCTTTCCCTTGATCTTTACTTTTCCATCGTTTCTTTTTCCTCTTCCTTTCCTTTTTGCTCCCGGTAATGGGTTGCTCTAGTATTGTTGGGTTTAAGTTTTTTTTCTTCCTTTTTTTTCTTCTCGCTAAAATAAAGAGTTTAAGAAGGGAATGAGTAGTAGAAATAATAATTAGGGTGGAGGATAGTTAGGGATATAGAGTAGGTGGTCAGTAGTTTGGACGGAGGGGTAGCGAGTAGTTAGTCTAGTAAGGGTTAGTTAGGGAATTGGGTTCGTAGGCTGGTAGCGTTGGAATTAATGTTGGGGCTCAGTGGGGGGGATATTTGGAGAATGCGTTTGGTATTGGGAAAACACGGGACAGGCAATGAATAGAGGGAAAGTTTAGGCTGGGTTGTAATGGAATAGGGGTGGATGGGTAGGCAGATAAATATTACGTCGGGGTTAGATTGGGCAGGTTAGATAGTAGACGGTTGGGTAGGCTAAGGAGAATGGAGGGGTAGCATAGACGAGTGATCGTAATTAGGTATTAGTGGGAGCAGAATAAAGACTAGCGTATTTGGTGGAGGGCTAGCAGTTGGTTAGGTTAGTTAGTAGAGGGTTTAGTTCGGGGATCTAGGGGTAGTTATCTAAGTGAAGGAGAAAGTCGGCGTGTGGGTTCTGTGCAGAACCGCTATTTTTGTTTGGCCCGCGCGAATTCGACGGAGCAACAATGCTCCGCGAGCACTCGGCAATGGCCAGGGCACGCAAAACCACTCTTAATCGGGCGACGTTACCGCGCGAGTCGAATGCTGCTGCCCAAATATTATTCGTTTCCGTTTTGTTCATCGCTCGTTTTTTTTAACCGTTCTTTCCTTTTCCTTTTTTTCTTTGAGTGGATTTTGGGAAAATCCACTTGAAGAAGGGGGGGGGGGGTAATGTTACGGTCGCATTTCGCTGCGACCGAATAGTTTATAAATTTACCGAAAAAAAAGAAGTCCTGATTGACTTTGACTTGAGTCAAAAAGCCAATCAGGACTCTGGTCAAAAAGCCTGCAGGTCTAACCCAGACCACCCGCCAAACGTAAATAGCGCAAACACCACTCCACTGAGGCTTGTAGAGTAGTTTAAGAAATTGAAGAGAATAGAAATTTTAATTTAAGAATTGGATTATATAAACTCATCATTGAAGGCAAGAATGGTAGAATCAAGTAGAGATTAGGAACTAGTTCAATAGTGGTAAGTAAAAGATAAGTAGTTACTAGTTTAAGGAGAACTTCACCGAGCCATCCCTGAGGAAATCATCGACGTCAAGCATCGCAAGAAGTCGCGAAGAAAAACCATTACACAAACTCATCGTCATACGTTTTCCTCCTTTTCTCTTTAATTATATCGATGACCTACCAATCAGCAATTATACGTAAACGCGGATGAAACGATTCTAGTTACCGGACACCACTCAAAACTTTGTATATCTTTCAATAATACATACCGTCTTCTTTGATGAATTGATCGACTAGACGAACACTTTACATCCACTGCCAACTCGGAATCCGTTGAGGATCAATTCAATCGATTGCGTGACGGTGAAGACAGCACGGAAACGGATACGCCGGTCAAGAAAACTCCATCACCGAAGAAGATAAAACCAATGCTATCGAGAAAAGAAACGCAACGATCGTCGTGGCACCGCATCGTTACCAGCCAAACGGAAACGTCTATTGTCCACGGATCATATCCTTTCGCCGAGTACATCGCGTGGCGGCAGCACAAATCTGGTCACTTCGATGCTGAATCGTTCAGTCGTCCAAGCACCAAACGTACGCGAGATTGATTTGAATACGGCCGCCCCGAATCTGAAGACTCACGACAGAACCAATGTAAACAATAACAACAGACGCGAGCTGTCACTGGGAAATGTCGGAGTGACATCATTGGTGGCGAAAAAGCCAAGATGGCCGTTGCGCAGACAGCTGATTCCAATCCAGTAAGTCCCACACCAGTGGTTCCAAAACCAGAGTGGGAATTGGAATGGTTCCGCAAACGAGCTGGGCCGTTACGCGGATTTTTGATAAATAGAGCTGGGAACAAAGGAAGGGGGCTTTGTTTCTTGGATAGTAAAGCAGAAGACGCTGGGCGATTGGACTGGGTGAACGTTCCGGAGCGTGCGAAGGAGGAAAAAAAGGATAAAAACGAGGAGATACCACGAGTCCAGGGAGGAAAGTGAACGAGGGGATCGAGACAACAAGGACACCGGCTGAGGAACTTCCTGAACACCGCAGCAAAGGAAAACGCGCGTTGGAACGGCGGCCGCTGCATCTTCGCCAGGAATGTTCGTGAGTAGATTAAGTAGTTTAAGTAGATTTAGTTTAAGTCTCTTTTATTTTTGATTAGAAGTGTAAAGCTCAGTGGAGTGTTTTCTTTCTTTCGCTTTCCTTTTTTTAATCGATATAAGTCGAATTTGTGCCGCATCTCCGTTCGGCGGTGAGGTCTGGCCTTACACGTGTTAGATTTGGTATTCAGTGTCGCGACCCAACCAAATCCCAGTCAGGGTTTAGGTCGCGGGGCGATTGTCGGCGCACGACTGGGTGGCGCCCAAAAATATCAAAATTACCCCGCCCCTCTTCGCGGGCAAAGACGCCGGGCACAATCGCCCACCCCGCAGCCATTAGAGGCTTCGGGGGTAAAAGTGCGCGTAACAAGGTTGCGGTGAATTTGAATAACTCAACTCATCGTACATTTCTTTTTCGATTGATCCTTTTCAGAAGGTTTGAGGCCTTCTTCATGTTTCTCATTATTTTGGCACCGTAAAACTCATCATGCAGTCAGCTTTATACCTTTTCTTTGGTACACGGAATTTTGAGGGCCATAATTCATCGATGCATTGTCTGCAAAGAATGCAGACAACTATAAACTACAGTGGATTCGAACAAGAGTAGAGCCTACATTGAAAGTCAAGTATTTGAGGTGATCACTGATCTAACGTTTCTTCAATGGCTTATTATCTTACAACATCTACATGGCAGATTAGCAAGGTGAGTTCTGAAGCTGCAGGGATTTCAGTTCACCATCGTAAAAGGAGTCGAAACGAGGTGACGAACTCGTTGTCCTAAACCCTGAACTGACAAAAGCACGCCAAAATCTATATCTCTACATTTGCAGAATGTGGAATGCAAAGACTTTAAGGAAAGATAAATTATCAAACGTTCCTTCATTAGTTGTATCTACCTACAGTAGTGAAAGTATGAAATGGTGGATTTATAACTATTTCCAGCAATGTATTTGTTGGATATCAAATTCACTGAAAACAGTTCTAATGGAATCAACTTTCTACAAAAGCAGCTCTACCTTGTAACTATACTCGAGTTGAATGAATGCATAAAGGTTGGAGATGAATATCTTTTGTGTAATCAACAAGTTTCAATCATCAATATGGGAAATACCAAAATTACATTTGAAATAGAGGTATCAAATTTTTTTACTAAAAATCTGCATTTTGAACCTGAATTATTTCAATAGAATACAGGTGCAGCTAAAAACACATAATCATTGGTTGTTCTTCATCTGTTAATAACTCGACATCACATTGAGTCGGAAAGCTGACAGTCGAATATTTTTTTAAATAAAATACATTAACCATTTTTCGTGGATGAGTCATACTTTTAAAGACATGCAGAGAGGCGCCATGCATTTTAGTTAAGTTAGTTTGCTCGGGTCATCTAGTTTGATGTCACTAGAATGCCAAGTTTTTATAAAAGTTATTATAGGTATCGAATAAACTCATGAATTGTTATTCAAGCTGATCCATAAAATACATGAATAGTTGTTGAATTGAAATAGAGGCTTTCTAGCTACATAAAAAGATAGCTTACCTCGTTGCAATTGCTCGCAAAGACATGGATGCCTTGGTTGATATTTGATAAAAAATGAATGTTTAGAAAACCTCAAAGAATATTTTATGGCAAAACTATGCATCCAATTTATGGATGATTGTTTTTTAATTAAGGTTGCATAAAAAAAGGTATCTTGTCACAGTTACCCGCAATCTTGTGGCTGCGACGGTTCAAAAGTATAACGGTTTTTGTAAAACGAGTGCATCAAAAATATTTGTGAATTGTAAGAATATCGAATTAAATAAATAGGGTGTAGATTTATCTAGGTGAAGGGTATTGAGTTAAATAAATATGAAATACTCGTAGATTAGTTGAGGGTATAGAATTATATCAGTATGAATTGGGTTTATCTAGGTTAGGGATATTGGAATAGATAGCTAAGTAGAATAAACTGTTGTCATACAGGGTTTTAACTGCGCCTTGTTGTCGTAATTAGTTATGACTTGATAGCGTCCAAAAAATTTAATTCAACGCTTTGAAACCACTTAGGTTGCCGTCAATGCTATCTTCATCCATGCTCCATGGCTTCGATGAATCATCTTCACATCGCCAGTGACTCAATGGATTCGCCCAGAATCACTCTTCTACACAGCAGTCGCAATATTCGCCGAGGTGCAACGCTGTAGTATCAGGAAGACCGAGCGCAGAGGATAAAAATCGCCAGCTTACGAGCATCGGTAATCGACATAATACTAGTCGAAGAGAATGAAAACTGGAACGAATTCAGCAAACTCTGCGGGCCGTTGATCGCCGATGCAGCCAACGAGGTCAGGATGATCTCCTATATTGGCAAGAGAACAGCTGGAGCGTCTGTTATGTTTTTTGCCTGGTGGAGTGTTGATCGATAAGCGGACGAATTGCTGGGTGGCGCGGCGAAGACCTGTAGAAACGGTGCGGCATTTTACTGGTCACGGCTAGGAGCAAGACGAGGAGGATGAACGGCAATCGGTGAACGGGCAGTACCAGTAGTCAGCGGCGTTGACGATAAGAGAAGAACCTGTAAGTAGGTGTGGGAAAAGATAGAGTTAGGTAAGACTAGTGAATAAAGTAGTGAATTAAGATCAAATTTAATGCATTTGTATTGTGTGAATTGGCGGGCGGTCGTTGCGTTCTCGGCTCTTTTCGCTGTGTTATCTTTGATAACTTTTTCTATCGGTGTTTTCATGTCATCGTGAATCCAGTTCCCGTTTCTGAATTCGTGAACAGGGCAGTCCAGGCGCAGCAATGGGTGACGCCCTTTTAAAGAAATCTTTCCTCCCCCTTCATCGCGGGTTAAAGCCGGTAAAGCTTGCCAAACCATAGTCAGGATCGGCTGCGGTGTAGTAGCAAACGTTACATTCGTAACAGGTAGCTCTACGACTCATTCTGTGAGACCAAAATATTTCAAAAAAAAATCCGTCAGCAGGACATTTTATTAGTACATGGCGGCTTCGACAAAAAAAGACAATAACTGGCGACTATATTTCGCCGTTTATAAGTCTTTTGTAGATTTAGCAGCAGCTACACGTCTTCCAAAACGAACAGCTCATGTCCATTTATCTGCGCATATTTTAGATCTACAAAGGGTGAGGAATAAGCTTCATGAGGTCAAGTCACAACAAATTTAAATACAACAGCTGCAGCTAAATAAAATCGATACAATTTCGGTGGGGTACATTGGATTATTAACAACCGTCATGACTCACGCAGTTTAGGTTACTAGCAATATGCGGGCAAAAGACATAGCCGGCAACACATGACCATTAGCTGTACTAAAAAGCTCAACCAGCGGATTAATGTTAATAAAACTTTCTTGTTTCTACTAGTGTTTCTGACCTTCTAACCATATGCACATTCGAATTTCCCAATTTGGCCAACCCATCTTAGTCATACTTAATGCGCACAAAAAAGCTGTACGATATCTTTTTGCATGTAAAACAGTTATTTTGTACACAGTGAAGTGGTTTATATTGAGTACATCAATGTGTTGGAATGCAAGGTAAATAGCCTCTAAGCAGTACATCTTATATAACGCTCAACGAATATTTTTGATCCTTTGGGCTGGTTTCTTCAATATTTAAGAGTAAAATTGTGCAGAAATGGTTTTCAGGCTAATGCTACCTCCGTACATGCATGGTAAGTTGTAAAGCACGCACTTTCATGCAATCTACCTTAAGGTTCGATCAAGAAAAGCTGTACCCTACATTCTGAAGTGGTGATAGTAAGCCGCCTTAAATATGCTGAAAGTATACTATTAGCGATAGCTAAACCATGCTAAAGTATACTAAGCCACAATCGAAGAATATCACTAAATCGAGAGCTGTTGGAGTGAAGAAGGTTTCGCAAGTAGTAAGACACACACTTTCAATTTAGCTTGGCGTTCGATAGAGACGGGCTGCACCCCTACACATACTTAGAGTACGTTAGTTCGGAGAGCTGGAGGAGCCCAAAGTATATCAGTAGACAGCGTTTTGTATGGAGATCCGGTTTTGACTATGGCCGGTCGGCTGTTTGCGAGTGTGCAAGCGTGTGTACTAAGCGATGGATCGTGAGATGGTTTTTTGAGAGCGCTGATTGGCTAAGAGCTGTTTTGAATACGGGAAAAGTGTTTATGATTCGGGGTTTTGTGTTGTTGTATTTGAAAAGAAATGAATATTGTTCCGCCAAAATCAAAAATCACTTGTTTTGAATGAAAGTGTTGTGGAAAAATGTTACGACGCCGGCTCACGAATTTAGCTTGATTGATAATTAAAAATGAGTTCTGAGGGGAGTAACGGCGGTTGTGGAAGGAGGAAGCAATCTTGCGCGCGAAGCAGGTAAAACTCGGTGTGATTAGTGCTCTAACCGGGGATTTTCTTGCTTGAAAGATCAAGCAAACATGCCAACACGCTGAAAGATTTTTCAATAGCCCATTCGAATTTTGCCGGCACTCGTTCCCTTAACCTAGAATCCTAGTGTCTACCAGTTACAGTTACAGTAACAGTGCACGACATTGCTATCGACTATATAATGGAGGCCATGTGTGTCCCAAAAGAATCGAAGAAAATAAAAAAAAGATTGATGTTAAGCGCGAATCCCAATTGTCAAAACATTTAACCCTTAACACGAGATGTAGCTAGGACGGCAGTGAAGGATCGATTGAAACGCATTCAATCAGTGTAAGGTTGGTCATTCCAAGCCGCACATGTGCTCTGCTCCTTTCGACCAGAAGAAAGTATTTCTCACGGTGAATTCGGTGCGACATTTGTCGGTCAACAAAGTACAGTCGTCCTTCGTGAGGACAAACATAAGAAATAGCAATTTCGTTCGAATCATTATTTTTCGAGGCACTTTAAGACACGTGTGTTTTGTTTTTGTAATCGCAACATTTGGAAATTTTCAAGTTTTCTGCCATTTGTTTTCGTTCGCGGTCACAGCTGAACAGAAGAATCTATTTTTTTGATCCCTGAACGGTGTGGTAGTCAAAGACACGAGTGATATGAGATTGCTGTGAAGTGGAAAAAAAGCTAATTTGAATCCTAACCACCCAATAAATTTGTGTATCAATACAAAGAACACTTGGTGAAGGCGCACACTAGGATCCAGAAAAAGGGATGCAGTTTAATCGACCCTCATGTAACTGCCGACTGCAGTCATCGTGCGTCATCTTCATTTGGTATCGCAAACAAGGGAATGGCGACGAACCACAGGAGAGTGGTAACAACTGACCAAATAGGCATAAATGTTACCTTTTTGACTATTATGTAACACATACAAACAATTAAGCTGAAAAAAAAATTTGATTGATAATAATAGTTTTTTTTGTAAATGCTTAAATTGTTTATTAAACCCAAATTTAGGACCAACGATGAGGAGCGCTCGTCATCGCTAAGCACTAACGGGTGAGTGATTGTTATTCATTTTTTTCTTTGCCATTTTTGACAAATCATTTCCTATATATATACATATTAATAATAAATAATAATAATAATAAATAAATAATAATATATTTAATAAAAATATAAATGTAAAAATGAACTGAAACAACCTGCGTTTCCTTGAGGGCTCTCCCTCTTCCATGACAGCCACGGCTAGCAGATGAGAAATTAATCTCGGCCAAGGTAAGTTTAGGTGGACTTAGCGCGCATGAAATATGCGACTGCGCAAGCGCTGAGTCGAGGTAGTGTGGGACCAGGCAGACACATCCGCGTCTGGTGAGCTCCGCTGAAGTTCGGCTTCTACGCGGGAGTGACACTGCCGCCCGAGAGAATTGTTTGCTCGTGCCGTGGTATGTCTTTTTTTCTTCTCTCTCGTCTATCGCCAGATCGATTACGCGAATCGCGATTAAAGTAGCTGATGTGTTTACTCTCTCGGGTAGGTTTTGGATCGCGGTATTCGGGTTCTCGGTGCGCGCGGGATTTTGTGGAACATTTTTAGAGTAAAGTAGGAGGTATAGCCTCAACTTAGAGAATGATGTTTGTTTTGATTTTTTTTGTGATGTGTGCAAGAAGATGGCTGAATCTTTGTAAATGAGATTTGGGACCTGCTAGTGAAACGTACCCACGACGTTACGCGCCGAACTGAGCTGGCCTGCCAGCAGCCATCGAATCTCTAGCCAGGTAGAGGCCGGACCCGAATTCGTCAAAAGGGTTCGTTGCTTCGTCCCGGGGACTTCACGTCCGTCAGGTCAACAGGTACAAACCTGTTTGCCCTGAAATTTCGTATCGATACCGTTCGCCAAACTAGTCCTTTAACTCATTTCATTACAGCCTGTCGACCGCTACGCAGTCGCGTATCTTGAGGTGTTTTTCTGCTTTAGGCTCGAAAATGCTTGAGATGATGTGACGGTTGGGTAGGCAGATTGTCAGATGGGTCTGAAATACTTGATAACTGCGTTGTTTTGTTGGGAAAATGAATGAAAGGAGCAAACAGATTGATGGAGAGTTGTGTGTGAAATGCAATTCCTGCTTGAAGATCAACGTTGTTTGCTAATTTGTAAATGTAGTGAAATATGTCTCCTAATGTTTTTTGTTGTTGTAGCCTCGTGGAAATCAACGATTAAGAAAAACATAACATAAAAGCTGTAGAAGAATTTTTTTTATTGGTTCTTTAAAAGTGCATCATACATCTTTTTATCATTCTTTCTATGAGAAGCGTAGCGTAAGGAATCCCCTCGTGACTCATCTAAGCCGTCAAACACGAGATGTTGATCGGAAGCATTATTCAGTTTGTCCACATGACGCTGGGTTTTTATCTTGTCCAAAAATCTGGGTGGCAGAAAGCGAAAAACACCTACGTCCAAATGAACTTAACTACCCTAAGCCTAACTCCATATTTTGTTCAACGAGGCAAAAAAATTTAATGTGTTGTTCCCTCCCGACCTCTTAGAAAATAATAATTAAAAAGTTCTCCCCTTCAGATTTTCGACAACATATCGTTATTCACCCAGGGTTGACTAGAAAATGTGAGGAAGTAAGCCATATTTCGAAGTCGCTTAAAGTGAAGCAGACATCGAAAGCACTTCCTCGCGCTAGCAAGTATATCTGGAGAGCCGGCATCTCGAAGGTGCTAGAAGAGCAACAGATGGAAGACGGAGTAGCATAAAAGCAGACTCCAGGAGCTCTGACGTAAGTCTTTGCTAGGATGCACGACAAACATTCTGTGATTGACCCGCATACTCTGAGATACTTTGTGAGAGATCAGGTAAGGCAGTTGTTTTCCAATTCCAGAACGACCTCAATTACAACAAGAAAGCAGGACTAAGGAACTCTGGTAAGGGTGGATGACAAGTGACGAATCTTCGGATTATCAGTACGGAAGAAGCTTAGAATTGCGGGTGTTATTAAGACTACAATACCGTTCAAACTTTGCGAGGAATTAAAAAGGGATCTACTTTTTAGACAGCTAATATAACAAAAATTCTCATAGTTACCTATTCCTTTTTAAAAATGGACAGTTCAGGTTCAATACGTATTTAAGTAGTTCTTCAAGCTATGGTTTAGGCATTTCGATGAAGCAGATAGAGAAAAAAATCTCTTTCAATGTCGACAAACCAATTTCAAATTTATCTAGCTGTTAACTCGAATTTCAGCCTTGTATAATGTCCCCTTTTCAGAGCAGAGTTTAAAATGGGTTGTTTTTTCCTAAACAGTAAGCAAGATAGAGACGACTCTGTTTCTAAAGTATTAGAAAATGAAAGACTCGCACCAAATAGTTCGGCTACTATCACTTCAGATGTGAAAGTTGAAATCTTACAGGAACTAGAGCAGGGTGCAAATTTGGTCCAGTTTTGTCAAGGGAGGAGATGTTTTATAAACAATTCAATATCAAAAGTGTTAGGATGCTCTTCCGATTAAAAGTAGTCAGAGAGACCTGTAAGGACTTTGTTCAAGAGCTCGAGATCATGTTCGATTGAATGATAGAAGAGTTCGTCTCAAGTTCGATGCAAGGCAGTAAAATAAGCTTGTCTATTGAACTCATCCGAGATTAAGCCTATCTGGTCTTGCTTAAAACCTGTAAGCAAATTGAGTGGAGCTTCTATTGTCGGCTTAACGACGAACGTAAATCAGCCTTACACTACATTTCTCTCTGACGCGATTTTGAAAGTAAAGGCACATATGAAAAAATTTCACTTCGTCGGGGATAGGGCAAATTCCAAATTTTTGTCGGAATGATTTTAGCTGGTGGTGGGTGAAAAAGGCTCTATAAATTTCAAAAATTCTTAAATGGCTGTCAGATACATGTATTTGACGACCCGAAGAACTCAGAATCTTTAATGTTTAGACTCCCGTATGAAGGCCCCTCTGTGAAAAACAATACTTTTTCTATTCCAAAGAGTTGGGACACTTCTTTGAGATAAAGTCCTTCACCAACTTCTTCAGCAAGCTACTTGCATTCTTTATTAGGGTGTTTCGAGCGTCTTTTGGCGGTGTTTCAAAATTATTAAAAAGTCGTGTTGTTGCTTTTTACCAAAATGTTTTGTATTTATTCAAATACGTATTTCGGTTGCTACTTGCAACCTTCTTCAGTGTTTTGTACATTTGGTAAAAAGCAACACGATTTTTTAATAATTTTTACTTGCATTCACTTTTCGCGATAGGGTACTGTATGCAAAGTAGCAGTCATTTCCGCCATGTCAGTTTGCGGCAAAGACTAAGGAATGTGCAAACTGGTGTTTAGAGGTGACATTTACTTTCAGAACCACTTAGAAAATAACTAAAAGAAAATAACATTTGTAAATACTTTAGACAATGTGACCACTGAGGAAAGTTTATAGCCCTCGACAGGAAAGGAAATGGTAGTCACATCTGTAACAAAATTTTGTGCCATAGCTGCTGGAAAATTTTACCGTCCGATCATCTTTGTTATATTAAGTGTCCGAAGAGAGTATCTTATCAAATTTATGATAATATTCTTTGGCTGCATATGTACTCAGAACACCTCCTTTGGCGATTACTTAATAGCTTTTCTTCATGTTGCCAATCTAATTGCCGCCCAACGGGTTTCCTATAACTGTTATGAAAATGATATAGTGGAATAATGCGGTGTTTGTGGTGTAAGGGAGCATATTTTCCAATATGAGGAAGACGGGAGCGATGTCGCGAAGTTTTTAGATTACTGTTTCGAACCTCGAACTTCAATATCAAATATATTTTGTATAGCTCATAACCTGCAAGGCTACAACAGTCATTTTATTATGTCTAAACTAATGGATAGAAAGGTGAAAATCGAACCTATAAGAAATGGCACCAAGATTATGAAACAAATGTGGTAGCTTTCATAGACTCTTTAAGTTTTGACATTTCATTTCCTGAAGGTGTTTGAAATCAAAGACCATGCAAAAGGCTATTATTATCCATATTACTTTAACACAACGGAGAATATTTACTATGTGAGTAAATACCCACCACATGATTTATATAGGTAAACTGTTATGAAGAAGGTAGAAAACAACAAGTTCTTCGACTGGTATAATACGCATTCATCAGGATTTTTTGATAACCGTAAGGAGATGTTAAGATACTGTGTAAGCGATGTCGATATCTCATTCGGGGTGTATCCGATTCATGAGGGAATTTCTTAGTATAATTAATGTAAATCCTTTTGTAGAAGCCTTAACCATAGCCTTGGCATGTATGCTTGTCTTTCGGAAAAACATTTTGAAGGAAAGCACTATCGGTGTAATACCAAAACAAGGCTACTACAGATTCCAAAATAATCCCCTACTCGCCTCTAAATGGTTTATTTGGGAGTCGAACAAAATACTGGGTGAGATTTTATCGGCTTTTATCGGTTTCGTCACGAAACCTTAGCTCAAAGAAATGAACCGACGCTTAGGAGAATGTAGATGATCAGACGCTATGGCTATAATTTGATACACACGTGGCAGTGGGAGTTCAACGAATTTTTAAAGTCACATCCGAAAGATAAATGGAGTTAGAATTTCATACGAGTAATTTGGTAAAAGCATTAAACCCTCATGATGAATGAATTAATAAGATATCAAGTCAAGTCTGTACCCCTACATTAATAAATATGCTCCATACCCCATTGGTCCTCCGGAAATATACAGAAACGGAAACATACCCATGAAATCGGAAATACTCTCAATGCATGGTTTTATCACCTGCATCATTGTACCTCCGAATGATTTATCCCTACCCGAATTACCCTTCAAGAAAAATCAAAAGCTGTTTTTGCACTATGTAAAACTTGTGCATCTGAAAATAGAGTGCAAAGATGCCAACTTTATGAGTGTGGGCGGGAAATTACAGGTACATGGGTATACCTGAGACAGTCTTAGCTGTAAAGAAAGGATATGAAATTGAAACTGTGTATGAGCTTCGGAAATATAATCATACGGTTTATGGTCCCAACACAAAAACAGGAGGTCTATTTACAGAATACGTCAACACTTTCTTGAAGATTAAATGGGTGGGGTAGTGAATTTACGACGGAGGAAATCATAAAATCATATCACATTAAGTAAGAAATTATCTAAGACAAAAAGAAACTCAGACAAATCTGGGTAGACGGAACACTGCAAAAATATGTCTTTATTCTTTTGGGGTAAATTCGTGCAAAGGGAAAATTGGACTATCACCGTTGTTGTAAATAGTTTAAAAGATATATGTGATCCTATTTATACCCCTAGTGTACGAATCTGTTTTTTATTACTAGTGCCTTAAGACATTTTATGGATCACTTGGAAAAATAAAGAAGAAAATTTAAATATGCTACCAAACATAAACATACCTATAGCTGCCTACACTACAGCATATCCTAGACTTATGCTCTACGAAGTGTTAGAAAAGGTTTGTAGAAGAATACTTTATTGTGACACTGACAGTTTAATTTTTGTAGATGATAGGACTTCTCCCATCCCCTTCACATCAAACTTTCTAGGTGATTTAACTAATGAGGCCGAAAACTTCGGTCCGAGTACCTACATTTCAGAATATTTAAGTACTGGCCCCAAAACTTACAGTCTAAAGATCGAAATGGAAAACCAAACTGAGTATATCACGAAGTATAATGGGATAATTCTTAATTTTAAGAATTCCGAAAACGTGAATTTTGAAAGTCTGAAAATGTTGGTAACTGACTGTAGTCGAGATGACGTAATTTGTCTGACGAATGATCGTAAGATTAAGCGTAAACATCCTGTAACTCTTGTTAGCGAGGTCGAAAAAAACGCCTCCAATTTACCTTCGATAAAAGGGTTGTCATTGAAGATCATTTTTCATACCCTAAAAAAATTAAAAATTAAAATAGCATAAATATTATTTAGTTGTTAGCTTATATACTCATAAAAGGACACATTTGAAAAAGTGAAAAATAAATACATATAAGTACCGTAAAGCTACCAAGAAAATTTTTATTCTCTGTGGACATGTCATTTAGCTCTCATGAACGAGCTTTTTGATACACAGTTTGTAATAGAGCCCTGCACGAGTACGTACAGCACCGTGTGATGACGAGTACGAATATTCGTTAGACGAGTAAAACGATTATCCAGTGTGTATTGGTACGCATGAACCACTTCAGTACTGGCATCGGTTTGCATCGGCATCGGCGAGTATGAAAGTATTTGACATCGGCGAGTATAAAAGTATTTGGCATCGGCAAATATGAAAATAATTTGCATCGACGAGTATTAAAGTAATAAGCATCGTTTTGCATCGTAGCCCACGCGGATTGGTGAGATTTTGAATATGTTAAAGGAATGTATAGCATTGTATGAGACATCCACAGAAACGGTGAACAAGTAGGTAGTTCGAATTAATAAATGGGGCATTAGGCAAATTCGAAACGGAAAGTTCACTTTATTGATTTTTATGTGCATAAACATCAGAATACACCAAAGTTACACAGTATTAAATTAAAAGTAACACAGCTTTGAATTAAAAAGGATCAAATGCTTCTTAGCGGTCCGCAATATATCAAATATAAGTAAAGAAATAAACAAATTATCTGCTACTGTATGTTTGGATTTTGTAATTTTTAATACTTTCCTGCGGAGTGTAGAAACAATATGGCATCTATATTTTCTCCCTTTAGGTTACTTCTTCTCTCTTCTAGCACTCTGTTTGCGGAACTGAATGCTCGCTCGCTTGAGGCGGGAATACATAAAATTTTCCGTCCTAGCTGATGGAGTAATGAGAAATCCTTTTCATGACTTCGGCACCATCGTAATATATTTTGGTCAATGACACGGGTTCCTTTGTATAACTCCATTTCAACATTAACTTGTGATTGCCGATTATTATCATTGTCAATGTAACTATCTTTATATTTATGAGAGAACTCCACGTCATCTTCTGCATCACTGCAGTCGGGTGCATTGTCATAAGACGTTTTCTCTTGTGAGTCAGAAGAAAAAGAAATTGTGGCAGACTGGCTTTCAGGATTTGCGAGAATATAATTTAGCTCATCCTTTACCAATGTATAAAGTTCTTCGCGAGTGTTGTCTTCTAGAAATCGTAGTTGTTTATATTCAGGCCATAAAAGATGCGACTAATTTATGAATGCGATGTGATTGAAATTTAACGTCAAAAACATTATCCAAACATTGTCGAATGACCATTTGGAACTCGGTAGTTGTTTCTTTACTTTGTAGTTTTATCAGCTTTTCTTTCAAAACATGCATGTGTAACAGAACTAAATGAATGGTAGGATTCTTCTCTGCCTCAAACAATAAAGTTACTGTTTTGAATGGATGTAACAATAGAATTAACCTATCTAACATATTTTTTCAATTCTATGAAGTCGATGTTGCTTCTTTGCACTTTCTAATAATTCTACAATAGTATTGAAATTATTCCGAATCGAAAGCAACATATCAAATTTTGTATTCCATCTTGAAGTGCCTTATTGTCGTGTTCAACTTCTGAGAGTTTCCACTTCGTTTAAGGTACTCTTCTAAAGACTTACAACTTGTAAATAATTGCAAAATACGAAGGGCTACTTCTTGTAGTACAGTTTTGTGAAAAGTATGTGTTAAAATCAGGTTCAGAATGTGAGCAATACAATTAATGCGCGAATATTGCTCCAATGCTTTTTTGATGTTAGATCCTTGGTCAGAAAGCGTTCCTAGTTGTTTAACGTGGTGGCCTGACATGATAAGTCTTAACACCACGAGCTTCTCAGGCTACGAGTACGATAGGCTGGTACTAAGGCCCCATAAACATACTATTCAGTAACCCGTAGCCATAGGCTACGAGCACTGCTTTTCTGAGTATGGATACCAGAATCTTATCGGGAGCTTGCATGGACTCCGTCGTAATCCTTGGTAAGGATCGGATATATCAGCATCCTCGCCACTCTTTGGGAAGCGGCTCTCCTGTTGATAGCGCAACAGCACGCCAATGCACCACAATTCAGAAGAGTTGCCGAATAGCTACCGGTCTCAAACTGAATCTATAATGACTGTACCCGGTTTGGGTGTCAACCACAGCCACCAAGTTTCAGCCTCCACAGGCTCCTCAACCAAAACCGGCAGGGACAAGTCCCTGGGGCCCCGGTTAACCCCTGGCACCAGTATACCTCTGGTAAGGTTTCCGGGAAGTGCAAGCAACCCCTCCGAGTTTGCACTCGCATCGTTCGATCTTGTACTCGGCGATGATACCTCCGATTACTTTTTACGTACTCGTGCAGTGCTCTAGTTTGTACCTGAAAATAATAAACAATTCCTCATAAAGGAACTAGCTATATTAGCAACCTATCGTGCATCATTTTACACCGCCATATCCATACCAAGAATTGTCAGCGGAGACCCGAAAACAAAATCACCATGAGTTCGCTCACATAAATGCGCTAAATTGATGTGAACGTAACGTCAATTACATCACGCTGCTTGAAATCATGCAGGAATACTCTAACTGTACAATATATGTGCAAGATGATGTGAAGGAGATATTCATTAGAAAATATTTTTCAACGGCCAATATCGTAATATACCGAAAATAGAGGAATTCAGAAATTTTACGACAGCTTGTCCAGTTCATGGTGCAGCTCCTACAACTAGATGTGTCGCACAGAATTGTATGAACATTAACATGTACTTTCTAATGTATTTTATGCATTTTTGAAATAAAAAAATTATGTTTTCGAAAAAAATGATTTTTACTATAAACCCATTATATTAAAAACAACATCGCAAAAAACAGAATTTCATAAAATAACCGTCAATACTTGATATACACATAAAAATCGCGTGATGGTACGGAAAACTCGTCCCTGACCAGCTTCAATACATTCTTTTGTGTACAGCGCTTCACGTAATCTTGATAAATTTCCTCTATGCCGTCCGAAGCGGTATTGTTGTGGTATATTACAAGATTGAAAAAGTCCATCATTTCAAACAGCTTGAATAGATCATCGGTTTTCAATTTGATAGGCACTACCTTAACCTACTCGTATCCAGAATGTTTTGGAAAGACTCGGTTGGCTTTGCGGATATTGCTCCTCGTTTATCAATCTTCTGCGTATGTTGTTGATACTGGAAAACGTTCGTGCAAACCGTAAACAATTTTTGCTTCGAATGTCGACACATCGAACCCTAGCACGATTTTTTGATTTTGACATCCATCAAGGTAGTAAGTATAGTTCAGCAAGATATTCTCACCCGCCACTCTAGATTTAGACCATTTTTTCCTGATTTTTTTATGTATCGTGATATTCCGAACAGCTGCTTTATCGGCATGATCTCCATCAAATTCTGTGGGTGAAGAAAATACTTCTGCATCTTCTCTAATGTATTGATGTACACTTTGGTTGGCTTACGCTTGAATTCATTAACTTTAATTGAATCATAACTGGTACCCTAAACTGATAAATCTCTGCTTTTATACCTACAATCAGTCTTCTGGAGGATTGAATGTGGTAGCCACCTGCATTCTGTAATAAACCTGTTTTATAGATTTCCCGGGATAGATTCACAATTTCATCATCGTTAAATTCAAAGTCAAAGTGAGAGAAATGCTTAAGAAATTTTCGAAGATTTTTACTGCTGCAGCGTGAATAAAGGTAAACACAGCAATATTGCCCGCAAGTTGTCCAAAACGCACTTTGTTACCGTTGTCCATTGCTCATAAACACTCTACTGTTAGATTTTAGGAATTGTTTAAAGAGCTTTTTACTTGGATATCTTTCAAACAACTCTAAATATTCAGCTGGTCTGTTTTTCGAGAAGTAGAATGCTACCCAATGAGTGCCACACTTTTGGAACAGATCTGTGTTAGCATGCCGGTTTTCTGATTTTCCGAGGTAAACGATCGCAGGGATATACACCTTGAAAAAACCCTTTTGTTGTAATATTACTTTTAAACGTGTTGATAATCTCTATTGTGTTAATTCCTGTCCTTTCAGGAATATGTTTTCAAGGTTTACAACCTTAGTGTGTGATGTCACGTAGCTTTGTAAGAATTGTTTTGTCAATTCTCCGTTCACAAACACTGTTGAAAACTCTACCAAAGATCTGAAAAGATACTCATCGAGTCGCTCGAGTTCCAAGTTTCTAAATCCGCCTGCCTGATCTGTATTCATAGCCAAAAAGGTAGGATATTTATAGATAATTTCTTTCGAGTAAAGTTTGTTCTGTAAGGTAAATTCCGCCAGTGATACTTTCTTAAAAAAGGTTAAGTGACCTTGTGGGAAGTACTCAACATTTACTAGGCAATGTGCCATGTTTTCTACTATGCACTTGAACAAATACTATCCGCATCTGGTTGATATTTCGGTATAAACATAGCTTTTTAGAAACTTGTAAATACATTTCGATTCTTGTCAATTTCAATACTTCCGTCATATTCCGCGTAAATGACACAGGTAACACTTTTCTTCAAAGCCTCTCTGAATATCCCCTCAATCCTTATCACGCCTTGATTTAACAAACTCCCACATCCCGAGTCGTATGAGTTATATGCAGTCAAGTAAATGCTAACAGGAAGCAGCAATCTAAGAACTTTTCGGATATCTGATGACCTTTATCGAAATAATCTCCTCTAGTGCTGGTAGGGTTTTGCTTAGAAAAATCGAATTCTATCGACTGATTTGGAACTTGTCCGCCGTTTACCGATAAGTTGAAATCCGTTTTGCTGTTATGTTTAAATTGTCTGGATTCTTTGTACGCTTGCCTATGTAGGAATCAGTATTAACCCTGTCGAAAACCAACAGATTCCGCGATTGTCTTACAACCACATTGTCAAGTGAAATTGTGATTGTGTTGGCAAGTAGAGTGTAGGTTTTTATTTCCATACGTTTTAAAGTTGAAAAATAGTGTCTTGTGCCAGCAATATAGATAGGTTGACTGTTACATGGTTCATGTGAAGTGATGCCTCCAGGATTTTGCTGCAGGGGTTGAAGTCATCCTCTTTAGAACAAAGATAAAATTCTGATTTTTCCAAAGAGAGTATACGTGTAAGTCGACACCATTGAACAACAGTTTATTTTGATTAAGCATATCGCAGTGGATTGTCCTCGTTAGCTCAACCAGATTGTTTTTCTCCAACAGTGTAGATCTTTTAATATACCCTTCCTTTAATTCACTTGGACGCGCACCGGTAGCCATTTTATTTTCAATCATCTCCATTTCATTCTAGTCCAAATACCAACCAACAGATTCGAGATACGAGGAAGCTGCATCTTTGCCGTTATTTGGAAAATTATCAGTGTATGCACGATAATGAAAGTTGTTCTCTGTCTGTGCACCATTTTTCAAATTTAATTGGCCCATGCAAGAGTGAATACATCAGAATGCTGGCAACACCTATTGGATCAACTTCAATATCAGTTCCTTCAAACGCCTTGATTGTCTCCCCGCTTGAAAAATTCTTTTCTTCACCATTCTTGAACTTCTTTAGCTGCACTTTGAAGCATAAGTAATCGTTGGATACGTCCCGATATGTATCTTCATGACCAAGAGATACAAATTCCAAAACTGAAGAATTGTCAATTATCCTATTGGCTTGTATAAGACCTCCTCTGATTTAAGAATATAACCTTGAACTGCGGTTCTGGTGACTGAATCCAGATCAAACTACATGCACGCTTTATAAAATGCCATTTTCTTTGTCGAATATATCTGACACGCGTTTTTTAATATGGTTTTCTTATTTTTAACTGATGATAATTTTCGCGTTGCAGAACGCCTTTTACGCTTAAGCGATGGTTTTACCTGTAAGCCTGTGAAAGGGTTGGCTCTTTATATGGTCGTTCGATTTACGCCACCTGACATTTTGTCAAATAGCTTATTTATTCCTTTCTGGGCTAACTCATTCACTGCTGATTTCCCTTCCTCCTTTAACACCTACTTGATGAGTTTATTCCCAACTTCTGTCAGTATTGATTTTTCTGTATTCATCGCTTGTTTTCCCAAAACTTTTGCCCCAGATACGAAAAGAGGATGTAGATTGCGAATCAAGCCACTAAAAACAACTACCGATTCCTCTTCCGAGCTGGTACACAAGTGGTGATCGATACTGCTCTCCAATAAATGAAAGTTGTCCTCCACTTTAAGTAAGATAATACCGTGTATAATGAGTATTTATTGTCTTGACAGAAAACGTCGCTTTCCACTAATATCAATACTATTCAGACATATTCTATGAGCGTATATTTATAGTGTATTACCACCGTTTGAAATGCTGCATTATATAGGTGGGTGTAAAGCTTGTTTCGAAATTAATAAGTTCCCCATGATGGTCTGTTATCTTGATGGAGATGCTCTCGATAAAGGGTTTTTCTACCGGACAGTACTCTACGTGATGAAATGAAAACATTCCTTATCAAATTTTCACCCGTAGTTCGTGGTTTGATATTATCCAAGTAAATGAGTAATAAATTTGTTTCGGTAATTCCCTCAAAATTTCTCGTCTCTACTCCACAGTGTGCACTATTATCCAACTCTATTAACGGGGTTTTCCAGCTACTTTATATTTTCCAGAATGATTGACTTATCAAACGAATCCTTTATTGTAGCGTTAATGAATCCCGGATCCTGTTTGTCAATGGGTATTAACAGGAACGCATCAATAAACAGACCGACAATGTCGTCAGTTTTTGACAAGTCAATTGGTACTTGAGTAACATACATCTGTATGGTATATTCAAAATCAGATCTAAACCTTTTTTTGGCCCACTCGTCTGGTATTATCTCACCACCAAACTTTTTAGCCACACGAGCTATCGCCTGTCGAGTCCCCCAGCTAACTTTAACATTCAAGTTAAGAGCATTTTCACGTTTGTTAAGTTCATCTCCACTGAATTCTATCCCACTTAGTAGCAATGCAATGAAATCATTGAGGTTAATTGGGGATGGTATCGGAAGCATTAAGTTTCACTCCATGATTTTTAAGGTTAAAAGTATTGGAGGAGGTTTTAATTCCTACCTCCTTTTCTCGTTCCTTTCCTATACTATGCACGAGGTGTATGTATGCATCAATCATTCTCAGCGATTTTGCATGATTTCTATTCACTCGTGGTATCTGTGCTAATATATGATCAATGAAAACTCGAAGCGCATCGAATTTTTTGTCTAAATTCGAATAAACTTTATCAGCATACTTTCCTCCTTGATCACTTCACTTAAATCGGGAATTTTACCATAATATCTATCATCTTCAATGTGATTTTAAATTTTGTTTTTAGGTGTACCGATCGGGTTTCACTGCTTAGAAGAATGACGATAAAAAAGTTTAAATGCTCTGCGTAAGTCTGTTCTATTTCAACCGCACATTATGATCGAGATCTGGCACTTCAACTATCATTTCTAGAGTGTAAATTTTCAATTCTTTCGGGATGGCTGAACGGCGGAACTTTTCATTGTATTTTCTCCATCTTCATCTTCAGAAAATACGGAGCGTTTAGGGGTACTATTTTGATGATAACGTTTTGGCAACATGGTTTCTGTTATTCCGACTTTCCAACCATCACCTAGCTTGCAAGAGTTCGGCAATATGTTCTCAAAAGCTGTTAGAGAGTTTTCCGGGTATGTAACCAAAGAACTGTTACTCAAGAGACACACGTAGAACTCATTTTCTATTATGTTTACATGTATTTTTAAATCTTATCCCAATTTAAGTTTGGCACGCAGGAACTACTCTCGTTTCTTAACTTTAACCGTTCACTTTGTCGTGTGGGTTTTCTTATGGGAAAATCAGTCTCATATTGGAGAGGGTTTAGACGAGAGGGTCTGAATATAGACTGTTTCTCAGTTGTTTTTTTTGCAATTTGATATTGAAACTCGAAATGCGACAGTAAAGCACCTTTATCATCCGCTTCATCCAAGTCATTGAAAACATCATCCAGTTCAATAATACTCATATCTATTGGAACTATTTACTGTGTAATTTCATCATCAGCGGCTATTATCGGCTATACTTTTTCTTCTTTTGGAAGCTGGTTTAAAACTTTTCGCTACCCCACTTGCTGACAAACGCCGTTTTAAAGCATAAGGTGATTCCTGCTTAAGTGGTGTCGTTTCATTTACTGATTCAAATATCTCTTTCACCCGTGCAGGTGAAGTTTGCGTGGGTTGCTCATTTTTAAGTACAAACCTCGTCTGAGTGGTGTTAATGTACAGATTTTGATGTTTTGGACCTGTCAAATGGTCTTGCAAAATAAAATGTTCAGCTTTCATTTCTATAATTGAATTTTTTGCATGTCTTGCGTTAAAAATGTTTGATAAGCACAAGTCTATACTGACACCATTTCGCCTCATAATTGATGTTTTTACTATTCAGTATTTCATTCATGTTTTTGTCAAGCAAACTCTGTTTACAATTTCACAATTGTCTCTTTTAAGCGTTCATATACCTCCGGAGATAACAGAAGCATTTTATTAACACTGCTGTTCTTATGCATATTTCTCAATTAAAGAACCTATCACACCTGAAAGTACACTTGATGGTAAAACAGGTAAAAATCCGCCTTGTTAACTTTCCAGTATATGGGAAGTTCTTTTAATCGCCTCGAAAATCGAAATTGAAATTTTCGACTTTTTTTTACGTTTTGAGGTTTTTCGAGTATATTTAAATAGTTTTTAGAAAGAGAGATGTATGTATCTGTGTAAACGTACTTACGTACGTTCGTGGACAGTTTTTTCTACGAGCATAACTCACGTAAACAAAGTCGCATCGACCTCGTTGAAAAGTCAATCGAAGCGACTTTACAATCTTAACAGCTTATTAGTTTTTAAGGCACTTCGGTCGGGGGAGTTTGTTGTTTTGACTTTTTGAAGGTCATTTCGACGCGTATTAATATTTTCGTGAATCTATCTATTTTTTAAAAATATTGTTGTAGCAGATTTTTAATTTTTTCCAAAAAAACTGCAAAAAGTAGGGTTTTTTCACAAACAATAAATTGCTAACCTGAATTGCAAAACGCTGTGATCAATATGTATAAAATTTGAATACTCCAAACAGTTTTGTAAAAAAATCAGCAAAACGTTTCTTTGTGAATACAAAAAAATTAAATTAAAAATAAAAAATCATTAAAAGTCATGATGACCTTCAAGGTCATTTATTTCATTCACTGTATCTCGCGATCCAAATGTAGTATTTGCATCAGTGAGGTGTCAATTGACGCATCTTAAAATTTTTTTGTGATGTTTTGAAGCTAATAAAAAAATTTTTGGAGCTGTGTTTCAATTTAAAAAAGATTGGAAAAATTAGGGTTTTTTCATAAAAATTAAATTTTTAACCTGATTTGCACATCGCAATAATAAATGTTTATAAAATTTATAAATTTTTATCGGTTTTTTGGTAGAGAAAACAGCCAAACTTTTTCTCATGATTACAAAGATAAATTAAATTACGAATGAAAAATCATTCAAAGTCATCATGTGGAAAGGGTTCATACGAATGATTATACTTTATATCACTTATTCAAAAGAAATTGTTGTAAAATCAATCAAAGTTCATTAATATATGCATAATTTGAGCAGTTTTTCAATAGTCTTCACAGCACCGTGTTTTCACTTTAATGAAAAAGCTGCTTAAATTTTGAAAAGCATTAAAAATCAATTCAAACTTGCATTCGGGGTAATCAACGTTTTGAATGTTAAAATGTTTTGTAATCAATACTTTTCAACATCAAGTTCCTTCAAAAGCTTTCATCAAATAAAAAATTGTAGTTTTTAGTGGTTTTGTTTTCAGTGGTCGTAAGAAATCAAGTACTTCCTACATCATTTGTAATACATTTTACTTTTTACATGCAATATATCCAAAATGGCCATCACGTGACAAAATCTCTTTTGTCCTTCAAGCATTGATATGAAAAAAACAAATATCGTAGAAAAGGCTTTGTAACCTGTCTCTCCTCCGATTGATCCGCGTGAATATTCTCTACGACAGCAACAGCGAAGGGGCAATGCGTTGAGGATCACTTGAACACAGAAGTCGTGACCGTTCCACGCACAATCAGAGCGACAGCGATTAACGAACGAGAGGTTCCAATTAACTTTTCTCCGTTCTCGTGCCGACCTGCGACACGGCTTTTTCGTCACGCGGTTGATGACGATGGACCAAATACCGTTGCGGAATTGAAATCGCCAATGCAGGCTGTTGGTGTAATCGTCGCGGAGGATAGGTAAATGCGAAGCCGTCGCACATTCTTCTGGTCGACAAATTGTCCAATTCCTTGGCCAAATTCAGCAACACGTAAAGTCATTTTGGGCTTACTAAGTTTTTTCTTCTTCACGAATATCTGAACAGGAATTTTTTTTTGATGAACAGTACTTTGTAATTATTTGCGTTGTGAAAATTCTTGCAAAGGCAAAAAAAATTACGAACTGTGGATATTATAATTTCACGCAATTAAAATTTCCAACCCAAGCCCACTTTTCACACTCTTGGAACAATTTTCGAACTCTGAGCCAAGTTCAATTACTTTTCTTCAAAGCAAAAGCGGCCGTCCGCCACCACGATCACGCTTCCACTGTCCATTTTCCGTTCCCAAAAACCAGAATAACGCTAACGAAATTCCTTCTGGGAACTTGGAAAACTGGCTTGTTGCTAACCGTGTTCCACTGCGGTGCCACTTTGATCGTTTCTGCATAGCGCTGGATGGCGACGTGCACGCTAGATGTGACGCGATCCAAGCCAACGTAATCAGCCCGGATGTGTGGAAGGGCGCATTACAAGGAGTATTAGAAAGTTGTTTTTGATGATCGAAAGAGCCCAAAATCTGTCGTGTAGACCTCCGTAGGAAGGTAACTCTGTAGAAAGCTAATATATTTCTATTTCAAAGAATTGGAACACTTTTATGTGATAATGTCCTTTACTGGCTTTTTCGGCACGTCATTTGCCTGCGCTCTTCAAGATAGGGTGCTGCATGTAAAGCAGCATCAATGTGATCAAAAATACCCGAACTGTCTATCATTACCATCATGTCAGTTTGTATAAAAAAATTAGTAAACTTGCCAGCTGTGATCGTGTGTTCAGAGGTGACATTTGCTTTGAGAACCATTAAAAAATAATTATGAAAAGAAGAACGTTTGTGAAACCCTCAGGATATGCCAACAATGCGGGATATTTATAGTCCTCGATGAAAGATGAAATGGTTATCACCCCTGTGAAGAATTTGTCTGTCAGATCTGCTGGTAAATTGCACCGCCAGGACATTTTTGTTACACTAAGCCTTCGCAAAGGATACCACTTCTGAACTGGTGAGCAGAAATATGAGATTCGAACCTTTAATGAATGGAACCAAAATAATGAAACTAACCTGCGAAAGAATGTTTTTATACGTTTTTCAAATTATCTGGCAACCGCGTTTGCACATATCCCAATGGTGTTTTAAATTAAAGATCATACGAAGGTTTACTTTCCATATTACTTTAATGCAACGAAGAATATTTATTATGTAGTATGTATATGTGTATATCCATAGCCTGAATTATATGGGTATACTGCAGTAATGAAGGCGAGAAAGGCAGGTTCTTGGACTGGTATAATGCAAATTCATCAGAATTTTTTGATAACCGAAATGAGATGTTAATATAGGGTGTGAGCCATGTCAATATCTTATATTTGGGATGAATTCAATTCATGAAGGAATTTCTTAGCATTGTTAATGTTAATCCTATTATGGAAAATTCAACTATAGCCTCATAGCTTGTCTTGCGGAAAAACTATGTGAAGGACAATACTATAGGTAAAATACTAAAACGTGGCTACTACGAATTCCAAAATCAATCAAGTATCGCCTCTAAATGGCTTGTTTGAGAGTCGAGTAAAATACAAAATGAGATTTACTCGGCTAATGATAAAGGTGAGTTGAGATTAGAGAAAGGTGGCATGTTTCATCCAACTAAATCGTTGGTTCCTTTAAGCATGGCTGTAAAACGTCTTTCAGAGTGCAGGATATGGACTCTTAAATTTATGGTCGCCGCAAAACCTTAGCTCAATGGGATAAGGCCACACTCAGGAGAATAGGAATGATCAGGTGCAGAGGCTTTAATTTGATACACATATGAGAGTGGGAGTTCAACAATTTTTAGAGTCAATTCCAGAAGGAAAAGTGGAGTAAAAAAGACCTACTGGGAATATCGCGAAATCACCAAATGCTCTACCGCCATTTCTGGTGATCGTACCGAGGTGTTTAGATTATACCATCAATGAATGGACATGAATTAATAAAATATGTGGACCTTAAAAGAGTGTATCATTACATTCATAAATATGCTCCACATCCTATTAGTCACCCGGAATTATACAGAAACGAAAGCATATCTATGAACACAGAAATACTATTGATGCACGGTTTTATCACATGCATATAGCATATAGCTGTTTACACTGCAGCATACGCTAGACTTAGGCTAGTAGTTAGAATATGGGGGTTCTAATGCCGTTTATATGGAAAAAGTTTGCGGTTTACCGAATCCGATCTGGCGCATGGCTTATCTGATGTTGCGGTTAGCGACATCAGGTGGGGGAGACGGTTGCTTATCTTATGTCGTGGTTAGCGACTTCTGGGCTGCGGCTTATCTGATGATGAAGCGATGACGTCATCGTTTGTAGGGGGTTTCAAGGCCATTTTAGTTTTGGTTTTATGGCCGGTATAGTCGTGGTGTGATAAGAAGTTGCGAGTGGTGTTCCATGGACAATAACAGCAATGAAGCTGATGGATGGGTTGGTGATAAGAGATGATAGATGACGTCATCGTTCGTGATTTTCAAGAAAAGTGTGAGAAAATTCTGATATGAAGAGTGCAGCTTTACCTATTGTAAGAAAATATTGTATTGTATTGTATTTTTGATAATATGAATGCGTGAATTGAACTAAAACTAAGTTTGACAACGGTTGTCGGTGTTATCAGACCTGCGAAGTAGAAGTTTTTTGAGTTTTCATTCTATTTAAATAGAAACTGATTTCGTTTTTTTAGATCTGTAACAATAAGTGGTAAATTTGCCATTTGTGAAATATCTAGTTGAGGTGCAGTGCGTTACAGTGAAATTAAGTAAATTTTTTTGGTGTTTTTAGAAGTGAGTTTCGTCCTTGAACAGTTTCAGTGTCGGTGCTCTTAGAACTTGCGCAAAGAAGCATTTTCATGTGCACTTTGCAGGAAATTGAGTGGTAAAAACTTTTGGTTGAAGAAATTTTATTCAAAGTTGTCTCGTGTCGATTACTCCTTGTTGTGATTCGTGCGAATGTTCGAATTGGAGTCGAAATCTCGAAATAAGCACAATGTGACTTAGAAACTCATTGTTATTGTTTTGGCTTGCCTGTAAAGTGAAAGTTAATTCAAATCAAATTAACCATGTATTGTCAATATTGTGAAATTGAGGTAGAAAGTGCGTCGTGTCAGTTTCATTTCAGAATGAATTTGCACAAACAAAACGCTGCAGAGTCAATTGACGCAAATTTAAAATGAGTGAAAAATCGCTTTAGCAATCGTAATGAAACTTTGCTCTTCGAAGATAAAGATGAGAATCTTTTGAGCGTCGATAAATTTCTAAATAGGATGGAATATCCCTTGATGGAATACTTACAAAAATCATTGGAGGAACGCAAATTATGGTTTTCGTGCCGAGCGGACACAAAAAAAATAATAATTATTAAATACAACCGAATGAAAAGAAATGAAACGCTTGAATACTTGCGGAAGAAAACTATTTTATTTTTAACCGTAGCGACCGACAATCGTTTTCAAGTGACCGGTGAGCGTCAACTGGGGCGAGGAGTTCTCAGGTTTCCCTCTTTATGGAATATTTTGCCTTGCTGCGTCAGCGTCTGGCTTTTTAGATCTTTCTATGAAAGATTGCAACATTTTGTTTATGGAATCATTTTTCCGAAGTTCTTGAATTTCTGCATCTACCCATGGTATAGAGGCAGGCGCGTGTTTAATTTTATTTGAGCTATTTGCTGACTCATACGTAACTCGCACGGCATTCAAGTTTAATGTTGGACTTTTTGCCAAATATATGAAAATGGATTCTGGTGCTATGACCGACGCACATAGCGGTATTTGACCAATTTAAGCGGCCAAAAGTCATTTTTTGAAATCTTATTGTACGTAATAAAAATTAATAGTACAAACTAAAAAACAAGTCTGGCAACATTAACTAAGCGTTCCTGCACCCGCACATACTAAACTTCCTCGAGTATTGTTAGTCGGAATTTGATCTAGCGATAGTATGTACGTTCCTGTTCTCGACATGCTAGGTTTGTTATCATTTTGAAAAGTCGTATTTATTTTTCGGAGTTTATTTTGAAAGTGTTTGTGATGGATCCTGATAAGTAAGGTAAGACACAATAAATTACAATACGTTTTTGTGTATAAAGTTAATTACTTCAATTCAATTTATAATTTTGAATATACCCTGTTACGTAAAGATATTTTTGAGCATTTTACTAAGATAATTAAGGTATCGTTGTACTTCGTCCCGGCCGTAATTTCTTAAGGTACTAGTAATTTAGATCTTTCTTTTATAAAATATCAACAAAATAGCTGCTCCTACCCGCGATTTTGGGAATTTGGAGGTTATGAAAAATTTTAGGAAAAAAAATTAAAATTATCAATTTATTTTAACGTTGGGTATAATTAACTTTTATTTGTTATAGGTTTACCAGGTGGTTCAGGGGTAAAATTTATAACTCGGAAGTACTTATTTGTTCAAATGCAACAACAAAAATAAGAGTTTCGAACAAAAACTGACTTATTTGGAAAATTATCTTCTATCGTGCGGACTCAAATTAATAATTTGAAACATAAATTTTCACATTTTAAGTCAGAAATGAAACAAAGGTGGTTAAAATTCGGTAGAAATGAAGAATCATTTTTAAAAAACAACGAGTTTTAGTTGAATGTAACTTTCAAAATTCCTGTAATGCAAAGTCGAGCCGGCAGGCCAAGTAAATCGTTTGAGGAATCAAGTGAGTGAACTAAAAGAAGAAAAACGGAAGACATTCGCGCTACCATAGATGACGAAGTAATGATCTATGCTGCGAAGTTAAAATTACAAACTAGTGGCAAAAGAGTTGCGTTGCAAGTGTTTAACGAGATCACAAGTTCTCCAACACGTGCGACAAAGTATGAAAAAGCATATTCTCAAACCATGCAAGATTAAATCGTACAAGTGACACCGGTATAAGCTTTGTCAATGTTTGTAGAAGCAGATTTGACTAGGCGACAATATGAAGTTATTAGGATCACAAATGAAAAATTTTCCCATGCTATAGCGTTTTACAAAAAGCAAAACAAGAATGCTATCCACTTAAGGATTCGTACCGTGTAACAAGCACTTGCGCCGAATTGATCATACAGTTACACGTTTATGTAAGTACCTGAATGAGGTCTGCAAAAAAATCCCTAAAAATTATTTGCAAATAGGGTTGTGATGCATCTCAAGAATCACTATACAAACAGAAGCTTGAGAGTGATGCGGATTCTGACGCAAATATATTTTTGAGCTCTTCTGTGCCTCTTGAAATAGTTTGTGGCAAAGATAATAAGAAAATTGTTTGGCAAAATCCCACACTATCTTCTCCCCGATTTTGTAGGCCGATAAGATTCCGTTTCCTGAAAGAAACTACGGATATCACTGAAGAAGAGATCAGCTACTTTAAAAACGCAGCTAAATCTCTAGCCAAAACTGATGTCCACTTAGATGATAATCAATTTACCTTTGAACATATTTTTATAATGACAATGGTTGATGGAAAGGTCTACAATACCGCCACGGCTACAAAATTTACAAATATGTGTTATATTTGTGGAGCAACTTCCAAAGATTTGAACGATCTTGATTCAAAAAAGAAAGTCGATGATAAGTCTTTTGAGTTCGGACTTCCAATCTTACATGCCAGGATACGTTTTTTTGAAAGTACTCGTATTTTGCATTTGGCCTACTACTTGTTTGTAAATATCGCAAACAAAAAACTGCATCTGAAAAAGCTACAGAAAATGAGGGAAAACGCGACATCCAGTCGAGGTTTCGCGTAGAGACCGGATTGTTACTGGATAGGCCAAAAGCTAGATTCGGCAACACGAATGATGGTAGCACCAGTCGAAGATTTTTTGAAAATCCACAGTTAGCAGCAGAAATAACAGGCATCAGTTACCAGTTAATTTTCAGATTAAAGGTGATATTAGAAGCAATATCCAGTGGCTACGAAGTAAATATCGAAAAATTTGAGAAATACACCTTCGACACTGCCAAACTGTATGTAGAACTTTACTCATGTCACCCAAGACTCCGACCATGCACAAGATATTAATGCATGGTGGAATTATAATAAAAAATGCATTACTGCCAATAGGTCAACTATCAGATGAGGCCGCAGAGGCCCAAAATAAACACTTCCGGTCATATCGCCAAAATTTTGCGCGCAAATTCACAAGAGAATCTTGTAACCTAGAGATATATAACAGACTAGTTTTAAGTTCTGACCCCTTATTGAGCAGTATGAGACAAATAAAAAAACCAAAATTGAAGACGTTTTTACAAGAGACCATTGAACAATTAATGTCCTCTGAGCCTAATCCATCTGATCCAATGGAAAGTGAGGAAGTGAATGATTCTGAAGAAGAATTATGGTTAAAAAAAGTATGATATAAACTTTTTAATGAGGTGTACTTTTTCTAATAATATGTAATATAATAAGTTGTATGAAGTTATTTATGAAATAAATGTTGTTTCTATAACAGGAACATGTACTTTTAATTAAAAAATAAATTTAAAATCATAAAAATCCGAAAAATAATGATAATAATGGTCAAATACCCCTATGTGCGACGATGCAAACAGTGAATGTATCATTAGCATAAAATCATTTCAAACGAAAATGCAAGCAATATTGGCTTTTAGCGAATCACAGATCGCGTTCGATAGTATGGAACTGCATATAAAGAAAGGAATGGAAGAGTTTCAAGAGAAGGACAGTGGGCGGGCCTTGGTAAGGATTACTCATTGCGAGCTACCTATCAATGAGTTCAAGCCACTGAAAGGGACGAATTTTATTCCTTTGGCAAAGCATTTGGTTCCAGAACGTGCATGTTTGAATGTAAAAACTATGGATATTTACTGCTTCAAGTGGAGCATAATTTCCGCCCTGTATCCAGTGGACAACCACCCAGAAAAACCTCATCTTATAAAATCGATGACATTGCTGGCAGCGTTACTCGATTAAATAATGGATTCAAAATTAATTTTTGGGGTCTAGAGTTTCCACTAAAAGTGGAAGACATTGCTGTTTTCAAGAAGCCTAATCCAAAAATCAGCATTAATTTGATTGGATATGATGCCGAAATAAAAAAGAAAAGAAGAAAAAATTCAAATAGAAGCGGTATTATGTCATATTTGCAAGAAAAATCTTGATAGTCATAGAGTGCGTGACCATTGTTACTTGACCGGGAAATAGAGAGGTCCGGCTCATAGGTCATGCAACCTTTTGTTTCGCGTTCATAAAATTCCGTTCCGTTCCAATTCTGTTTCACAATTTGTTAGGGTATGACTGTTATTTGTTTGTAAAATTACTAGGAAGCATTGTTGGAGATATTTCGATAATACCGCTCAATAAGGAACTTTGCGTTTCACTGTCCAAAAGAATATCCGTTAATGGTTTTAATACAATTGAGCTTCGATTTTTAGATTCAGCTGGATTCATGCATAGCAGTTTGGATAGCCTTAAGAATTTAATGTACTAAGACGCAAACAATTTATATGGCTGGGCAATGTCACAACCATTACCATATGCTGAATTTAAGTGGGTTGAAAAACTTGATGATGTTGATATTCAAAACATTGCTGCAGATTCGGATATTGGCTATTTTTTCGAGAAGTATCTAACTAAATTACATGAATGACACAATGATCTTCATTTCAGTTCAGAAGATAAATTGATCACTGATTTGACAAACAAACAAAGATATGTCATTCACTATAAGAAGAAATGGGTTGAAATTGACTCGCATCTACAGGATTTTATAATTTAAACAATCTAATTGACTTACGCAGTATAAAGATAATACACATTATCGAAAAATGAGTAAAAATTTTTTCGTGAAAATTGTTTCCAAGCTCTCAAACAATGCAGTTTATGGTAAAACAATGGAAAATGTTGACAAACGAAATGACGTGAAAATTGTAACGCATTGGAAAAGTCGAAGTAGGTGTCCAGGCGCTCGAGTGCTTATATCCAAGCCCAATTTTTACAGTGCAGCAGTATTTACTATCCTATTAAATAGCGTATTTATCTGCTACAATAAACCAATATATTTGGGATTCACTGTACTCGACCGATCAAAAATGAACATGTATGATTTTCACTATAAATTTATGAAGCCCCAGTATGATGTGAAGATAATTCTGAATTATATGGATACGGATATTGATTCTCAATTTGATACCTCCGATCATGCTACCAATAATGTGTATAATATTCCTCAACAAATTACAAAAGTCTTGGGTATGATGAACGATGAGAATAATGGGAAAATAATGGCAAAAGCTTAGATGGCTATCGTGATTGTTTATTTAGGATAACAAAATTTATTTAGGTTTATATTTAGGTTTGTGTTGCATGATTTATATACGGAGTGTATAAAAAAAATTAGTTTAAAGTATCAAGATGATAAGCGGTTTCTTAGAGAAGAGAGGGGTTAGAACTTATGCTTGAGGCCATAATAATAAAACAATGGATTTAAACTAGAGTATTATTATTATAATAATATTAAAAAATACCAAAACATAGCCAAATAGAATAAGCTAGAGTAAAATTATGATACCAAATAGTAAAACATAGCCAAAAAAATATATGAAATAAAAAAAATGTTTCATTTCTTTTTTATTTGAAAATAGTAGCAGCATCCAATAAGTGATTTGAATTATTTAGAGGAGTATAAATAGACCCCCAGGACGGTAAGAAATTAATCAGTTCATTTCTGAAAATTGATTGAGTTAGAGAATGAAGTCTTTGAATTTAATCCTTATATTGAGTGTTGGAGTATCTTTACTTCAAGGCAGTTCACTGCCAGTGGTGACTCTTAGTGACAGGGAAAGTCTTAATAATTTAGTGTTTAATCTTGCACTACCTGATAATAAAACATTGCAAGTGGCATTATCTTTTCGATTTATGACTGTTAGCACAGATCAAACAAGAACGGACACGTCGATTCTAAATGATGATGATGTTACTATTTCATCATCAACATGGTCGGATATTTCACAAATAAACCCAAGGACTACAACAGTAGAACCATCCAGAAAATTTGTTTCAGTTGATGAAGCAATAGAAGGATTTCGGCAAGTTTTGATGGAGAAAGAAATGGATATAGATGGAATAATCGAGAGCAAGCATATTTTTTACAGACACTTTAAATTAGAGTTCGACGATGAAAAAATGTTACCAGTTGGATGCACATATGGTAGCAACTATTCAAAACGCTCACTTAAAATCACATGCTACAAATATCATGAGTTCGAAGCCGAAAGAATTCTTAGTAACGGCGAGGTTGAATATATAAAACAGGAAGATCCAAACTATAAGACCAATAAAGAATTTCTGGATTTAAAGAAAAGGAAACAAACGTATACTATGATCACTGCTTGAACCAAGAACCACGAACCACTACGCAACGATCTGAAAATGGCGGCGACCACGAATAACAACAACAACAACGATATGGACAACATTGAGGTGTAACTATGGAGTGGAACCCCTACAAAATTTGTGGTAGAACTTTCTTTTATGTAATAGTGACACTTCTATGTAGTAGTAGCGGTCATCGGTGGGCAACATTGACAATTAGAGGGAGCAAAGTTTTGGCGCGAAATATGAATATATTTCAATTCTCAAAATATAATTGTTAGAACTATAATTGACACAATAGTCTGACATTTAGTCTGGCAGTTAGGTTACGCGGGGTTAGTTGGATCCGATTGAAACCAAAACATCGCACTTTCATACAATATAATAAAGAAACGACGATGTGAGGCTCCATCAAGTTAGATTAACCGAACTCAGCGAATCACCTGACTCTGAAATAAGCCTTATATATAAATTTGAAATAAATCATTCGAATATCTCAAAGACAGCCACCCTCTTCCTTCCACAACCGGCCTTGGGACCGGCTTTGGCGGAATTACGGCCACTCCATTATGTCAACAGCAATCGGCTTTTTAAATTAAAGTAAAATTAGTGATATTTTACACTTATTTATTTTCTAATAATTCGGATGCGTATTTCAAACACATTTATAAGATATACATTATAATATTGCATATATAAAATTATAATATTGAATATCCTATAATTGCCCCAAAGTATTTTTTCCACTGGCCTTCATCATCAACTAAAATCAGACGAAATGTCAAATATCTGTTTTTTTTTAAAAAATCTTGAATTTCTCATTAGTTACGCCTTATACGCTACTCATATGCTAAGAAAGTAATTGAAATTTAACTTACGTATGAAATGAGACTCCCACATCAAAGCACGTGACTTACTTCTGCAATTCGGAACGACACAATACATTATAAAATTTTGCAGTTTAAAAGTACCTTCACTTAATTTTTCTTTGTTTTTAAACTTTGCAGCAGTGCCACGAATTTCACTAAACAATAAGCACTTTACTTCACAGTATATTAACGAATAGACACGCTTAATTTTCTTTCGAAACATAATTTACCCGCGATGTTTACACACGCGGTTGTCACTTTGAAGCTTTGCATGAAATTTTTTGACAGTTCCCTGACCAAATTCTTCTACCATCACACGTATAGGGTTTCACACGCTGGGTTCCGTTATTCTTCTCCTTCTTCATTGATGGACAGCGACCAAAACGCTCTATTGAGGATTGCAAACAGAAGGTTAATTCTCAAGGAACACTTAAGTGTAGGTGCACACTGGCGTCAAAAGTAATCGTGACACTGCGTCATTTCTATCTGCGTCATTTTGGCTGGCAATGCACACTTGCGTCCTATCGTCGATTTGACAAATAGTTGACAGCTGATCAAACCGTTGATCACAACCGGCCAGTATTGCCAAGGTTCTTTCTACGATTTCCTCGCGAAAAACTTTAAATTCCTCAATTTTTCACAAAGTTCCCCACACAATAAAAAATAGCAAATATTCTTAGAAAAAAACTAGATATCGTTAATGACCCTAAGGTTTTACTAAGAAAAGAACATCCACAACTGCAAGTTTCTAACTAAATCGAGACGAAAGAATATTAAAACCTTGGTCCCGACATAGTTTTATTAGTTCGAGAAATTCATGTGAATTCCTCACAATTCCTCAAAATTAAAACCCCCCACAGCATTCCTCGCATAGGCCAAAATTCCTCGCATTTTGATGAATTCCCCACACATTGGCAATGCTGCAACTGCCTTCACTCGCATCTGACGCAAGTGACGCTGCGTCATGTGTGCACTGCCAATAGAGGTAACTATGGAGTGGAACATCAACATAATTTGTGGTAGCAGTTTCACTATGTGTTTGTGACACCTTCATGTAGTGGTTGGTTGTCATTGGCGGACGACATCAAAAATTTGAGGGACCGAAATTTTGGCGCAAGATTTCAAAAATTTTACATACCGAAACATTATTCAAGAATATATTACGGCAATTTTAGACCTCCAGTGAAAATAGTTTGCATGAATATCAAATAGAAACCGAAATCAATTATGCATGTTAGGCTACAGCCCACTTACTTAACGTATAGATTCTGAACATATCGGATGAGTTCTCAAATGCATGTAACATTAATAATTTTAGATTTAAACACAGCAAAAAACATTAAAATCATACGTCTTCGAGACTTATTATGAAATGATTTTCTACGGTTAATGTTAAACTTTAAAAATCCTGTCAATATTGCAGTAAACCACTCAATATTTAATATTAACAATAAAAACCGGGAAAACTCGACTTAATTTGTTAAACTTTAAAGCCACCCTCTTCCTTTTACAACCGGGCTTGGGACCGGCTTTGGCAGAATTATGGCTATTATCAACATCGAATTTGAAATAAATAATTGATAAAATTCATATCGTCTCATCAATTTCAGAGACGCCACTGATTGTCAATTGTACACGATTCTGGGAAATGTCATTCTTTGTATTGGATATTTCAGTGCACATAAAAGTATTAAATTTTCAATTAAAACAGCTTTTAAAAGCACTCAATCTTTTAAACAGATAACAACGTGTATATTTACTGCACTTAATTACGAAAATGCACTCCTTTATCTCGAAAATGTTATGTATTTTCACAACCATGAATTTTGCACTTAATATCGCAAATTCTTGAATTTCACTAACTTTCTCGTCAATTTATCAACAACGTTTTCTTCGGGGTGCTACACCCGAGTTTGGCACTTGTTTTTGTCACATAGTATTTCGAAACAATTTCAGGATTTGTAAAAAACCACTAAATTTCGATGAATAGGCGTTTTGCTTTCTTTTTGTTAAGACCTGTCAATGGAAGCCGTTTGACATTTATGCACCTTTGACACTTATGCACATCGCTCTATTGATACCACACACGTATAGGCGTTTATTCAGTTCGTTCCGTTCCTGTTAGTTTCCTGTTCCAAGGCACTGCCCCATATACGCCAATGAAAATGTTGCAACGCGGATAGGCGATAGCTATCTGCGTCCCACAGAACCGGCGTCACACTTGACACCTACCCGATATGACGCGAACGCTCGAAAGGTGTCCGCGGCATGTGTGCATCGCTTCATTTGTGTCTATGTACTTCTTCCTATCGACTTCAACGTGACGCAGCGTCACGATTACTTTTGACGCTAGTGTGCACCTACACTGAAGAGTTTACAAGCAACTTTAGTTTTTTGATGTCCTACACTGATATGCCGCAGAAAGTTAGCAAATATGAAAAGCGTAATGTGAGCTGTCCATGGGTATATGGTGAAGCAAAATGCGGACCTGACACTCGTGAATGGTATAGCGTTCATAGAAAAATACGTGTAATTAAAAAGCTTGTTCAATTTTACTTAAGATTAATAAAAAAATAATTTTGTATTTTTCAATTAAACAATGTTTTATGTCAATCTTAACATTTAATAATCATATTTTTGATATTTATCCAGGAATTGTGTTTTACTGAGAATCCCAATCACTTCTCAAACGCTTGATTATCATTCATTTTTAATATTTTCCCCATAAGATAAAGTGACGGATGTTTAGGGTTCAATAGTTCAGGCTCATAAAAACAACCTTTTATTTTATTTCCTTCATTCTAATATATATATAATGGGATTGGTTATACGGATTTGACGGATCCTGAAAATTTCCGTGGTTAAATTTGGTGTATAGCCCTTTTCAAATATATTGTTACACCTGTATTTCGTGCAACATCTACTTTTACACTACAGCCGATCCTAGCCACGATTTGGGCAATCCCACTCGGCCTTTACCCGCGAAGAGGGGTGTGCGAATAGTTTTTCTTTCTAAAAAGGCCAACACCCGTCTCTGCGCAGGGACTGGCCTGTCCGCGAATCCGGAAACGGGAACAGGATTCGCGACGATCCAAAACCGAACCGAGTAAATAGAGAATATGAAACAAACGCACACAAAGAGCCGAACACGCGACGTCAGCTCGCCACTTCACACAAATAACTACAATTTTATGTAAAATCACTATTATATATTTTTTTAACCTACCTAACGTACCCTATCTAAGCTTACTTACAAATTCCAGTACATCGTCCTCCTTAAAATTTTCCACTGAAGACCAGACGCAATCCAAAGAATTTGAAGCTCCCTGGCTTCAAGGACGCCGAACCGTCCGGCAATTCACCTCTTGCCGTGCTGCAGTCTAACGTTCCGAGAGCCCAGTACACTCAAGAACTCCCAGCACAGAACAGTTCCGCCAGCTGTTCTCCCGGCGATATTTATGGGATCTTTCGACCTCGTTTTTGCTGTATCGGCAGTCAACGGCCAGCCAAGTTTGCTGAGCTCGTCGATATTTTACTAGCTTTGGATATTTTACTAGCTTTGGACCGGTTTTGTCGACACACGTCAGCTGACGATTTAATCTTTGTGCTATTGGCCACAGCGATGCACCCGGGAGGGGGGGGGGGGTACTGTAGCTGATGCTTGTGTGTGGCTGGCCCTGGAGCAGACACATTGTGTCGCTGCTTGGATGTTGACGGCGAGTTCGGCATGTTTTTGCAGATGTCAGTATCAAAGATATATAATCAAAAGAACTATCCCATGGAACAGATTTCGCTGTTGATAATACTTTAAACTATGCAGCTTTCGCGTGCACGATCAGGAACAACCTCTCCAAAACAACCTTACTTCTTACTTATCTGTCTAATCCAATGTATATAATTCAATATCTCCTCTATATTTATATGCATATATCAATACCCTAAGCAAATCTATTTCGTGTTTATATAATTCAATACTTTAATCTAGATAAATCTATTCCTTACTTATTTCAATCAATTCTTCCAATACGCCCTGTGAGAAGTGGCGACCCACATATACCATTTACAATCGAAAGCGTTTGCCTCCACAGTGGGTTGGGGTCTTCAAGGGAAGGGCAGTACCATATTTTGTCATTATGGGTTTGTGGATCGACCACGCTGCGTGGCAAACATAACAACATGCTTGTATTTACGGATCCGCACGAGTTATACCCACCCCCACAAATCGCCCAAACAATGACATATCAACAATACTTTCCTTTAACAAAACCCAACAAGAAAGCCATTAACAATACCACATATGAGTTCAGATAAGATCAGAAGATAACGAGACCACCCAAAAATCGCTTATCTCATATCCAATTTCATTAAATGCAGAATTGCATCCATTCCAAAATCATTTGCCAATAAAGACTTGCATCCACAGCAAATTGCTTATCTTAATGACAGAGCTTGCATCCGCAAGAATCGTTATCTGAATTCAACGAAGCTGCATGGGAATTTAGCGATAAGAACTTAGTATAAAAGCATTGGGCACTAGGCTAAGTATGTTCAGTTAAGTTCAGTCCAGTACAGTTGAAGTTAAGTCGAAGTTCTAATTCTGTTGTAATCTCGAGTTAAGATCTGATCAAATAAAGTGTGTTATCGTTGTAAAATCAGTGGTTTTTATTTAACACGGTTTCGCGTAGAAACTCGAAATTATTTTTTTTAAGTTTAATGTACGCAAAGTACATAACTCACGTGATCTCCCACATTATATTTCAAAAATGTTGTTATATACGGTGGACAGAACCATTTTTTCATTGGAACTATTCACATCAGACGGATACATTTTTATTGTTCGGTGTTTTTTATTATTGTAAGCATTGACTATATCATCAACTTCTTTGATCCAGCTATAATTTCCATTCATACTAAACTCTTTCCACAGCATATTTAGTGTACGATTGAATCGTTCAACAATTGATGCCTTCAGAGGACTATACGTAGAATAATGGTTTATTCCATATTTCTTCATAACATTTTCAAAATATTTGTTGTGGAATTATTTTCCATCGTCGGGTTGTAAGTTTTTAGGAATGCGCCCTTGTTGTAAAATGTGTTCAGTAGTTTTTTTAATGTTAATGTACGCAAAGCACATAACTAGCGCAGTCGTCCGTCAAAGGAGGGAGGATCCCCTTTGAGCAAACCGAACCTATCAAAAGTTAAAGAAAATTTAACAACAACTCTAATTGAAGAAAATTCAATTAGACTAATAAAAATAGTTAGTTTTTCGCATCATTCGAAAAAGTACACTGGAGAAAATTCAGTTGGAAAAATAAGAAGATCGAAAACTACTATAATAAAACCAAACAACAAATTTAAGGGTGTACGACTAATTAAGGTCTAAACGTACCTAAACTGCTCTGGTGAGACCGCCAGGGAGCCTTAAACATAATAAAAACAAATAAAATAAAAACACAAATAACAGTGAAACGAAACACATCGAAATGGCAGAACCACAGGAACTACCAAATCTACCACTCAGACTCGAATTCGAAGATATCTTGAAGGAAGCACGAAAACTCCCAGTATACGCAGGCAACAACAAGGAGTATGCAGTGACAAGCTGGCTAGATGAAGCATCAGCACTACTACAGTTAGCACAACCTGGAGACCAACAAGCGTACATACTACGACAGGTATTATACAAGTTACAAGGTGAAGCACGGAACGTAGCCCAAAAAGTACCCAACCAAACATGGAACAACATCAAACACATCCTGTTATTAACTTTCGGAATCCACGAAACGTACAACACATTAGTTACTAAGATCCATAGGGTAAGTCATAGAAACATAGACGAAGCCTATTATAAGTTGAATAAATTGTTAAACAAATTAAATACCAAATATATCCAAGATCCCCAGAAAAATTTGCATGTAGAATTCAATTCAATAAGAAATGAAAATTTAGTCTTGAATAAATTTAAGTCCCTCTTGCCTGAGTACAAAGCATATTTGATCGAAATAAAGAACTGTGAAACTTTAACACAAGCCTATAATATATTACGAGAAATACAACAAAATACTGACCATACAAGCGACCCTTCGGACAAAAAACCTCACAAATATAACCCCCATAAACCCAAACACGAAAATAACTATCATAAACATAAAAAATTTAATAACAACTACCAACACCATAATAACTACAACCATAATAGATACCATAACAACGATCCGCAATACCAAAATAACTATAATAGATACCCAAATAATAATAACCGTTATAAAAATTATAATCTAAACGAACGAATGCAGGTCGAAAATTCGAACATATACCGACAACAAACTAGATACAACAAGAACCCCATCGATAACAGAAAATTTGAACCAATGGATACAAATTTTCAGATCATCGCCTCGGAAACTACCTACCAATAGTTAACTTAACTATTGATGATCAAACAGTACCGACACTTATCGATACCGGCGCATCTATATCTAGCATTGATCTAAATTGTCTTCCCGATAACCCTAAAATAAATCTAGATACCCCAATTCCAGTTAATGGATTAGGAGGAACATTTAACGTAAAACAAAAAGTTAAAACTAATATGCCCTCCGAATTCAAATTACCTGGTTCCCACAAAATATTATGGCACGTCATGAACTTTCACAACAAAGAATTCAAAGCTGTGATAGGTCAGAATGTGTTATATCCACTAAATGCGAAACTAAATATTGGAGAAGGGACAATACTAATAAATAATGAAGAAATAAAATTCAAATACGCTTTACCTGATGAGATAAATTGTCAGACCGTAATTGAATCACAAAAATCTCGTGATAAATTGTTTGAAGGATTGAACACAGAAGAGTCTACCGCTTTGAGAAAAATGCTCATAAAATATGAGAATCTATTCTAAAAAGAAGGAGAAAATCTTTTGTGTACAACCCAAACAAAGCACGAAATCATCACAAATACCAACAAACCCCTTTACTCTAAAATCTACAGATTTCCTCAGGTACATAAAGAAGAAGAAGTTCAAAACCAAGTTAACGAAATGTTAAAACAAGGTATAATAAAACCTTCCTCATCACCCTACAACGCACCTATCTGGGTTGTCCCAAAGAAAAGTGACAATTCTGGAAAAACTAAATGGCGGATAGTAGTGGACTACCGAAAACTTAATGAGGAAACTATAGAGGATAAATTTCCAATACCAAACATCGAGAGCATCTTCGACAAATTGGGAAAAGCCCAATATTTCACTACCTTCGACCTAGCAAAAGGCTTTCATCAAATAACTATCAGCGAACACGATCAGTACAAGACAGCCTTTTCCACACCACAAGGACATTTCGAGTTTATTCGAATGCCCTTTGGCTTAAAAAATGCTCCTGCAACATTCCAGAGAATGATGAATGAAATACTACAGGAACATATAAATAAAATCTGTGTTGTCTACCTTGACGACATACTTATATTCGCAACGTCACTACAAGAAATGGAAGTAAACATTCATCGAATACTTGATTGCCTACGAAAACATGAATTAAAGATACAAATAGACAAATGTAAGTTTTTCGCAAAAGAAACAGACTACCTTGGTCATATTCTTTCTGCAGAAGGTATTAAACCTAATCCCAATAAAATAAATACTATAAAACATTTGAAAATCCCAGATACAACAAAAAAAGTAAAATCTTTTCTTGGCATTACCGGTTATTATAGAAAATTTATCCATAATTATGCGAAAATTGCATCCCCACTAACCGACGCTTTAAAAAAAGATAATAAAATCGACATAAATGAACCAAAGTATGTTACAGCATTTGAAAAACTCAAAAATATTTTAATAAACTACCCGGTACTTCATTACCCAGATTTCAAACAGAAATTCATACTTACTACCGACGCATCCGATAAAGCAATCGGAGCAGTCTTGTCACAAAACGGACATCCTATCTCTTTTGCAAGTAGAACACTCAACGAACATGAGCGTAATTATTCAACAATAGAGAAAGAACTATTATCTATTGTATGGGCAACGCAATACTTCCGACCATACATCTACGGAGTAAAATTCGACATACGAACAGATCATCGACCTCTTGTTTGGCTCAATAACCTTAAAGAACCAAATTCAAAATTACAAAGATGGAAAATAAAACTAAACGAGTATAATTTCAATATAGAGTATATAAAAGGAAAAGATAATAAAGTAGCTGATTTCCTAAGTCGCATAAATGCCGAAAAATACGAAATAAACACATTATCAAAAATGAGGAAATAATCAAAATGGAAATTGATGATAGCGACAAAGCGACAATTCATTCAGGAATAGAGGATGAAAATAATCACATACCGATCAAAGAAGGAATCGTTAACATATACAAAACTCAGCTAATAATAATTAAAACTAAACAAAGGGAAATCAAAACAATAAATAAAAAAAGAATTATATATATAGATCAAAATGACATAAATAATGAAAAAACGATAATAAATATATTAAGACAGTATATACCAGAAAAAGGACAAATAGGAATATACTGCGAACTAACAGACCACGAATGGAACAACGTCCAGCAAGCAATAATAAAGCTGTATTCGAATAATGTAAAATTAAAATTCATAAAATGTACTGAGCGTGCAATCGATTTAATGGATGAAGAACAATGTTATAATAAAATCAAAGAACTACACGAAAAAACTAACCATCGCGGAATTTTAGAAAATTATGCAGAGATAAAGAACAAGTACTACTTCAATAGTATATGCAAATTAGTCACCAAATATATAAATAATTGCGATATCTGCAATGAAGTAAAATATGATAGAAAACCGCTGAAACCAGAATTCTTAATTTCGGAAACCCCTAAGGACATCAACGAAATAATACACATAGATACATTCACGATAAAAGGAAAACAATTTTTTACAGCAATAGACAAATTCTCAAAACACCTTTATATCAAAGAAACCACAGATAAAAATACGGTAACCTTTATCCAACTAATTCGTGAGCGAAACGCGATTCTAGGTAAACCACAAAGATTTGTGGCAGACAACGAGTTCAACACTATAAACATCAAAGAATATCTAAGGACAGAAGATATAGACATCCATTTCACATTCCCGAAATCCCATACAGGTAATTCCGACATGAACCGATGTCACAACACTCTCTTAGAACAAATTAGAGTCCTTATTAAAACTAAACCTAACCTGAATATAAGTGAACAAATCCTAAAAGCAGCAGAATTCTATAATAGCACCATACACTCAACAATATCAGCAAAACCAATTGATGTACAATATGGAAACATCGAGAAGAATCAATTGCATAAGACATTGACAAATAAAAAACTTAAATGGATCGAATACCACAACAAAAACAGAGAAAAAATACCAGACATTAAACAAGGGCCAATATTAATAAAAAATTATGAAAATGAAAGACATAAAGAAAAAGCCAAATTCAGAAAAATCGAAATAACGAAAAATAAAGAAGGTAAACTATTCACAACTAAACATAAAACGAAAATCCACCCTTGGAGAGTAAAAAGAATAAAAAAATATGCTAACGAACCAATTAACATAACACAAACCCCAAAAATAATAGAAAAAGAAGAAAATACAATTTCATCAGAAAAAGAAGAAAAAATAATCTCATCAGAAGAAGAAGAAATTATTCAAGAGAAATTAAACAACGGCTCATTAAATACACATATAATATCGAAGTTCAATCTAACTATAACTAAAGCAGATATAAATACACTAACAAATGATAATTGGTTAAACGATCAGATAATAAACTTCTATTTGAACTTAATAGCAGAAAATAATAACGAACAAAATAATCTACCTAAAATACATGTTATGAATACATTTTTCATCCCAATCCTACAAAAATCAGGATATGAAGCAGTGAAAAGATGGACACGAAAAGTAAACATATTTTCGTACAACATGATAATAATCCCCATACATAAAAATAACCATTGGACAACAGCAATAATAAACTTTGATAACAAAACTATTAAAATATACGATTCACTAGGAAACACGGATAACGAAACACTTCAATTACTTTCGGACTATATAAATAACGAATCTTTAGATAAATTAAACAAACCCTGCGATATAACAAAATATACTTTAACCAACGAAAGAAACATTCCTCTTCAAGATAATAGTAATGACTGTGGAGTATTTGCATGCACTTTTGCAAAACTCATATCAAAAGAGAAACCTTTAAAATTTCTACAAAAAGATATACCCCATATCAGGAAGAGAATGATCCTAGAGATAATACAAGGCAAAATTCTTTCATAATTTCAGCACCTCACAATGAAGACATTGATGATGACACTAATGTTCCTACTCATCGTACCCGTATCTAAAGCAGAAATCACAGTAGAAAAAGTAGAATCTGAATCCGGTATACTACTAATCAAAAAGGACCCAATAAGGCTAATAAAAGATCATAAACGAATTTATCATAAAATAGACCTAAATCAATATGAAATAGCAATAAATCACATAGCATCCGAAATAGAAATAAATCCCCATATAATAGAAACAATAGAAACAGTTCGCGGTGAAATAAAATTGTAACATTTTAATAAAATAACTAACAAACGGAATAAACGCACTAGAAATGCAAACAAACCACCAAAACTAAACAGAAATAAACGTGGATTAATTGACCCTATCGGAAATGTTTACAAATGGCTATTTGGCCTAATGGATAACAATGACTATGAAGAAATCATGGAACATCTAAAAATAATTGATACAAATAACCACGAAATAATAAAATCAATGAATAACCAAATAAAAATAAATAACGCTTTCCAAAATAATTTAAATAAAATCATGTTTAACATAAACGAGACTAACACAATGTACCGACAACTGACTAAAGACATAAACAACATAACGTATCAGACGAATAAAATTCTTATAAATATGCAACTAAATCATAACCTTGACTTACTAAAAGATGAGTTAGAAAAAATTATTGACAATGTAAACTCAGCAAGATCAGGACTAATGTCTCGATCAATATTAACTCACGATGAAATAAAACAATTGGATATATCATTTGATGAACTTAAAGATATAACAATAAATGTATTCAGTAAAGAAAGTATTATAATATTCGTAATAAATGTACCAATTCTAACACAACCAACTCTATCATATTATGTAAAGAAAATACCAAATAAAAACAATGAAACTTTAAATATTAATATTAACGAAGTAATAATGTACCATGGAAACTACTTTGAAACAGAAAAATATGTAAAACAACTTAAAAATAAGTTAATGTGTAAGAAAATTAATTGTATTATAAAAGCAGATAACAGAACAATGGTTACAGAAATAGAAAAAGGCCTATTGTTCATAGCAAATAAGAATGGAAAAATCATCCACAATTGTAATGAAAAAACATACCAACTAAATGGACATTATGTAATTAGATTTAGCAACTGTAAAATAGAAACAGATGGAAAAATCCTTTCAAATGAAGTCAAAACTTTTCAACAAGTATTAACCTTGAATCCTATAACAAACATCACAGGATATATATACGAACCCAACTTCGAAACAATACAATTTGGACAACTGGAAAATCTTAAAAAGATAAATAAAATAAAATATATTAATGCAAGGAATACAATTACTTTCGGAACTACCCTCGCTGTTCTAATTATCATATTTGCACTCATTACAGCAACATATCTTTATTGTAAAAAATCCAAATTTAAGGTAAACATTACTACCAATAAAGAAAAAGATACAGAACTAAAAGTAATAAAAATTGTCGAGGACAACAACAAACTTAAGGAGGGAGGAGTTATACCCACCCCCACAAATCGCCCAAACAATGACATATCAACAATACTTTCCTTTAACAAAACCCAACAAGAAAGCCATTAACAATACCACATATGAATTCAGATAAGATCAGAAGATAACGAGACCACCCAAAAATCGCTTATCTCATATCCAATTTCATTAAATGCAGAATTGCATCCATTCCAAAATCATTTGCCAATAAAGACTTGCATCCACAGCAAATTGCTTATCTTAATGACAGAGCTTGCATCCGCAAGAATCGTTATCTGAATTCAACGAGGCTGCATGGGAATTTAGCGATAAGAACTTAGTATAAAAGCATTGGGCACTAGGCTAAGTATGTTCAGTTAAGTTCAGTCCAGTTCAGTTGAAGTTAAGTCGAAGTTCTAATTCTGTTGTAATCTCGAGTTAAGATCTGATCAAATAAAGTGTGTTATCGTTGTAAAATCAGTGGTTTTTATTTAACACGGTTTCGCGTAGAACCTCGAAATTATTTTTTTTAAGTTTAATGTACGCAAAGTACATAACTGACGTGATCTCCCACATTATATTTCAAAAATGTTGTTATATACGGTGGACAGAACCATTTTTTCATTGGAACTATTCACATCAGACGGATACATTTTTATTGTTCGGTGTTTTTTATTATTGTAAGCATTGACTATATCATCAACTTCTTTGATCCAGCTATAATTTCCATTCATACTAAACTCTTTCCACAGCATATTTAGTGTACGATTGAATCGTTCAACAATTGATGCCTTCAGAGGACTATACGTAGAATAATGGTTTATTCCATATTTCTTCATAACATTTTCAAAATATTTGTTGTGGAATTATTTTCCATCGTCGGGTTGTAAGTTTTTAGGAATGCGCCCTTGTTGTAAAATGTGTTCAGTAGCCATAGAAACTTCTTTGCCAGTTTTTGTTTTGATCGAAGTCGTCCACGCAAATTTAGAAAGTGAGTCAATAGTCGTAAGAAGGAAACGATATCCTGTATTGTCCCTAGCATATGCTTCCATTTCGATTAAGTCGACCTGCCACAAGTCGTCTAAACCTTTTGTTATAACTCGTCGTCGCTTGAAATTTTTTCGAGCGGGTGTATGTAATTCGTTCACTACTTTTCGCTTGCTCATTTTAGAATGATCTGGATTTTGTTAGGTGGCTGATAACTGTATATTAGAAGGTATCACTGTAGAGTCTCATCATAGATATCAGCATTATTTTCGTCGTTTTGGAATTGAGTTTGCTTGGCGACATATTTTTTTAGTTTCTCAATGTTAATATCAACGTAATCCTTTGTACAATTATCGTCATCCTCTATGGAGGATCCAGGATTCTTGAATCGTTTGAAATTAAAAATAAAATCACCAATTCTCGTTTTATTGAATCCGGCGTCAGGCAAACCTTATAGGCCATTCTGTAACGTTCGCTTTTACACCGCAGCCGATCCTGGCCATGGTTTGGGCAATCCCACCCGGCTTAAACCCGCGACGAGGGCTGTGCGGATAGTTTTTTTTTATGAAAAAAGGGCGCCACCTGTTTTTACCCTGTCCACGAATTCGGAAACAATAACAGGATTCGTAACGACCCCAAAATCACCGAACGAAAAAAAGGGATTCAGACGAAAAAAAAACAATAAAGGAAATACTCTGACCCACGACGACTGCTTTTGCGTGCACGATCAGGAACAACCTCTCCATATTAACCTCACTTCCTAATTATCTGTATAATACAATATATATGTATATAATTCAATATCTCCTCTGTACTTACATGCATACATCAATACCCTAAGCAAATCCATTTCGTGTTCATATAATTCAATACCTTAATCTTGTCAAATCTATTCCTTATTTAATTCAATTAATGCCTCCAATACGCCTTGTGTGAAGCGGCGACCTACGTATACTATTTACAATCGGAATCATTTGCCCGCACGGTGGTTTGGCTTTGGGGTCTTCAAGAGGAAGGCAGTCCCATATTTTGCGCTTATGGGTTTGCGCATCGACCACCCTGCGTGGCAAACGTAACATTACCCTCTTTTTTCAAGTGGATTTTCCCAAAATCTCCTCCAAAACGTACCACAAATATGCAGAATGGGAACGTTCGACACGCGGACACCCCCGACAAGCCACCGAGTGGTCTCTGGACACGGCCTTCAGAGTGCACACGGTTAACAATTTAACTCCCGACGTCGCACTTACTGTTGCTCGAACACTCCGCGTCGGTCTCGTATTCGACTCTTACACTTGGGAAGCACTCATAAAACTAACCCATTAGCCTAACGAACTTATCACTTAACAAACTCACAACCGTACTAATAAACTAAAAGAATGAAAGGACATGGAAAAAACGAAGAAAGGTGGGATTACAAACATAAGATTACAAGGGTAAAGACAAAGGATTCAATACCCCCGCCAGTCAATATATCCCTCGCTTATCCACGTCCTAAGTCAGTCGTTATACGATGCATGTGCCTATCTGTAGCGAGTTTTAACAGCATGCTAATGGGGTTACAAAGCCTTGGCCCCCCCTTTATTATTTGCCTGTTTCATCCTCAACTTCTTTTATTTTCCTTCCCGGTCTTTCGATCGTTCGGTCTCTATGTATCGTATCGGCCACTCGATCGGTAGGGTTGAGATTCTCTCCCGATCGATGGACCAGACTCTTCCTGCAACACCACATTCGCTCTTACAAACTGATTCGTATTTAATGAGTTTGGTCGCTCATATACCGCTCTCAATGTCTTCAAAAATGTATCCTCCCTTACAACAGATGACTGTGAGGAGTTTTGCTCCTTCTTTGATTTCACACCATTTGTAGCTGCATCCTCTTTGGGATGCTCTCTCCTTCCACTATCGAATGCATGATTCTCTCTTGTACCGAATTCTCCCGTGTCAGTACTCCCTTCCTGTGAGCTTCTACCCGTATGATGTTCCCTTTGCTGCTTCCTACCTATCTTCCCACGTCCCCCCGACCCAGCTCATTGAGACTGCCTGCTACTAAGCCTACTCAATCGCGACTGCTTGCTCTAGGCATACATAACAACATTGGTGTCCTCATCTTCTTCCAAGTCTGTCACAGTAGGTTTTGCTTTGCATACCTTCGCTTTTTCTTCGACCAGAGCTTCCTGAACATCTTCCAACTTGATGCATGAGAATCTCTTATCCTGTAGAAACTTTTCCTCTATGTCTCGTAGGCGACCATGCAGGGACGCTTCCAACTCCTCAATACGTAAAAACAAACTATCGATTCTTGTGGCCTCGCTTAACTGCTCCGTTACCCTCGAAGTCGTAGTGTTGTTCCGTTGCGCTGCACTTTGTAGATTCTTAAGCCTAATCTCATAAAACTTTTCAATTTTCTCGCGATCCTCTTCATATTGTTCGCGAAGCTCTTGAACGGAATGTTACAGCTTCGCTTTCTATGGCTCGAACAAACGGCAATTCATTTCCCTAATTTCTAACTTATGTCTAGATCACACTTTAGTCAATTCTATCGAATGGTTACGATCCTTGAACTATAGCTTTTCGTGTAGCAATCGTAGTGTGTCTTTAATATCTTCACGTGCCTGTGTATCTTCCACCATGTGTTTGCGTGGCTCTTCAAGTTGCAGGCGTAAACGATCGTTCTCCCTCTCCATATGTTTGGTGTCATCCAACGCTTGCTGGTAATCAGCACAGACTGTCTGCTACTTGCCGGTGAGCTCTGTGATCGTCAACTCCGTATCTTCTATTTCCTTCGGGCCAATTTCTGTTGTCCTCGCCGCATTTTTGTCTCGTCCCAACTTCTTGGCTTCAGAGCTTCTAGTCTTTTGAAACACGAGGTTTTCGTGATTCTCCTCATATTCTTCTGCCTGCACCAGTATATGCTCTATAGCAAACATAAGCTGCCGCCACCACTTATCAATTGTGGGATTCTCTGTTTTCTTCTCCCGTAGTAAATTAGCGATCCGTCGCAGGCCATACTCCGTCTTGGCCTGGGCTACCAAAAGCGCAGCGGCCTTTTCATCCTACTAAAAATCCGCTAACAGCGCCCTGACCTCGTCCGTCATATATATATATATATATATATATATATATACATCTGTATATTTATAATTTCGTTTCCAAATCTTCACACCCGCAAATTCACACACTCGTAATTAGCACACTCCAGCGATCTCACCCTCCCGCGATTTGATGCACGTGGAAGCACTTTGAATTCGGCCACTTTTATGCCACAAACACTTACTGAACCTATTGAACGTACCCATCGTTCGAACGCTGCCGTACCCAATTTCCAAAGTCCTTTTTTTAACGGCCCAACGTTACCCGCCAAATGTTACAACTATAGTTTCTGTAACGTTCACTTTTACACCGCAGCTGATCCTGGCCACGATTTGGGCAATCCCACCCGACTCAAACCTGCGAAGAGGGGTGTGGGAATAGCTTTTTCCTAAAAAAAAACAAATTGCACCACCCGTTTCTGCGCCAGGACTACCCTGTCCGCGAATTTGGAAACGGGAACAGGATTCGCGACGACCCCAAAATCACCGACCGAGAAAAGGGATTCAGACGAAAAAGAAAACAGAAATGAAAATAGTACGACTCGTGACGACTGTTTCAACACTTCACACAATAAGCGCAGATTAAACTCAATCACTAATATATTTTCCTTTAATTCACCTAACTAAGCTTACTTGTACTTACAAGTTTCCTCCTTAATCCTACGCCGCTTGCTGGCTGTTCGCCTCTTTGCCGTCCATTCGCCGCTTAGCTTCCTCCACAGCCCAAGATTCCGCACCCAATGATCCCACCAGCTGATCTCCCGGCGATATTTAAAGGATCCCCCGATCCCGTTGCTATATCGGCGGTCAACAGCCTGCCGAGTTTGCAGAACTCATTGAAGCTTTCCTTGCTTTGAACCGATTTTGTCAACGCACGTCAGCTGGCGATTTAACCTTTCTGCGATTGGCCACAGCGATGCAACTCAGGAAGGAATATTGTGGCTGCTGCTTGTGTGTGAGCGGCCCTTGGGCCAACCTTACTTGTTTCATCGGTGCGTTGAATTCAAATGCTTGAACGTTGACGGCGAGCTCGGCATGTTTTTGCAGATGTCAGTATCAAAGATATATAATCAAAAGAACTATCTCATGGAACAGATTTCGCTGTTGATAATACTTTAAATTACGCAACTTTCGCGTGCACGATCAGGAACAACATCTCCATAACAACCTTACTTCTTACTTATCTGTCTAATCCAATGTATATAATTCAATATCTCCTCTACACATACATGCAAACATCAATACTCTAGGCAAATCTATTTCGTGTTTATATAATTCAATACCTTAACCTAGATAAATCTCTTCCTCACTTATTTCAATTAATTCTTCCAATACGCCTTGTGTGAAGTGGCGACCCGGAAGCGTTTGCCCGCACGGTGTTTCGGGGTCTTCAAGGGCAGGGCAGTCTCATATTTTGCCCTTATGGGTTTGTGGATCGACCACGCTGTGTGGCAAACGTAACACCTTGTGGACCTTGAAGTCCTTGCAAGCCACGTTTTCCTCCACTTTCATTTGAAAATCGAACAAATTTGACAACGCCCATTTATAAATAGTAATAATTAGTGATTGGTGATGATAGCCATCGTGTTTATTCTATTATTTGTGGTTCTTTCAATTCTCCAATGATTGATATTATTTCTTTGTTATGATTAGTGTATCCTGCTAACGGTGATGCAATTAGTAACCGTAATCGACTTACTACTCCATGCGAATCATCCCAATATATATATAGTCTTTCTATTTGTTCGACGTTTCCATTAAACTTAGCTGTTGTATTTAATGTTAGGAGTTCATTGTAACCCTTTTCCTTCTCTACTATTTACCAGTTTAGAAACTATTTTTGTATACTCAAAGCTTCGATTTCCATTGACTTGACTACTACTGTCATTGTGAGCGTTAGTGAACATAAGAATATTTTTACAATTCTCTAAATCCTCCTTGGTATTATCTATCATCGTCATCTCAATATACCCCATACATACTGTCAATTACCGACGGTTGATTTACATAAATATCTAGATATTGCTTAGGGATATCTGAAAAATGGTTTTGCTTCATGTATTCTTCACGACGATTTCGTCCATCCGGAGGGGCAACATATTTACGAACGGCTTTTGTAGAAGAATTGGATGAAGTGGTGATGAGGTAGGTTTTTTCTCAAATTTGGGCGTAGGAGTTTTAAAACTATCTTTTTCTTCTTCATAGTCACTATCTTCCTTTATTCCCTCTTCTTCTCCTTTACTTCGAGTTAAAGTAATGAAGGATCTTTTTAAAATTTCATTTTTTTTGGCTTGATCTTGCAATAATTTAGCTCTTGTAACAAATTCTTTGAGAGGATTTGTGATTGGCTTAAAAGTTTCCTCTAAGTGAGCGTCTGTTCCGGTTTTGTTAGCTTTCAGCTGCTGGTACTTTTTCCTTATAGAATTAGTTGTCGTCACTGAGTAACTGTTTTGAAGCATTGTCCTTTTCATTGTTTAGTGCAACAGCAGCAGCAGCAATTTGAGAAGTTTCGAAAGGTATCCAAAATAATTTGAAATATTCTCTCAACAGACTCTAATTTTATTTCGAAATGATTTTTGCAGTACTTAAATCGATTTGTTTCTTTTTCGAATTGCTTGGAACCGTTTTCAATGTTCCTGGACTTAAACCGCATTGAACTGTTATCAAACTGTATTGAGCAGCTAACAAGTTGCATTAAACGGTTCATTTGAACTGCAACTGACCTGCTTTAAACTGCTTATGTGATCCTTTCAACTGTTCAACAAGTCTTGAAAATTGCTAATAAACTGCTTTAAATTGTTGATCTGGCCTTGTAAGTTTCTGTTGTGTGCTCTTAACAGGTCTTATCTATTTATAAACTGCTTGCAGTTTTTATAGTATTATGAATGCATCGAATCCCTTTCGATATCGACCATTATCTAAAGAGCTGTCTTTATCAATTACACAGAATCCATATTTATCATACCAACATTTCCCACAAATGATTCCCATCTGTGCGAAGGTCATGTCGGTGCTCACGTGATCATTGTAAATGTGCCTTAAATTCATGTCATCCTGTTTGAATATAATCAATAAATTTTGTGTTATCCCTAATAAGGTGTTCTGATGTTTTTGTATAAGTTTGGCATAGATAAAAGTTGTCAATGTTATGATGTCGTCCCATACAGAAATATGATCGAACGTTATCTTGTTTCCCGCTGGCAATATCATCGAAAATGAAAACAGAGCTAGACTTGGCTTTTTCAGGTGGAATCACTTCACTGTTGTTTGAAAATGTATAGAATCCCAGTCCGGAAATAGGCTTAACTGCCTGCTTCAAATATATGTTTTTGGGCTGATTCAATGATTTTGAGTAGATTTTCTGTTGATTACATGTTAGGCTTTGACTTTAGTGGGGCTGATTGTACTTGTAACTTACTTCGAAAGTTGGTCCTGATGGAGAATTTTTTTTATTGTCATTTTAAAGGAAGTTGGGTGCGCTATGTTTTTAATTTTGTCCGGTAGAGTATTGGAAAAGTGAGCTGCTTTGTTGAAGGGGTCTTCTTTTAGCCGATCAGTTCTGGCAAATGTGATAGCTATATTATTCATGTTTCTCTTTCTGTAAGTGTTCTTCCCCTCAATTCTACCAAATTTCACTGTGTACTGTGTGGTGTATTATGGCGTAAATTCTTATGTATGAATTTAGCTCTTTCCATGAAAATTATGCCTTGCAAATTCAATTTTTGGGCAGTTTTGTAAACTTCGCTCGTTGGAATTGGCATAGGGGGCTGTAAATGGTTTTATAAGCCTTGGTTACTAGTCTGGAGATGGTCATGCGGTTACCTTTAGAGGTTCGGCTCCAATTTAAGATGCCGTAAGAAATTTTGGAAAGGAGCTGCGCATACATAATTTGAATTTTTTTCCGAGAGAAGTAGAAGCGACTAAGAAGACCAATGAAGACAGCCAGTTTTTTCCTTAGATCTTTTCTGTGTGGAGTCCATGTTAGTTTCTCGTCTATTAGAAGTCATAAATATTTTATTTGTTCTACTCTCTGGATGGTTGTGTCATTGATTTTTAACGTGTGGTTGTATGTCGTTGGTTTGGTTGATTGGTTGTAGTGGCAGCCCTCTTTATTAAAAGATGGTCACAATAGGCCCATTGTGATACCACAAAAAGATAAGGGCGGCACTAGAACCTGTGAGAAGATGAGAACCGTTTCGATTCTCGTATGAAGCCGGCTATGCAGGTGATATTTAAATCAGCTACCTCCGTGAAGCTGTCCAGGAAGGGTGAGCCTAAGGTTTCATGCGTTTCCTGGACAGTGCTGGGCATTCGCACAGAAAATGTTGGATTGTCTCTTCCTCTTCTTCCGATTTGCAACTCCGGCAGAAATCGTTGAGGGAAACGGTGAACCTTTCTGCGTGTCTGCCAATTAGACAGTGCCCCGTCAGTATGGACTAGATAGAACTCAAGGTTTCACGACTCGTGTTTAGAAGCTTGGTGCGTCTGAGACTCAGTGCGTGCCAAGTTTGCCTGATTGTCCTGCAGGTTTCCTCCAGCGATCGGGCCATATTTGCAGCCTTCATGTAATGCTGCCTAAATCCCAGCTTTATGGAGGCTAGAGGTTGGCCGACTTGTCGTGAGTGTATACTCCTGGAGCTCTGTGACAGCTCTCGCTAAGGCATCCGCTTCGCTTCCCGAAATATCACTATGGCCCGGTACCCAGCAAAGAATCACTTCATAGTGAAGCGACATCACGTTCAGTTATGTACGGCATTCCATTACAATCTTGGATGAGGTGTACACGTTGAATAATGCTTGGATAGCAGCTTGACTGTCAGAGAAAATATTCAGTTTTCTTATGGAAATTTTCTGATTTCTTAGCCAGTCTACTGCCTTGTATATTGTAATGACCTCTGCCTGAGAAACACTGCATTGGTCTGGAAGCCGGAAGGCTACTTTCAGGCTTAGTTGTTCTGAGAAAACACCACAGCCAACTTTTGCATCCATTTTGGAGCCATCAGTGTAGATGTCGACCGATTCCTGCATCTCACCTCTTTCTATAGCCCAGTCATTCCTGCTTAGGATGACCGACCTGAAACTATGACGAAATCAGGGAATCGGGGGCACAAGGTCTACTTCGCCTAGCGTTGAATCATCCATCCAAAGTATGGTGGAGTGGCCAACATTTTCCTTTTGCCAGAGATGTAGTGCTTTTAATCGAACCACAGAGCACTTGGCCTGCTGACTCGTAAGGAGCTTCGTCGGGAGCCAATTCAATAGCATAAACGGTGCCTTTGTCGGGGTAATGCGTAAGCTGATTGCAATAGCTGCAATCCTTCTGACCCTGTTTAGCAGGTTTGCATTGGATGTTTTCAAAGTAGCTGGCTACCAAACAACTGCGCCGTACAGAAGGATTGGTTCCACTATCGCCGTATAGAGCCATGATACGATTTTGGATTTCAATTCCCAATTTTTCCCAATGGCTCTTTTGCAGCAGTAGATTGCGCATGCTGCTTTACGCGTTCTTTCTTCTATGTTCGCTTTCCACGCGAGCTTGGAGTCCAGAACTCAAGGAACTCAAGCTTAACGAAGATATCAACTTCGACGTAAGCTCTAACGAAACGTTACACACTTTGACAGAACGTATGTTGAATTTAGCATAGCTATTATTATAGCTCGGACTTCAAGCTTAAACATTGAAAAGCATGAATTGAAGGGTCCACCTTTGATCTATTTCTACGAAACTGGAAAAGACCAATGTTTTAGCCAATGAACTTTCTCGGTTGTTACGTTCGTCACCGCAGCGTGGCCGATCCACGTACCAAAATAAACGCAAAATAAGGAACTGTCTTGTTTATAGCATGAAGAACATATGAGACAAACCATGCCTAACTTACCTCTCCTATCAGAGAGAGCGCTCTGGCTTTCTTTCCCAAACTCGCGCGCGAAAAAGTATGTTGAAATGTGTATTCAAATTTCTCCGGGCCCTGTTATGCATATGTAGAGAGACGAGCCGGCCATTTTATATAAGTTAATCGTGAACATGTACATACCAAAACCAGCTGACTTAACGCAAGTGTGGGTAAAATCAACGAATGCGGGAGTACCCAATGCGAATACGCGACTGACCGAATCATTTAGGGCTGCCCGATCAATAGGTACAACGAAACTCCGCGGCATCGTGATTTTAAATAGCAATAAATTTAATTGTAAAAATTTGCATATAAATATTGGAGAACATAATAATGGTGTTCCAGCAGATCAACTAAATTGAGAATCCGTTAATTTTAAACTTTAGTGGGTTTTTAAAGTTCTTTGTAATCTGTCTCACTCACTTAATTACAAATTTTCTGGTTTTTGGTGCGCTGTACCCATAACTCAGAGCTGATAATTGGAAACGAACGCGAAAACCATATAAACATTACGTTACCGCGGAGTCTTTCACTTTAATTTCACCCAACTATTGATACCTGCACACGTTCACTAGCAAGGAGTTTTCACTGATTCTGTGCTGCAGATCCAAGGAAATTCAATCCCTTCTTCGTCGCTCTATATTCCTAAATAAATAGAACACCGAAGAAGGAAGCATCAGACACTTTTTCGCACTGTTCGAAGTTACGGCTGTTGAAGATTTTTCCGATGATTACAGGTTGCTGAATGAAGCACCAATGACCATATACTTTGAACACGTGATTCTCCCGAACTTGTCACTATGATGTGTTTCAATTTCCATTACAAAATGTCTAAAATATAATTACACACGATATTCCGATCGAGAATTGTCAAATACACACTGACATTACTCGCTGACGCTGCCGTTTACTTTTTCATGAAAGATGGAAGTTTTCATCAGATCACTAAAGACCAAAGATATGATCACACAGATGGACAAAAGTATTCGCCACTCGACGTATATCAACTTTAATTGTTCATAGCATTTTCCAAAAACATATATACATATAGGAGAATTCTTTCGAAAATACCATCTTTGTATTATCATTATAGCATCTTATACGGAGCAATGTGTCTTCTTGTCACCATTTCAAGAGAAAATCTAATATTTTAGTTATGGTACGAGTTTCGCTTGGACAAAAGTATTCGCCACTTGCATTCCTAGGTAAAATTCCAGGAATTTACAAACAAAGCAAAACAAATTTACCGCACTAATAGCATACTATTCGAGATATTTTCCAGTCTCCAACATTTTAGCACTGCTTACTAACTACGATTGCGTTTGTGAGGTATTTTTCGAGTTTCAAAAGTAAAAATGGGTCGAAAAGGGAAAGAAACCACTGTAGAACGGAAAATAATTTTAAATTTGTTTATGGACATGAAACCTATCAAAGAGATTTGTGAAATAGTGAAACGCAGTCGAACCACAGTTCGCGACATAATAAAGCGGTTTTCAGGCCGTAGGGATTTTCGAAATCTTAAAAGAAGTGGAACACCTAGCAAGCGTAATGCTAAAGATAAGCGAGAAATCACGAAAATTTTTAAAAAGGAACCAAAAATCAGTTCGTCAAAAATCGCTGCAGCATCTAAGGAAGACACAGGAATCGATGTTCACGCTCGTACTATACTAATCCTACGAAGTGATGGGTACAATTTCCGATGTTGCAGGAAAAAACCTTCATAAGTAATGTGTTGCGACCTCAGCGTATTGACACTGAGGCCACGGAAAATTTATTTGAACCTAGCCTTCCACCCCCTGTATAGCGCAACGATGCCGACTATAGCTCAGCGCGTGGGTGTGGTTCTTTAGGAGGTTAGGCTAGGCCCGTGTCGATCCAAATAACATGGACAAGGGATGGGAATCAGGATTGGGTGTTGGTACTGAGCCTGAAGAAGAAAAAAACAAACTTAGGCCATGATACTGTTAAAAGGAATATATATATTTCAAATAATTCAAATAAAAAACTAACATCATAATAAACTTTTAAAAATTGCAAAAAATAAAATTCGAAATAATCAAAAATTAAGGTTTGAAAGAAAACTATAATAAAGAAAATATCTAAAAAAATTATGATTAAAAAGTAAATTATGATAACTAAATAATAATAATAAAAAAAGTAATTATGATTAAAAAAAATTATAATAACAGAAGAAAAATAGGAAAAGAAAAAAAACCTATAGTGAAATGGAGTCAACACACAAAAAAAATATCAACCTTACTCCAAATAGTTATCGGTATCCAACTTACCCTGGCTGATGATGAGCGCTCCTCACAGCTGGTAGTTGTCCTGAAACCACCAAAAAATATACTTCACTTCAATTCACTCGCTAGGTTTTTCTCCCTTATTAATTATTTCAAATCAATTGAACGTCATCATTTTTTTGTGCTCTAATGCAAATCGTTTTACAAAAAAAAATATAAAAGAATATTTATTTATAAAAGAATATAATTTCGTGCAATTACAAGAATCATAATAAGATTTCCTTAATCAATTCCTCATTTTAGAATTTATATCCCTAATTATGTACTGCTGAAGACCTTTTACACAATGTTCACTCACGTTACCGCCACCATGAACATCAAATACGGCGAAAAAACTCCAATTTTTAAATCGTTTTATTTTTTTCAATCTTAGTTTGACTCCTGCTTCCCAAAATACACTTCAATTTCACAAAAAAAATGTTCAAGTTCGACACCGCAGTGATCGTCGGAGATCCGGAACCTTCCACTTCCCAAACTAGCCTCCTTCCTTAATTTTTCGCGATCTTCTTTTTTTTCTTCTAACAAACGAGCTGCACACTTTCTCCTTCCACAACCAACTCCACTTTTTTGTGATCTTTCTTTTCGTAACAAAATTCAACTTAACTCTTCTTCCACAACCAACTCCATTTTTTCGTGATCTTTCTTTTCTTAACCAAAATTCAACTTAACACCTTCTCCTTCCACAACCAACTGCCACGTACCCCCGTTGTTTTTTCCACTCGTTCCCATCTTTTTGGTGCCGGGTGAAAAAGGTCCCGCTGGCTTCCAGTTGGATGCGGATTCCAGATTTTTCCTAGTTGCTAGGTCGCATCAGCCCGCTACTTGGCATTGACCTTTCATCCGCATTCCAACTGAAAGCTGCAAGCCGAGCACGTAAAAAAATGGAAGGGAAAAATCGAAGCAACTCTGGGGATCGAACCAACCTCCTCATGGTTTTGAGGCAGCGACGCTCCCTGCAGGCTACTGAATCATGGTAACTGAAAAGGTGCAGTTGTTTAAGATAAAATTGAAGGGTCTTGTTGCAAGTTATCTGCAATAAATGTTAATAAAATAAAGAGGTTAAAATTTGCTGAAGAGTTTATTAACAAACCAACAAACTTCTGGAATAAAACCCTCTTCTCAGACGAAAGCAAGTTTTGCTTGAACCGTTCAGATGGACGGATTCGTGTATGAAAGCGAGTAGGAACTGAGTTCGACAAAAAGAACATTCAAGTAACCGTGAAGCATGGTGGAAATTTGGTAATGGTGTAGAGGCATAGTATAGTCATAAACTCAAGAACCTCATAACTCTCAAAATTCATAAAAGTCACAAACTCTAGAAAGTCATAAACTCTAGAAATAATGACACAATTTTCGGATTTTATAATATAAACAAGATCACATCGCGTCCGATAAGTGCAACTCAGTCAAATAAGCAAATAGAGTCGTCAACTGATAATTTGTAATGGAACACTTATACCACAGCGATTTTTATGTTGAGTTCATGCATTCATTTTATCCTAAATTGATAAGAATTTCAAATAATTTATAGAGTATGACATTTCGAGTTAAGATGTTTTAGAAAAGGACTCATATCACTTGAAACGCACTATAAGCGTGCGAGTTTCATAAAAAGGGCATGGACGGAAGTTCAAAGTAGAGATTTAAGAATTAGACTTCGAAGGCGAAGCATATAGTTATACAAGATTTCTCTGTAAAAAGTAGAACGAAAATCGATAAGTAATTAAATTAAACTTATTTTAAATAAAAGCGTTAGTGAAAATCGGTGGTGTTTTAATTAAATAAATATATTTGGCGCAGTCGGTAGGATATTTCAAGTGTATTAACTTTAATACGAACGATCAAGTTCATTTAGTGCGAACGACAAAGTTCAATTTAGAAGTGAAAATTCTAAAAATCACTGAAAGTTTAAAGTTTACACGTGAGTTTCAATTCTTTGTGAAATATCGAACAAACCAAGTCGACAAGACTTATCCGTCTTCAAAAAAGTTTAAATTAACGCGTGGGAACGAAAAGTGCACGCAGTAAACTCAGTGGAAGGCAACAAATTTAAAGGTACGAGCAGAAAGGAATCGCACCGATCAAGATTATACAACCCATTCGCATCACTAGAACGAAACGTACAATAATGGCAACAAACACAGGTAACGATACTATAAGTTCTCCAGCCCCGAATACAAAATTGAAGATTACGTTGGATCCAATTAAACATGCATCCCGAATACCAACATTTGACGGAAGTCGTGATCAACTTAAAAGCTTCACAGACATGGTAGATGTCATGGTCCCGATCCTGCAGACGTACGACAACAATTCCCAAAACATAATTTGCAATGTCATTAAAAGTAGGATTATTGGTAGAGCTAAGCTAATTTTAGATGCAAGCCCCCATATAATAAAATGGGAGGATATAAAGAAAATTTTGTATGCAAACTTTTCTGATCAAAGAAATAGTACACAGTTACTTAACGAACTTCGAACTACAGAGTATAGAGGTTCAGTCATGGATTTTCTTAATATGATCCAACAGAGATTGACAAATTTAAATTTGAAAGTAGAGCAGGAACAAAGTCCAAATACTATACAATTACTTCAGGACAATCAAACTGTTGCATTAGATATACTTAAGAAAAATGTCCCAGAACCAATCCGAACCATTTTATTTTGCTTAAATCCCGATACGTTAGAAAAGGCAATATATATTTTAACCGAAACAGGATACCTCTATCACAAAAGGGAAACTAACTCTTCCAAATTTGAAAATAAACAAAAATCTTTCCAAAATAATTATCCTAATTACAACCAAAATTTCCAAAATAAAAATCATTATTTTTCTAATCCACATCATCAATTCTCACATAAGAGCCAATACCACCAAAATCAGTATAGCCATAACCCTAATCAATATCACCATAATCAGTTCCGACAGAACCAATTCCAATACGGCAAAGCGCCATTCAACAAAGAGTCAGTCCAAAGTCGCATTCGCAAATTTGGAACACCTCAACCTATGGAGATTGAGAATACAAAACAAATAGTACACACTAATCAGCATCAAAATTTTCGAAAACTTGCCTCGGAACCCCCAGCTTCAACAACGTCCCATATATTCGAATAAATTCGTATGGAATCCCTCTTAGATTCCTAATTGACACAGGTGCCGCAATAAGCGTTATTGATCCCAACCTTTGTCATCCGAGTCTAAGAGTTCCAAATAAAAATTCTAGCATCCATACGTTAAATTCACAATTATCCTTTTCGCATACAGTGCAAATAAAACCATTCAAAGAAATTGGCGGAAACGAAAAATTTACTTTCATTGAATATAAATTTAATGACTTTTTTAATGGAATTATTGGTAATAATATATTTAATAATTATGAGGTGGAAATAGACCTTCACAATAGATACATAAAATTTAACAATACAAAATTAAAGATTTACTACTCCAGAGAGGAGGAGCACGTTGACGAATATATCAATCACATATATTTTACCGAAACTTATCGAGAAAATAACCCTTTATCATTGTTGACAACTGAACATTTAAATAAAGAGGAAACGAACAACCTCATATCCTTATTAAAAAATTATAAGGAAATATTCTTCCAAGAAGGGGAAAATTTAACCTTCACTCATGAGATAAAACATGAAATCAAAACAACCAATAACACGGCGGTATATACTAAATCCTATAGGTATCCATATATTCATCAGAACGAGGTACAAACCCAGATCATGGAAATGCTCGAACAAGGGATTATACGCCCAAGTAAATCCCCCTATTCATCACCAATTTGGGTAGTCCCCAAAAAAGCCGATGCTTCAGGGAAAATGAAGTGGCGAATCGTGGTGGATTATAGGAAGTTGAATAGTATTACCATTGATGACAAGTTTCCTATACCCAACATTGATGAAATATTGGATAAACTTGGGAAATGCAATTATTTCACAACTTTAGATCTAGCCAGAGGATTTCACCAAATTGAAATAGAGAAAAAAGACATTGAAAAGACCGCGTTTTCGACGGATAAAGGTCACTACGAATTTACAAGAATGCCTTTCGGTTTGAAAAACGCCCCGGCTACTTTTCAACGCTTGATGAATGATATTCTACACGAATATATCGGTAAAATCTGCTTTGTCTACATGGACGATATCATAATATTTAGCACCTCTTTACAAGAGCATATTACTTCTTTAAAAAAATTTTTATGTACTCTTAAATCGGCAAACCTAAAAACTCAAATCGACAAAAGCGAATTCCTAAAAAAGGAGACGAATTTCTTGGCCACATCGTGACCACTGAGGGTATCAAACCGAATCCGCGAAAAATAGAAGCCATCTTAAACTTCCAAATTCCAAAAACAACTAAACAAATCAAATCGTTTCTAGGTTTAGTGGGGTTCTACAGAAAATTTATAAAGGACTTTTCAAAAGTAGCAAAACCGTTAACTCTTCGGTTAAAGAAAAATGCCAAAATTAGCCCCAAAGACGTAGATTATACTGATGCATTTGAGAAACTTAAACAGTTAATAATATCTGATCCTATCCTTAAACATCCCGATTTTGAAAAACATTTCACCCTCACAACTGACGCTTCTAACTATGCAGTGGGAGCAGTACTTTCTCAGAATGGTCATCCAATTTGCTATGCTTCGCGAACTCTCAATGACCATGAAACTAGATATTCCACTATTGAAAAGGAACTATTAGCCATTGTTTGGGCTACTAAATACTTCAGGCCTTACCTGTACGGTAGAAAGTTCACTATCAAAACCGACCACAAACCTCTAACATGGCTAGCTAATCTAAAGGAACCAAATTGTAAACTCCAAAGATGGAAGTTAAAATTGGAAGAATTCAATTATGATATTGAGTATATAAAGGGAAAGGAGAATCATGTAGCAGATGCATTATCTCGTCCTTCCATAAATACTGCAGAATGTTTAAAACTAGTAAATGTCAATGAAATAGATAATGAGGTAAATAATGACAACGAGTCACTAGCAACTTGCCATAGCGCGAACGAAGATAATTTAGAATACATACCTATTTCCGAAGCCCCTCTTAATATTTTTAAGTATCAAATAATAATTAAAGAAGGAAAGGAAAATAGAATAAAGAAAGTAAAATATTTCGGTAAATTACGAACAATATGCGTATCCAAAGAATTAAACGAAAAGTATTTCCAGTATATATTAAATAATCATACTCCTGGAAAAGGACTAGTGGCAGTATATATCCCCAGCCTCGCGATATATACTGAATTTCAAAATGAATATTTGAAATGGAAAAGTCCACATACGAAACTAAGAGTAGTTAAGTGTAATTATTTACTTTTCGATTGTACCGACAAAGGACAAATTCAAGAGGAAATTCTGAAGGAGCATAAACGCAACAATCACAGAGGAATAGAGGAAGTATATAAAGAAATTAAGACTAAATACTATTATCCAAAACTAAAAACCGAGATAACTAAAGTAATAAATAATTGTAATGTATGCCAATTAAGTAAGTATGAAAGAAAACCAGCCAAAATCCCATTTGAAAAACCCCATATACCTGAAAAACCACATGAAACGATTCACATGGATATATGGTTTGTAGATAAAAATCACTTCTTCTTAACCATCATAGACAAATTCTCCAAATTCGGTCAAGCGATACCTTTAAAATCTAGAAACTGGATGGACATCCAGTCCGCCCTCAATCAACATTTTGCTACTTGTGGAAAACCTAATCACATTATAACTGATAACGAAAGTGCCTTTACTAGTAATCTTGAGAATTTTCTCCAAATAGAAGGAATAACACTTCATTTCACAACACCTGGACTTAAAACCGGCAATGCAGATATCGAAAGGTTACATAACACACTTAATGAGCATGTCAGAATTAAAATTACTGAAACTAAACTAGCACCATCAGCAATAGATATACAGGAAATAATGAAATACTATAATAACACAATCCATTCCACAACTAATCATAAACCAATAGAAATAAATAATGGCATCATAAATCCTTCAGAACATCAAAAAATAAGGAACAGAATAATTAGAAAACAGAACCAAAGCATTAATAACAAAAATAAAAACCGAGAAAATGAAGAAATCAATCCAAAATACATTAAAAATAAAGCGAAAAATAAAAAACACGATAGACCATTCATTTCAAAAAATAACCATAATATAACGAATAAAAACTCTTCATGAAACTAAAGAAATTCCAAAAAATCTAACACACAGATGTCAGCATGTTCTTCTTAAACATCCTATTATCAATAATCACAAAAGCCAATATTTTAAACAAAGACACCAACGAAATAAAAACAAAACAATTTTTAAACTTAGAAACATAACAACTAGTTAAAGAAAATTTAAAATCTCTGTTGAATTTAGTAACAAAAATCGAAGACATAGCATTACTATCGAAATTAGAAGTTCTTAGTAAAGACATAATAACAATTAAAATAATTCAATACTTTAAAAGAAAATGTCGATAAATAAAATTTCAGAGATAGATTCAATGGCTCAAAACACAAAAAAAATAGATATTAATAATAATTGAAGTCACAAACATCACAGCCAAGCAATATTATAAATTATCAATCATTCTGATTCCAATTTTTTTATTTCGGATGACAAATAATCTGTAGCCAACAAAGAAATTGAAGAAAGAAATTAAAGCCTATTACCGTATAGAAAAAAACTCAAATGAACCAGAAAATTGTACAATGCACACCAATATTATCGCAAGTATCGAAAAAGCAAATTACCGGAAATATAATTATTAGAAAGATTTGAATATGACAAGAATATATCATAATTGTAATGGCCAAGAGCCTGATCATTATTTTATAAAAATTGTAATTGCAAAATAACGATTAATATCACAAATGTAAATAAGAAGGCCATTGTTTATAAAAATATTATTTTACCAAATGTAATTAAAAATGTTACCTATAAAGAAAAAGAAAACTTCACATATGTAAGTACAGAAGTACATGCCCAAAACATTGAAAATTATGACCATGTAAGCGTTATTGAATTAGAACTCAAAATAAGTTCAAAACTTAGTATCACCACCAATGTACTCATCATTCTTATCATAATCATCGTCGCTACAATCGCTGATAGTAATTTTTCGAAAAATATCAAAACTAGAAATAAATATCAAATAATTGCGCGAGGACACGCATCCTAAGGGGGGAAGAGTCATAAACTCAAGAACCTCATAACTCTCAAAATTCATAAAAGTCACAAACTCTAGAAAGTCATAAACTCTAGAAATAATGACACAATTTTCGGATTTTATAATATAAACAAGATCACATCGCGTCCGATAAGGGCAACTCAGTCAAATAAGCAAATAGAGTCGTCAACTGATAATTTGTAATGGAACACTTATACCACAGCGATTTTTATGTTGAGTTCATGCATTCATTTTATCCTAAATTGATAAGAATTTCAAATAATTTATAGAGTATGACATTTCGAGTTAAGATGTTTTAGAAAAGGACTCATATCACTTGAAACGCACTATAAGCGTGCGAGTTTCATAAAAAGGGCATGGAAGTTCAAAGTAGAGATTTAAGAATTAGACTTCGAAGGCGAAGCATATAGTTATACAAGATTTCTCTGTAAAAAGTAGAACGAAAATCGATAAGTAATTAAATTAAACTTATTTTAAATAAAAGCGTTAGTGAAAATCGGTGGTGTTTTAATTAAATAAATATATTTGTATAAAGACTAGTGAAGGTAACCACACTAGAAAATCGTCATCCTGTTTCGCTCGCACACCTGACTCACATTGCGTCACGTATTCACTGAAATTAGGGCTACCAAAGTAACAAATCGAAAACGGCGCGTATGACAGCCCAAAATATAACGAAATGTCATATTTGAATCAGGCGTTGCAAAAACGCCACAAATTTAGCAAATTGTCAGGTAACAAAAACGAATGTTTACTGTAGTCAATATTACAGCTTAGGAAACAAACAAATATTCTCTAAAAAAAATTCACATAGCAAATTATTTATCGTTTTCTTTCAATACGTGTCACTCTACCCAGCAGGAAAACCACTTCTTATTTGCTGCAAAGTATTGCTGAAATTCATACTGGGCAAAATGTCATAATTGGCTGAACACATGACGTCACCGCAGCTTCGGAAGAGACTACCTTTTCGTCTTTATACAATGGTATAGAGGTATATGGCAGCATCTGGCGTGGGAGAACTGGTATTTGTTGACTGTATAATGAAAAAATAAGACTATTTAAATATCTTAAAGAAAAATTTAAGAAAAAGTGCCGAAAAATTGGATCTTGACAACCATAAAGTTAGTATATTCAATGGGAAGTCGTTTAAGGGAGGTAATTAAGCGAAGTTAAAAGGCAACCAAATACTATACATTGCTAACATTCCAATAATTGTTAACTTCTTCAATGTATATTAGGATATGGCGAATAATTTTGTCCAGGCGAAATTTGAATTCCAACCGTTTTATATATATTCTGAATGTCAATAAATGTGAACTTAGTTCTATTCTACAAGAATTGTTTTTGTAGATACAGGGTGTTTCTGTAATCATTTAGTTGCTCCTACTATCTTTGGATCTTTTATAAACGTTTAATCTAAATCGGTTTACTATTGGAATTAATATACGAAGTGTCTATCCGCCTGACACCGTAGGCATAAGCGTAAAAATAAATTGTGCGTACGTGAATGTATTGACTGGGTGTGATGCAATAAAGAACGAGGGGGAAATTTAGAATAGGATAAGTAGTGATGAGAGACTGTTGATAAGTGTAAATGTTTGTTAATGTATTATTTTATGGATAAAGAAACCGGAATATTTGTTGGTGAAATAAATAAGTTTTCATTGAAATAATTAGACGATCAAATTGAATACGAAGTTTAGTTTAAATGATAACCAGTGGTGGGTATTTGTCATGCGTTCGATTGTGATACATGTAATGAGCGAAACTGCACATTTCGTCAATGAATATCATGCCGGGTTCATTATCCATAATTTAATGAAGTGAAAAAACAATTACGACTGCCGCTTATCAACTGTAATTAGTCTTTCTCCACTACTTTCTCATTTGCATCTTTCTCCTCGTTCATTGTTAGGTACGCATACATGCAGCCATTAAGATATTGTCAGGTAAGATAAGTATATTGAAAACGCAATCCCCTTTCTGGCATCAGAAAAGCTCGCTAATTTGCTTTGATTGCATTTTTTGTTTTGCTAGGACCCAAAACAAGGCAAAATCTTGTATGCTTGACAAATTATTGATGTCACCATTAGCGGCAATCATTCTGTGCCTTAATTTTAAAATTTTTCCATTGGAATTATATTTTGAATATTTTGCAGCCGAAAACATGATCAATTTCGACACAAGCGCTTAGCAGCATACCATCATAACGAGATTATTTTATTTCGTCATAAATGGTTTTTTTGTTTCATACATCGATTTTTTGACGTGATGATAATTTGGCAAAATTTTTCGCAATGATTCAATTTGCAGCACCTGCGACTGAAATAGATATACGTAATTAGGTGATTTGAGAAAATATTTTAAGTACCATTTGCTTATCCAAGGTTTCTCTTTCTTCACAACGACTCCCATATACTACAGAATTCTCGGATATTATTCGAGGTCCTCCAATTTTACATCCCAAACCAATGATACATCCATTTGTAACTTCAACACTGGGAGCAACATAGCTTTTACACTCGAAGACATTATTGTCACCGATTGTTCGAGCTTCAACATAACATCCGACTTCGAATACGTTATTACTGCCAATATTCATACTTGTTTGGTGATGCATTGTGCTTCCTTCCGATACCTCGTTGATAATAGCAGCATATTCTTCAACGATGCAATTTTCGCCAAGAACAATTGGCCCTGCATCTGCTATGATTTTAGCCTTAGTATGTATGACGCATCCAGACGATATCGTGATATCTCCGCTGAGGAAACTCTCTTCACATACTATTGCCTTGGGAAAAACCTTGACTCTGAAAATTTCTGAGCCGGTAATTCGAATGACACAATCATTTGGGTTACTTACATCTTATCCATGTTTTGATACCATCAGAATACCATACCCAAATTATTAAATTTGATTCATGCACTCAATTTGTCTACGCTGAATATTTCCAATATGATGTATTGAAGAATATACAACGAATGAAGTAACAGGCGCTTTACGTTCAGTTATATCATAGAGATAATAGATACAGGAGTGGAACAACAACTCATAAATGTGGTAAGTCACTACCACAGTATAGGCAAGAACCAGCAGGTAATCGTTCATATAAAGACACACTATCAAGTACAGACCGCGGTTCTATGGGACAAAGTCATATGCTTTGATTCTTATATCATATGTTTGTTACCATTTATCATACGTTTGCTATCATTTATGATAAAATGGCAGCTTCGTACTGGTCGGGGCACTGCCAGACCTCGTATATGCACTTTTCATGTTAAGCGTGAAAAAACCCCACAAACTTCGGTCCATTGAATTCTTTGAATAGAGAGAATAAGGAACCGAAATGGCCTATGCTGCCCCATAAGCGGTGGTGAAGCATTTTCACTACAGACGCAACTTATTTACCGAAGAGAGCGATAATCAATCCACGTTGCCCCTTGCTTGCCCCGCAACCTAAACATTGCACCAATACTGCTTACTACTCACACAGCAAGGTGTACAATACTTCCAAAGCTCTTCACGGATGCTATGCAGTGGTCAAACTAAATGCCAAAAAGCACTCACACTGCATCGCCGTCCAGCCAATCCGAAATTAGGATGACGACATCGCCCGGTTCCGCGATTGGTGCATTGTACTTTTGCTCGTTTTGTCTTCGGTGCTGCACGTGGTGATTTTCGGCGTTGTGTGAATTTGCAAAATACTCGATGGAAATAAAACATTCAGTTGGAAAAGTGTAGTGTAATTGAGAAAGAGTGCTGTACTATAAGTCGTTTAAGTGAATAAGTAGTGAAATTGTGAACAATTATTGTGTAAATTTCAAAAATGCGTTGCTGTTATCCTGGCTGCAAGTCTTTGCTAGGAAGCAAATCTGGTCGCGTTTCATCTTTCCGGTGAGTAGCTAAAAGTCAGTTTTATGGAAATAACACAACATATCTGCATATAATCAATGTTTTCATTGAAAAATTCATGCGCGATGCTAAGCAATTGCTTTGTACATTTAGGTCAAACTAATTGTCAAAACCGAATCATGTGCTGCTCAGCAGTCCAGAGTCGGTGCAGCGCTAGAATGAAGTGGGGCATTAAACATTTTGTATATCATTTCAGGTTCCCAACGTCACCAACTCCGGTTTCCGAATGGATGGAAATAATTGAAGGAAAGATCCCGCATGAAGAAAAAAAATTTGTGAGCTTCATTTTGAATCGGGGTATATAAATATATATAAAATATATAATAGGAGGTGTCTCAAAGCTTCAAAATAGAAAAGTGTGTGAGCTCCATTTCGAGGAGACAGATATGTTGAGGGGCGCAAGGCGGACATATTTGAAGCCGTATGTTGTACCGAAAGCGGTATTAAATGTGGTAAGTAGATTTTTTCAGCTTTAAAAAATATTGTCATCATTATTTTTCTTTAGGAAATAGATAACTGATATACGCGCTGCACGTGAAGGAGTAAATTATCGAAATATTCTTGGAACATCGGCTGGACCAGAGAATGTATGTTGGTCTATTTTATTTAAGCTACTTTTCCAATTATAAATGCATAAATTTTTGTTGTACTTCCTGTTGTTAATTCAAGACTTTAATTTCCCAATAATTTCTTTACTCAACATAGATTTTTGAATGAAACCCATTTGAATCAACGATTTTCACCTACGGCACTGGTGTATTTTGCGTGATTTTCTGTCTCGCTTTACGATGGTCGCTGATTGCTTCAATTCTCTTTAGCGATTTCGTTTCCTTGGTTCTCTCTATTCAAAGATTGAATTACAATGGTGGAACGTCTTTGCTGACACTAATTTCATTGGCTTTTGATAAACTGATTTAGAGAAAAAGCCAAAATGACTGAAAAAATGTCTCATGTGTTCAAGTGAAAGATGAAGTCCGCGAAAGTGCTTTATCCTCTGCAAATCTGGAAGTGTTTGGCAAACGTAAATTTTTGCTAGCACATGGCGGCATTTCTTGGAAGGAAATTTCGTGTTTGAAGGCCTCGATTGCATACTGGGTCTTACATATACTGTGGTCACTACCTTGGGTGAGACTCTTGGAACAGAAAAATAACAGGAACGGTGCGAAATGAATAAACGCCTATACGTGTGTGGTATCGAAATCAACCCCGAACGACACGTCAGATAAAACGATACTTCAAATGCTTGTCATTGACAAGTCGTTTGAGAACATAAACAAGTGATATAGTGAGCGCAATTTAGTAGTGTTTTGTGAATATCGTGGGTCTTTGCCAGTTATTTCTGCCAAAAACCAATCAAAATACTGTGCAAGATACCTCTGATCAGAGGAGATACAATAATAAAGTGCAAAAACTGTGAAAACTTGTGAATCTCTAAGATGAAGTGCGTGGTCGTGGGATGTGTAAATGCAATAGAATTTAAGAATGAATCCGTGTCATTTCATAGGTAAGTGCATTAATATAACACTTGTGTGAAGGTGAATCCCATTTAAAACAGATTTCATTCAGAAATGTCTTGTTTTTATGTTCATCAAAAATGCGAATAGTGTCTATGACATTTCTCGAAATAAGCTTGGCGGCGACTCAGTGGCGTATCAAAAGTTAATATTTCAAGAAATTGTTGAGGAAATTAAATTTATTGTTATGAAATTGAAGTTTGCGGATATTGTAGTGTAATGTCAAATAATTTTTCCAGGTTTTCAACAAATAATTCTATTAGGAAAAAATGGTTGAGGTCCATCGAAGTACAAGGCGATGTGCAGGCGAAATCAATAGAATAATGATATAACAATAAATGCAGACTTGCTTGAAGCGCATGTATCAAGTGTTTTGGTAGTAAACAACAGTATGGTATTTTTCAGCAAAACAACAAACTACGATTTTATTTTAGGTTGAACCCGAAAGAACTCCCCATAACGTACCGCAAACAGTAAGTTTTGTTGTTTTATAAATGTATATGATTGTCTTTAAAATTGATTTGCCGTTAGTTCTGATTTTTAAAGTAAACTGATAACATATATATATATATATATATATATATATATATATATATATACATACATATATCTAGTGCCATTCATTTCAAGGGGATGTATAGGAAGACAATTTTCATATGCATTAAATTCATTGAATAATTTCAAATAGAATACATTTTATTTAATTTAAAATAAAGAAAGAGCTTTTGGGGCCGTAATTCCGCCAAAGCCGGTCCCAAGCCCGGTTGTTCCTTTATACATTTCAAAACAATTCTGCAAGTAACGTGTTTCACTTTGGATGATATGCTGGATTGGTTTACTACTCGTTTAACTTTGATTTTACATTCAATGAAATATCTTTAATTTCAGTTTGATATTGCAATTTTGTTAAATTGGACTTACGATATCCATTACAATTTGAATTTCCCGCTAAAAAATTTTGCCCCTAAAATTGTTAATGTAGTCCGCCGATGATCGTCACTACCTCGTTCAAAGCGACACTACTACAAACAGAAAGTGATACCATAAATTTTGTTGTCGTTCCACTCTATAGTTAGCTCTGTTGTGAGACTACATTGTCAATGTAAGGCAAGGCGGACTCTTTGACAATTTACGAGGGAGCAAACATTTGGTGCACAAACAGACTTTAATCATATCATCTGTTAGTATAATATATGTATACATAATTTTCTTAAAATCTCGCCAAATACTGCACAAAGGATGAAAGTTTAAGTGAATTGTAACCTTAAAAAAATCTTTACACTGCATTATATGCATTTGCCCGAAAAATCGCCAAGTGAATTTTGTTTTGTTTTTACTAGAATTGTTTAAACAATGAAAATACAAAAGAAATGTTCAAAGTAACATTTGTAGCTGTTACGATTAAAAGTCTGAAGAATTTTTCGATATCTTTGTATTCTGCTCTTGAAACACACGCAATTTTCCAACTACCATTTTTGAACAACCATCATTTTCGAGGTTTTTATTTTTATTGCAGTTCATAAACAACCACATTTAGAAAAAATCAATTGAAAGTTGCAGTACAACGATGTACTTGCAATAAATTGTTCCAATTTCTTAACTTTTCTAGAAAATATATATTTCACGTAAACTACCAGTATAAAGCTATTTTTTACAATCATTTGCTATAAAATAGAGAAATATTTTTTAAAAAATTAAACTATTTAATAGAAAAACAGCTTGTATAGGTATTTATTTCCAAGCATACAAAGATTTACGTAATAATATTCATATTGAAAAAAGTTATATTATATTTCTTAAAAATTGAATTAAAAAAAATACGAATTATAAAAAAAAATCATTTTTAAAAAGCAGCTTTAATTTCTTAGAAGGTGTATACTTTGAACTATTAAAGATTAAATTTTCATTAAAACATAGCAATTTTTAAACAAGATATATATATTTAAAAGAATTTTTTAAAAATGCACGAGTTTCAGCAAGCTATTATGTTTCTCCTAAAATATTGCTTTCCATATTTTTGTAACATTAATGTTATATGAACTTGAAAAAAATTTTAGTCGCATGAAATTTTTGGCTGCAATATATATTAAATAATTATTAATTGATTTAGTTTATTGTTTTTTAAGTACATAGTTTTTTATAAGTAAATATATTTTACAATTAGATTACTTTTTTCTCACTTGAAAACATATTCATTTGAAAGTTAAGTTCTTTCTCTACATTTTCGATAGCTTTGTTTATCCTTCCCGAAGAATTTAAATTTCATCGTTACACTGCCAAATAATCGCCATTGGCAGTACTAAATTCCGACTTATTAATCCACCACTCGCACTGTCTCTCGCGAGAGGTGAGAAACGCGTTTTTCTTGGTTCTAGTCGTGGTGAGTTCAGGTGATCGAGCGAGAAGCGGATCTCTTTGGGAGCGGTCGCCCATCTGATTGGCGAAGTTTGCTGATTGCCATATATGGTCATAATTGAAGTGAAAGATCCGAATCGAGACAGGAGTGATATGGGTGGATGGAGAGTGAGTGGAGAGGTGGAGGCGGAAGAGGAAGTTGGCTCGGGTGGTATTTTTTTTGGTCGGGAGATTTTCCAATCTACCAAAATGTAAGGATTTTTTCACTTCGACGGGGATTAAAATAGATCGAGAAGTGTAGAACGTTGAACAGGAGCTAACTAGTCGGCCAACCGCGAGTTTCGGTCAGATCGTAAATGTCGACTTGCATCAAGTAGCAGTTATTACTGAGTGATGCAAATTCCATTGTACCTAGAAATATGTAATATAAATGTGGATAGTGGCGTTGCATTTTCTCGCGTTATTTAATTGTGTGTTCGGTTTGGAAGACGCAAATAGCGTACTCAAAAAATTGTGTTGGACTTTAGAATTGGCTTTAGCGAAAGCAACAAAACACGGTGAAATCACGTGTCGGGGACACAACAAATTGTGAATCGCCCGACTTAATAACAGAGTTCGAAAAAAACTAAGTAAATTCAACCCAGTGATCTGATTGTCAAAGATAAGAAACTCAAGCCGCAAAATGTTAAATGTTTTATGCATTTCAAATCAGCCATCAATTATGTTGCTGATTCATCCTCAACAGGAGCCGTTACAAAGACGACAACCCATTACCAGCAAACAAACGTTCAATAAAACAACGCAAAAGTAGCAAAAATCGAAATTTCGTGGACTTGAAACCGTGTAATTGTGTTTACAACACTGGTTAAAATGCGAGATTGGTTCCACAGAGCAAGAAGCAGCTCTAAATGTAAAGTTTGTACTATAGCCCGAGGTTTATTTGTTTTGAGAGACTGGTTTGCAAGTCCAGACCGAACATGTAGCAGTGATTCAACATGAAATTTTGATGAATAGAACAGACGGAGGGAAGAACAACAAATGTTGATCAAAAGTAGAATTAATTTTATTGAATAGCTGACTATTTAAATTCGTAGTTATTCGAATAACATCCGTTTAAATACATCGTAATTAATAGATATTATTGTAATAGTATATCGAAATGATACTTATAGATCTCTAATTAAGTTAAGAATAAAGTGAAATCTAATATGCATTGATTATATAATTGGTTTCTCCCCACCGCAGATTGATCGCGATTGAAAGTGTTTGTCAAGTTTCTTCTTTTTGTGATCAGCCCACGATCCGGTGAGCTAGCCGGTTCTAAAAAAAATATTGTTCTCTGACCGCCACTATGTGGCCACAGTTGGTTGGTGCACCACATAGGGCCTCCTCTCGACAGTCGTCTCCCATGTTGCGTCCGAATTGGCGGGGCACGTAGGGAATGATTGACTGGGAGAGAGGTGTGGTAGTGTAAGGCATGAAACACCTTTCCTCACAAAAACTTAAAGATAAATTCAATAGCTACGAATTATACTTTGAACATTTTTGTTTTTCATCATGGAGAAATTGTGGTAAAATAATATAAACAAAAATTTCACACAGCGGTTTTCTCGGAAATTGCATACCTAGCAGTGTAAATATATTTTTATCTTAAAGTTAACCCGCGCAGCTACCTATTTATAAATTTTCTTTCATTGTGTATTTTTTACGGCGTCAAATGTCTTGATTCACATAACGAATAAATGTCAAAGAAGGTTCGAATGAAATTGAATGCTTTCAATTTCAAATTTTTCGAATACCGTACATTCAGTTAATTGCAAATAACATTTGTTTAATATAATTGTTGTGCAGTTGTCATATTTAGATAATTGCATTGCATTGTCGACCACAGTCGATTTTTACGATTTTAGCTTAAAATGCCTTCGCTAAATTGTTATTCGAAAGTGTCAATTTTGATAAATTAAAGATAATACTCATGACTTTCACAATCCAGTATAAAAGATAAATGGAAAATATTTGCGCGAGTAACGAAGCTGCCCGACAATGTTTATTATCAATTTGAAGTGCACTGAACATTTGACATTCGCACATACGCTTCTACGTGGATATCACCATTCCTCTAGTCATTCTATTCCTTGAAGTAAAAACAAGGGAATAGAGTCTCAACCACAGCATAAAGAATTTAAAGCATGGACACTCTGAGCTGTCACAGTAAACATGAGAAGGAGCATGCATTAATTACTTCTCATTAAGAAAGAGCGCCAAAGAATGGGTGAAAAGGCATGACCAAATTTTTCCAAGTGTAACTGGGTAACTGTATTGTGATGGGGCTGCTCAGTTCTTAGAGAACGCATTAATCAACCATACGTCGTATATTAATCTTTAGCACAACTATAGAGAAACACACAGAAAATATACAGAAAATCTATCCTAAGATTCAGGTGGATAAGTGTAATTTTTTGCCAAATTAACGTGGTATCTAAGGCACACTCTCACCATAGGTGTTAAGCCAAATATGAGTAAAGTTGAAAGACGCATTTCTGAAACTAAAAAGACTATTAATGAATCCTCCTATACTAAAATATTCAGATTTTAATAAAAAGTTTAAGCTGAAAACAGATGCAAGCCACTATGCTATAGGAGCTGTCCTTTCGCAAGACGAACACCCTATCAGCTACGCTGGCAGGACCTCAATTGATCATGAGAAGAAGTATTCCACAACGGAAAAGGAACTTCTAGCGATTGTTTGGACAGTGAATTATTTCAGGCCCTATCTCTACAGACGAACATTTGATCTAATGATAGATCATCAGCCATTCAAATGGTTACAGGCAAAACATAAAGGCAAAGACATTAATCCGAGGTTACAGAGATGGTTATTAAAACTGGGTGAATATAACTTTGGAATCAATTTTATTAAAGGAAAAGAGAATAAATCGCCAGATATTATAAGTAGAGTAAACGCGGAAACTGGAAAAACTAATGCTTTGGACAGGAACTCCGAAAATGATGATAATGAAAGTACGGATGCTCGCTAACTCGCAGGAAGAGGAAGCAAACGATCATTTTCCAAAACTAGAAACCGTTGTAAATTGTTTCTCCCTCCAGCTTATTTTGACGAATAATAAAACTACGGATATTGAAATTATTCACAAAAAACGCAAAATATATATCAGTTCAGAAGCCATCGCGAACAATTTCATGACTGACATTTTTCGAAGGGTTCTAGGAAAAGTTGGTATATTGTCGGAACTATCAGAACACGAATACAATAAGGTTAAACAAAAACTAATCGAGCTATACAACACAAGTATAAAATTTTAGGAGTGCTCGCTAAGGACATGAAAATGAACAGGAAACATGTAAACAAATTTCCAAGTATCATAGGAATGAGACAGGTTATGCTGGAATTACGGAAAACTACGAAGGACTTAAGATGCTCATTTACTTCAGGAACTTTGCAATGAGAAATGTGTTCACGAACGAAGTCGCAACGGAATTTCAAGGCAATGAGACTCTCGTCTCGTTGGCCTCATTGGACGTTTAGTCCTGGGACGAGGCAACTAACTCATTGGTCGTGTTCACAAATTGGGTTCGACCTCTACTTGGCTAGATGGCGATGGCTGCTGGCAGGCGAGCTCTGTTCGGTGCGTAATGTCGTGGGTACAGTTGCCTAGACCAAGTCCCGAATCTCATTTTTGAGAGATTCAGCCATCTAAATTGCCCGATTTACATGTTCGACAAAATTAGTCCTAGCGGACGTCGAATAAAACAACGAAGCTTTCTGAGGCTACTTTACTTTAAGATTATTCTCGTGCGGGTCATGCCGACATCATCTTCGCCACCACTTCCACCACCAATATCGGATCCATCGATCCCAATTAGCATAGATTGGGCCGCATAAGAATTCAATGAACCTTAAAGTCAAAATTCAAGAATAACCCAATTATTGATTATTTTCAAAATATTGCTGATCAATACAATCGCACATTCAATTGCATTGATCTACATTCCAATCGCAATATTTCTGCTGTGAAATATTTTTGCGCTGACCATTTGCTTAAGTAATACTTTTATGCTGATCATTTGTTTAAACAAGCAATAATGAAAATCGTATTATCTACGTCAAGTAGCTGTTAAGTAAAAGAATTGTACTTCGTCAATTTAGTCACTAACTTGTATCGACGGAATAAAGATTGAACTTTATATTTAAAAAATTGTTTTAATTTATTTTTTATTAACTAAAGCTAAACGCTTACAAATGTGGCGCAGTCGGTAGCCACTTGATCCAAAGATAAGTGGAAAGTTATAAGTGAAGTTAAATATATAGAAAGAAAAATTTAGTGACTCTCACTATATCATAAGATTAGTGGTAAAATTAATCAGTGACTTTGTGATGAAAGCAAATGAACGGTGATTTCCATCAAATCTCACGATTGATAATTAGAGTGATTTATAACTGACGGAAACTAATGATTCTCTAAAAAACTGAGCATAAAATTATTGTAATCGGTGAATAAAAACATTAATTAGTAATCATTCCGCAGTCAAAAGTGTTAAGAACCCTAAATATACCAAAACGTTATTCAAAACACAACTTGTAACAAAGATTGAAAACGAAACTTATATCTGAATGCCAAAAAGTGCAAAATAGAAAAAATCCAATAATACACCTCGTAAACAAAAAATCAAATAATTATGGCACCACCATTGGCGGCTACGTCTACCGTGCAATTGTGCAATACACTCCCTAACATTCAAATCCAAATAAAATATTACATTAGTAGAACAATTTCAAAAAAAGAAATTTCGCACAAATTTTTAGAAAGAAAAAATCCTCATTGTAATATCACCCACTCAATAATAAAACTGAAAATTTATACTAGCTATTGTACGCCCATCATTTTCGTGCACCCAACGCAAGTGCACGCGAGTCTCCCATACATCCAATGCAAACGTTAGGAAACCGTCACACAAGCGAGAGGGATTTTCACATAAATCATAACAAGTGGGTTAAAAAGAGACAGAAAGCGTATTCCACGGGCAATGCACGGTGTTCATACGAATCGTGCTATGCTAAACAGTGGCTTGCAAAATTTTTGATAGTTGAAAGGAATATGTAAAATATTAGAAATATTTTTTCACTTCTACTTGTTAGCGACTGTTCCCGCTCAATTTTGGCTGTCATTTCCAAGTGTAAAGCCTAGTACACAGTTCGGTTCTGCGCAGAAATTTGTATGAAAATTCTGCAGTTGCAGAAATTCCGCAGACAATTTCAGACTCAGTTCTGCAGAAGCACTACACAGTTTTCTGCTCAGAATCAATGAACTCGGTAGATGACAGCACCGCAGCACCAAGTACTCTCCACACTTTTCAGACTTGAATTTTAATTGTTTCGACATTTCTTTTGATGCAGAAAATTGACGTTTGGCAATAGCTGTCATGAAAACTGTCATTGAAGTTGTTTCCAACATCAACAGCAGCCGGCATTTGCGAAAAGATAAGTGTTGGGTGAATAATCTCCACTAGTCTCCATTGTCAAATATCCAGCAGCAAATTATTTACCAAATGTGGAGACATGCAGAATTTTCTGTTTTGAATTGAACTGTGTACTACGCTTAATAAAGAATGATTGAAGAGCAAGTAAAAGTTGAAAAGTGAAAAAATCAAACAATTTTCAAGATAATTAGTATTGTGGAAAGCTAATCGAATTCTCCACAGAGGGATTCATTTTAAAACGCGCTGAACAGTTTTAGTTTTTTGGTAGTGTTGAAAGTGCGTGAAGTTTAGGTGCTTGTTGATTCGATAAAATATCGATAAATTAATAAACCAGTTTTAGACATCTGCAGCAGTGTTGGAGTCATATCAAAGGATTTGAGTTTTTGAAGTTTAGAAATTGAAATCAACGCTGCCAGGCAAGTTAAGCTAAGTATCGCCGAAACGATTAAACTAAAATTAAATTATTTACGAATTTTTAGACAGTTGCTGTAGTGTATACAACAAATCATATATATAACCTACCTATTAATCAATTAAATTCGTCTAGTGTTTAATTAATTCACACTTTGTTTATCGAGTTGTTAACATGGCAGAAATTTATAAATATAATGTAGATTTCGGTAAAAGTAACTGTTCAACATTTGAAATGCGTTTGGAGTTGAAGAAAAGAGGGCAACCAAGACCAATAATGAGAATTGTGCAGTCATGTTCCTCGAAAAACAAGGTTGTGAAAAGGCTATTTAAACCAACCCTTTACGAAAAGGCTGGTTGGTTGGATATTCCTGACTTCAACAATAAAGTAATTGAGGTCTTTGCACAGGCATAACATAGAAGAATGGATTTTTTGTATAAGTAAACCATGTTTTCTTTTCCCTGCTTCACGTGTTGAATTACATCAAAGTGATGAACTTTTCATACAAAGGGTATATATGATACATAATTACGATTTTTCGATCTTGTGCACTACCATTAAATTTTACCACCAGCCGCCACTGGGCACCACTACCACCACAACAAGGACCAGGACAAGAAGATCACCAAAGACCACAGATAACAATTTCAGCAACAGATCTGATGAAAGAAGCTGCTGCAATTCGACCTTTTCATGGCACCAGGGATTGTGATCTATCATCATTTATCCGCGAAGTCGAGATCATCTTACCAATGCTCAACAACAGTCCGAGTGTGCAACAATATGTATTTCAACGACATATCCTAAACAAGATGCAGGGACAAGCTCTGCAGGCAATAAGGACATTAGGATCTAACGTATCATGGGAGCAAGTACAGCAGAAACTGATAAATAATTTTGGAATTCGAGAAGGTTATTACCATCTTCACCATCAAGCGATCAGCATGAAGAATAATTATAATAATGTAAGTGAATACTACTATAATTTGCGTAATATTTTAGATAAGCTTAACACGAAATATGAATTCGACAACATAAAGCCCATGCAATTTTCACCTCAGGCAAATGAGGCAGTTATTTTGAAATTTTTTTTAAACTGTATAGATAAACATTTAGCTAGCATTGTTTTTTAGTAGGAATATAGAAAATTTAAGAGAAGCGTTTTATTTGTTAGAGGAAACAGGACTTGTAAGGCATTTCAATCCACGAAGACAAAGACAGACGTTTGACAAAAATAGACAACAACCAACTACTCAACCTACAAATGACAATAATGGTAACACGGAACAGAACCAATATCATAACGAGAGACCTTTAGGAAATTCAGGAAGATATAGGAATCGGGGAAATTCTGGCCAATATAGACAGAACAATAGTAATCAGTTTGATGGTAGAACTTCGGGCTATTTCAAAAATAATGTGACTGAACCTATGGAGGTCGATCACATACAAAATTCGGAGGAAGTAAATTTTCACTCTCCAGCCGAGAAGCGAATTTACCGATAGTAGAACCATCGGGACAAATAAAATCAAATGCCTTATTGATATCGAATCGACAACAACGTTATTAAACGAAAGTAGTTTGCCACAATATAAGCGTTCAGAGTTATCTAAATCATTTTATTTTAACACACTCAGTGGCCAAACTGAATTAAATCAGGAAATAATTACTGAGTTACCACTTGAATTCAATGAAGACAATCTCATGAGTTAGAAATTGACTACTTTTAAAAATAAAGATTTTGAAGGTTTGATAGGACAAAATATTTTAAAACCAATGCAAACTATAATAAATTTCGAGGAAGGGTTTTCAGAGGTACATAATTTATAAATTCGTGTCAGTTCGAATATGACGAAATTCACATGTAAGAAAACTATGATGATAAGAACGTGTTACAGAAGTTAAAACGAAAAGATATGAATAATGGAGAACTAGATAATTTGGGGGCACTGATTAAAAGAAATGGAGATCTGTTCTTTCAAGAAGGTCAAAAATTGACCCATGCTCATGAAGTACAGCATGAAATAGTGACAATGAATGATAGACCCGTATATTCAAAAATATACAGGTACCCTCAGTTCCATGAAGGGGAAATAAATAGACAAATGAGGGAGATGTTAGACCAAGGAATTATTAGGGAAAATGTTTCACCTTCTAATTCACCATTATGGATTGTCCTTAAAAAGGTAGACAATTCGAGCAAGAAAAAGTGGAGGATTGTTATTGATTACAGAAAACTCAATGAAGTTACTGTAAGTGACAAATTCCCAATGCCAAATATTGAAAACATTTTAGAGAAACTCGGAAGGGCGCAATATTTTACGACCTTGGATCTCGCAAAAGGGTTCCACCAAATTTTAATTAAAGAAAACGACAGAAAAAATTGCATTTTCAACTCCACTAGGCCACTATGAATTCGTTAGAATGCCGTTTGGACTAAAGATGCTCCAGCGACATTTCAACGGCTCATTAACTCTGTACTTAAGGAATATATAAACCAAATATGTGTGGTCTACCTAGACGACATATTAATATTTAGTACCACAATAGAAGAACATTTAGATAGCATACAAAAGATTTTCAACAAGTTGAGGGAGCATAATCTCAAAATTCAAGTGGACAAGTGTAACTTCTTTGCAAAGTCTACGGAATATTTAGGCCATACATTAACCAGAGAAGGTGTTAAACCAAATATGAACAAAATTGAAAATATTCAAAACTTGAAATTGCCACAGACAGCAGCACAAATTAAGTCATTTCTAGGGCTAACCGGGTATTATCGAAAATTCGTATAAGATTACGCTAAGGTTGCCCAGGGTTTAAGAAAATATCTATAAAAAATACAAGGATAAATGTAAACGATCCTTAGTATATAGATGCGTTCCAAAAACTAAAAAGGCTTCTAATAGTCCCACCCATACTAAAGTATCCAGACTTTAACAAAATATTTAAAATAGTAACGGATGCAAGTGACTTCGCAATAGGAGCTGTTTTGTCTCAAGATGAACATCCTATTAGTTATGCCAGTAGGACTTTGAATGATCACGAGAAGAGATATGGTACAGCCGAAAAAGAACTTCTTGTGATCATTTGGGCTGTTAGTTATTTCAGGCCATGTATCTATGGTTGAGCTTTTGATCTTATGACAGACCACCAGACTCTCAAAGGGTTACACGCAAAGCATAAGGATATCAATCCAAGATTACAGCGATGGCTATTAAAACTAGGCGAATGTGACTTTGAAATCAAGTATATTAAAGGAAAGGAGAATAAGGCTGCAGATTTCATGAGTAGGATAAACGCCGATACAGGGGAAAAAAATGTATTAAGTAATAACTTAGATAGCCACGACAACATTAGCACTATTGCTACAATTCATTCGCAGGAGGAAGAGCAAAATGACCATTTTCCTATATTAGACACGGTCGTCAATCGATTTTACATGCAATTAATTTTGACCAAAAATAGAACTAAAGAAATCGATATCATTGACAATAAACGAAAAATATATATAATCTCTGAGGATATCGAATCAAATTTTATGACTGACATTTTCCAAAGGTTCCTTAAATCAGGATAAAATTGTAATCTATTCGGAATTATCAGATCATAAATATAATTTAGTCCAACTAAAGCTTTTAGAACTTTTTAATGATAATCTAAAATTCTTCAAATGTTCACACCATGCTAAAGACATGAGTTCTGAGGATGAAACTTATAAGCAAATTTTCAAATATCACAAAAATTAAACAGAACATGCAGGGATTAACGAAAACTACGAGGGACTGAAAAAACAAATTTACTTCAAAAATCTGAAAAAACTTGTACAAAAGCTTGTTAGCAATTGTGATATTTGCAATCGGGAAACCTTTAAAACCAAAATTCTGTTTAACTGAGACTCCAAAATCTACCAATGAAATAGTATATGTTGACGTATACATTAACAAAAAGCACATTTTTCTTATATTCATCGACAAATTTTCAAAATATGCAATAGCTTTGAATTTGAAAGATAAAAATAGTATAACAATCACGGAAAAAATCAGACAATATTTTTCAATAAAAGGTAAGCCAAAACAATTAGTCATGGACAATGAACTTAACTCCATCAACGAAAAAAAAAATTTGAGAGAAGAAGAGATAGAAACACACTTCACAAAACCTAATAGCCATACGGGTAATGCAGATATAAATTGCTTTCATTATGCAATAAGGGAAAAACTAAGAACTTTAGAGGTGCAAAAATCAGAAATGTCTATGCAGGAAAGAATGTTTAAATGCGTTGAATGGTACAATAAGTCTTATCATTCAACAATAAACGAGAGACGTTTAAATGCCAAACAAGGGAAGGCCAAACACGAGGAAATAGAAAAATTATTACTAATTAAGAAAGAAACCAGGATAAATAAGTTAAATGAAGGTAAGTAGTAAGTGACGTACCACAGAACCGGTTTTTTATGGGTGGGAACGGCGTTTTCAATCTTTTCCAATCAGAATACCGAGTGGCTTGGGGTACCATGTTTGTATGGCTGGGATAGGGTGAATCAGAGTGCTTTGGTCTTGGGTGTACGGAGGAACGGGTGCTGAGATTGTGGTTTTGTATCAGGTGTGTGGCGGTGATTGTTTACGAAGTGTTGAATCATAGTGGTTTGGTCTTGGGTGTGGTGTGGAATGGGGGTTGTGATTGTGTGTTGGTATCAGGTGTGTGGCGGTGATTGGCGGCGTTGGTAGAAGGCTATGGAGGGTCTGGGTTAGGGCTGTGATTTGCAGTGTTGGTAGAAGGGTGTTGTGATTGGTTGGTTGCGTGAGGTAGTGGTAGGGTGTGGAGGATCAGGTGTGTGGTTGTGATTGGTAGAAGGCTATAGAGGATCGGGTTGTTGCGGTTGTTTGGTTGTGTCAGGCTGTGGTAGGGTGTAGAGGATCAGGTGGTTGGCGGTGATTTTTAGCGTTGGTAGAAGCCTATAGAGGATCGGTCTGTTGCGGATGTTTGGTTGCGTCAGGCCGTGGTAAGGTGTGGAGGATCAGGTGTGTGGTGTTGATTGGCGGAACTGGTAGAAGGCAATAGCAGATCAGGTGGTTGGCGATGATTTTGTATGTTGATGGAAGGCTATAGAGGATCGGGGTGTTGCGGTTGGGTGTGTCAGGTAGTCATAGATCGTAGAAACAGGGTCAGATGTTTTGGCTGTAGCTGTGGTTTGTGAGATGTGTCATGTGTTGGGAGATGTTGTGTGCATAACTGGTTGGTTGTTAGGAGGCTTAAAGTACGTTAGAAAGGCTGCTAAAGTCAAATTTTGTAAAATGGTGAAACAGGAGCGCATGAAAACCAGACAGAAAGAACATAAATGTACCTTCATGTGCAAATTCAACTTGAATTTCGTTCGTTGGCGATGCCGTGAATATAAATTAACTCGCTTACGAATCAACAGAGAGACTTGCAAAAGAAACTATATTAATGTATGTATGTATGTATGTATGTATGTTCAAATTCAACTTGAATCTCGATCGTACCAGCAGAGGAGTGCATACAATTAACTTGCTTACGATGAGCTCCTTGTAATATCGATATGTAATATCTGCAGCTATCGATATAGGCTCAAACTCAACTTGGATTTCGATCGTACTAGCATTGTAAAATGGTGAAACAGGCGCGCAGAAACCGTGCATGTTAATTCAAGTTTTCCTTCAAGCCAATGTATGAAGCACCTGTTTACAACGAATGATGGGTACAGGTTAAAGCCTTGCACGTACATTTTCTGTGGCTCTGTATAAAATTTAGTTTAATGTAATACGAACCCATTGATTTCAATACGCCGTATTGCTGTACTTATTTGTGCGAACGAAGGGTGAAAAGAAGTGTGAAATTTTAATGGTAATAGCCGTTCATACTGATTCGATCGTATCATCAATGGGTGCATATTAATTAACTCGCTTACGAATCAACAGACTTGCGAAAAAAGAAATATTATTGGAAAGATTTCAATATTACCTGCATCTTAAACTGAAATGGAAGGTATTTTTCGACACTATAGATGACGTCAGAGAGGATCCTAAACGGCCGGTTGTGGAGTTGTTGTCGAATGTTACGCGTCTTGAGTTGAATTCAGGTGAAATGGAATGATGTGAAATGGTGTAATACATAATTAAACTGTGTGTATGCCAATTAGAAGATGCTTTATGGTTGCTTACGCTTGCTTGGTTCGCTTGAGGCAAGAATCGCTGGACATGAAAAGACCTGTTTATTGAGCCAACTGAGGGTGAATGTAATTAGTTTCTGCGGAAAAAATGTGTTTTAAGCAGTGCATATTTAATTACTTTACACGTGTGGTATAGGTGAAGGTTAAGACTGATGGTTGAATGCTTTTGTGTTGCGGATCGCGTATTCGTTCTGTATATTGAAATTATCTGAAGAAGAGTTGTGACGGATGAATATTTCTCTTACCCTTCTGGTTTCAAAAGGTGTAGATCAGACAGCTATGGTAACACTTACAGTTTTGTATAGAGAATAAATATTAATACACTTATTATTTTAATGAGCTTTATATCTCTAAATTTATATTTTATGTATTCATATGAAATAAGTAAGTAGCTAAGTTATTTTTGCTTTGTTATGAAATTAAGTAATTACTCGTTACACTTATGGTGAAATCAAATTTGTTGTCAGAATGAAATATAAGCACCACTACTCTAAACATTTCTTTCATTTCATTGCAAACCGTGTAACAGTGAGACATGGCACAAGTTATTATATACATCCAGTTTGTGTGTGGGGGAAACGGTCAATATTTTGTAAAAGAACTAGCTGTTTTACCTTTTGAATCAACTTTACCTGTGGTTCATCACTTTGGTCCACCATATCCTTATCAGGAGTTACACCCGAAAGCGCGTCGTCAAAATGATTTTGAAGTGACTAATATCAATGGCTTACGATGGCGTCATGGTGATGTGGATTATAATCGACTTCCAGAAATTTTGACAGAGTTCAACGAAACGACTATATAAGTGAAAGGCGCTACTAAGGAAAGTTTTTTAAAAAAAATATTTACCAAATGCTAACGTAATACAGCTAGAAATACCAAAACTGAGAGAGCTCAAGAATTTTAAGACAACCTGTAGAATTCACGACCCACTGCCTACAACAAGATGTGCCGCTCAAAATTGTATCAACCTTTATATGTATTATTTAATGAATAATGTGTATTACTAGTGTGAGAATAAAATATGTTTTATTTTGCAATGTATAATTGTGTTGTTTTATTTCAAAACGTCAAAAATAAGATGACAACTGCATAAAATTGGAAATTCATAAAAAAGTCTTGAATAGTTAATATTTATATAATATATTCGAGATGGACTGAAAAAGTCCTCATGACTTAGCTTCAACAGATCTTTCTCTTTGCACCTGTTACAGTACAGCCCGTAATATTCCTTAACACATTCCGAAGCCAGGTTGTTGTGGTGCATAACCATATTGAAGAACTCCATCATCGCAAATAGCTTGAATAGTTCTGCATGTTTTAGTGTTATGCTACCAACGCCTACAGGTATCTGGTGACATTTCCAAGATCCTAATTGGTTCTCTGGGAACTGAACGCCTGCTGTGCCTTTTGAATCGTTTAGGTGTTTGTACAACGTATTCCATTGGCTGTGGCCAACTGCTAGCGGGAACCGTCCGTGATAGTGAAAGATAGCCTTTGCTTGAAATGTTCGTGGGTCAAATCCTAGTGTTATCCTGCGATTATGGCATCCATCTAGATAGTACGTATAATTCAAAAGAACATCTTCATCGCACGGTACACTAGACTTGGGGAGTGTTTTTGTCTTGGTTTCCTTGGAGTTGGAGATGATACTAGATGAAGTTTTCGTTGCTTTTCTCTTCTTCTTCTGCACCTCACGTTTAGAAGCTTGTGATTGCTTACTAGTAGACTTCTTAACAGGGGTTGACATCTTTCGTAGCTCGACAAATAAACTGTGGTGGGTACGTCATTTTAAGTTGCTTTTATATCACCTTCTCGCATGCAGGTCTGGTTACAAAACTCACCACCATTTTGTGAATTGTCATACATATAAATTTTGCGAAATAAATTTATAATTTCACCATCATTGAAATTGTAATCTGTAGTTGAAAACCGTTTGAGGAATTTTTTGAGACTTCTGCCACTACAACGAAAATGTAGAAAAACGCAACAATACTGTCCACATGTTGTTGAGAGGCCGCCTTGTAACCGCTGCTTATTATTCACAAACACTTTTCCATTTTGATGAAGGAATTTTTTAAAGAACTTGTTATCAGGATATTTACCAAACGAGTCAAAATACTCAGCCGGACCTTTTTTCGGGTAATGAAATGCATCCCAATGGTGTCCTCTTTTACTGGCCGGATCGGTGTTGGCGATGACACATGCAGGTTTCCTTACTTTCCGAGGTAAACGATTACAGGGGAAAACACCTTTAAAATACCTGTTTGTTTTAATGTTACTTCCCAATGTGCTGATGATCTCTATCGTGTTCATTCCTGTTCTTTCAGGAATATGTTTTCAAGGTTTCCAACCTTTGTGTGTGATGTTACGTAACTCTGTAGGAACCCCCTTGTTGAGTCCCCGTTTACGAAGACTGTTGCGAATTTCGCCAGGGACCTGATAAGATCTTCATCAAGCCTTTTGAGCTCTAAGTCTCCAAATACACCTGTCTGATCTGTACTTATAGCTGAGGAAGTAGGATATTTATACGTGATTTGCATTGAATAAAGTTTGTTCTGAGAGGTGAACCCCGCAATTGAGACTTTCTTGAAAAAGGTTAAATGACCTTCTGAGAAGTATTCAAAATTCACTAGACAATGCGTCATGACTATTTTCTGGAGTAGACTCTATCAAAATCTCACATGTTCACGTTATTTATATACTTTAAGAAGCTTGTGAATACATTACGGTTCTTATCGATTTCAATACTTCCATCATATTCAGCGTAAATAATGCAGGTTACACTTTTTTTCAAAGCCTCTATGAACCGCCCTTCGATCCTCACCACACCTTGATTCAACAGACTGCCACAACCCGAATCGTATGAGCTGTCCGCTGTTAAGTCAAATGCTAGTAAGAAACAACCGTTGTCGAAGAATTTCTTAGATATCTGATGACCTTTATCAAAGTAGTTAATACCAGTGCCCTTGAATAGAGTAAGGTATCCTCTAGTACTAACAGGTTTATCACGCGAATAATCAAACTCTAACGGTTGGTTTGGCACTTGAACGCCGTTAACTGATAGATTGAAATTAATTATGTTGTTGTGTTTAAAGTTGAATGGGTTTTTTGTGCGCTTTCCGGTGTATGTGTCATTATCCACCATACCGAAAACAAGCAGGTTCGGTAATTGTCCGATGACTACGTTATCAAGAGATAGTGTGAATGTGTTGGTGGGTAGTGTATAAGTTTTCACTTCCACTCGCTTGTATGAGTAAACGGCATTTGTGCGTTGTAGTACAGCTTCATGTGCTAACAATATACTAGGGTTGACGGTAACATGATTCATGAACATTGTCGCTTCTAGTATTTTCACACGTGGGTTAAAGTCATCTTCTTTCGAGTACAAATAAAATTCCGGTTTTTCCAATGAGAATGTTAAACGTAAGTCCACTCCATTCAATAAAAGTTTCTCTTGATTTGACAGATCGGTGTGAATTGTGCCCATCAGTTCGACCACGTTACTCTTCTCAATCATTGCAGAACGTTTAAGATAGCCTTCATTCAACTCGGTAGGAACACCGCCAGGTCTTGAGTCTTCAATCATCTCCATCTCATTCTGATCTAGATACCACCCGGCCGATTCCAAATGAGTGGATGCAGCGTCTTTACCGTAGTTCAGTAAATTTTCAATATTGGCGCGATAGTGGTAATTGTTGTCTGTCTGAGCTATTTTCTTGCCATTCAATTGTACAGTGCATTGTCTTAAAAGTGAGTGCATGAGGTTGTTAGCTACACCAACCGGATTAGCTGCACCTTCACCCCCATCAGCTTTCTTATTTTTTTCTTTTCCGGTGAAAAGTTCTTCTTTACCATTTTTTAGTTTAATCAGTTGCACCTTAAGCCGTAAGTAGATGCTGGATATGTCACGATATGTATCCCCATGACCAAGCGAAACAAATTCCAACACCGAAGAAATGTCCAGTGATGCAATTGGTTTGTAAGCAACTTCTTTGGTTTTCAAAATACGGTTTTGAATTGGTGGGGAGGCAAAAATATCCAATTCAGACTTCATACACTCTTTCTGCATCATGAAGGTATTATCTATCTGTCAAATATATCCAATGCACGACTTCTTACTCGGCGCCGGCGTTTTATAGTTTTCTTAGTCTTGCTCAATGACAGCTTCCTCTCCTTCCGACCTTTTTTATGCTTAGGCACTGACTTCAAATGCTTACTTGTGTAAGGGTTAAGTCTTTTTATAGCCATTCGTCTTCCTCTACCTTCCATTTTATCAAAGATTTTATTTATACCTTTTTGGGTTAATTCATGTACTGCAAATTTCCCTTGCTCCTTTAGTACCTGCTTCAGTGGTTCACTTCCTGCCTCTTTAAAAATGGACTTTCCCGTTTCGATGACTTGTTTTCCTATAGCTTTTGCACCGGACAGAAATAAAGGCTGAAGATAACGTATCAACCCACTGAAAAACTTCCAACACCCCTTCCACGCTAGTACACAAGTGGTGATCGATATAATTCTCCAATGTCTGATTATCTACCTCCACTCTGGACAAGGGAGTAACGTCCGTAGTGTGAACTCATCGCATTAGTATAGAGCTGTGTTAAATTCAGTGTCCAAACTATGTTGATATTTATAACGTAGGAATATTTATAGATTCTAACCTTCGCTTGAAATGAAGCATAACATATGTTGGAGTAAAGCTAGGTTCAACTCACCGTGATGATCTGTAATTTTGATTGAGATACTTTCAATAAAGCTTTTCTCAAATGGGCAGTACCCACATGCTCGAATCTAAACACGCTATCACAGCCTTTCAAGGAGATCGCTCGCAGATTTCTCACCAGTTTATTTCCTATTATTCTGGGTTTAATGATATCTGTATAAACGTTTATCAATTCGGTTTTTTCACAATCATCAATACCTTTATTGGATGAGTCACAATATGTTCTTTTCTCAAGTGCAGATAATGATTTTTCTAGCTGACTTATACTGTTTAGCATTATTGATTTATCAAACTACTCTTTTATTTCTGTATCGATCGATTCGGGATCGCGCTTCTCAACGGGTGTTTTTAGGAAAGCGTCGATGAATACGCCAGCTATATTGTCGGTTTTGTCCACCTCTATTGGGACAGGAGTTGTAGCTTTTGATCCATCGGCTCTTTTGTATGGCATATCAATAATAGAAATCGGTTGTTTGGATCCACCCATCGGGTAGTATTTCTGTACCGGACTCTTTAACGGCACGGGATACAGACCCACGGATAGCTGAGGCAATTTTGTTAAACACCTGTTTTCGCAGTTGATATGTTGTGGTTTCAGATGGCTTTTCTTTATCAAGTAGCTCTTCATCGTTGAATTCAATTCCACTTAGTAATAGGGCAATGAAATCTGTTATGTTAATCGGTGACGCAATAGGTAGCTCTACATTAACCTTCACACCATAATCTTTTAGATGAAATGTGTGGGTAATCGGTTTTGCCTCTTTGTTTCACTTGTTCCTTAAACTATTTGCCGGATGAATATATTGATCAATCATCTGTAATAATTCGGCATGGTTTCGTTTGTTTCTCGGAATCTGTCCAATTATGTAGTCTATAAATGCCAGGAATGATTCAAATTTTACACCTAATTTTATATAAACCTTTTCAGCAATCTTTCCAGACTGATAAATATGTATACAAAAATCTCTTTCTTCTATAATACTTCTTATGTCGGCGATTGCCTTTTCATCTCTATCTTCTACGATACGATCGTGTATTATTTGTTTGATTTCGGTTAAGTAATAGTTATAATAGTCAGGTCTAATTGCCAAGAAAAATGATAAAAGATATAATTAAAAGTTCATATCATTTCCCTTGTAACATAACTTTTAAACTTTAAACTTAAAACGAACATGATTACCCAACCCAACAACTTTAGCAATTATTGCTTTGGAATCTTTTTCAATTGGTACAGATTGTGGTACCTTGGTAACGCTTACGTCTTCAGTGGGTACAGACCGTTTAGAAATACCTCTCTTATCTGATACACTTTTCTCATATCTTCGTTTTGGTAGAGCGATTTCTGTTATACCAACATACCAACTGCCAGTAAACTTACACATACTTGGTAATATATTTTCGAAAGATGCTAGTGTATTGCCAGGGTAAATGTCGAGGGAACTGTTACTCAAGAGGCACACGTAGAACTCTGCATCTTTTATGTTAATAGGCATTTCTAGATTCAGTCCCAATTCAGGTTTCTTGCACTAAAACTAGGCTCGGTCCTTAATCTCAACCGCTCACTTTATCGCGTAGGCTTCCTTATGGGAGAGTCAGCCGCATATTGATGAGGGTTTAGCCACGAAGGTCTTGATATAGACTGCCTGTCTGAGATTGGACCTAAATTAGTCACTATACCTCTATCATTTCTTTCATCTAAATCAGTGAATACATCATTCAGCTCGTCGATACTCATATCCATCGGGATTGTATACTGTGTCATTCCATCATCACTAGTTATTACTTTATACCCTTTTTCAGTTTCTCGAAATGAAAAAGACATACTTATTCTTATTTTGGGAGCAGGTTTAAGACTTTTTGCTATCCCACTTGCTGATAATCGTCGCTTTACAGCTGCAGGCAATTCTTGCTTTAGTGGTGTCATTTCGTTTACCGATTCAAATATCTCTTCCGCCCGTGAAGGTGAAGTTTGTGTGGGCTTCTCATTTTTAATCACAAATCTCGACTGAGTGGTGTTGTCGCGCAAATTTTTAAAATTTTTATCCATCATATGGTCTTTCGAAGAAACATTTTCAGCTTTCATTTCCATAAATGATTGTTTTGTTCGCCTTGCATTTAAAAATTTCATAAGCACATTCCTATACTGATACCATTTTGCTTTATCATTAAGATGTTTAGTGTTCAATATTTTGCTCATGCGTTTGTCAAACAAACTTTGTGCAGAAGAGCTTTCGATTGTATCTTTTAAGCGTGCATATACTTCCGGAGATAGTAGAAGCATTTTTTTAAGACTGTTATTTCTATGCATATTTTTCAATCAAAGAACCTATCACACCTGAAAGTACACTTCCTAATAAAACAGGTAAAAAGCCACCTTGCTGCACTAACACTTTACGTTGCCGTGTCACAGATTTTCTTGCATCGGCAAGCTTACGCATACCCTTTTTATATTTACACAACCGTGTGAAACTTCTTACTGCTGGCCTATGATTACCCTTCAGTGTGTTGTATGTAATTTCACAGAGAGTTTTTATTACTTCAGGTTTTACCCTCTTCAGTATAGCCTTTCTTAAAGACGGACTTGCTTTTCTAAGAACATACAACATATGCTTGTTGTCCTTCAATCGTTTCATTCTTGACACCATTGTTTTCCTGCAGCTATGTGGGGGGCAATAACAAGTTAAAAAATTTGTATTAAATATATCTGTGCGGAACCTTAATGTATCATTGATATCCTGTTTTAGGTCTATTAGCAAATAGCTATGAGGTTGATAAGTAATTTATTTATATATTCTCATGAGTTCCGTACTATTTTCAGGATATATCTGTTTAGCGAGGTGCTGAAATTGACTCTTGTCGCGCGGATTCTTGAAACAAATCAGGTATTTACAATTAAGTGAAATGTCACGACAAAATTTACCCTGATGAAATACATTCTGAGTCACCAAGATAACAGAAAGATTACGATGATGGGAGCCTTTTGTAAACAGCTTGCACACCTGTCTTGTAATTAACATCATATCGTCCAATACAATTAGTATCGGTTCATTTGCAATATTCGGGAATTCTTCAGGAATTGAATTTAAAAATTCTATATTCTTAATAAGTTTGTGTACTGGTATAGCATGCTGATCGGCATTACACCATATTACCTTTTTTATTTACCGTTGAATCATCGTCTGGTTTGCAAGAAGATTTTCTATAAAAGTCGTTTTGCCACACCCAGGCGGGCCTGCAATCATCATAGTGAACGGGTGTTTAAAGTGAAGCATATCTTTGACGAAATTGTACGTAAATATAATGGTGTAAAGAATATTTATATCTTTTTGAGTATGATGAGTAGACGACAAGTAGTCAATGAACTCCACAGACTCGCTCGTAGACGATTTGCACGTCGAAGGGTCACCATTAGAGGTATAGATGATTTGTGGCAAGCAGATCTAGTTGATATGACTGCCTTCTCATCTGAAAATCATGGAACAAAGGTTCTTTTAACTGTGATTGACACATTCTCTAAATATGCGTGGGCTCTACGTAAAAAAATAAAAGTGCAATTGTAGTAGCAAACGCTGCGGAATCAATTCTTAACCAGAGGCGCATCCCCCGAAACCTACAAACAGACGCCGGCAAGGAATTTTTTAACGAGGTATTTCGCAAGCTGATGAAATATTATGAAATAAACCATTACTCTACATTCAGCTCATTGAAAGAATCCATTGTTGAGAGGTTTAATCGAACGTTAAAAAATCTTATGTGGAAAGAATTCAGTATGAAGGGTAATAGGGATATTTTACCAAGACTCATTGATAAGTACAAGAGACCCAGGCATCGCACTATTAAAATGAGACCTATAGATGTCAATACTATATATACTTTGCTTATCGCATGAGTCGTAAAAGGTAGTGGGAAATACATGCTCGTGACAGAGTTAGGTTTCACCAGCGTATTTCACAACTAAATGAAATTATAGCCCCTGTTCTTTCTAAAAAGTTCAGAGAGAACATTTTTAATGAGAGGTTTCTGCATTTAACATAGTCAGTTTAGAAACAACCTTTAGATAAATAAGATGTCTTGCACGGTAGAACTACGTAAATTTGAAGATTTTGTTGCGGATTACGAGGATGTACTTCTCGATGAACATCGTGAGAAGCTGTTAAAGGATATCAACACACTAAAGCTGCATTCGACGATACCGTATGGCACATCAATTCACGGATCACATTACAAATCCTGCCCTTGGTTTTCTGACAATGCCGATTCCGGACCAGATACCTGTGAATGCTGCCATGTGGAAAAAATCTCCGGCAGAATTACAAAATTAATATGTTTTTATTATAAATTGAGAAGTGAAAAGTTTTGAAAGAGATAATTAAGTAAAAATTATAAATAACATTGGAACCAGTCTTTTATTTCTTCTTACACTGATGTGAAATGGAAAAATGTGAAATAGAAATAAACAATGCTGTCCATGTTTACGTTGCCGTGTCAAAGATGTTCTTGCATCGGCAAGCTTGCGCATACACTTTTTATATTTACACAACCGTGTGAAACTTCTTCCTGATGGCCTATGATTACCCTTCAGTGTGTTGTATGTAATTTCACAGAGAGTTTTTATTACTTCAGGTTTCACCCTCTTCAGTATAGCCATCAAAAGCGACTCTTTATTCAAATTCATCGTTGTTATGCTGAACAAATTTTATTTTTAAATATCCACATCTAGCGTCATCGTTACCTTCGAAAATCAGATAGTTTTCCGCAATATCGTTAAGATCCTCAATTTGACGCTGTTTCTTTATTTTCTCTGAGAATCTTGATGGAAGAAAACAAAACGTTCCATTGGTTAGGTGTACGGTGAGGCGTGATCCATATTGCGTGTTGACCAAACGAAAACATTTAACCCATTATTTATTTCCGTGTTCCAAAGCAACAAGTGCTACGTGTTGATCCGGACTGTACTCGCATACATTGTTCAACACTTCTACAGTTTTCTAGAAAAAAGAACAAAGGATTAAAAAGAAACATTACCAGTATGTATGTAATATTATTACTCACCATATTTTTCGTGTCCCAACTTCTTTCAAAAGACTTCAAAAACTTCTGCGTGATAATTGACTGCAACCCTTCACTTTTATACTGTCTAGGCGCACATAGGGTAATACGGGTGAGTAATTGCAAACTCAATAGCAGATGTTTCCACACGAGCTAATTATATTCATCCTCAGATAATTTCAATATATAGAACGAATACGCGATCCGCAACACAAAAGCATTCAACCATCAGTCTTAACCTTCACCTATACCACACGTGTAAAGTAATTAAATATGCACTGCTTAAAACACATTTTTTCCGCAGACACTAATTACATTCACCCTCAGTTGGCTCAATATACAGGTCTTTTCATGTCCAGCGATTCTTGCCTCAAGCGTACCAAGCAAGCGTAAGCAACCGTAAAGCATCAATTGGCATACACACAGTTTAGTTATGTATTACACCATTTTACATCATTCCATTTCACCTGAATTCAACTCAAGACGCGTAACATTCGACAACAACTCCACAACCGGCGTTTAGGATCCTCCCTGACGTCATCTATAGTGTCGAAAAATACCTTCCATTTCAGTTTAAGATGCAGGTGATATTGAAATCTTTCCAATAATATTTCTTTTTTCGCGAGTCTGTTGATTTGTAAGCGAGTTAATTAATATGCACCCATTGATGATACGATCGAGTCAGTATGAACGGCTATTACCATTAAAATTTCACACTTCTTTTCACCCTTCGTTCGCACAAATAAGTACAGCAATACGGCGTATTGAAATCAATGGGTTCGTATTACATTAAGCTAAATTTTATACAGAGCCACAGAAAATGTACGTGCAAGGCTTTAACCTGTACCCATCATTCGTTGTAAACAGGTGCTTCATACATTGGCTTGAAGGAAAACTTGAATTAACATGCACGGTTTCTGCGCGCCTGTTTCACCATTTTACAATGCTAGTACGATCGAAATTCAAGTTGAGTTTGAGCCTATATCGATAGCTGCAGATATTACATATCGATATTACATGGAGCTCATCGTAAGCAAGTTAATTGTATGCACTCCTCTGCTGGTACGATCGAAATTCAAGTTGAGTTTGAACATATATCTATAGCTGCAGATATGGGGCATTTCACGTGAAACCGACAACGAAAAAAAAGTGAGGTTCTGAAATTCGTTCATATTGGACACATTTGTACTTCTAGGGTATATGAATGTGTACACATAATATTTTTGTTATTTGATCTTTAGTTGTTAAGATATGGGATTCTAAAGAATTCAAATTTTCACAGAAGGGGTTTTTTGAAATTTTATTTTCATATTGAAGTAAATTATAATTAAATAATAAATGTAATGTTTTTTATAGAAAATTTACTGTTCTTTTTGATTTTCAAATGATATTCCGAATTTGAATTTTTTTTCTAGTTTTAAACCAGAAGTGAATATTTAAAATATTTTTTTCAATAACTTCGACCATTTCAATTTTTACTTTTTTTCCTGTAAAATAAAGCTTGACATGTATACAATTTACCATAAAAATTTCAGAATGGGATCTGGATTATTTTAGGAGATATATTAATTAGAGTGCGTGCATGTCGTTCTGAGCGTGATACCTGTCGCTTGTTAAAGTTGTTTGGTGATGTAAAAATACATTAAACCGTTGATAATATGTCAGTAAAATTGATTATTTATTGTTGCCTTACCCTTTTGTGTCATTTTCAGGTTATTGAATACCTAAATTTAAAGTAAAATGTAAAATATTTCCATTCCATTTTACATCTAAACTTTTAGGAATTTTTCTTATATCTTTAAATTTTCTGAGCCAGTAAATTTAATGGATTAAAGTGCCGATCACCGTAGGGAGGCAAAAAAAGTCAATCAAAATGATAAAACTTATTAACGAACGTAGCTCACTAAGAGGTTAGAACAACAATGAAAAAAATAATGGAAAACGAGCGTTGCTTGCCTTTATGCTTTTATGTCTTTCTATTATGTAATTTTGATTCGTTTTGATGAAGTGATTCTTTTTGCAATTAAGAGATGGTGTTTTTATTCGTATTTTGTCACCACAATATGAGTAAAAATCACGTAAAATAATGTTTTATTTTGAAAATGGTTTCTACACATAATTTCTTTCAAAATATTACATTTTATTTTAAATTTAGGTATTCAATAACCTGAGAATGACACAAAAGGGTAAGGCAACAATAAATAATCAATTTTACTGACATATTATCAACGTTTTAATGTATTTTTACATCAACAAACAACTTTAACAAACGACAGGTATCACGCTCAGAGCGACATGCACGCACTCTAATTAATATATCTCCTAAACTAATCCAGATCCCATTCTGAAATTTTCATGGTAAATTGTATACATATCAAGCTTTATTTTACAGCAAAAAAAATAAAAATTAAAATGGTCGAAGTTATTGAAAAAAATATTTTAAATATTCACTTCCGGTTTAAAACTAGAAAAAAAATTCAAATTCGGAATATCATTTGAAAATCAAAAAGAACAGTAAATTTTCTGTAAAAAACATTACATTTATTATTTAATTATAATTTACTTCAATATGAAAATAAAATTTCAAAAAACCCCTTCTGTGAAAATTTGAATTCTTTAAAATCCCATATCTTAACAACTAAACATCAAATAACAAAAATACTATGTGTACACATTCATATACCCTAGAAGTACAAATTTGCCCAATATGAACGAATTTCAGAACCTCACTTTTTTTTCGTTGTCGGTTTCACGTGAAATGCCCCATATTACATATCGATATTACAAGGAGCTCATCGTAAGCAAGTTAATTGTATGCACTCCTCTGCTGGTACGATCGAGATTCAAGTTGAATTTGAACATACATACATACATACATACATACATTAATATAGTTTCTTTTGCAAGTCTCTCTGTTGATTCGTAGCGAGTTAATTAATATTCACGACATCGCCAACGAACGAAATTCAAGTTGAATTCGCACATGAAGGTACATTTATGTTCTTTCTGTCTGGTTTTCATGCGCTCCTGTTTCACCATTTTACAAAATTTGACTTTAGCAGCCTTTCTAACGTACTTTAAGCCTCCTAACAACCAACCAGTTATGCACACAACATCTCCCAACACATGACACATCTCGCAAACCACAGCTACAGCCAAAACATCTGACCCTGTTTCTACGATCTATGACTACCTGACACACCCAACCGCAACACCCCGATCCTCTATAGCCTTCCATCAACATACAAAATCATCGCCAACCACCTGATCTGCTATTGCCTTCTACCAGCGCCGCCAATCAACACCACACACCTGATCCTCTACACCCTAACACGGCCTGACACAACCAAACAACCGCAACAACCCGATCCTCTATAGCCTTCTACCAATCACAACCACACACCTGATCCTCCACACCCTACCACTACCTCACGCAACCAACCAACCACAACACCCTTCTACCAACACTGCAAATCACAGCCCTAACCCAGACCCTCCATAGCCTTCTACCAACGCCGCCAATCACCGCCACACACCTGATACCAACACACAATCACAACCCCCATTCCACACCACACCCTAGACCAAACCACTCTGATTCACCACTTCGTAAACAATCACCGCCACACACCTGATACAAAACCACAATCTCAGCACCCGTTCCTCCGTACACCCAAGACCAAAGCACTCTGATTCACCCTATCCCAGCCATACAAACGTGGTACCCCAAGCCACTCGGTATTCTGATTGGAAAAGATTGAAAACGCCGTTCCCACCCATACAAAAACCGGTTCTGTGGTACGTCACTTACTACTAAGGTAGGAAGAAGTATGAACAAACTGAAGAAGGCTATGTAAAAAATTACAAAGCTTGAAGACATAAAAATGAGCCCAGGTACAGAAAATTAAAATCATACAAAGTCCATCTCATTAATATTAAAAGAACAAAAAAAATTTCAACTGATGTGGATACTCAAAATTAATTGATAGTACTAATACGACCAGTACATCTAACGTTGACGGTAGAGCAACTGGACAGTAACAATGGTTTCGTTGAAATCAATCAAGCAAACATTCAAATTATTTCTGTCTACAGCACAATTTTGCATATAATTGATCCTGATGACATTCAAAATTTAATAAACACTTTGGAAATAAACATAAATCGGGTTGAACCACTTGACAACAGACAACTTTTGCAGTACGAACTAAATACTATTAGAACTAAAACTTTGACAATTATATCTCACAGACATAAACGAGAACTTACCAACATTGTAGGAACAGGACTAAAATGGTTATACGGAACTATGGACGATAATGACAAAACCGAAATCAAAGAACTTTTACCAATAATAGACGAAAACACACATAACACAATAGAAAATATGAATAGGAATATACAAATCTATTATCACTTTAACGAAACCATTGCCAAACTAAAATAAATAATTGTATCAGACCGAGACAAATTTTTAGAAAGATTACATGACATAATAGCAAATAGTGAAAAAGTATACAAGCAACTTATATTCTTAGATATTATGCTAAAAATTAAGATTTTAGAAGACAATGTAGAGCACATACAAAACAATATTGCATCGGCTAGGTTAAATATTATGACTAATAATATATTAACGAATGAAGAGATCCTTCACTATCACGTTGATCTGTATAAGATTCAAAACATGAAATTGGGAGCTGCCAGTTATAAAAATAATAAAATATTGTTCGCCATTAAAATTCCCAAGGAAACAATAGAAGCAAAACGATTGATAATAACCCCAATAACTAATAAGGCAACCCAGGAATTACTATTCGAGACACAAAAAATTGTAAAAATTGATAATATACCATACGTTTATAAAGGAAATGCATATAAACAAAAGTTGAAGATGTCAGATTTATGTATTTTTCAATATAACTGTATGAAAGCGAAGAACTTTAAACAGGAAATTTCAGAGATTGAAAAGGGATCAACTTTGTTGAAAAACCAGAATAATTCATACCTGAACAGTACTTGTGACGAAAGAATTCTTAGCCTCAAGGGAAACTATCTATTAAATTTTCATAAATGTAATGTCGAAATAAATGAAAGATTTGTTAACAATTAAGCAGAAATTTTTAAACCGAATTTTGTAATTCCATCAACAATTAATATGAACACTACAATTGATCAACTGATTTTTAATGATCTGGTACTTAGCCACATTAAAAATATTGAACAAATTAAAGAACAAAGATTCCATAAGAAAAAAATTAATTTTTGTAATGCATCCGCTTTGATTCCAATTTTAATAATTTTCACCGTTTTGATAGCTTTATCTATATATTTCTCGAAAAAATATAAATCTCCGAGTATAAACTTTATCAATAAAACTCAGGAGAGTTTCGATCATAAGGAGGGAGGGGTCATGTCGACATCATCGTCGCCACCACTTCCACCACCAATATCGGATCCATCGATCCCAATTAGCATAGATTGGTCCGCATAAGAATTCAATGAACCTTAAAGTCAAAATTCAAGAATAACCCAATTATTAATTATTTTCAAAATATTGCTGATCAATACAATCGCACATTCAATTGAATTGATCTACATTCCAATCGCAATATTTCTGCTGTGAAATATTTTTGCGCTGACCATTTGCTTAAGTAATACTTTTATGCTGATCATTTGTTTAAACAAGCAATAATGCAAATCGTATTATCTACGTCAAGTAGCTGTTAAGTAAAAGAATTGTACTTCGTAAATTCAGTCACTAACTTGTATCGACGAAATAAAGATTTGACTTCATATTTAAAAAAGTGTTTTAATTTATTTTTTTATTAACTAAAGCTAAACACTTACAAATGTCGAGCGCATCGAAAAAAAACCTCAAATGCAACGCCAACCCGAGAGATAAATTACAATCTATGTTACCAGCGAAAGACCTGAAGAAAACCGACGGAAGGAGAGCGAAAGAGAAACCGCGCGAGCGAACTAACTCTCGGGCGGCTTAGTCACTGTTCGAGGGAAGGAGACGTCACCGGAGGCGCGCCAGACATCGATGTTATTGTCCGGGCATGTGTAGTGCGCTAAGTCCCCTTTATACTTACCTCAGCCGGGGTGAACCATGTTCCTTAAAGCCAAAAGGAGGGAGAAACCTTAGAGAAACTCTCGCTGATTAGGTTTATTATTCCATGTTTATTTTTTTTCCGTCGTGAATATTTGTAAAAATTATCTACTTTTAATGTTAACGCTATGGAATACAGTTTGTGATTATATTTGAATTGCAATTACGTCTTTGTTAGTAAAGTAATTGATTTCTTCTAGAAGATCGTATTTCTTAAGATATTTAATACATATTTCAAAAGACGTATGTTTCTGTCGTACGGAGGGTATTTGAAAATTGCAATGATTAAATATTCACTTACGAGCTACTTAACATGAGTAAGTCTTATATCCTTGATTAGGTCAAGGTATTTGAATTGTACAATTGTTTTTAATTACATAACTGATGCTATTAGCTTTAATCCATTTATTATCATGCATCAATATCTATACTAGTTAATTACAGCTCATCAATCGACAACAATCGTCGATCCGTTTCACGATTATGGACATTTTTCAATACACAAATAGTAGGATCAAATAGACTTGTAATGCGGGCGATCGACAGCCTGCATGCCATTTTTGTACATTTCCAATACTCTTGCACCGCATATATCGTTTTAATGTAACGATGTCCCAAATAACATAACAACTTGTTACCATGTGTCGAGTGCACATACTTTATATTTTCCTAATCCTCTGTATTTCGTAGCAATTCGTGATGTTTATGCTGGACCAAACGAATCGGTTGCATCGACGATTTCGATTTCATCTGAAATTCGTCGGACTCACTTTTAAATATTAAATCGAACGAACTTTGAGTTGCTCGAAAGCAATTTAATTTGATAATACTGAACGAATTGAAAAACGTTTTGCCGGCAATAATATTGGATAATTATGTTTAGCAGTACGAAGTATGATTCGCTCGACACCGTAATTGATACTTTGCGAGACGACACGCGCCTTGCAGCCGGTTCGGTCCTTGCGTGCACAGATCCAATACGTTTTGTAAGTTGATTTCCGATTTTTTTTGCAAACTTCAATCCACCGTCTACCCGTCACCGTTAACAATGTCCCGTTGTACAGTAAGCAATATGTGCTCTCGATTTTCGTTTCATATAAATCGGATGGTTGTGTTTAAATGAACTAAGACCAATTTTTTAGGACACCATCGATTATATTGGTGACGACACGTGCACGACATTTTGTACTACCTTTTTTTCGAGCAAATCCAATAAGTTTTATACCCACTTCGACGATTTTTCAAAGAACTATACCCGTCCAAAACTAACAGTGTACAACCTCTTTGTCCCAGACAAAAGGACACTACCGAATCTATAATTGCTTTTGTTTCCAGCTTATCACGCTGCACACTTTTTCGAGAAAAAAATAACGTCTTGCCCACCATCACCTTTATTCACTCTCGATCCAGACTAACCCCGAAAAGTCCACCCGTTACTCGAAAACCTCCGTCCGGGTGCTTGACATGAACCAGACTGCTTTTCTTTCTTCTCTCGCCAGCGATCCAACTCCCGATCCGATAACAGTTCTCTCCAAAGAACCGGTCGGGTAGCTGCCAAACCAGATTACCTGGTTCGAGCGTTGTAAGCTGGTTTTCGAGACTGGCTTGATGTGCAGGGTTGCCGCTTCTGAGTGCACCCAAGATTACAAAAATATATACAGTGTAAACTCTATATAACGACACTCTTTATAATGAAAAACTCTCTACAACGTAAACAATGCTTGACCTTGGTTGGTTTCCCTTTTAACCCTCATACTGATTCACTCTTTGTAACGAAGCCGACATTCTCTATTACGAAGATATTTGCGTCGTTAGAAGCGTGTTCCCATGGTGAAGAACGATCATTATGCATGTCGATAATTCCAAGAATGAATAGGCACAGTTTTATTGCTTTTATTATGCAGTGTTGTCTTCGTTAGGCACGTGTTCACTGGTAAAGTTCAAATTCTAAGCATTGAATAATATTACCGCTACGTTAGCTGGTTAGAATCATTCGTAAGTTGAATTTGAAAAAGAAACTATGGCTGCAAAAATAAAAAGTTTGTGTGTAGATGAGAAAGTTGCTGTAATACGTGCGATAGAGCAAGGAGAGATGAAAAGTAATATTGGGAGACGTTTTGGACTTAGTGCCTCAACAGTGTCTACTATTTGGAAGAGCAAGGAGAAGATATTGAAAGCTGAAATGAAAGGAAGTTCCTGCAAGAAGCTAAGGCAGCCAAAATTTAGCAACATAGATCAGGCTATGCTCGCCTGGTTTCATAAACAGCGCTGTAAAAACGTACCAATAACTGGACCCATTATGAAAGCTAAGACGGAACAGTTCGCTCAACAAATGGATATCGCTGATTTCAAAGCTTCGGAAGGATGGCTTGGAAAATTTAAACACCGTCACGGTATAAATTACGGTCACATTAGTGGAGAAGCGCGAGATGTTGACAAGAACGTCACAAATCGTTGGATAGAACAAGTGTGGCCAAAGTTTATGGAAAAATACTCTCCGAATGACATTTTTAACGCTGATGAAACCGGGATTTTCTACAAGATGACGCCAGACAAAACCCTGAAATTCAAAGGAGAAAAGTGTGTCGGAGGTAAACTGTCTAAGGAACGCATCACGGTGTTTATAGCCGCCAATATGAGAGGAGCAGAAAAACAGAAGCTAATGGTGATTGGGAAATCAAAAAACCCAAGGTGTTATAAGAACATGAAACGGTTACCGGTCACGTATAAAGCGAACAAGTCGGCTTGGATGACATCACAACTTTTTGAAGAGGAAGTACGAAGATGGGATGCAGAGTTAAAAGGACGAAAAATCTTACTCCTCGTCGACAACTGTCCTGCCCACCCTATGATACCTTATCTTCGGAATATAGAGCTTGCATTTTTTCCAGCTAACACGACTAGTGTCTTGCAGCCCATGGATCAGAGCGTAATAAAAAGCTTGAAAGGCCATTACAGAAGGAAACTTTTGATGAGCATAATCGAATCTGATGGCAAAGTTTGTATTAATATGCTGGACGCCGTGACCTTTCTGAGTAAGGCCTGGGAAGAAGTAACCTCAGCAACAATAAAACATTCTTTTCGTCATGCAGGACTATGTAGTAATTCTGCCTGCACCGAAGTAGAACCAGGATTAGGAAGTGAAGATGACCAGCCGCTAAGTGAATGGATCAAGCAGTTTAATAGCCCACAAAATTTCAATCCTGAGAACCTAAACAACTACGTGGAGGTAGACGAAGACCTGGCCACAAATATTTCGCTTACGGACGAAGAAATTATTAATTCTGCGAAAAAATGTCATGAAGAGCAAAATGAGGTTGAAGAGGAGGATAAGACTGAGGATCCCGCACCACCAACTATACAAGAAGCACTTGACGCAATTAAAATAATAGAAAAATTCGTATTGTTTCACGATGATGATTCAAACTTATCCCAAGATGTAAACAGAATATATATTTTATTTTTTCATTAAAAGCAAACCAAAACGATTGGTTATGGATAACGAGTTTAATTCAGTTATTGTCAAGGACTTTTTAGGAAAAGAGGGAATGGAAACACATTTTACAAAGCCAAATAGTCATACCGGCAATGCCGACATAGACAGTTTTCATAATACTATAGGAGACAAACTTAGAACCATGGAGGTACAGAAATCAGACCTGAACATCCAGGAAAGGGTATTTAAGTGCGTAGAGTGGTATAATAAATCGTATCATTCTACTATAAGCTGTAGACTCCTAGATGTTGGACAAGGGAAAGTAGATAAAAATAGAATTGAGAAAATATTGCGAACGACGAAGGAAACCAAAATAACTAGGTTAAATAAAAATAGAGAAAATTACCAACAAGTTAAACATGAAGGATATGTTAGAAATTACAAAGCATTAAGTTATAAAAACGAGCATAGATATAGAAAACTGAATTTATGTAATATCCATCCTATCAATATTAAAAGTACGAAACAATTTCCAGATACGAATTCTTATAATGACAACAGTTCTAACATTGACAAACGGGACAGTGATAATGGTTTTATAGAAATAAAACGAGACGACATCCAAATAATTTGGAATTACAATATTATATTGCATGCTATCAACCCTCATGATATTCAAAGCATAATAAACTTCTTAGAATCAAATATTCAACCGATAGAATCTTTGGACGATAAACTCATATTACAACATGAACTTAGTGAAATTTGGGCAAAAACATTAAGTATTTTACCTCACCGACATATACGTGGACTTATTAATATCATAGGGACAGGACTAAAATGATTGTACGGTACGATGGACGGAAACGACAGAATTGAGTTAGAAGAACACTTACAGATAATTGACGGAAATAAATACAACACTATACAAAATTAAAACAAAAATATAGAGATTAACGATAGTTTTAACAAAACGTTTAGTAAATCAAAAGAGGTAATAGAATCAGACAGGAGTAAGTTTCTAGAAAAAATTAATGTTATAGGAACCAACAATGAAAAAGTTTTCAAACAATTACTATACTTGGACACAATGCTAAGAATCAAAATCTTAAAAGACAATATAGAACATATTCAGAATAAAATTGCTTCAGCTAAGTTGAATATTATGAGTAGCAATATTCTAACAACTGACGAAATTGTTAAATACAATGTAGATTTATATAAACTTCAAAATACAAAACTATGGACAGCAAAATATAAAAATGGCAAAATAAGAAATGATGGAATTAGCCATGCATGTGTTCGCTTTGTTACCAAAAATATATAAAATCGCGTTTCAAATAGTCGCCAAATAGAATGCTCGTTGTAAAATAAAAAGGTTTTATTGTTAAAACAGTATTAAAAGAAATACATATTCAATCGTATACTAGCAGCATCTTTGTAACGAATATTCAATGAATGTGCAGTTGTAAAAGCCACAAAAAACAGAAACTGCTAGTCAGTCTGTGACAAGTCATCGGTGGATTCATTAGGATATGTGCCTTGACCTGCTATTTTCGGTGAAAGTACGTGTTACTGGTTAGTAAAATAGATGGAAATTATATCCTAAATGTCCCAAGACTCAAGCTACGTGATAACTTTAATGAATGCGCGTTTGGAACTGAGAATTTCTCGATTTCGGGAAACGTTGATTTCAGCAAGAAAGATGACGATAATGGCAGCGATACAGCGTTGATGAGCAGAAAGCAAAAGCGAAATCAGTAATGATCATTGATGCATTCCTATACGTGGGCCTAAGAATACAGTGAAGATTATGTGGAAAAATCCAACATCTTTATCTGATGACTCGGGATTCACACGCAGAATTAGTTTGTTACAGATCCTCATTTTGATACGTCTGGAAAATTGTGAGTCATTGACGGCACATGTAACTCATCTCATCGATATGGTGCAAAAATTAAGAGAAACCGACGTTGACATAAATGAAGAATGGGTTGGATTGCTGTTGTTGGTGGAACTCCCTGAAAAATTCTCACCAATGACAATGGCGATCGAACACTAAGTGTAGGTGCACACTGGCGTCAAAAGTAATCGTGACGCTGCGTCATTTCTATCTGCGTCATTTTGGCTGGCAATGCACACTTGCGTCCTACGTCGATTTGACAAATAGTTGACAGTTGATCACAACTGCCTTCACTCGCGTCTGACGCAAGTGACGCTGCGTCATGTGTGCACTGCCCAATATACGCCAATGAAAATGATGCAACGCGGATAGGCGATAGCTATCTGCGTCCCACAGAACCGGCATCACACTTGACAGCTATCCGAAATGACGCGAACGCTCGATAGGTGTCCGCGGCATGTGTGCATCGCTTCATTTGTGGCTATGTACTTCTTCCTATCGGCTTCAACGTGACGCAGCGTTACATTTACTTTTGACGCCAGTGTGCACCTACACTAAGGCATCGTAATTTTTGCAGATGTCATAAAAACAAAATTGATGGATTTCAGTGATAGGGTTGACAGCAATTAACCAAGACGTGCATTTTTGTCTTCTAAAGTTTGGCAGCGAAAAAGGCAATAAGGTTAGCAGAACTGCTGAGACGGAAACTCGACCTACCCAAGTTATCAAATGCTACAAGTGTAGAGCAAACCTGCCATTGAAAAAATCTGTACCCATTATTGAAAAAAACCGTAAATGCATTCAGTGCAGGTTTCATAACGGCATTTTCGGCATAGACGAGTGACAGATCGAACACTAACATGATAATTAGCCAGCAAAACATAATAAATGTGTCACATAATCTAAAAACAAGACGGTGACAGTTGCAAACAGTATGAATATGCCTGGATTGTGTTCAGGAGATACACAGATTTCAACAATTTATTAATCTCTCTCTCCAGAACTATCCCTTCTTTGATGCACGCTTAATTTAATTGTCAGTATTATTTATTTTGGTTAGGTTAAGTTCTTTATGCAAAAGCCATATGATCCAAGGGCACAACAAAATATTCATTTAATAATCTATAAGTTTCGACCAACGTGGGATAGATTGTTCAAATTCGTTGTTTGAAATATTAGTCGCTGTCAAACAATTTCTTACTTTACACTTGTCAATGTCAACATATAATGTACGTTAAAAGTCTCAATTAAGCTATCTGATCTTTTTGTGAGCAGTGAAGCAGAAAACCAATCATAGAAGAAAGAGTAGAGGAAGCGAAGGAGCCGTGTACGTGAATATATGTGAGTGATGCAAGTTTGGTTTTTGTCTTTTTGTCGTGCAGTTGCAACTTGGACTGTCAATTGAACGCGGGAAAAAGTGAAATTGCTTATTTGTGCGGTAAAATAAGTATTTGATAACTAAAAAACAATTTAGATTTGTTTGCAAACTATTGTTCAGTGACTGTGAGTGGAAAAGTGTGGAAAAACTAGTGAAATATACAAGGTGCATCAAATTTTGATAAGACGATGTGTTCAGTGATAAGTTGCAGCAATGATACACGGCGCCGGCGAATAGGATTGTCATTTCATCGGTCAGTGTTGATGGAGCAAACAAAACGCTAAATATGTGACTTTTCCATTCAAAATTAAAATTTTTTGTTCACACCAATTTGTCCGCCATGTTTCAGTTGCATCTTCGTTCAAAGGGCGGAATGTAATGAAAGGGGCACATGTTTTCTTCTACAAATTGTTTGATAAAATGAACTGTTTTGTTGCGTGCCCCGCATTCCTTCACCTCCATCCCAGACAATCACCATCCATGTGCTCCGCCACTTCGGATGCACCATGGACGATGACCGCCGAGAGGAGGCCCCCGTGCGGAGCACCCACCAACAGTGGTCGCATAGAGGCGACCATAGATAACATGTTTTTTTATAAACCGGCTAGCTCACCGGGTGGTGGGCTAATAAAAGGCACATCGACAAAAGAAACTTTTATATCCGGACAAAACCCAATCGCGCACATGCTGAGGAGAGGAGAACCATGAAAAAAAACTCACTTCATATTATTTCACTTATGTTTATATATATAAAAAAAAATTTTTTTTTTTTTTATCATAGTTCTTAACACATACAATATGAAGTTACTGGTTAACAATTTCTCACATTGTCAAAAAAAATCTACAGAAATTTCTACAGTTTGAAAGCAAGTTGCTTCCCGTTTGAACTTACTATTTATAATCGTATTATTACAAAGAAAGCTAAATACCCATGAAATGCCTAAGAACTGGTATTTCGAAGCTAGATCACATACATTTCTTGAATTATTTGCATACGATAAATTACAGAAACGTTTTTTTTTTTTAAATTATGTCAAATAAACTATTCACTTGAACAGCGCTTTACAATCAGCCTACGTTATTTCAAAATCTTACGTTAATTCACTTTTCCTAATGATTACAAAAAAAAAAATCTTTTGCCATAATAATGCATGTTTCTGGTGACTAATCAATTTCCGTGAGTACATGAGATAGTTACTTTTTTTTTGATTTTTAATTTCCTTTATTACTGTCGGCCGTTCGCAGGAAGCTTCACATTTCCACTGAACTCCTTTTCCGGGACGAATGCTGTGTTAGACTCTGCATGTCTGCTATGTGGCCCCGCCGAAGACGTTGCTTGTCGCTGTCGTTGTTTCCAGACAGCGGTCCCATAAAAACTCACTCGGGAAACCCACTCGATACTGTAGATTATTTAACAGGAATAATTCCACTCCTCACTTCGACTGCCAATCGCAAAAATTAGAAATTCAACAACTCCAAAACCAGAAATCTCCAACAAACGTATATCGCGCGATTCGCGAACTTTAGCATTATTTCAATCGTTTCGCTATCTTACCGTTCACACTCTCCGTGCAAGCGTTCTTTTTCCAAAAAAAACAACCAACCGAATTTTCTTCCTTCAGCGACCACGTCTTTTCTTCGACTCCGTCGTCAACTCACTTCCTACATTTTTTTCCACCGCGATCACCCGTTGAAGCATTTTTGCTCCAATTATTACCATATATGGTAATATGTCAGAATCTTTTCGGCCAATCAGAGGGCGACAGCATGCAAAATGAACCGATTCGCGCTCGATCACTTAAAGTCACCTCGCAAGAGAGACAGCGCGTGTGGTGGATTACTAAGTTGGGATTTAGTACTGCCAATGCTGCTTATTTGGACGTGTACTGAGGGAAAATTGAATATATTCCAATTTGGAAGAAATGAAAAAAAAATGAACGACTAAAATGAGAATTGATCCGCAACAGAACGTGGGGACGACCCCGCCCTGAGAAGAGTCTCTCCACAATAAAGCCGGGCTATGTATGAACTCTAAGCAATGAAAGATCTCATGGTTGGTATGAGGCTAGGCAAATGTAATCAAAACGTCTACGCGTCGAAATCATCATGCTCGCTCAATCAAACCAGGAGGGTTTTTAACAAAAATGGGACGTCTTACGTGAAGCCCAGCAGATGTAGTCAAAACGTATTAACGTCGAAATCATCATACATGTTCACGCAAGTTCCTCGATACGGTATTACGTTAAGGTAACTCTACTCAATCGACAGTTTTACCCGAAATAAGCCTTCAAAACTACCTTAGTAGTCGAAGTAGCTCAAAACAGGAACGGAACCTATCAACGGCGGGTTACTGAGTTATCAAACAAAATGAAACACGGGCGTGTTGAAAAGATGAGTAATGAAATCGCTATTACAGATCAGAGATGATGTTACGACAAGATATCCGGGACAATACACGACACTGAAAAACGAAATGGTGTACCTTCCGAGTTTTACACTGGGGTTGAGCTGTACTAACTACAAAGGATCGACCGTTGCCCTCTGTATTGAAACCACATAGAGAACCTCAGGTCTAACCTGACAGACTTCACCCCCAGTCTCGAATCAGCCAAAGAAACAAACCAGAACTTAAAGACGAAGACAAATACATACATTTTGAGTTCAATATGAACCCCCCCTACCCCTAAGAAAGTTGCCTAGCAACTGAAACGGTTGTATACCGAAGATGAAAAGATGAGGAATATAAGATTCCGATAGGTAAAATGGGTAATATTCGAAAGATAAAGAGATATGGTTATACTACAAAAAAATGGTCTCACTTCCTGTGAGCAATTATTAATAATATGATACTAGATATACCAAAATATTTACATTATATACAGGCGTCAACGCTCAACGCGGACTAGTTTAGGGACCCCAGAGGTCGTCAATTCTCTAGCATTTTAAGACTCCAAACCCAACTATTCAACCTAAGGATATATGAACAGATACCAAACACTGTACACCATACTATATACGGGTCAGATATACATACTAAGAAAATACACGTCCACACTAATGCAACCAATACGTCACACGACGAGGCCATTAGGAAAACTCATTGGACTTCGAAACAAACTTACTAATATACGTGTCCACACTAATGCAACCGATACGTCACACGACGAGGCCATTAGGAAAACTCATTGGATCACGAAGCAAACTAACTATATACGTCCACACTAATGCAACCGTTACGTCACACGACGAGGCCATTAGGAAAACTCACTGGACTACTAATTTTATAAGGGACCACGTCCTGTACTAAATACTACCGATATCTACAACCTCACCTAATAATATCTAGACTTATGTTTATACAACAACGATGACCTACTAATATATGTACGATATATATACAGATAGCTATCAACAAAATATACAGATCGAAGTTAACTCTTAATGTCCTGTGCGTGACATACACCAAGAGTTTTACCTGACATATCCCGAACTTCGTAGGCAACCTGTCCCACAGGTCGAACAATGATTCCAGGCACAAACTTCAGGGCAAGTTTGGCGGAAAACCGATCAACAGCCTTACTCGAAAGAAAGGATTGAAGAATATCCATGTCGCAGGATAGAATGATATAGAACCACGATAGTAGTTGGTTATCATGGGTGGAGTTAAGTGATAAAGCGACTAAATGTTTGAGCGAATAGAAAGAAAATGTTTAAGGTATTTTACAGAATAAGATATTACGCGAAACGATAGGATAAGATACGATGTTATACGATACTATAGTACACGATACTATATTAGAACTTAACGATACTCTAGCTAACTCAAAAAGGCGATCCAAATTACTCGCTTATAGCGAAACGCCACAAAACTACGCTAACGATATCAATTATACGCCACTGGGCGATAAGTTCAACTACTAAACGCGGCGAAGATACTAAACGCGTACTACCGAAACCGATTGTAGGAGTGTGAGTGTGAGTGGTTTACAAAAGTTTACATGAATTTACATAAATTTTTGACTTAAATTATTGTACATAGTTTTTACATAATTTGTTTTACAAAAGTGTTTACAAAAATGTTTTACAAAAGTTTTTACAACAGTGTTTTACAAAAAAAATATTATTGTGTCGATTCACATACGAATCGGAATAACATGAAGTGATTATATAGTATATATATATATTAAAGGATGTATTTGGTCTCCCCACCAACAGACAATACGCGATCAGATACAAAATTTAATTAGACACTTAAATTGTGTGTCACAACAAAATGTGAAGTACGTAAAACGAGATGATTCACGATTCGAACAAATTATCCGACGACTACAAGTTAAAAGTGAATTTATTTTATAAATTTAATAGAAGTGTGTCGAAACAGGGATTGCGACGGTTTCAAACGTGGAAGCGATTACTGGGTGTGATTGAGATAATCACAATCCCGATTCAAACAAACTACGCGAATTACCCGACACTTTTCCGAACTTCGACAACACTATGAATTTAGAGGTTAGAATTTAGAATTTAGAAAGGCAAAAGGCCGAAACGTTTGGGCGCCATGTGTTGCGTGCCCCGCATTCCTTCACCTCCATCCCAGACAATCACCATCCATGTGCTCCGCCACTTCGGATGCACCATGGACGATGACCGCCGAGAGGAGGCCCCCGTGCGGAGCACCCACCAACAGTGGTCGCATAGAGGCGACCATAGATAACATGTTTTTTTATAAACCGGCTAGCTCACCGGGTGGTGGGCTAATAAAAGGCACATCGACAAAAGAAACTTTTATATCCGGACAAAACCCAATCGCGCACATGCTGAGGAGAGGAGAACCATGAAAAAAAACTCACTTCATATTATTTCACTTATGTTTATATATATAAAAAAAAATTTTTTTTTTTTTTATCATAGTTCTTAACACATACAATATGAAGTTACTGGTTAACAATTTCTCACATTGTCAAAAAAAATCTACAGAAATTTCTACAGTTTGAAAGCAAGTTGCTTCCCGTTTGAACTTACTATTTATAATCGTATTATTACAAAGAAAGCTAAATACCCATGAAATGCCTAAGAACTGGTATTTCGAAGCTAGATCACATACATTTCTTGAATTATTTGCATACGATAAATTACAGAAACGTTTTTTTTTTTTTTAAATTATGTCAAATAAACTATTCACTTGAACAGCGCTTTACAATCAGCCTACGTTATTTCAAAATCTTACGTTAATTCACTTTTCCTAATGATTACAAAAAAAAAATCTTTTGCCATAATAATACATGTTTCTGGTGACTAATCAATTTCCGTGAGTACATGAGATAGTTACTTTTTTTTTGATTTTTAATTTCCTTTATTACTGTCGGCCGTTCGCAGGAAGCTTCACATTTCCACTGAACTCCTTTTCCGGGACGAATGCTGTGTTAGACTCTGCATGTCTGCTATGTGGCCCCGCCGAAGACGTTGCTTGTCGCTGTCGTTGTTTCCAGACAGCGGTCCCATAAAAACTCACTCGGGAAACCCACTCGATACTGTAGATTATTTAACAGGAATAATTCCACTCCTCACTTCGACTGCCAATCGCAAAAATTAGAAATTCAACAACTCCAAAACCAGAAATCTCCAACAAACGTATATCGCGCGATTCGCGAACTTTAGCATTATTTCAATCGTTTCGCTATCTTACCGTTCACACTCTCCGTGCAAGCGTTCTTTTTCCAAAAAAAACAACCAACCGAATTTTCTTCCTTCAGCGACCACGTCTTTTCTTCGACTCCGTCGTCAACTCACTTCCTACATTTTTTTCCACCGCGATCACCCGTTGAAGCATTTTTGCTCCAATTATTACCATATATGGTAATATGTCAGAATCTTTTCGGCCAATCAGAGGGCGACAGCATGCAAAATGAACCGATTCGCGCTCGATCACTTAAAGTCACCTCGCAAGAGAGACAGCGCGTGTGGTGGATTACTAAGTTGGGATTTAGTACTGCCAATGCTGCTTATTTGGACGTGTACTGAGGGAAAATTGAATATATTCCAATTTGGAAGAAATGAAAAAAAAATGAACGACTAAAATGAGAATTGATCCGCAACAGTTTATTAATGTGCGAAAATTTTCAGGTTTCCAAAAAATGAAATGGCTAAGACGCTGTGGATGTGTGCTATCGGACGAGACGACATGGCAGTTAACTCGAACACAGTTGTTTGTTCTGACCATTTTCGTAGCAAGGATTTGATTGCCCAAGGGCAGAGAGCATTGCTGTTTGATGGAGCCGTACCAGCAATAAAGCTTCAGACGGTAGGTATCAAAAATTGAACATTTGAACATGTTTCATTTTTTCGTTTAATGGATTTCTTCGGCTTCTTAAAAATATTATAATTTTTCACTAATTATAAAATAACTTTTACAGAACCACATGAAATTTCTTACAGATTCATTCTATGAGGATTGATAGTCATCCAGCAGTGGCAACTGAAATCCATGAGGCTCATGAGGTATACGGCCTGCTTGTGGCGGTAATTTTTAAAACATTGAAGCTCTGCAGTAAAAACTAAAAGTAATCTATTTTTACAGGACTCATCGAATAAGCATCAAGTCGGTTCTTTGCCTTTTAACTATTCAACGTTGGAAACAGTAAGCAGCTTGAAAAATAAAACTCTTTGTGAATTTCTTTCCTTCGGCAGATTCACCCCATGGAAGTCGACATTTGTTCCGAACGGAGGATGACAAATGAAAGATTTGAGTCCACAGCTCAACAGCAGCTGTAAATAACAAAATTTTATGAAAAGTACGTGGCTCTATCTTATTCTCTTCACAGGTTTCAATGCCGAATCATGAATCGATGAACATCTCCCGTATAACAAAATCGAATGTAAGTTTTTAAATTTAATTTATGTTACACACATACACACACATATGCTTGATATGTAAATGGGCAACTATTTAGCTTATTAGTATTTTGAAAATGAAAACTATGTTAGTCGTTTGTTTTATCTACGTTCGTATACATAATTATTTATTTAGTGTAGTAAGCATTTATGAATGAGTAAAATAAATCAATAAAAAGTCCCATTTACGCACGTATTGTATTTATAATTGTGGCGGTGATTACGGCTTTTGTGGTATTGTAAAGTGATGATTATAGTTAGGTGAAACTTTGTATACAGTTTTACAGTAAAATGTTATGTCCGTCGCAAGGGAAACTCTATAAACATTATTATCATCATCAATGGCGCACCAGCTCAAATCGAGCCTTGGTCTCCCGAAGACACTCCAACTGTCTCGGTCCAGCGACCGCGCCCTCCAATTAGCGAATCCCAGCAAGGATTCGCTGTCGTTGTCAACTGCATCCTCCCATCGTTTGCGTGGTTTTCCTGGTGGGCGGCTTCCTGTTGCTCGGCCTTTCATGGAGCGCTTGGGAATTCGCCTGTCATCCATACGCTCCACATGGCCAGCCCACTGAAGTCGTAGCAGTTTCGTCAGAATCGATACCGGTGGCTCGTCATAAAGAGCGTACAACTCATGGTTGTACCGGATTCGCCAGTCCGGTCCGTCCTTCACGGGCCCCAGAATACGTCTCAAAATGCGGCGTTCGAAGACGTCAATCCTTTTTTCTGAGGCTTGAGTCAAATAAACATTATTATATTCTATACGTAAGTCTGGATTCTAATTCAGGGCACGAATACGAGCGTTGATGCTGAATCGGAAACTTCAGTCATTTAACAGTTGAAGCGAAAAGTCAATCTCCTTGAAGGAAAATTGAAAGATAATAAGAAAATGTTGAAAAGATTGAGGCAGCAAAATCTGCGCACGAAACAAAAGTATTTCAGAATACTTATGGACTCTGAAGGCAGGCTGATTAAATGGAAGTATATCAAATTACTCCTTAAATTGCAGCAACAAGAATAGCTTCATCTGGGCAACAAGCTAAGCAAGGCACTCGTTTACTTCCAAAAGTAAAAAATGAAGGTACGGTTAGCTGTGCAAATTCTTAGTAGATCGGTAGCCGATGCATTGGATTTTTGTCGAGAAGTTCTCGCTATACCAGAATTTGCTGCAAGCGAAGGAACGTCATATTTTATCCGATTATTAAATGATGTATTCGATATTCTGAATAGCAGAAGGTCCTTTGAAATGGAATTTAAAAAAAGCAATATGCCATGAAAACATTGAACCTTTATCTACTTTCAACAAGGACGCTATTTAATACATCGAACAATTGCAAATTGAAACAGGTATATATGTAATAAATTCAACGAGGAAAGTTGGATTCTTAGGTCTTGTTACTGGTATTCGTAATATTAATATTTTGTACGAAAGATTCATAAATACAAATTTGTTAAGGTTCATCCCCATGTACAAATTAAATCATTGAGCTATTTTTTTCCTCAATTCGGGTAGGGCTTGGCTATAATAACAACCCAACAGTGCGCCAATTCACAAGCCGTTATAAAAGGCTTCTGTTTCGTTGTGAGTTACGAGATGGAGGAATAGGAAATTGCCTTCCGCTGGAGCAAATAGCTATCCTGAATGCAGACAGGTGTAACCCTTTGGATGAAATAAATCATAACATTGCGAAAACCCACCTAATTGAGCAATCAGAGATCCCAGATATTTCTAATCTTGACAGTGAGTTTTTAAGGGATCATGACTATGTTGCGAATCCGTCACGACTGTCTCAATATGCAGATTATGTTATAGAGTACATTTCTGGATTTGTCGTTTTTAAACTGTGCAAAGTTTTACAATGCGATGAATGTATTTCAGCATTACAAGGAGACATTTCTCATCGGTCTCTTATCAATTATAAAAGTAGAGGATTACTTCAAGTACTATCAAGCAGCAGTGTTCTGATTTGCCGGCAAACAGAAAAAGAACTTCGCACAACAGTTCATTTTTCAAGGAACGTTTTAGGAAAAAACCGATTTGATCAGATATCACTAGCCGTGCAAACTTATTGTATTGGAAAAGACCTGTTCGATGATCATTCGGCACACATGGTTAACACTCTCCACGATAGGTCGCTTATTAAGCTAATAATAGAAAAATATCTTCGAACAAGATTTTTCTACATTGCCAAAAAAGAGTCTGAGGCAATGTCTGTACGCCAGCAACTAACAAAATATATTCATTTTACGGGAATGTGAGCCCTTATAATAATTATAATTGAACCACCTTTGAACTTTCATTTAAAAACAATGAAACTTATTTAAGCCAGCTAAACCGTAACTCCGCCGAAGCCGGTCCCAAGCCCGTGAGCTTCAGTCTTGAGTTCAGTGTATGCAATGTGATTTTGATAAATTCAAAAATTCAAATTACCAGATTATACTTAGGTTTTTCGGATAGTTTGAAAATACGCCTGGTAAATAAAAAAATAACAGCAACGAGAAATATATCATAGCATAACAAAATAAAACTTTTTAAATTTTTTATGAGCATAGATGCATCAAACTTGATGATGAATAATCAACAAAATCGCATTGCGTTACACAACTATAGACATAAAGGAAGGAGGAGGGGGTTCAATAGTATTTTTATTTACTTTTTACTTCTCTTTGATGATTTTCGGTATTATTTTACACATCATTCACAATATCAGAATTGTGAACCCAATGTCCATTCTTTTATTTTTGTAAACCCACTCGTAGCTATCAATGGCACCATAGAAACAAATATCGTAAAACATTCACTGCAAAATTCAGCTTGGACATAAAGTTACTAAATATGCAAAAACTAGTATCAAGTTAAAAATATTTTTAACCTCTCAAACATTGAGTAAAGTACCTCATCCCAGTATCAAGGTTTAATGAAATATTATACATATGTTTCAACGAAGGTAAACAGCACATAAAATATATCTCTGCTAAATGATCCAAAAGAATATTCAAATCTCCCTCCACCAGAAAAAAACTCGTTCTACGCATTTGACTTTTCCAGCTGGGTTGGTGAGTACAACTACACTTTAGCATTTTGCCTCAATAATTTTGTTGAACACCGATTCCTCTAGTCTTTCTTCATTGAAACCAATGCACAAAGAAGCGAAGGAACGGCATAAAACGTGTAAAGTCGAATATGTGTCAGGGGCGAAAATTCGTGAATGACATTTCGTGACGTTTCCTTTGAAAAGATGTTCTGAAGTCAAACGCAGTGCTTCGCTGTTCCAACATTACACCAAATTTGTAAACGAAGCACAATTTGATTTTTGTTTCAATTGTGGTCGGGGAAGAATATGCATTGTACATTATTCTCGGTTGAATACCTGTGCTACCTTCGTGAGCGCTAAGAGAAAAGTGCAAAAAAGTGGACGATTGTGAATTACCCGGAATTTTTGTGTAAGGAGAAAAATGTGTAGATATTCGTATTTTCGGGTGGCGGATGCGTTTAAATTCATGGGCTTGTAAAATATGTGTCCTTACAGCTTCACGTAATGAAGTTCTGGTGGTGAAAATCTCGATCTCAATCGGTTTAATGGAAATCCAATTTAAAATGACATTTCATCATAAATCGTTGTTGTGCTTTTTTGGCGCAAAAACTTCAGTGGCGCTACGGATAAGGTACTTGTGGTCACAATTTTACAAAAAAATATTGGCTGTACTGAAAAAAGCGAATAATTGTAAAATTTCAAAACTTTGTTACTTATCAAGATTGGTTATAGAAAAGTAACAGAAGTTGCGAAAAACGTTGCGCACAAAATGTTAGTGTATCAAATTCAGAGAAGTGAAGCAGTTATAAAATATCTCGCAGGTTTCGTTGTCTTCAAGATAACTAAGATTCTGCAATGCTATAAATGCCTGTGATACAAGGTTTTTTGACTTCCCCGTCACTTTCAGAGTCCAAAATCAGAGGAATGCTTAAATTATCATCGGAAATTGTCGTGAAAATTTGCAAGAAAACCGAACAGCAAATTCGTAGATACCATGTACTGAATTCACAATTCTCTGGAAGCGAACATTTTCTAAAATTTCTATCTGTGTTCAAGCCGATTTCATTGGGGTACATATTCTTGAGGAACATCACACGCATTTCATGGAAACACAACACTACAGGCACTTGTTGAAATCCATTAAAGCAATAAATCTACAAACACTTTATCATTTTATAGCCAAATGAAAATCGGAAAAAATTTCAACTAGACACTGCCACAATAAAATTATGCATTTTTGCAAAATGTAATAAGCTACTTTTTTCTGGGTTGTGTTAAAAAAATCAATCTTTCAACAACGACGAAAACGGCGCCGCTGAAGCTGATTCCAAGCAAAGTTGAAAAGGAAGAGACAGTCAATTTAGTAAATTTTGCAATCTTGGCATGGACATTTACAAACTTAAACTATCTTGCACCTATTGTGTTGCTTCTCTTACAACTTTCGTGGCGTACGCCTATGCTTATCTCGGGAATGGGTTAGTTTCACTAAACAATACAAGCGATTTGCTACAATAAATGTGTTGATGTTCCACTTATCTTCTTCCTCATTGGGCTCCTGCCTCATTTAGCCTGTATACATGAGCTCTTGAATAATAATTCAATTATACTTCAAGATGGGCTTCATAGCATAAAGAATATATACCACTAACACTCTGAGCTGTCAAAACAGATTTGAGACAAAACATGCCAAAATTACCCCTCCATCAGAAAGAGCGCTCTGGCTTTCGTTTCCAAGCTCGCGCGCGAAAGAATAGGTTGAAATTGAATTGAAAAAATATATAAAATCGCGTTTCAAATAGTCGCCAAATAGAATGCTCGTTGTAAAATAAAAAGGTTTTATTGTTAAAACAGTATTAAAAGAAATACATATTCAATCGTATACTAGCAGCATCTTTGTAACGAATATTCAATGAATGTGCAGTTGTAAAAGCCACAAAAAACAGAAACTGCTAGTCAGTCTGTGACAAGTCATCGTTGGATTCATTAGGATATGTGCCTTGACCTGCTATTTTCGGTGAAAGTACGTGTTACTGGTTAGTAAAATAGATGGAAATTATATCCTAAATGTCCCAAGGTTCAAGCTACGTGATAACTTTAATGAATGCGCGTTTGGAACTGAGAATTTCTCGATTTCGGGAAACGTTGATTTCAGCAAGAAAGATGACGATAATGGCAGCGATACAGCGTTGATGAGCAGAAAGCAAAAGCGAAATCAGTAATGATCATTGATGCATTCCTATACGTGGGCCTAAGAATACAGTGAAGATTATGTGGAAAAATCCAGCATCTTTATCTGATGACTCGGGATTCACACGCAGAATTAGTTTGTTACAGATCCTCATTTTGATACGTCTGGAAAATTGTGAGTCATTGACGGCACATGTAACTCATCTCATCGATATGGTGCAAAAATTAAGAGAAACCGACGTTGACATAAATGAAGAATGGGTTGGATTGCTGTTGTTGGTGGAACTCCCTGAAAAATTCTCACCAATGACAATGGCGATCGAACACTAAGTGTAGGTGCACACTGGCGTCAAAAGTAATCGTGACGCTGCGTCATTTCTATCTGCGTCATTTTGGCTGGCAATGCACACTTGCGTCCTACGTCGATTTGACAAATAGTTGACAGTTGATCACAACTGCCTTCACTCGCGTCTGACGCAAGTGACGCTGCGTCATGTGTGCACTGCCCAATATACGCCAAAGTTGCCTAGCAACTGAAACGGTTGTATACCGAAGATGAAAAGATGAGGAATATAAGATTCCGATAGGTAAAATGGGTAATATTCGAAAGATAAAGAGATATGGTTATACTACAAAAAAATGGTCTCACTTCCTGTGAGCAATTATTAATAATATGATACTAGATATACCAAAATATTTACATTATATACAGGCGTCAACGCTCAACGCGGACTAGTTTAGGGACCCCAGAGGTCGTCAATTCTCTAGCATTTTAAGACTCCAAACCCAACTATTCAACCTAAGGATATATGAACAGATACCAAACACTGTACACCATACTATATACGGGTCAGATATACATACTAAGAAAATACACGTCCACACTAATGCAACCAATACGTCACACGACGAGGCCATTAGGAAAACTCATTGGACTTCGAAACAAACTTACTAATATACGTGTCCACACTAATGCAACCGATACGTCACACGACGAGGCCATTAGGAAAACTCATTGGATCACGAAGCAAACTAACTATATACGTCCACACTAATGCAACCGTTACGTCACACGACGAGGCCATTAGGAAAACTCACTGGACTACTAATTTTATAAGGGACCACGTCCTGTACTAAATACTACCGATATCTACAACCTCACCTAATAATATCTAGACTTATGTTTATACAACAACGATGACCTACTAATATATGTACGATATATATACAGATAGCTATCAACAAAATATACAGATCGAAGTTAACTCTTAATGTCCTGTGCGTGACATACACCAAGAGTTTTACCTGACATATCCCGAACTTCGTAGGCAACCTGTCCCACAGGTCGAACAATGATTCCAGGCACAAACTTCAGGGCAAGTTTGGCGGAAAACCGATCAACAGCCTTACTCGAAAGAAAGGATTGAAGAATATCCATGTCGCAGGATAGAATGATATAGAACCACGATAGTAGTTGGTTATCATGGGTGGAGTTAAGTGATAAAGCGACTAAATGTTTGAGCGAATAGAAAGAAAATGTTTAAGGTATTTTACAGAATAAGATATTACGCGAAACGATAGGATAAGATACGATGTTATACGATACTATAGTACACGATACTATATTAGAACTTAACGATACTCTAGCTAACTCAAAAAGGCGATCCAAATTACTCGCTTATAGCGAAACGCCACAAAACTACGCTAACGATATCAATTATACGCCACTGGGCGATAAGTTCAACTACTAAACGCGGCGAAGATACTAAACGCGTACTACCGAAACCGATTGTAGGAGTGTGAGTGTGAGTGGTTTACAAAAGTTTACATGAATTTACATAAATTTTTGACTTAAATTATTGTACATAGTTTTTACATAATTTGTTTTACAAAAGTGTTTACAAAAATGTTTTACAAAAGTTTTTACAACAGTGTTTTACAAAAAAAATATTATTGTGTCGATTCACATACGAATCGGAATAACATGAAGTGATTATATAGTATATATATATATTAAAGGATGTATTTGGTCTCCCCACCAACAGACAATACGCGATCAGATACAAAATTTAATTAGACACTTAAATTGTGTGTCACAACAAAATGTGAAGTACGTAAAACGAGATGATTCACGATTCGAACAAATTATCCGACGACTACAAGTTAAAAGTGAATTTATTTTATAAATTTAATAGAAGTGTGTCGAAACAGGGATTGCGACGGTTTCAAACGTGGAAGCGATTACTGGGTGTGATTGAGATAATCACAATCCCGATTCAAACAAACTACGCGAATTACCCGACACTTTTCCGAACTTCGACAACACTATGAATTTAGAGGTTAGAATTTAGAATTTAGAAAGGCAAAAGGCCGAAACGTTTGGGCGCCATGTGTTGCGTGCCCCGCATTCCTTCACCTCCATCCCAGACAATCACCATCCATGTGCTCCGCCACTTCGGATGCACCATGGACGATGACCGCCGAGAGGAGGCCCCCGTGCGGAGCACCCACCAACAGTGGTCGCATAGAGGCGACCATAGATAACATGTTTTTTTATAAACCGGCTAGCTCACCGGGTGGTGGGCTAATAAAAGGCACATCGACAAAAGAAACTTTTATATCCGGACAAAACCCAATCGCGCACATGCTGAGGAGAGGAGAACCATGAAAAAAAACTCACTTCATATTATTTCACTTATGTTTATATATATAAAAAAAAATTTTTTTTTTTTTTATCATAGTTCTTAACACATACAATATGAAGTTACTGGTTAACAATTTCTCACATTGTCAAAAAAAATCTACAGAAATTTCTACAGTTTGAAAGCAAGTTGCTTCCCGTTTGAACTTACTATTTATAATCGTATTATTACAAAGAAAGCTAAATACCCATGAAATGCCTAAGAACTGGTATTTCGAAGCTAGATCACATACATTTCTTGAATTATTTGCATACGATAAATTACAGAAACGTTTTTTTTTTTTTTAAATTATGTCAAATAAACTATTCACTTGAACAGCGCTTTACAATCAGCCTACGTTATTTCAAAATCTTACGTTAATTCACTTTTCCTAATGATTACAAAAAAAAAATCTTTTGCCATAATAATACATGTTTCTGGTGACTAATCAATTTCCGTGAGTACATGAGATAGTTACTTTTTTTTTGATTTTTAATTTCCTTTATTACTGTCGGCCGTTCGCAGGAAGCTTCACATTTCCACTGAACTCCTTTTCCGGGACGAATGCTGTGTTAGACTCTGCATGTCTGCTATGTGGCCCCGCCGAAGACGTTGCTTGTCGCTGTCGTTGTTTCCAGACAGCGGTCCCATAAAAACTCACTCGGGAAACCCACTCGATACTGTAGATTATTTAACAGGAATAATTCCACTCCTCACTTCGACTGCCAATCGCAAAAATTAGAAATTCAACAACTCCAAAACCAGAAATCTCCAACAAACGTATATCGCGCGATTCGCGAACTTTAGCATTATTTCAATCGTTTCGCTATCTTACCGTTCACACTCTCCGTGCAAGCGTTCTTTTTCCAAAAAAAACAACCAACCGAATTTTCTTCCTTCAGCGACCACGTCTTTTCTTCGACTCCGTCGTCAACTCACTTCCTACATTTTTTTCCACCGCGATCACCCGTTGAAGCATTTTTGCTCCAATTATTACCATATATGGTAATATGTCAGAATCTTTTCGGCCAATCAGAGGGCGACAGCATGCAAAATGAACCGATTCGCGCTCGATCACTTAAAGTCACCTCGCAAGAGAGACAGCGCGTGTGGTGGATTACTAAGTTGGGATTTAGTACTGCCAATGCTGCTTATTTGGACGTGTACTGAGGGAAAATTGAATATATTCCAATTTGGAAGAAATGAAAAAAAAATGAACGACTAAAATGAGAATTGATCCGCAACAGTTTATTAATGTGCGAAAATTTTCAGGTTTCCAAAAAATGAAATGGCTAAGACGCTGTGGATGTGTGCTATCGGACGAGACGACATGGCAGTTAACTCGAACACAGTTGTTTGTTCTGACCATTTTCGTAGCAAGGATTTGATTGCCCAAGGGCAGAGAGCATTGCTGTTTGATGGAGCCGTACCAGCAATAAAGCTTCAGACGGTAGGTATCAAAAATTGAACATTTGAACATGTTTCATTTTTTCGTTTAATGGATTTCTTCGGCTTCTTAAAAATATTATAATTTTTCACTAATTATAAAATAACTTTTACAGAACCACATGAAATTTCTTACAGATTCATTCTATGAGGATTGATAGTCATCCAGCAGTGGCAACTGAAATCCATGAGGCTCATGAGGTATACGGCCTGCTTGTGGCGGTAATTTTTAAAACATTGAAGCTCTGCAGTAAAAACTAAAAGTAATCTATTTTTACAGGACTCATCGAATAAGCATCAAGTCGGTTCTTTGCCTTTTAACTATTCAACGTTGGAAACAGTAAGCAGCTTGAAAAATAAAACTCTTTGTGAATTTCTTTCCTTCGGCAGATTCACCCCATGGAAGTCGACATTTGTTCCGAACGGAGGATGACAAATGAAAGATTTGAGTCCACAGCTCAACAGCAGCTGTAAATAACAAAATTTTATGAAAAGTACGTGGCTCTATCTTATTCTCTTCACAGGTTTCAATGCCGAATCATGAATCGATGAACATCTCCCGTATAACAAAATCGAATGTAAGTTTTTAAATTTAATTTATGTTACACACATACACACACATATGCTTGATATGTAAATGGGCAACTATTTAGCTTATTAGTATTTTGAAAATGAAAACTATGTTAGTCGTTTGTTTTATCTACGTTCGTATACATAATTATTTATTTAGTGTAGTAAGCATTTATGAATGAGTAAAATAAATCAATAAAAAGTCCCATTTACGCACGTATTGTATTTATAATTGTGGCGGTGATTACGGCTTTTGTGGTATTGTAAAGTGATGATTATAGTTAGGTGAAACTTTGTATACAGTTTTACAGTAAAATGTTATGTCCGTCGCAAGGGAAACTCTATAAACATTATTATCATCATCAATGGCGCACCAGCTCAAATCGAGCCTTGGTCTCCCGAAGACACTCCAACTGTCTCGGTCCAGCGACCGCGCCCTCCAATTAGCGAATCCCAGCAAGGATTCGCTGTCGTTGTCAACTGCATCCTCCCATCGTTTGCGTGGTTTTCCTGGTGGGCGGCTTCCTGTTGCTCGGCCTTTCATGGAGCGCTTGGGAATTCGCCTGTCATCCATACGCTCCACATGGCCAGCCCACTGAAGTCGTAGCAGTTTCGTCAGAATCGATACCGGTGGCTCGTCATAAAGAGCGTACAACTCATGGTTGTACCGGATTCGCCAGTCCGGTCCGTCCTTCACGGGCCCCAGAATACGTCTCAAAATGCGGCGTTCGAAGACGTCAATCCTTTTTTCTGAGGCTTGAGTCAAATAAACATTATTATATTCTATACGTAAGTCTGGATTCTAATTCAGGGCACGAATACGAGCGTTGATGCTGAATCGGAAACTTCAGTCATTTAACAGTTGAAGCGAAAAGTCAATCTCCTTGAAGGAAAATTGAAAGATAATAAGAAAATGTTGAAAAGATTGAGGCAGCAAAATCTGCGCACGAAACAAAAGTATTTCAGAATACTTATGGACTCTGAAGGCAGGCTGATTAAATGGAAGTATATCAAATTACTCCTTAAATTGCAGCAACAAGAATAGCTTCATCTGGGCAACAAGCTAAGCAAGGCACTCGTTTACTTCCAAAAGTAAAAAATGAAGGTACGGTTAGCTGTGCAAATTCTTAGTAGATCGGTAGCCGATGCATTGGATTTTTGTCGAGAAGTTCTCGCTATACCAGAATTTGCTGCAAGCGAAGGAACGTCATATTTTATCCGATTATTAAATGATGTATTCGATATTCTGAATAGCAGAAGGTCCTTTGAAATGGAATTTAAAAAAAGCAATATGCCATGAAAACATTGAACCTTTATCTACTTTCAACAAGGACGCTATTTAATACATCGAACAATTGCAAATTGAAACAGGTATATATGTAATAAATTCAACGAGGAAAGTTGGATTCTTAGGTCTTGTTACTGGTATTCGTAATATTAATATTTTGTACGAAAGATTCATAAATACAAATTTGTTAAGGTTCATCCCCATGTACAAATTAAATCATTGAGCTATTTTTTTCCTCAATTCGGGTAGGGCTTGGCTATAATAACAACCCAACAGTGCGCCAATTCACAAGCCGTTATAAAAGGCTTCTGTTTCGTTGTGAGTTACGAGATGGAGGAATAGGAAATTGCCTTCCGCTGGAGCAAATAGCTATCCTGAATGCAGACAGGTGTAACCCTTTGGATGAAATAAATCATAACATTGCGAAAACCCACCTAATTGAGCAATCAGAGATCCCAGATATTTCTAATCTTGACAGTGAGTTTTTAAGGGATCATGACTATGTTGCGAATCCGTCACGACTGTCTCAATATGCAGATTATGTTATAGAGTACATTTCTGGATTTGTCGTTTTTAAACTGTGCAAAGTTTTACAATGCGATGAATGTATTTCAGCATTACAAGGAGACATTTCTCATCGGTCTCTTATCAATTATAAAAGTAGAGGATTACTTCAAGTACTATCAAGCAGCAGTGTTCTGATTTGCCGGCAAACAGAAAAAGAACTTCGCACAACAGTTCATTTTTCAAGGAACGTTTTAGGAAAAAACCGATTTGATCAGATATCACTAGCCGTGCAAACTTATTGTATTGGAAAAGACCTGTTCGATGATCATTCGGCACACATGGTTAACACTCTCCACGATAGGTCGCTTATTAAGCTAATAATAGAAAAATATCTTCGAACAAGATTTTTCTACATTGCCAAAAAAGAGTCTGAGGCAATGTCTGTACGCCAGCAACTAACAAAATATATTCATTTTACGGGAATGTGAGCCCTTATAATAATTATAATTGAACCACCTTTGAACTTTCATTTAAAAACAATGAAACTTATTTAAGCCAGCTAAACCGTAACTCCGCCGAAGCCGGTCCCAAGCCCGTGAGCTTCAGTCTTGAGTTCAGTGTATGCAATGTGATTTTGATAAATTCAAAAATTCAAATTACCAGATTATACTTAGGTTTTTCGGATAGTTTGAAAATACGCCTGGTAAATAAAAAAATAACAGCAACGAGAAATATATCATAGCATAACAAAATAAAACTTTTTAAATTTTTTATGAGCATAGATGCATCAAACTTGATGATGAATAATCAACAAAATCGCATTGCGTTACACAACTATAGACATAAAGGAAGGAGGAGGGGGTTCAATAGTATTTTTATTTACTTTTTACTTCTCTTTGATGATTTTCGGTATTATTTTACACATCATTCACAATATCAGAATTGTGAACCCAATGTCCATTCTTTTATTTTTGTAAACCCACTCGTAGCTATCAATGGCACCATAGAAACAAATATCGTAAAACATTCACTGCAAAATTCAGCTTGGACATAAAGTTACTAAATATGCAAAAACTAGTATCAAGTTAAAAATATTTTTAACCTCTCAAACATTGAGTAAAGTACCTCATCCCAGTATCAAGGTTTAATGAAATATTATACATATGTTTCAACGAAGGTAAACAGCACATAAAATATATCTCTGCTAAATGATCCAAAAGAATATTCAAATCTCCCTCCACCAGAAAAAAACTCGTTCTACGCATTTGACTTTTCCAGCTGGGTTGGTGAGTACAACTACACTTTAGCATTTTGCCTCAATAATTTTGTTGAACACCGATTCCTCTAGTCTTTCTTCATTGAAACCAATGCACAAAGAAGCGAAGGAACGGCATAAAACGTGTAAAGTCGAATATGTGTCAGGGGCGAAAATTCGTGAATGACATTTCGTGACGTTTCCTTTGAAAAGATGTTCTGAAGTCAAACGCAGTGCTTCGCTGTTCCAACATTACACCAAATTTGTAAACGAAGCACAATTTGATTTTTGTTTCAATTGTGGTCGGGGAAGAATATGCATTGTACATTATTCTCGGTTGAATACCTGTGCTACCTTCGTGAGCGCTAAGAGAAAAGTGCAAAAAAGTGGACGATTGTGAATTACCCGGAATTTTTGTGTAAGGAGAAAAATGTGTAGATATTCGTATTTTCGGGTGGCGGATGCGTTCAAATTCATGGGCTTGTAAAATATGTGTCCTTACAGCTTCACGTAATGAAGTTCTGGTGGTGAAAATCTCGATCTCAATCGGTTTAATGGAAATCCAATTTAAAATGACATTTCATCATAAATCGTTGTTGTGCTTTTTTGGCGCAAAAACTTCAGTGGCGCTACGGATAAGGTACTTGTGGTCACAATTTTACAAAAAAATATTGGCTGTACTGAAAAAAGCGAATAATTGTAAAATTTCAAAACTTTGTTACTTATCAAGATTGGTTATAGAAAAGTAACAGAAGTTGCGAAAAACGTTGCGCACAAAATGTTAGTGTATCAAATTCAGAGAAGTGAAGCAGTTATAAAATATCTCGCAGGTTTCGTTGTCTTCAAGATAACTAAGATTCTGCAATGCTATAAATGCCTGTGATACAAGGTTTTTTGACTTCCCCGTCACTTTCAGAGTCCAAAATCAGAGGAATGCTTAAATTATCATCGGAAATTGTCGTGAAAATTTGCAAGAAAACCGAACAGCAAATTCGTAGATACCATGTACTGAATTCACAATTCTCTGGAAGCGAACATTTTCTAAAATTTCTATCTGTGTTCAAGCCGATTTCATTGGGGTACATATTCTTGAGGAACATCACACGCATTTCATGGAAACACAACACTACAGGCACTTGTTGAAATCCATTAAAGCAATAAATCTACAAACACTTTATCATTTTATAGCCAAATGAAAATCGGAAAAAATTTCAACTAGACACTGCCACAATAAAATTATGCATTTTTGCAAAATGTAATAAGCTACTTTTTTCTGGGTTGTGTTAAAAAAATCAATCTTTCAACAACGACGAAAACGGCGCCGCTGAAGCTGATTCCAAGCAAAGTTGAAAAGGAAGAGACAGTCAATTTAGTAAATTTTGCAATCTTGGCATGGACATTTACAAACTTAAACTATCTTGCACCTATTGTGTTGCTTCTCTTACAACTTTCGTGGCGTACGCCTATGCTTATCTCGGGAATGGGTTAGTTTCACTAAACAATACAAGCGATTTGCTACAATAAATGTGTTGATGTTCCACTTATCTTCTTCCTCATTGGGCTCCTGCCTCATTTAGCCTGTATACATGAGCTCTTGAATAATAATTCAATTATACTTCAAGATGGGCTTCATAGCATAAAGAATATATACCACTAACACTCTGAGCTGTCAAAACAGATTTGAGACAAAACATGCCAAAATTACCCCTCCATCAGAAAGAGCGCTCTGGCTTTCGTTTCCAAGCTCGCGCGCGAAAGAATAGGTTGAAATTGAATTGAAAAAATATATAAAATCGCGTTTCAAATAGTCGCCAAATAGAATGCTCGTTGTAAAATAAAAAGGTTTTATTGTTAAAACAGTATTAAAAGAAATACATATTCAATCGTATACTAGCAGCATCTTTGTAACGAATATTCAATGAATGTGCAGTTGTAAAAGCCACAAAAAACAGAAACTGCTAGTCAGTCTGTGACAAGTCATCGTTGGATTCATTAGGATATGTGCCTTGACCTGCTATTTTCGGTGAAAGTACGTGTTACTGGTTAGTAAAATAGATGGAAATTATATCCTAAATGTCCCAAGGTTCAAGCTACGTGATAACTTTAATGAATGCGCGTTTGGAACTGAGAATTTCTCGATTTCGGGAAACGTTGATTTCAGCAAGAAAGATGACGATAATGGCAGCGATACAGCGTTGATGAGCAGAAAGCAAAAGCGAAATCAGTAATGATCATTGATGCATTCCTATACGTGGGCCTAAGAATACAGTGAAGATTATGTGGAAAAATCCAGCATCTTTATCTGATGACTCGGGATTCACACGCAGAATTAGTTTGTTACAGATCCTCATTTTGATACGTCTGGAAAATTGTGAGTCATTGACGGCACATGTAACTCATCTCATCGATATGGTGCAAAAATTAAGAGAAACCGACGTTGACATAAATGAAGAATGGGTTGGATTGCTGTTGTTGGTGGAACTCCCTGAAAAATTCTCACCAATGACAATGGCGATCGAACACTAAGTGTAGGTGCACACTGGCGTCAAAAGTAATCGTGACGCTGCGTCATTTCTATCTGCGTCATTTTGGCTGGCAATGCACACTTGCGTCCTACGTCGATTTGACAAATAGTTGACAGTTGATCACAACTGCCTTCACTCGCGTCTGACGCAAGTGACGCTGCGTCATGTGTGCACTGCCCAATATACGCCAATGAAAATGATGCAACGCGGATAGGCGATAGCTATCTGCGTCCCACAGAACCGGCATCACACTTGACAGCTATCCGAAATGACGCGAACGCTCGATAGGTGTCCGCGGCATGTGTGCATCGCTTCATTTGTGGCTATGTACTTCTTCCTATCGGCTTCAACGTGACGCAGCGTTACATTTACTTTTGACGCCAGTGTGCACCTACACTAAGGCATCGTAATTTTTGCAGATGTCATAAAAACAAAATTGATGGATTTCAGTGATAGGGTTGACAGCAATTAACCAAGACGTGCATTTTTGTCTTCTAAAGTTTGGCAGCGAAAAAGGCAATAAGGTTAGCAGAACTGCTGAGACGGAAACTCGACCTACCCAAGTTATCAAATGCTACAAGTGTAGAGCAAACCTGCCATTGAAAAAATCTGTACCCATTATTGAAAAAAACCGTAAATGCATTCAGTGCAGGTTTCATAACGGCATTTTCGGCATAGACGAGTGACAGATCGAACACTAACATGATAATTAGCCAGCAAAACATAATAAATGTGTCACATAATCTAAAAACAAGACGATGACAGTTGCAAACAGTATGAATATGCCTGGATTGTGTTCAGGAGATACACAGATTTCAACAATTTATTAATCTCTCTCTCCAGAACTATCCCTTCTTTGATGCACGCTTAATTTAATTGTCAGTATTATTTATTTTGGTTAGGTTAAGTTCTTTATGCAAAAGCCATATGATCCAAGGGCACAACAAAATATTCATTTAATAATCTATAAGTTTCGACCAACGTGGGATAGATTGTTCAAATTCGTTGTTTGAAATATTAGTCGCTGTCAAACAATTTCTTACTTTACACTTGTCAATGTCAACATATAATGTACGTTAAAAGTCTCAATTAAGCTATCTGATCTTTTTGTGAGCAGTGAAGCAGAAAACCAATCATAGAAGAAAGAGTAGAGGAAGCGAAGTAGCCGTGTACGTGAATATATGTGAGTGATGCAAGTTTGGTTTTTGTCTTTTTGTGGCACTCTTGTTCTTTTTGTCGTGCAGTTGCAACTTGGACTGTCAATTGAACGCGGGAAAAAGTGAAATTGCTTATTTGTGCGGTAAAATAAGTATTTGATAACTAAAAAACAATTTAGATTTGTTTGCAAACTATTGTTCAGTGACTGTGAGTGGAAAAGTGTGGAAAAACTAGTGAAATATACAAGGTGCATCAAATTTTGATAAGACGATGTGTTCAGTGATAAGTTGCAGCAATGATACACGGCGCCGGCGAATAGGATTGTCATTTCATCGGTCAGTGTTGATGGAGCAAACAAAACGCTAAATATGTGACTTTTCCATTCAAAATTAAAATTTTTTGTTCACACCAATTTGTCCGCCATGTTTCAGTTGCATCTTCGTTCAAAGGGCGGAATGTAATGAAAGGGGCACATGTTTTCTTCTACAAATTTTTTGATATAATGAACTGTTTATTAATGTGCGAAAATTTTCAGGTTTCCAAAAAATGAAATGGCTAAGACGCTGTGGATGTGTGCTATCGGACGAGACGACATGGCAGTTAACTCGAACACAGTTGTTTGTTCTGACCATTTTCGTAGCAAGGATTTGATTGCCCAAGGGCAGAGAGCATTGCTGTTTGATGGAGCCGTACCAGCAATAAAGCTTCAGACGGTAGGTATCAAAAATTGAACATTTGAACATGTTTCATTTTTTCGTTTAATGGATTTCTTCGGCTTCTTAGAAATATTATAATTTTTCACTAATTATAAAATAACTTTTACAGAACCACATGAAATTTCTTACAGATTCATTCTATGAGGATTGATAGTCATCCAGCAGTGGCAACTGAAATCCATGAGGCTCATGAGGTATACGGCCTGCTTGTGGCGGTAATTTTTAAAACATTGAAGCTCTGCAGTAAAAACTAAAAGTAATCTATTTTTACAGGACTCATCGAATAAGCATCAAGTCGGTTCTTTGCCTTTTAACTATTCAACGTTGGAAACAGTAAGCAGCTTGAAAAATAAAACTCTTTGTGAATTTCTTTCCTTCGGCAGATTCACCCCATGGAAGTCGACCTTTGTTCCGAACGGAGGCTGACAAATGAAAGATTTGAGTCCACAGCTCAACAGCAGCTGTAAATAACAAAATTTTATGAAAAGTACGTGGCTCTATCTTATTCTCTTCACAGGTTTCAATGCCGAATCATGAATCGATGAACATCTCCCGTATAACAAAATCGAATGTAAGTTTTTAAATTTAATTTATGTTACACACATACACACACATATGCTTGATATGTAAATGGGCAACTATTTAGCTTATTAGTATTTTGAAAATGAAAACTATGTTAGTCGTTTGTTTTATCTACGTTCGTATACATAATTATTTATTTAGTGTAGTAAGCATTTATGAATGAGTAAAATAAATCAATAAAAAGTCCCATTTACGCACGTATTGTATTTATAATTGTGGCGGTGATTACGGCTTTTGTGGTATTGTAAAGTGATGATTATAGTTAGGTGAAACTTTGTATACAGTTTTACAGTAAAATGTTATGTCCGTCGCAAGGGAAACTCTATAAACATTATTATCATCATCAATGGCGCACCAGCTCAAATCGAGCCTTGGTCTCCCGAAGACACTCCAACTGTCTCGGTCCAGCGACCGCGCCCTCCAATTAGCGAATCCCAGCAAGGATTCGCTGTCGTTGTCAACTGCATCCTCCCATCGTTTGCGTGGTTTTCCTGGTGGGCGGCTTCCTGTTGCTCGGCCTTTCATGGAGCGCTTGGGAATTCGCCTGTCATCCATACGCTCCACATGGCCAGCCCACTGAAGTCGTAGCAGTTTCGTCAGAATCGATACCGGTGGCTCGTCATAAAGAGCGTACAACTCATGGTTGTACCGGATTCGCCAGTCCGGTCCGTCCTTCACGGGCCCCAGAATACGTCTCAAAATGCGGCGTTCGAAGACGTCAATCCTTTTTTCTGAGGCTTGAGTCAAATAAACATTATTATATTCTATACGTAAGTCTGGATTCTAATTCAGGGCACGAATACGAGCGTTGATGCTGAATCGGAAACTTCAGTCATTTAACAGTTGAAGCGAAAAGTCAATCTCCTTGAAGGAAAATTGAAAGATAATAAGAAAATGTTGAAAAGATTGAGGCAGCAAAATCTGCGCACGAAACAAAAGTATTTCAGAATACTTATGGACTCTGAAGGCAGGCTGATTAAATGGAAGTATATCAAATTACTCCTTAAATTGCAGCAACAAGAATAGCTTCATCTGGGCAACAAGCTAAGCAAGGCACTCGTTTACTTCCAAAAGTAAAAAATGAAGGTACGGTTAGCTGTGCAAATTCTTAGTAGATCGGTAGCCGATGCATTGGATTTTTGTCGAGAAGTTCTCGCTATACCAGAATTTGCTGCAAGCGAAGGAACGTCATATTTTATCCGATTATTAAATGATGTATTCGATATTCTGAATAGCAGAAGGTCCTTTGAAATGGAATTTAAAAAAAGCAATATGCCATGAAAACATTGAACCTTTATCTACTTTCAACAAGGACGCTATTTAATACATCGAACAATTGCAAATTGAAACAGGTATATATGTAATAAATTCAACGAGGAAAGTTGGATTCTTGGGTCTTGTTACTGGTATTCGTAATATTAATATTTTGTACGAAAGATTCATAAATACAAATTTGTTAAGGTTCATCCCCATGTACAAATTAAATCATTGAGCTATTTTTTTCCTCAATTCGGGTAGGGCTTGGCTATAATAACAACCCAACAGTGCGGCAATTCACAAGCCGTTATAAAAGGCTTCTGTTTCGTTGTGAGTTACGAGATGGAGGAATAGGAAATTGCCTTCCGCTGGAGCAAATAGCTATCCTGAATGCAGACAGGTGTAACCCTTTGGATGAAATAAATCATAACATTGCGAAAACCCACCTAATTGAGCAATCAGAGATCCCAGATATTTCTAATCTTGACAGTGAGTTTTTAAGGGATCATGACTATGTTGCGAATCCGTCACGACTGTCTCAATATGCAGATTATGTTATAGAGTACATTTCTGGATTTGTCGTTTTTAAACTGTGCAAAGTTTTACAATGCGATGAATGTATTTCAGCATTACAAGGAGACATTTCTCATCGGTCTCTTATCAATTATAAAAGTAGAGGATTACTTCAAGTACTATCAAGCAGCAGTGTTCTGATTTGCCGGCAAACAGAAAAAGAACTTCGCACAACAGTTCATTTTTCAAGGAACGTTTTAGGAAAAAACCGATTTGATCAGATATCACTAGCCGTGCAAACTTATTGTATTGGAAAAGACCTGTTCGATGATCATTCGGCACACATGGTTAACACTCTCCACGATAGGTCGCTTATTAAGCTAATAATAGAAAAATATCTTCGAACAAGATTTTTCTACATTGCCAAAAAAGAGTCTGAGGCAATGTCTGTACGCCAGCAACTAACAAAATATATTCATTTTACGGGAATGTGAGCCCTTATAATAATTATAATTGAACCACCTTTGAACTTTCATTTAAAAACAATGAAACTTATTTAAGCCAGCTAAACCGTAACTCCGCCGAAGCCGGTCCCAAGCCCGTGAGCTTCAGTCTTGAGTTCAGTGTATGCAATGTGATTTTGATAAATTCAAAAATTCAAATTACCAGATTATACTTAGGTTTTTCGGATAGTTTGAAAATACGCCTGGTAAATAAAAAAATAACAGCAACGAGAAATATATCATAGCATAACAAAATAAAACTTTTTAAATTTTTTATGAGCATAGATGCATCAAACTTGATGATGAATAATCAACAAAATCGCATTGCGTTACACAACTATAGACATAAAGGAAGGAGGAGGGGGTTCAATAGTATTTTTATTTACTTTTTACTTCTCTTTGATGATTTTCGGTATTATTTTACACATCATTCACAATATCAGAATTGTGAACCCAATGTCCATTCTTTTATTTTTGTAAACCCACTCGTAGCTATCAATGGCACCATAGAAACAAATATCGTAAAACATTCACTGCAAAATTCAGCTTGGACATAAAGTTACTAAATATGCAAAAACTAGTATCAAGTTAAAAATATTTTTAACCTCTCAAACATTGAGTAAAGTACCTCATCCCAGTATCAAGGTTTAATGAAATATTATACATATGTTTCAACGAAGGTAAACAGCACATAAAATATATCTCTGCTAAATGATCCAAAAGAATATTCAAATCTCCCTCCACCAGAAAAAAACTCGTTCTACGCATTTGACTTTTCCAGCTGGGTTGGTGAGTACAACTACACTTTAGCATTTTGCCTCAATAATTTTGTTGAACACCGATTCCTCTAGTCTTTCTTCATTGAAACCAATGCACAAAGAAGCGAAGGAACGGCATAAAACGTGTAAAGTCGAATATGTGTCAGGGGCGAAAATTCGTGAATGACATTTCGTGACGTTTCCTTTGAAAAGATGTTCTGAAGTCAAACGCAGTGCTTCGCTGTTCCAACATTACACCAAATTTGTAAACGAAGCACAATTTGATTTTTGTTTCAATTGTGGTCGGGGAAGAATATGCATTGTACATTATTCTCGGTTGAATACCTGTGCTACCTTCGTGAGCGCTAAGAGAAAAGTGCAAAAAAGTGGACGATTGTGAATTACCCGGAATTTTTGTGTAAGGAGAAAAATGTGTAGATATTCGTATTTTCGGGTGGCGGATGCGTTCAAATTCATGGGCTTGTAAAATATGTGTCCTTACAGCTTCACGTAATGAAGTTCTGGTGGTGAAAATCTCGATCTCAATCGGTTTAATGGAAATCCAATTTAAAATGACATTTCATCATAAATCGTTGTTGTGATTTTTTGGCGCAAAAACTTCAGTGGCGCTACGGATAAGGTACTTGTGGTCACAATTTTACAAAAAAATATTGGCTGTACTGAAAAAAGCGAATAATTGTAAAATTTCAAAACTTTGTTACTTATCAAGATTGGTTATAGAAAAGTAACAGAAGTTGCGAAAAACGTTGCGCACAAAATGTTAGTGTATCAAATTCAGAGAAGTGAAGCAGTTATAAAATATCTCGCAGGTTTCGTTGTCTTCAAGATAACTAAGATTCTGCAATGCTATAAATGCCTGTGATACAAGGTTTTTTGACTTCCCCGTCACTTTCAGAGTCCAAAATCAGAGGAATGCTTAAATTATCATCGGAAATTGTCGTGAAAATTTGCAAGAAAACCGAACAGCAAATTCGTAGATACCATGTACTGAATTCACAATTCTCTGGAAGCGAACATTTTCTAAAATTTCTATCTGTGTTCAAGCCGATTTCATTGGGGTACATATTCTTGAGGAACATCACACGCATTTCATGGAAACACAACACTACAGGCACTTGTTGAAATCCATTAAAGCAATAAATCTACAAACACTTTATCATTTTATAGCCAAATGAAAATCGGAAAAAATTTCAACTAGACACTGCCACAATAAAATTATGCATTTTTGCAAAATGTAATAAGCTACTTTTTTCTGTGTTGTGTTAAAAAAATCAATCTTTCAACAACGACGAAAACGGCGCCGCTGAAGCTGATTCCAAGCAAAGTTGAAAAGGAAGAGACAGTCAATTTAGTAAATTTTGCAATCTTGGCATGGACATTTACAAACTTAAACTATCTTGCACCTATTGTGTTGCTTCTCTTACAACTTTCGTGGCGTACGCCTATGCTTATCTCGGGAATGGGTTAGTTTCACTAAACAATACAAGCGATTTGCTACAATAAATGTGTTGATGTTCCACTTATCTTCTTCCTCATTGGGCTCCTGCCTCATTTAGCCTGTATACATGAGCTCTTGAATAATAATTCAATTATACTTCAAGATGGGCTTCATAGCATAAAGAATATATACCACTAACACTCTGAGCTGTCAAAACAGATTTGAGACAAAACATGCCAAAATTACCCCTCCATCAGAAAGAGCGCTCTGGCTTTCGTTTCCAAGCTCGCGCGCGAAAGAATAGGTTGAAATTGAATTGAAAAAATATATAAAATCGCGTTTCAAATAGTCGCCAAATAGAATGCTCGTTGTAAAATAAAAAGGTTTTATTGTTAAAACAGTATTAAAAGAAATACATATTCAATCGTATACTAGCAGCATCTTTGTAACGAATATTCAATGAATGTGCAGTTGTAAAAGCCACAAAAAACAGAAACTGCTAGTCAGTCTGTGACAAGTCATCGTTGGATTCATTGGGATATGTGCCTTGACCTGCTATTTTCGGTGAAAGTACGTGTTACTGGTTAGTAAAATAGATGGAAATTATATCCTAAATGTCCCAAGGTTCAAGCTACGTGATAACTTTAATGAATGCGCGTTTGGAACTGAGAATTTCTCGATTTCGGGAAACGTTGATTTCAGCAAGAAAGATGACGATAATGGCAGCGATACAGCGTTGATGAGCAGAAAGCAAAAGCGAAATCAGTAATGATCATTGATGCATTCCTATACGTGGGCCTAAGAATACAGTGAAGATTATGTGGAAAAATCCAGCATCTTTATCTGATGACTCGGGATTCACACGCAGAATTAGTTTGTTACAGATCCTCATTTTGATACGTCTGGAAAATTGTGAGTCATTGACGGCACATGTAACTCATCTCATCGATATGGTGCAAAAATTAAGAGAAACCGACGTTGACATAAATGAAGAATGGGTTGGATTGCTGTTGTTGGTGGAACTCCCTGAAAAATTCTCACCAATGACAATGGCGATCGAACACTAAGTGTAGGTGCACACTGGCGTCAAAAGTAATCGTGACGCTGCGTCATTTCTATCTGCGTCATTTTGGCTGGCAATGCACACTTGCGTCCTACGTCGATTTGACAAATAGTTGACAGTTGATCACAACTGCCTTCACTCGCGTCTGACGCAAGTGACGCTGCGTCATGTGTGCACTGCCCAATATACGCCAATGAAAATGATGCAACGCGGATAGGCGATAGCTATCTGCGTCCCACAGAACCGGCATCACACTTGACAGCTATCCGAAATGACGCGAACGCTCGATAGGTGTCCGCGGCATGTGTGCATCGCTTCATTTGTGGCTATGTACTTCTTCCTATCGGCTTCAACGTGACGCAGCGTTACATTTACTTTTGACGCCAGTGTGCACCTACACTAAGGCATCGTAATTTTTGCAGATGTCATAAAAACAAAATTGATGGATTTCAGTGATAGGGTTGACAGCAATTAACCAAGACGTGCATTTTTGTCTTCTAAAGTTTGGCAGCGAAAAAGGCAATAAGGTTAGCAGAACTGCTGAGACGGAAACTCGACCTACCCAAGTTATCAAATGCTACAAGTGTAGAGCAAACCTGCCATTGAAAAAATCTGTACCCATTATTGAAAAAAACCGTAAATGCATTCAGTGCAGGTTTCATAACGGCATTTTCGGCATAGACGAGTGACAGATCGAACACTAACATGATAATTAGCCAGCAAAACATAATAAATGTGTCACATAATCTAAAAACAAGACGATGACAGTTGCAAACAGTATGAATATGCCTGGATTGTGTTCAGGAGATACACAGATTTCAACAATTTATTAATCTCTCTCTCCAGAACTATCCCTTCTTTGATGCACGCTTAATTTAATTGTCAGTATTATTTATTTTGGTTAGGTTAAGTTCTTTATGCAAAAGCCATATGATCCAAGGGCACAACAAAATATTCATTTAATAATCTATAAGTTTCGACCAACGTGGGATAGATTGTTCAAATTCGTTGTTTGAAATATTAGTCGCTGTCAAACAATTTCTTACTTTACACTTGTCAATGTCAACATATAATGTACGTTAAAAGTCTCAATTAAGCTATCTGATCTTTTTGTGAGCAGTGAAGCAGAAAACCAATCATAGAAGAAAGAGTAGAGGAAGCGAAGTAGCCGTGTACGTGCAAGTTTGGTTTTTGTCTTTTTGTGGCACTCTTGGTCTTTTTGTCGTGCAGTTGCAACTTGGACTGTCAATTGAACGCGGGAAAAAGTGAAATTGCTTATTTGTGCGGTAAAATAAGTATTTGATAACTAAAAAACAATTTAGATTTGTTTGCAAACTATTGTTCAGTGACTGTGAGTGGAAAAGTGTGGAAAAACTAGTGAAATATACAAGGTGCATCAAATTTTGATAAGACGATGTGTTCAGTGATAAGTTGCAGCAATGATACACGGCGCCGGCGAATAGGATTGTCATTTCATCGGTCAGTGTTGATGGAGCAAACAAAACGCTAAATATGTGACTTTTCCATTCAAAATTAAAATTTTTTGTTCACACCAATTTGTCCGCCATGTTTCAGTTGCATCTTCGTTCAAAGGGCGGAATGTAATGAAAGGGGCACATGTTTTCTTCTACAAATTGTTTGATAAAATGAACTGTTTATTAATGTGCGAAAATTTTCAGGTTTCCAAAAAATGAAATGGCTAAGACGCTGTGGATGTGTGCTATCGGACGAGACGACATGGCAGTTAACTCGAACACAGTTGTTTGTTCTGACCATTTTCGTAGCAAGGATTTGATTGCCCAAGGGCAGAGAGCATTGCTGTTTGATGGAGCCGTACCAGCAATAAAGCTTCAGACGGTAGGTATCAAAAATTGAACATTTGAACATGTTTCATTTTTTCGTTTAATGGATTTCTTCGGCTTCTTAGAAATATTATAATTTTTCACTAATTATAAAATAACTTTTACAGAACCACATGAAATTTCTTACAGATTCATTCTATGAGGATTGATAGTCATCCAGCAGTGGCAACTGAAATCCATGAGGCTCATGAGGTATACGGCCTGCTTGTGGCGGTAATTTTTAAAACATTGAAGCTCTGCAGTAAAAACTAAAAGTAATCTATTTTTACAGGACTCATCGAATGAGCATCAAATCGGTTCTTTGCCTTTTAACTATTCAACGTTGGAAACAGTAAGCAGCTTGAAAAATAAAACTCTTTGTGAATTTCTTTCCTTCGGCAGATTCACCCCATGGAAGTCGACATTTGTTCCGAACGGAGGATGACAAATGAAAGATTTGAGTCCACAGCTCAACAGCAGCTGTAAATAACAAAATTTTATGAAAAGTACGTGGCTCTATCTTATTCTCTTCACAGGTTTCAATGCCGAATCATGAATCGATGAACATCTCCCGTATAACAAAATCGAATGTAAGTTTTTAAATTTAATTTATGTTACACACATACACACACACACATGCTTGATATGTAAATGGGCAACTATTTAGCTTATTAGTATTTTGAAAATGAAAACTATGTTAGTCGTTTGTTTTATCTACGTTCGTATACATAATTATTTATTTAGTGTAGTAAGCATTTATGAATGAGTAAAATAAATCAATAAAAAGTCCCATTTACGCACGTATTGTATTTATAATTGTGGCGGTGATTACGGCTTTTGTGGTATTGTAAAGTGATGATTATAGTTAGGTGAAACTTTGTATACAGTTTTACAGTAAAATGTTATGTCCGTCGCAAGGGAAACTCTATAAACATTATTATCATCATCAATGGCGCACCAGCTCAAATCGAGCCTTGGTCTCCCGAAGACACTCCAACTGTCTCGGTCCAGCGACCGCGCCCTCCAATTAGCGAATCCCAGCAAGGATTCGCTGTCGTTGTCAACTGCATCCTCCCATCGTTTGCGTGGTTTTCCTGGTGGGCGGCTTCCTGTTGCTCGGCCTTTCATGGAGCGCTTGGGAATTCGCCTGTCATCCATACGCTCCACATGGCCAGCCCACTGAAGTCGTAGCAGTTTCGTCAGAATCGATACCGGTGGCTCGTCATAAAGAGCGTACAACTCATGGTTGTACCGGATTCGCCAGTCCGGTCCGTCCTTCACGGGCCCCAGAATACGTCTCAAAATGCGGCGTTCGAAGACGTCAATCCTTTTTTCTGAGGCTTGAGTCAAATAAACATTATTATATTCTATACGTAAGTCTGGATTCTAATTCAGGGCACGAATACGAGCGTTGATGCTGAATCGGAAACTTCAGTCATTTAACAGTTGAAGCGAAAAGTCAATCTCCTTGAAGGAAAATTGAAAGATAATAAGAAAATGTTGAAAAGATTGAGGCAGCAAAATCTGCGCACGAAACAAAAGTATTTCAGAATACTTATGGACTCTGAAGGCAGGCTGATTAAATGGAAGTATATCAAATTACTCCTTAAATTGCAGCAACAAGAATAGCTTCATCTGGGCAACAAGCTAAGCAAGGCACTCGTTTACTTCCAAAAGTAAAAAATGAAGGTACGGTTAGCTGTGCAAATTCTTAGTAGATCGGTAGCCGATGCATTGGATTTTTGTCGAGAAGTTCTCGCTATACCAGAATTTGCTGCAAGCGAAGGAACGTCATATTTTATCCGATTATTAAATGATGTATTCGATATTCTGAATAGCAGAAGGTCCTTTGAAATGGAATTTAAAAAAAGCAATATGCCATGAAAACATTGAACCTTTATCTACTTTCAACAAGGACGCTATTTAATACATCGAACAATTGCAAATTGAAACAGGTATATATGTAATAAATTCAACGAGGAAAGTTGGATTCTTAGGTCTTGTTACTGGTATTCGTAATATTAATATTTTGTACGAAAGATTCATAAATACAAATTTGTTAAGGTTCATCCCCATGTACAAATTAAATCATTGAGCTATTTTTTTCCTCAATTCGGGTAGGGCTTGGCTATAATAACAACCCAACAGTGCGGCAATTCACAAGCCGTTATAAAAGGCTTCTGTTTCGTTGTGAGTTACGAGATGGAGGAATAGGAAATTGCCTTCCGCTGGAGCAAATAGCTATCCTGAATGCAGACAGGTGTAACCCTTTGGATGAAATAAATCATAACATTGCGAAAACCCACCTAATTGAGCAATCAGAGATCCCAGATATTTCTAATCTTGACAGTGAGTTTTTAAGGGATCATGACTATGTTGCGAATCCGTCACGACTGTCTCAATATGCAGATTATGTTATAGAGTACATTTCTGGATTTGTCGTTTTTAAACTGTGCAAAGTTTTACAATGCGATGAATGTATTTCAGCATTACAAGGAGACATTTCTCATCGGTCTCTTATCAATTATAAAAGTAGAGGATTACTTCAAGTACTATCAAGCAGCAGTGTTCTGATTTGCCGGCAAACAGAAAAAGAACTTCGCACAACAGTTCATTTTTCAAGGAACGTTTTAGGAAAAAACCGATTTGATCAGATATCACTAGCCGTGCAAACTTATTGTATTGGAAAAGACCTGTTCGATGATCATTCGGCACACATGGTTAACACTCTCCACGATAGGTCGCTTATTAAGCTAATAATAGAAAAATATCTTCGAACAAGATTTTTCTATATTGCCAAAAAAGAGTCTGAGGCAATGTCTGTACGCCAGCAACTAACAAAATATATTCATTTTACGGGAATGTGAGCCCTTATAATAATTATAATTGAACCACCTTTGAACTTTCATTTAAAAACAATGAAACTTATTTAAGCCAGCTAAACCGTAACTCCGCCGAAGCCGGTCCCAAGCCCGTGAGCTTCAGTCTTGAGTTCAGTGTATGCAATGTGATTTTGATAAATTCAAAAATTCAAATTACCAGATTATACTTAGGTTTTTCGGATAGTTTGAAAATACGCCTGGTAAATAAAAAAATAACAGCAACGAGAAATATATCATAGCATAACAAAATAAAACTTTTTAAATTTTTTATGAGCATAGATGCATCAAACTTGATGATGAATAATCAACAAAATCGCATTGCGTTACACAACTATAGACATAAAGGAAGGAGGAGGGGGTTCAATAGTATTTTTATTTACTTTTTACTTCTCTTTGATGATTTTCGGTATTATTTTACACATCATTCACAATATCAGAATTGTGAACCCAATGTCCATTCTTTTATTTTTGTAAACCCACTCGTAGCTATCAATGGCACCATAGAAACAAATATCGTAAAACATTCACTGCAAAATTCAGCTTGGACATAAAGTTACTAAATATGCAAAAACTAGTATCAAGTTAAAAATATTTTTAACCTCTCAAACATTGAGTAAAGTACCTCATCCCAGTATCAAGGTTTAATGAAATATTATACATATGTTTCAACGAAGGTAAACAGCACATAAAATATATCTCTGCTAAATGATCCAAAAGAATATTCAAATCTCCCTCCACCAGAAAAAAACTCGTTCTACGCATTTGACTTTTCCAGCTGGGTTGGTGAGTACAACTACACTTTAGCATTTTGCCTCAATAATTTTGTTGAACACCGATTCCTCTAGTCTTTCTTCATTGAAACCAATGCACAAAGAAGCGAAGGAACGGCATAAAACGTGTAAAGTCGAATATGTGTCAGGGGCGAAAATTCGTGAATGACATTTCGTGACGTTTCCTTTGAAAAGATGTTCTGAAGTCAAACGCAGTGCTTCGCTGTTCCAACATTACACCAAATTTGTAAACGAAGCACAATTTGATTTTTGTTTCAATTGTGGTCGGGGAAGAATATGCATTGTACATTATTCTCGGTTGAATACCTGTGCTACCTTCGTGAGCGCTAAGAGAAAAGTGCAAAAAAGTGGACGATTGTGAATTACCCGGAATTTTTGTGTAAGGAGAAAAATGTGTAGATATTCGTATTTTCGGGTGGCGGATGCGTTCAAATTCATGGGCTTGTAAAATATGTGTCCTTACAGCTTCACGTAATGAAGTTCTGGTGGTGAAAATCTCGATCTCAATCGGTTTAATGGAAATCCAATTTAAAATGACATTTCATCATAAATCGTTGTTGTGCTTTTTTGGCGCAAAAACTTCAGTGGCGCTACGGATAAGGTACTTGTGGTCACAATTTTACAAAAAAATATTGGCTGTACTGAAAAAAGCGAATAATTGTAAAATTTCAAAACTTTGTTACTTATCAAGATTGGTTATAGAAAAGTAACAGAAGTTGCGAAAAACGTTGCGCACAAAATGTTAGTGTATCAAATTCAGAGAAGTGAAGCAGTTATAAAATATCTCGCAGGTTTCGTTGTCTTCAAGATAACTAAGATTCTGCAATGCTATAAATGCCTGTGATACAAGGTTTTTTGACTTCCCCGTCACTTTCAGAGTCCAAAATCAGAGGAATGCTTAAATTATCATCGGAAATTGTCGTGAAAATTTGCAAGAAAACCGAACAGCAAATTCGTAGATACCATGTACTGAATTCACAATTCTCTGGAAGCGAACATTTTCTAAAATTTCTATCTGTGTTCAAGCCGATTTCATTGGGGTACATATTCTTGAGAAACATCACACGTATTTCATGGAAACACAACACTACAGGCACTTGTTGAAATCCATTAAAGCAATAAATCTACAAACACTTTATCATTTTATAGCCAAATGAAAATCGGAAAAAATTTCAACTAGACACTGCCACAATAAAATTATGCATTTTTGCAAAATGTAATAAGCTACTTTTTTCTGTGTTGTGTTAAAAAAATCAATCTTTCAACAACGACGAAAACGGCGCCGCTGAAGCTGATTCCAAGCAAAGTTGAAAAGGAAGAGACAGTCAATTTAGTAAATTTTGCAATCTTGGCATGGACATTTACAAACTTAAACTATCTTGCACCTATTGTGTTGCTTCTCTTACAACTTTCGTGGCGTACGCCTATGCTTATCTCGGGAATGGGTTAGTTTCACTAAACAATACAAGCGATTTGCTACAATAAATGTGTTGATGTTCCACTTATCTTCTTCCTCATTGGGCTCCTGCCTCATTTAGCCTGTATACATGAGCTCTTGAATAATAATTCAATTATACTTCAAGATGGGCTTCATAGCATAAAGAATATATACCACTAACACTCTGAGCTGTCAAAACAGATTTGAGACAAAACATGCCAAAATTACCCCTCCATCAGAAAGAGCGCTCTGGCTTTCGTTTCCAAGCTCGCGCGCGAAAGAATAGGTTGAAATTCGTATTCCAATTTTTCTAGGCCAGGTTGTGCATATGTAGAGAGACAAGCTCGCCGTTTTATAAAAGTTAACCGTGTACGTACACATGCCAAAATCAGCTGACTTAACGCTAGTGTGCGTGAAATCAACGAATGCGACAAGTACACGATGCGAATACGCAACCGATCGAGGCATTTAGGGGTGCCCGATCAACAGAAACAACGAAAATACGCGGCATTGCAATTTGAAATAGCAATAAATTTTATTGAAAAATTTTGTATGTGAGTACTGAAAAACATAAATAGGGTGTTTTAGCAGGTCAACTAAATAGGGAATCCGTAAATATTACACTTTATTGAGTTTTTAAAGTTCTTTGTAATCTCTCCCACTCACTGAATTGCAAATTTTCGGTTTCTGGCGCGCTTTACCCATCACTTAGAGCTGATAATCGGAAACGAACGCGAAAACCATACAAACATAGCAGAGTCTTTCCTTTTCACCGCGGAGTCTTTCACTATAATTTGACCCAACTATTTACCGTGTGAAGTATGAGTCAAATTTAAATATCGTTTATTACCCTTGTGCATTATTTTTCCCAATTCAGCTAAAACGGTAAAGTTATTTTCTTTCACAATTTCCTGTTTGTACCTTGCCGTAATTTTTGATCCTACTTTTTTTCTTTGCTCTACTTAGATTGTTTCTTTGGTTTGTATTGCTTAGTCGGTTGTCTTGTTGTGGTTTCTTATGTCAGTTTGTTGTTTTTGTTTCAGTGTCTCTACGTATGATAAACGGATACTTTCTAGTTCTTCTGAGTCTGTCTTTGGGATTCGACCAACGTGTGGCTCGTTTTTTGCCTGTGATCGAGTGGATGGTAAAATATACTCGTTAATAGCACGTTCGAGGGGATTTTCTAAACACGTGGGTGATCCGTCTTAAGCAGCCCATGATTTTTGTGACGGTACTATGCCAACGTTCAACTTGCCCATTAACCTCGCTTTTGTTTGGAGGCGTTTTGTAAGCCTTGATGTGACCAGATTATCTTCCACCAAAGAGGCTGGTTTTTATGAGCATTCATTGTCAATAACAACAATTTCCCGAACGCAGAAAAAGAAAAGCAAGTCAGTTAGTTTAATGGAAAGTGTGGTTTCGGCGTGACGGATGGCATCCTCTTCAGGTGCTGTCATTTGCCATCCGCCAACGAGACAGCACGACCACGGTTAGGCTTGTTGATGGGTTAAGCTCGTTATAATTCAACTATTTTTAATATTTGTATCTGCGAGTTATAAAGACCGTCAAACTGGTTCGTATATATGCTACGTTGCTAAGTTTAGTTTGTCATGGGTTAGAACCTCCTAGTCTAGTCAACGACATTGTTTTCTAGTTTGTGCTTTTTGGTTAGCAACTTACTAACACTATTGTTGCACATTAATGGGGGTTATTAGCTTCCAGGTTATGCTGGTTCATCGTTAATTTAATGGAAAGTGTGGTTTCGGCGTGATGGATGGCATCTTCTTCAGGTGCTGTCATTTGCCATCCGTCACGCCGAAACCACACCTACCAGGACACATCAAATCAAATGCGCCAATCCAAGCATAATCATAAACCTCGCTCAAACCTGTAGGAAAAATGGAAGCCTTTTCCCAAGTCTGGTTGCTTGAAATATTTGAGATAAGTAATTTTAAATAAGCTGCAGGCAAATCATTCTAAAATTTTATTTACAATTAAAAAAATACTTAATTCAAAGGTTTAATAGAAAAGTTGACCGCATTTTTGACACTATTAGTTAAAAGTAAATTTTTGTGCAACAAAATAGTTTCGAATGCAATGTAATGAAAATTAATACACGTACTTAAAGGTGGAAATAAAAATCCAATCATTGGCTTTAAGCTTTTTTCATATTTTGTTTCGTGTTAGAATTTCATGACATCGTTTACAATACTTTAAAACGAATGATTTTAGATAATCGCTGCCTAATAGAAATTTTTCTGATTTGGTTGCAAGTACCCTTCTACTATTGAATAGCATAACGTGGTATGTTGCGATTTAAGTCCAAGCATTGGGACCGCTTTATTATTAAGACAAGTTTTTTCCCAACCTTTATCAAATCCTTGCAAAAAATAGGTGAGAACATGTACATTTATGTTTCAAAACATCATTGGGGTTGCAGCCAATAGCATTCATGCAGATTTCTTTTCCTATTTAATCTTGAGGAACTCTGAAGGAAAAGTTAACATCATAATCATGGGAATAATTCATCCACTTTATAGACTAATGAAATATATGCGCCCATACTGACTACCCCGTTCTGCAATTTTAGACAGTGTAAGCGCAACTGTCAGAAATTATTGCAAGAGAACGAAATGAATCATTTTTCACTGAAAAACACTCGGTTAACTTCCGCAAACTTAAAATGCATAAAGTTCGGATATACTTACATATGAAAAGATACTCCCGAAGGCCGAGAACGCGATTCATTCGCACGACAAGCTACAACACACTTCATCGTTAATAACACTTAATTCTCAGCTTAAAATTTGGTTTCTACACTTTTCGTTGATGCCACTTTTCACTAGTTAATAACACTCCATATTATCACGTAGATTATTCTATCAAGAATATATAAAGCCAAAATACTTGCGGGGAAGGGAAACTTCTCAAATATATTGACGCTTTGTGTACTTTCAGTGACAATTAGAGAACATTGACAATCAGAGGCATGACGTCAGCAGCAGAAAGTCGGCCAACTCACATATACCATTGAACAGAAAACTAATAGGAACGGTGACAAGGCTGTGTCAGCTAACGTACGAGAGAGACGACTATTTTACTCTTCTTCTTTTTGTGAAACCATATGTTTTGTTTATGAATGTCCGAAATAGTTTGCAAGTTCGTGCGCGATTGATAATTTATGGTGATTTGCAAATGTGACGAGTTTGAAAAGTGCCTAAAAACTTGAATAGTGCTATCATTTATCAATGAACGTGTTGTGAGTTTGAGTTATCAGTGGCAAAAGCAAAAAACACTAAAAAGAAGTGCATCGTAAGGAATTGTCGAAATCGGCCGTATGAACGCCCTGTCGGCATTTCATTTCACCGGTAAGTAAAGATTTCTTGAAAAAAGTGTCATCTTAATAGTTTTCGTGGCGAATATATATGCTAATTTCACAGAAAATCCCGCAGAAAAAATGTTGTTTATTGTTTTGTTTATGAATGTCATTTTTCACCTCTTAGACATTGTGCCACTCAGTAGCGGTTCAGAAGATAAATTTTAGTGGGTTCAATTCATACAATATTCTTTATTCATAAATGATCACGAAACGTGCTAATGAATTTGATGTATTTATCCTACACAACTGCAATTATGAGAAACCACTTAATTATAAAAAACATTTTGACAAGCAGCACCAGCACCTTAAATCTGCCTAAGCCGGTCCCAAGCCCGGTTGCAAAAAGGATGAGGGAGGTGAACTATATATATATATCTATATATATATATATATATATATATATATATATATATATATATATATACTAAGCTGAAAATTTTCAACAGTAACCTAACCGGTATATATATATATACATATATATATATATATATGTATATATATATATATATATAATATATATGTTTGTGTGTGTGCAATTAAATATCTATATGAATATGATAAAAGGTTGCGTTACTGTTACATATTTTCAGCTTTTTTGAGACCTATTCAACTAAACCTCTCCGAATTCATAATTGGTTTGCAAATTTAGCGCCTTTTAGAGTCATGCCCCCAACACTTGATGATGTGCGCCCTTCAAATTGTCATTACGCATTCTGACAGTAGATGCTTCGAAAAACTCATATCAGGAAATTTGTTTATTTTCCTCTCCATTAGTTCCTTCCTCATTGACATATACGCATCCACACGGATACCACCATTCCTCTAGTTTTCTGTTCCATGCTTTGAATAGAGAGAATAAGGAAGCGAAATCAGTACAGAGAATTGAAGCACTTTTTGACTTTCGTAGAACGAGACAGAAAATCACGCAAAATGCACCAGTGCCATAGGTGAAAATCGTTGATTCAAATGGGTGTTACGTCTATAATTCGCGCAACGTTCTCCACTACACCGTAGCCGATCCCAGCCACGGTTCGGGCAATCCCACCCGGCTTCACCCGCGAAGAGGGGTGTGGGAAAATGTATTTTAAAAAAGAAAGGGCGCCACCCGTTTCCGCGCCGGGACTGCCCTGTCCGCGAATCCCGAAACGGGAATCGGATTCACGGTGACCCAAAACCACCGATCGATAGGGGAGCACAAGAACACAGCCAGGAACGCGATTTCCGCCTCGCCACTTCACCAAATCACACAATTTATAATTTACTTCAAGGCACAATTTATTTTGAAAGAAAACCTAACTAAACCCTAACTTCTACTAGATACACTTACATCTACTTACAAATTCGCTTCTTATCCTAGTTCCTCCGAATTCTCCTTCAGCGCGTTGTCCTCCACCCGAACCACCAGTTCGCCGTAAAACTCAAAACCGCAGCTTTGCACCACACACCGGCGTCCAGAAGAAAACAATCGTCCAAAAGAAAGCAATCGTCCAAAAGAAAACAATCGTCCAAGCGAAAACAATCGTCCAAGCGCTCGACGTCCAGCCAACGCCCAACTTCCACCCGCGGTCGACGTTAAAAAGCCTCCTCAGCTGCTCCCGCAATGCTATTTAAGCCAAGCCCAGTCCCGTTTTTCGTGTCGTAGGTCGACGACTACTCAGCTGGGCAGTTAACCCCAGCAGCTTTCAAAAGCTTTTCAACTGGTTTTGTCAGGGGTTAGACGTTGTGTCTCGATGCGAGGGGATTTCCGATTGCCGCCAATCCGGCGAAAAACTCGCGGCAGCCGCCAGCCATGGCGAATTGCCAGTGCCAATGGTTGTGGGTTTCACTGGCGCATAGGGGACTCCATTGGGGCGCATCGTAGACCGGGCGGGGCCTGGACTTGGATCCACTGCGCGATTGGGTGATCGTCTCGCGCGCATGGTCATGAACACTCCATCAAAACCTTACTACCTACTTATCTATTTACTCCAACCTCCTCAGCCTACATACATCTCTATATTTATATAATTCAAGCTCTAGCCTAACTTGACTTACTCCCTACAATATAATTAATAACAATTCAATTCATTAAGTAACAATATAACTCAATTACTTGGCGTGACTGCGTGAAGTGGCGAACGTAACATTATTTATTTTCATTACAAATGGTGTTTACCCGCACGGTGGTTTGGGGTCTCAAGGACAGGGAAGTCCCAAATTTCGCCCTTGAGGGTTTAGAATCGACTACGTTGCGTGGCGAACGTAACATTACCCCCCTTCTTTAAGTGGATTTTCCCAAAATCCACTCCAAACAATAATAAACGGGACGATAACGTTCGACACGCGGACACCCCCGACGAGCCACCGAGCGATCTGTGGACACGGCCTTCAGCGTGCACACGGCTGGCAATTTTTAATTCTTACGTCGCGTTCACTGAAGCTCGAAACCAAACTTACGAGTCACACTCACCAGACCAACGTATTAACCTACCGAACCTACGCAACTTACCCACAACCGAAGTAGGTATAGAAAATAAATTAAAAGGAGGGATATGTAACAAAAAGAGAAAAGAAAAAAAAGGAAAAGTCTAGAGAGGGGTGGAAATATCCGTCAAGACCCTAGGAGCAGGAAAAGAAAATGGTCGCGGGGAGGTGACGAAGTCCTGAACCGGTATGGCCTGTACCAGTCTATACTTGGTCGTATGGTTAGTCTTTGTAGGGCTTCAGGTCCTTGGCATGCCATACGCCGGCGTCTTTGCTCTTCTCGTCCACTAAACGGTAGGTGGCCGCAGACACCTTCTCCTTCACTGTAAAAGGCCCTTTGTATTCGGGTGCCAGTTTCGCGGAAAAGTACTGGGCCGCATCTGAGAGGACGAAGTTCCTTCTCCACACCCGGTCATTTGGATAGAAGGATTCTTCTCGCTTCCGGAGGTTATACCGGGTCTGTGCAGTTTCCGCGGCCTTGCTTAAACGAGCAGCTACTTCCTTGCGAACCCTGTTCAGCGCTTCGGCCCGGTCCTTAGGATGTAGATCCCGTTGTTCCCCATTTGGAGGCGTGGGTTCCCCGCGGAAGGCCACCATCTCCCTTCCGAAGTTGGGGAAGTACGGCGTTACGCCCATCGCTTCATGCGTGTATGTTCGGAACGCACAACCTATCTGGGCGAGATCGTTGTCCCACCTGCGGTGATTGTCCGCCACATAGGAGCGCAGCATCCGCTTGATGTTTTGGTTGACGCGCTCTGCTGGGTTGGCCTGTGGGTGGTAAAATGCAGTATATTGCACCCGCGTTCCAAACTTATGCGCCAAGTTCTCGAAGATCTTGGAACGAAACTTCACCCCGTTGTCGCAAATGATCACTGCTTGCACTCCGAACAGCATGAAGACGTATTCCTCCAAATTGCGCACCACTTCGGGTGCCTTGGCTGTTCGAAGAGGGAAGATCATGGCAAATTTGGTGTAATAGTCCACCACGCTAAGGATATAGCAGTTCCCACGAGTCGAGCGTGGTAGGGGGCCTATCAAGTCAACACCGATAATCTCCCACGGGTGTTTGGCCTGCCCTGCTCGAGATACCATCGAACCTTGGGGTGCTCGGCGTTCGACCTTGACTGCCTGGCATATCTTGCACTTTTCCACAAATTTCCGGATGTCTGTCCTCATCCCTGCCCAGTAAAAACGCTGTCACACGATTCAGCGTCCGTTTCACACCCATATGCCCCGCCTTTGGGTCATCGTGACCCTGCACAAGTGCCCTGCCTCGTTCTCCCTCAGGTAGTACCCGTTTCCACACCTGAGTTTCCAACTCTGGGTATCGTCCGGGCATGTGCTTCCACAGTACATCCTCTTCCAACCTCCAGTCCGCGTATTTCCCCGGGTTTTCCGTCACCCTTTTCTTCATCCGCTGGTACCATCTCCCTGTTTCCAGTCCTACCGAGGCTACCTCTGGAACCCCTCGAGACAGTGCATCGGGCACCAAGTGCTCTTGGCCTTTCCGGTGTACGATGTCAAAATCGTATTGCTGTAGTCGAACTGCCCATCTTGCCAGGCGGCCTGTTGGGTCCTTCAAATTATTCAACCATACGAGTGAATGATGGTCGGTGACCACGGTGAAATGCGTACCTTCCACGTAAGGGCGCAGTTTTTCCACCGCCCACAAAACCGCCAGACACTCCTTTTCGGTGGTGGAGTAATTTCTCTCCGTCCTGCTTAGCGACCGGCTTAAATAGCAGATCACTTTTTAACCCTCCGGGTGAGTCTGACTAAGCACCGCGCCCAGCCCCAGATCTGATGCGTCCGTTTGGATGCTGAACGGAAGGCTATAGTCCGGACAAGTCAGGATGGGTGCCTGAGAAAGACGTACCTTGGCCTGGACGAAAGCCTTTTCTCATTCTTGCGTCCAATCGAACCGCTTGTTTTTTTTTCAGGAGGTCCGTCAAGGGTGCCATTGCTGTTGCAAAGTCTGGAATGAATCGCCGGTACCACGACACCATTCCTAGGAACTGCCGCACTCCCTTTACACTAGTAGGGCGGGGAATTTGGAATAGGCACTCCACTTTACCCGGATCTACGTTCAGCCCCTTCTCGTCCACTACGTAACCCAAATATTTTAGCTGGCGTCGACAGAATTCGCATTTCTCTCTGGAGACGCGTAGCCCCGCCTCCCGAAGCCTGCAGAATAGTCTTGGAAGTCTTGGGTGACAACCACGATATCGTCCAGGTATGTGAACACGTAGGGCTCGAGCTCGGGTCCCAACACTCGGTCAATCAGACGCTGCCATGTTGCAGGTGCGTTTTGTAGCCCAAAGGGCATCCTATTGAATTGAAACAGCCCACGTCCTGGCACCGTGAACGCTGTATATTGGCGTGACGCTTCCGCCATGGGTACCTGCCAATACGCCGACTTAATATCTAATGACGACTGATACCTCGCGTCACGTAACTTATGGAGGGTGGCTGCTACATAAGGTAGTGGATAAGCATCTCCTTCCGACACCTTGTTTAATTTTCGGAAGTCGACGCAGAACCGGTAGCTCCCATCCTTCTTCTTTACTAGAAGGATCGGCGACGAACAAGCGCTCGATGAGGGCTCTATAACGCCCAGCTGGAGCATCTCCTTTAGTTTCCAATCGATGTGTTTTTGTACTGCAGGCGACACCGGATAATAGCACTGCTTGATGGGCAATGCGTCGGTCTTGATGACATGTTCCACCATGGTGGTACATCCTAACCCTGTACCCATTCGGTCAAATTCCCTCTCTAGGGTCTCCTTCAAGATCGCCTCCTCGTGAGGCAAAAGCCGAGAGCGTGGTAGTAATTGCTCCGTGGAGCCACATTCCAGCGAGCTAAGTAACTCCCACGTCCCTCCTCGAAAGTCCAATAGGACCCCAAAACGCCGCAGGAAGTCCACCCCAAGTATTGTTATCTCCTTGAGGGACGGCACTACCAACATTTCCATCCATTGGGTATCGCCACCGACTTTGATCGGGACCCAAACAGCTCCACTGACGGTACACGCAAGGCCGTTAGCCATTCGCACACCTTGGTGTTCCGAGTTTCTGAGCTCAACCCCCAGGGGCCTCAGTTCTTCCCATGCATTTTCATCCAATATCGTCCTGGAGGCCTCCGAATCTACCAATCCCAAGAACGTTCGACCCAAAATATCCACGCTAAGGTGAGGTCGGTTGTCCCCTGAGCGTTGTTCCAGGAGAAAATCTACCGGGACTCGACTCTTTCGCTTCGGCCGTCCGCCCGTTTTCGATGGCTTCGACCTGCGCGAGTTCTCCTTGCATTCAGTGGCCCGTTGGCCAACAACGCGATGTGCATGGGGAGCTAATTCAGTCCGGACTTGCGCGGCCGTCACCAATACCGTGCTCTGCCTGCCGCTTAGTGAGCACGGGAATCGTTTCCCGACCGCCTCGGGTCTGTGTTCCGGGGGTCTGAGTGGGAAACCGGCCAATTTCGATCGGTTGCCGGGGAACAGGTAGGACATCTGGCCCTGACTGTGCCCGGTCGTCCGCACCCAAAGCAACTCCGTGCTTCACGACATTCCCGAGACCAGTGGCCGGTCCCCTGGCAATTCCAGCATTGCCTTCCGCTCGTTTCCCGAGCTACTGCAGCGACTGCCAGCTCTCGGGTGTCCACATACGCCAGATCAGGCTCCAGGAGCCTAGGAGCCCTCCGGTTGGGTGGTGGCACAAAGGCCTCCACCGCCACTCTTGTGGATTCGAGCTTCCTCCCCAGAGTGACGAGCTCGGCTATCGTTCCCACCGGCATGAGACCCAACTGAGTCTGGTAGAAAGGGGCTATATTTTTCCGCAGAATCCTCAGTTTTTCTCCCTCGCCGCATCTGGTGGACAACCTTCGGAACAATCCCTCCATCACTGCTACATACACGCCGATCGACTCACCATTGCCTTGGGTTCGATGGCGAATCTCCGCCCATAGCCGATCATCATAGTCGGGAGGCAGGAATTCCGCCCGCAACTCTCGGCACACCTCGTCCCACGTCTCAAAGGTCCCTCGATTGACTCGGAACCAGATTAGCGCCTTGCCCTCAAAGAGATCGATGGCCGAGCGGAACAGGTGGGCTTTCGTCATACCTCGAGCTTCTCGGAGCTCCTCCACCCTCTCCAAGAAGGCGCTAACAGAGCCCGAGGCCTCACCTGAGAATTTAATGCCCCATTTGGCTACTTCCAGGATTTTAGGCGTAGTCGCCGGGGGATTTTTGGGTGTCGAAAAGGCTGGCATTTCCGACACTTCTCCTCTTGGCGGCTTTCCGTCCTCCGAATTTTCGACTGTCGGTGCGGAATCTTCTTCTTCCTCTCCGTCTTCGGCCGCTACGACAACCCTGCTTATAGCCTGCACCAGACGCCGTCGCAGTGCTTCGACGGCGGGTTCCTCTGTACCCTTCTCCCGGAGCATGTTACGGATCCGCCGCAACCCGAATTCCGACTTAGCCTGAGCCTTCAGAAACTCAGGGGATTTGAGGTCTCCCCTGAAATCTATCGCAAGCGCCTCTACTTCCTTCACCTTTGCCGTGACAGCCTCCAGGTCTTGTTCGTATGTGAACGGGTAGTGGATGGCGCATAGGGACGTTTCTAGCAGCGCTTCCGCCCGCAGCGTCTCTCGGAGCTCCTTCCGCATGGCCTCGACGGTCCCCGTAGGCATGCTGCGTACTTCCAACTCATACGCCAGCTCCTCCTTGTTAAGACGGTCAACCAGGGCTTTGGTGAACTTCGCCATGTTGAATCTAGAAGGGGAGAGAACAGCACAAAAGAAAAGAGAAATACAAACTAGACGGCTAAAAAAACGGTCACTTTCTTCTTTATTTCCTTATTACTAAATATACAATTCCTCTGACGACACTAAACACCCGCAATTTTACACACCCGCAACTTCACACACCCGCAATCGACACACTCCCGCGATCTCACACTCCCGCAAGTTGATACACGTGTCAGCACTTTGAACTCAGCCACTTTTATTCACAGACACACTCACTGAACTTGTCGAACGGATCCGCCGTTCGAACGCTGCCGCACACAAGTCCTGTTTTTTTTATAACGGCCCCACGTTGGGCGCCAAATGTTACGTCTATTATTCGCGCAACGTTTTCCACTACACCGTAGCCGATCCCAGCCACGGTTCGGGCAATCCCACACGGCTTCACCCGCGAAGAGGGGTGTGGGAAAATGTATTTAAAAAAAGAAAGGGCGCCACCCGTTTCCGCGCCGGGACTGCCCTGTCCGCGAATCCCGAAACGGGAATCGGATTCACGGTGACCCAAAACCACCGATCGATAGGGGAGCACAAGAACACAGCCAGGAACGCGATTTCCGCCTCGCCACTTCACCAAATCACACAATTTATAATTTACTTCAAGGCACAATTTATTTTGAAAGAAAACCTAACTAAACCCTAACTTCTACTAGATACACTTACATCTACTTACAAATTCGCTTCTTATTCTAGTTCCTCCGAATTCTCCTTCAGCGCGTTGTCCTCCACCCGAACCACCAGTTCGCCGTAAAACTCAAAACCGCAGCTTTGCACCACACACCGGCGTTCAGAAGAAAACAATCGTCCAAAAGGAAACAATCGTCCAAAAGAAAGCAATCGTCCAAAAGAAAACAATCGTCCAAGCGAAAACAATCGTCCAAGCGCTCGACGTCCAGCCAACGCCCAACTTCCACCCGCGGTCGACGTTTAAAAGCCTCCTCAGCTGCTTCCGCAATGCTATTTAAGCCAAGCCCAGTCCCGTTTTTCGTGTCGTAGGTCGACGACTACTCAGCTGGGCAGTTAACCCCAGCAGCTTTCAAAAGCTTTTCAACTGGTTTCGTCAGGGGTCAGACGTTGTGTCTCGATGCGAGGGGATTTCCGATTGCCGCCTGTCCGGCGAAAAACTCGCGGCAGCCGCCAGCCATGGCGAATTGCCAGTGCCAATGGTTGTGGGTTTCACTGGCGCATAGGGGACTCCATTGGGGCGCATCGTAGACCGGGCGGGGCCTGGACTTGGATCCACTGCGCGATTGGGTGATCGTCTCGCGCGCATGGTCATGAACACTCCATCAAAACCTTACTACCTACTTATCTATTTACTCCAACCTCCTTAGCCTACCTACATCTCTATATTTATATAATTCAAGCTCTAGCCTAACTTGACTTACTCCCTACAATATAATTAATAACAATTCAATTCATTAAGTAACAATATAACTCAATTACTTGGCGTGACTGCGTGAAGTGGCGAACGTAACATTATTTATTTTCATAACAAATGGTGTTTACCCGCACGGTGGTTTGGGGTCTCAAGGACAGGGAAGTCCCAAATTTCGCACTTGAGGGTTTAGAATCGACTACGTTGCGTGGCGAACGTAACATGGGTTTCATTTGAAAATCTTAATTGAGTAAAGAAATTATTGGGAAATTAAAGTCTTGAATTAACAACAGGAAGTACAAAAAAAATTTATGCATTTATAATTGGAAAAGTAGCTTAAATAAAATAGACCAACATACATTCTCTGGTCCAGCCGATGTTCCAAGAATATTTCGATAATTTACTCCTTCACGTGCAGCGCGTATATCAGTTATCTATTTCCTAAAGAAAAATAATGATGACAATATTTTTTAAAGCTGAAAAAATCTACTTACCACATTTAATACCGTTTTCGGTACAGCATACGGCTTCAAATATTTCCACCTTGCGCCCCTCAACATATCTGTCTCTTCGAAATGGAGCTCATACACTTTTCTATTTTGAAGCTTTGAGACACCTCCAATTATATATTTTATATATATTTATATACCCCGATTCAAAATGAAGCTCACAATTTTTTTTCATCATTCAGGATCGTCTCCACCAATTATTTCCATCTATTCGGAAGCCCGAGTTGGTGACGTTGGGAACCTGAAATGATATACAAAATGTTTAATGCCCCACTTCATTCTAGCGCTGCACCGACTCTGGACTGCTGAGCAGCACATGATTCGGTTTTGACAATTAGTTTGACCTAAATGTACAAAGCAATTGCTTAGCATCGCGCGTGAATTTTTCAATGAAAACATTGATTATATGCAGATAAGTTGTGTTATTTCCATAAAACTGACTTTTAGCTACTCACCGGAAAGATGAAACGCGACCAGATTTGCTTCCTAGCAAAGACTTGCAGCCAGGATAACATCAACGCATTTTTGAAATTTACACAGATAATTGTTCACAATTTCACTGCTTAATCACTTAAACGACTTATAGTACAGCACTTTTTCTCAATTACACTACACTTTTCCACGTAATGTTTTATTTCCACCGAGTATTTTGCAAATTTACACAACGCGCCGAAAATTACCACGTGCAGCACCGAAGACGAAACGAGAAAAAGTACAATGCACCAATCGCGGAACCGAGCGATGTTGTCATCCTAATTTCGGATTGGCTGCACAGCGATGCAGTGTGAGTGCTTTTTGACATTTAGTTTGACTACAGCATAGCATCCGTGAAGAGCTTTTCAAGTATTGTACACCTTGCTGTGTGAGTAGTAAGCAGTATTGGTGTCATTTTTGTATTGCGGGGCAAACAAGGGGCAACGTGGATTGATTATCGCTCTCTTTGGTAAATAAGTTGCGTCTGTAGTGAAAATGCTTCACCGCCCCTTATGGGGCAGCATAGGCCATTTCGGTTCCTTATTCTCTCTATTCAAAGGTTCCATGGCTGAAACATTGATCATATGCTCGGGACGAGTGCACCAACATAAGACAAAACCGATTAATTTTGGGGACCAGTGCACCAACATAAGAAAAGAAAAAAACCAAAATCGGTGGGCTTTGATAGCTGGCGTAAAGTGAGGTTAGTTAAAGAAATTTTCATTTCTGTAGCTGGTAGTATTTATTAAGTTTTCTTGATACAAGCGACATAAGTCAAATTATAGTATGTTCTCAACAATGAAAAAAATTACTATATTACGAAATCTACACTTGTATTTTTGTATTGAAAATTTACGTTCATGAGCTTTAAGTTGTGGCAGAAAAATTAGCTATAATATCCTTTGGAATATTTCATTTTCCAAAATGAACTTAAATCGGGTATTCTGCGCGTGTTTCGTTCTCCAAACTTAAAAAAACATGCTTTTTGTTGATAATACAAATGTTTTTGCTTTCAATGCAAAAAAATGCAAAAAACACTTTCTGTGTAAGGTGTAGAGCAAAAGTGTCGCAAGCGACCCGGCTTTAGTTTTCGTTGCATTGAAATACACCGTAATGTACCAATTAATGACATCTTAACAGGTTGCCTTATCAAAAAGCCGAGTGACATATTTTAGCAAATCTAATTCAAAGAAAAATCATAATGCATATAGTGGATCCAAGTTTCTTAATATTGAAAAAATATAGGTGATAATTAAAAAACGAAAGGCGACCGTAAATTAAATTAAGAAAACTACTCCATCAGCCAACATTATTTGATTTTCCGCCGCCATAATCAAAAAAGCGGCATTAATTTCTTGTTCCGAAAAACTTTCTTGTGTGCTTGCATTAATGGATGTCATCAACGTAATCTGTGATAAGCTTTGTTCCCTGCTTTCCCGGAAACACTTAAATAAATATGCCTTAAAAGCTTCTAAACGAGGCAATGATATCTTTTCAGATTTTCTATAATTGGCGTGATGATTCGTACTACAATCATTATTAGATCGATTTTCAATAGAAATATTTTCAGATGCATCTGTTTTTGGGCGCTTTATAGTCGAGTTGTGTTTCTCTGAAGTACACTCAGTTGGAATATTATCTAAACTGCGTTTCCGTTTGCTTATTTCTGATAAACATTTTAAAGTCGTAAACCGAATTAAGTTGATCGCAAGTTCAGCATCTTCTGGTGTAATGACATTAGACATCCTTGCTTTTGCGTGAGCTGTAGCTAGCCGAATCATTGTTTCGAGGGTTCTAACAGTTACTGGTTGAGTACGAATTACGCCTGTTTCGATTGTTTCTTGTGTTCGCAGTCTTGAATATTCATTGCAAATAACTTCACATGCAAGTTCAGTTAGCTTAGGTTTCAAACATCTTGCGATATGAATATATTTACGCATAAAATCTATTGAAATAACTTTTTTGGAATTGGCACATGAAGCTACTCCTAAGTAAGAGCTATGTTTCTCATAAACTGATGAGCTTTTGCTAGTCTATTGAATAAATTTTTTATAATAATACATTGCACTTACAAAGAAAATTCACCTGTCCTACACATACTGGAAACTTGTCCTGTGACTCCATTCTTACAGTAGAAATTTCTCCATCGTGCTCAAGATGATTTCTAGGAATAATTAAAAAAATACTTTTCAATTTGCAAGTGAATATTTTATTTATTCAATGGCAAATAAACACAGAAACATTTAGTGATGATCAATGAAATCAAGTTTCTTAATGTGAAGATTCCGACAAAAGGCCAGCATGAAAGCAAATGTGAAAATCTTTATCGTAGGGCAGCCACACAATTTCGAATCGCAGTGTTCTGCAAACAATGCTGAATGCGTCATTTTGCACTTTCTCATGCCCAATTGAAGAAGATTTCAAAATTATCTCAATATCATACTGAAAAATAAATTTCATTTGTAGAATACTGCCCCGATTAGACAAAGTTTGCAACAATGCCAGTAAAAGAATTATTAGGTACTAAAGATGCGATAAAATTAGTACCCGATCTAATCTTTTTTCGTCGTTGGGAAGTGAAAATTTTCAAAAGATACCGATTTGCTCCTGCTTCTAGGCATGCCGAATTTTTAACGACTAAAATCACATCCGCCTCTTCCAAACCACTCACTTTATCACTCATTGCTTCAACTGTCCGTGTGCAATGTATTCCCTGAATGCTTGTTTATTTACTTGGTACTTCCCAGAAGATGTACATCGGTATAAGGGATAGTACCAGTGTCTCAACAATTTTCCACATTTGTAGAATAAACCATAGCGTTTTTAGTTATTGAATTGAGTTTCCAGTAGATATTTACGCAGCATCATTTTATACGATATTATGTTACCCTCTTCTTATTGGGCGAGGTAGCTCATTGTAAAAATTTGCTGCGGTGTTAATTGGATCCATCTTCAGGTGCTCTGTATAAGCAAATTTTATTAAAATATCACTCGCGTTTCTTATACTATAGTCGTTTTTCCTCTCATTTTTATCTAGCTTCATTGTTTTCATTTCTCCATGGTGTAAATTTTTATAACTGAATTTCTCTTTTTCCATGTAAATCAGTCCGTCTACGTTAAGTTCTTGTACTATTTTATAAACTTTAGATGTAGCGGTCATTCTTTGCAAGTTGTATATGGTCTTGTATGCTTTGGTTAGTAGCCGTGACATGCTCATGAGGTTCTTTTTCGTAGCCTGGCTCCAAATTATGATCCCGTATGTAATTCTTGAAAGTATATATGCGTATGAGTTATATAGGCCTACCAAGTTCCCAAGTTTACTTATCAATATATCATCCACCCTGTATCAAAGGTCTTTTTAGGTCAATAAAAACTGCAGCAACATAACTACTCTGGCCCAGTTGCATATTGATATATCTTTTGACGTCTACAATTGCATCTGTTGTTCCTTTACCTTCCTGAAAGATAAACTGGTTTCTATCTGAAACCCTATTCTGCATTAAGTATTCTTTAATTCGCGAATTTTACTCAATGAGTTTGACAATGTTATTAGTCGGAAATTATTCGGATCAACTTCCAGCCCTCCTTTAAATATGGGTATTACCTTGACGTTTGTTAGATACTTTGGAAATTTTTCCAGTCTTGAAGCTTATATTTATTAAAGTAACCAGTATATCTGCGATATTATCTTTGATTATTTTGATATTAACAACGCAGATACCATTAGGACCCGACGCGGTGTGATTTTTCTGAGAATCAATAACATCAATAACTTCTTTTCTAGATATCAGCCTTGGGAGAAAAAAGCAGATGGGTGACACGTTTTGGCATGCTGATTCGTTTTTAGGAAAATCTGATATAATTTTATGACCTATTGATGTGAAATGATTATTCAAAATATTTGAGATTTTTACTAGATCGTTGAATTCTTCGTCCATGAAATTTATTTCCTTTACATCACGATTTTTACTAGTGTTGGTGTCTGCTTTTCTAAAAACTTTATCTACTAAGTTCCAAAAATGACGCTGATTGTTAAAACCTTCCTCGAGTTTTTTTGAATAATAGTTTTCCTTGGCATTTTTAATCGTATTGCTGCATTCGATTTTTTTAATTTGATAGTTATTTTGTTTCATAATATTTGTTGGATCCTTTTTTAGTGCCTTAAAAGCTGTTCGTTTTTTTCAGAAGTTCAAGCGAGTCTCGTGACGAATCGGTAACGTCCGAGAAACTTCTATCAAAATTACCGAGGAATACTATGCGAGGAAAAAGAACACGCATGAGTATTCCACAAATACAATGTATGCAAAGAACGTTCGACAAATCGACAAGGTCAACGTGAGCAGGCAAATCACGATCCAAGAGATACATCGAAAGACAAACAAGAACCGTTTAAATATCGTTTTCACCGTTGCAAGATGTTTCAACAGAACGCTGCGAACTGTCACGAGTCACGGAAAAAAAATTTACGATAGGGCACAAGCCGTCGTAAGAACGAGAATGTACACGAAATTTAACGAAGAGAACATCGAAATTTTTGTACATATTCGATATGATGGGTCCAATGTGTGTGAAATTGAACGGGAATGCGAGGTATGTGGTCATATTTATTGACGACTAAAACAGATAGTGAGGAGTCCGTCTACTAAAGGAAAGTGCGAAGTTTTCGGTGGCTTCGGGGACCACTAAGCACAAGTCGAAAACCAACACAGAAAGAGAATTGAATTCTTTATAGTATCGAAATCAAGAACAGAATCATTATTTACGCAGATCGCAGCTCAGTCGCTTGAATACACGTTTACATGTTCGAATAGCTACGCAGATCGCTGCAGTGGTTTGGATTAACGTTGGTTGGTTGGTAGTAGTGGCAGCCGCCTTTATCCAAAGGTGGCTCACTTAGGCCTATTGTGGTATCAAAGAAGATTGGGGCACAAAATTCAATAAAGAATCAACGGCATATAACATCCCAAGTATTGCTACATTTTTTCGTTATTTTCAATGACCCTTGTATTCATATTGCTTTTGATCGAACACAGCTGTACCTGCAATCGAATTGTTAGAGGCCCCATACATAGAACGACCGGATTGAATTGTTCGTTCGATCTGCGACGAAAATTTTCCCAAACAATAATTCGGAAGGCAGTAATAAAAGAGGTATTTATGGTCATCGCGAATGTAAGATTGGCCAATAATTAAGTGAATAAATTGATCCAGAATTAATATTCTTATTTGAAATATTCGTGAAAATTCTTAATCCTTTTTGTTAACAACTCGGATACAGTGTCTGTGTATATGGCAATATCTGTGCATATGGCAGAATTTTTGCATATGGCAGGACTTGCGCATGTGGCAGGACTTGCGCATGTGGCAGGCCTCTTGGTTTCCTTAGTGTACCTTATGGCGATATACGTCAAAAACGTCCAAAAGTACTTATATTCGAGTTAAACGTGCACCAGGGAGACCAAGTGAGTACTGCGTTGGTATATAAAAAGTGCTGGAAAAAACATTTGCAACCGAAGCCAGAAACAAACTTTTTTCTTCATAACTTTCTTTATTGTGAATTGATCTTAACAGTTTTTTAACAGAATAATTTTCAGCTGTCAGAAAAATAAAAAAATAAAAATGTCGAGTGAGTCACACTTTTAGTTGGAAAAAACATTTGCAACTTTTATTTTAAACGTTTCATTTTTTAAATATTTACTTGAATGACCATGATTTTTGATGACTTGTGCACATCTTCTGGGCATTGATGAAATCAAGTTATCGATGATGAATATTGGAATTTTTTCCCACTCTTCCTTAACGGCTGTGTGAAGGTCCAATTTCTTCGTGAAATTTTGCTTACGTAGATTAAATTTTACAATCTCCCAAAGATTCTCAATTGGATTGAGATCTGTGGATTGTGCTGGCCAATCCAAAACCCTGATTCCATTATTCCTAATCAAACTCTTCATCAATTTCGAAGTGTGTTTAGAATCGTTGTCATGTTGGAACGACCACAATAAAGGCATGTGCTCATCAGCATACGGCAGCATCGTTTCCTTTAAAATTTCTTTATATTTAGTGGAATCCATTATACCATCAATTTTGAAAAGAGGTCCAAGCCCATGGCCAGAAAAACACCCCCAGAACATTAAATTGCCTCCACCAAATTTCACTGTTTAATTTGTGTACCGAGGATTCAGTCTTTCGCGTTTAGGTCTTCTTACATGGCGTAACCCATCAGTACCTCTCAAGTTAAATTTAAATTCGTCCAAAAAAATTACGGTCCTCCATTTTTGTAAAGTCCAATCTATATGATTTCTGGCAAATTTTAGTCTGGCCTTCAAATTTTTCTTAGAAATCAACGGCTTCTTCGCTGGTCGGTAGCTCTTAAGCCCCAATTCAACAGCTCTGTTTCGAATGGTTCTAGTGGTTACATTTAAATTCGACCTTTAACTGTTTCGATGATATTGCAGGATCCCTTTTAATTTTTATTTTAATATTTAAATCATCTCTCTGGGTAGTTTTTCTAGGTCGCCCTCCTTTGTGATTTGTCTCTACCTTTCCACTTTTAACTATTCTACAAACTGTCCACTTTAATAAATTGTACTTTTTGCAAATGTCTTTTTGTGATAATTTATTTTTGTAATCACTTAAAATTCTAGATTTTAGTTCTTTT